>OZ029928.1:14178801-14904129 GCA_964023275.1 Norana najaformis
GCGCTATATAAATTCGTGATTACGATTACAATTACAACTACTTACTCTCGTGTACTCTGCTTCCAGAAAAATCTGCTGCATTCCTACATAAATTGTTATGGGAAGCAGGAGCAACTGTTTCACGTGACGCAGTTGCTTGACGGTTGCCGTCAGCGACGATAGCGCCACCTGGCGAGCATTGGAGGGACCCGAATTCGAGTTTCGAACCCATGACCTCGGAAGTGGGTCAACAAACAGACAGCAGATCAGGAAAGCGACGGTTCCTATGGCAACGTAGACTCCGACTAATGTCCAGACCTACAACGAAAAAGAGTTCATGTACTAAAGGTAAAAACGAAAAATGGGGACATACATGCTAATGTGCCTCTATAGAAACTCCTCGTAATCGTAATCGTAATCTCGAGATTTTTATAGCGCCCAATGAAGGCTAAATCGCGGGAACCAGCATATTCACAGGCGCTCAGTCAAAACAAATACAATAGGCAAAAGGGTTCGGTTCTAGGGTAAGGGATAGCACTTTATTCTAATCTTTCAGATATTTTAAGCCAGTGAACTGATTTAAGAACAGGAGTTATGTGATGTTGTTTGGGAGATTTGGTGACAGCACGAGCAAGAGCATTCTGGATAACCTGAAGATGGTTTATCCGAGTGGTATCTATGTTGAGAAAAAGTAAATTGCAGTAGTCTAGTTTTGCATGGACTATGGATGGGGCAGCGGTAGTTGAAGTAAGGCATAAAGGTAAAGAAGGTAATAAAATAGAAACTTCTCATAAATAAGCAAAAGGTAAAGGAGGTAACAAACTTGTCCTAGCGACTCCATTTTAACTCATCTGAGGCACGGCATGGTCTCCCTAACAATGTTACCAGCCATCCAGATCTCTGCGATCAGCTACACAAAACCGTCTGTCTCCCCCCTGACATTCGAGGCTATCCGCCTGAATTCTTAGGGTAGTTACACGGAGTCGAAACCGCAACCGCATGATCATTGATCAAACGCGTTACCGACGGACCACCGTACCGCGCTTAAAGGGCGCTGTATTAGATGCTGTAGATACATAGTTCTCCCTACCAGGGATGATGGTGGCTTCGAGAAAAGAGTGTTGTTGGATGAATATCCAGGGCAGTCGTTCAAACCGCACAATTCCATCAGCAGGTCCTCTTCCAGTTCAGTTGTCCGATTGTCATAATCCGAGGAGGAGAGGGAAGATGACCGACCCAGAATAGTAGACGAAATAATGGATCCAAAAAGACTGTCTGTAGAAATGTGTGTGACAACGAAATTACTAATAAACATAAATGTAAATATGATTTCTACAGCGACCGTATGGCCTCGACCCTGTTCATATTTCCGTGAATTAACCGGGTGAGATCCTTCACCACCGCTGCCCGTTTGAATAGACGCCACACCATATGTGGTGTGCATATATGGTGTGGCGTGCCAGCCCGAGATTAAAATCTCTGAAATTAGACACGACCAGGAGGCGAACCGGCATACTAGGCTCACCCGATCAATTCATTGAAAAATTAGCAGGGTCGAGGCCATACGGTCGCAATAGAATACCGTGTACATTTATATTTAACATACAACAGCTGCTCAACACCTTATTATACGCAATGAATTGGGTCAGTATATGCGATGAATTGGGTCAATATATGCAATGAATTGGGTAAGTGCTTTTGAAAATTAGGATACTAATGTACAACAACTACTGCACCATACGCAGTGATTTGGATTAGGGCAATTCACACCATAGGCTACTAATTCCATGCTCACATATCTTGTCAACAAGTGTTGCCCTCGATCGGTGGTCACCGTGACTCCTGTTGTGACTTGTGCCAGGACAGTATTGGGTTCTCGAGCTCTCTTTGGAATTCTATGCCAACTTCGATTCGTTCTCTCAGTTCTGTGATGTCATTCAGGTCTAAACTTAAGACTCGTTTCTTTCAACTTGCTTACCCACCGTAGTCTAACTTCGGGTTTCTCAATATATGCAATGAATTGGGTCTGTGCTTTTGAACACTAGGCTACTAATGTACACCAGCTACTGGTATTCGACCTTGCTTCTCCAATGATTTATGATTTTTGATTAATTTTACTTGAAGCGACCAACGACTGAGACCTTGAGCATTATGATAACGGCGCTATAGAAGTCATTAGATAATATTAATGCACATCCAATAGCGTGCAACTTAATCGTAACTGCAACTGCACATTTATGTAGCGCCTCTCAAAGAAAACTTCTCAGTGGTGTTCCCCACGAGGCACGGTAGCATATTGGATAGAGCGCTCGGCTCGTAACGCGTAGAGTACTGGGTTCGAAACTCCCCTGAGACGGTTACTGTGTAGGGACCATAAGCAAGTACTTCACTCACAATTGCTAGGCGCCATCGATTGATGCTTAGTCATTAGATAGTGGCGCCTAATAAATGCTGAAATAATAAACCCGACGACACAAAACCAAAATCAAAATGAATGGTCTTCAGTCGCTGGCGAAATGGAAGCAGAGATGAACTTGTCGCTTTATTTATTTATTTATTTATTTATTTATTTATTTATCATTATTCTATTACACGACGAAGGTAAATATGAATTTAAATTATTTTTTCAAACTGAAATGTGGCGGGCGACGAAGACGATTGATACGTTAAAAGAACCTGTAGCTTTATAATCGAAAGACTAAACAGGCGGTTGAAATACACTCACAGTTGGCAAAGATTGCTCCGAAGGTCCCGAAGAACAGAGCCGTGACGGGCGCCGTTTCTTGACTTGTCTTGACGGCGTAGTGTTTAGCCAGGATTGTCAAGTAGGAACTCTGGGCGGTCCAGAGCGTGGCCGCACAGATGCCGAGGACGATGCTCGCTGGCAACATCGTGGCCCAGACGCCGAACCCGTTTGCCGCCATCCACAGCAGGTACCCGATCAGCGATACGCTCATGCACAACTTGTGACCCAGCAGGCGAATGGTGATCTTCGGCAGGAGTAGGCAGGACAGAGCCATGCTGGAGTAGACAACGGCCTGGTTGATGACGCCCATGCCTTCCTGCACGTGTAGACTGCTCTGCAGGGTTGCCAGACCCCCGTAGGCTATGAAGTTCAGCAGGAAAACAAGGGAAATGACGAGTACGTTCTTCAGGATTTGACGTTTTGGCATGTCGGGAGGACGTCTGCGACAAAAGCTGTAAGATGTCGCTCCAGCGTCGGAGAGAGATCGAGTGGATGAGATGGTTCCGTTTCGTGCTTCCTCGTTCCGGATCATTGCGTCCGTGTTTGCCGCATCCGCTTTCCACGAGTCTAGATGGAAACCAGTTTCTTTCAGCTGTATGTCGTCTGAGGTGGATATCGTCTTCATCGGCTGAATATCGTCTGATGTGGATATCATATGCGTCAGCTGCATATCGTCTGGGGTCATCGGAGTTTCCACTTTTACCGGGTGTATCTCTATCCATTTTACGTCTGCGTCTAATGTTTTCAAGGACATTATTTCCTATGTTTCTCTTACTGATTGTGAATAACTTTTACTTCGGCAATATTCACTCCCGTCAATCTCGTCTTCAACTGCACGGTATTGCTTCAGTCACTTGAAAGAGAGTCGCAGTGTTTATCTGTATAATGTATATAGAACGTTTCTATGATTGGCTAGAGGTTCGTATTTCAACGAAGGCCAGGAATAAATATCTGTTCCGGGCGGCCAGTGTCTTTTATTGCAATGTGATATTTGACTTGAGCTCCTTTCTCTCCCTCTCTCAGTGTTCCGCAGGCGCCTGAAGACTGTACTGTTCAATAGTGATTTTACTTTTTCGGGTTGGAAGCACCTCTGTTGAGTTTATCCTCTAAGAGGCGCTTTATAAATCTCAAATTACAATTACAATTACAATATAGCCCAATGTAGTGTAGAATTTCTTGTTTCCTGGGGCATTGGAGAGATATTGCAAGATGAAAGGTTGCTGACACGCCTTGTCAGTGCCAGCTGCTTTAAAGAGTAACATACTTACATATTAACTCTCTCTCTCTCTCTCTCTCTCTCTCTCTCTCTCTCTCTCTCTCTCTCTCTCTCTCTCTCTCTCTCTCTCTCGTAGCCTGCCATGGCTTCTGGTTTCTCTGACCTATCGGAATTCGACCCGGCTTCTCCAACTGATTAAGATTTTGGATTGCGATTTTGACTTGAAGCAACCATCGATTGATGCCTTGGGCATTATGATAACGTGGCAGTAGAAGGCTTTAGATTAGATTAGATTAGCACCATGCAAATGGTTAACACGAGGTAGACTCAGCAGTTGTTCCACTAGCAGACAGGCTAGGCCTAATGTTCCTGATGTCACAGATTTTTAAATATTACAGCCCAAAGTTTACTTACATATTAACTTGTAGCCTTACATGTTCAATTAAGGCACCTCAACGGTTGCAGAATTTGCAGTTATCACCGGAACTGGTTTTAGATTGCCGAATAAAGGATTAAATTAAACCAGTTTCAGTTATTTTGTATACACGTGCGTTTTTCAGTTCGATCAGAAGGGCCCACGCAAAGATAAATCCTGCAAAACGTCTTCGTTCTGAAAATAGAATAAAATTCAGACCAGAGTCCAGCAAAGTAAAATAACGTAGTCTGTTTACAGTTTAAGAAAGAACGTTTAAATTCCTCTTCATTGTTAACAGTAGTTTTGTTAACAGTAGTTTGACACAGAACGTTTGAAGCAACACGAATAGTTAGCGCAATGTTTCACAATATTTCACTGTTTGGAGTCGCCTGCTAATTGTTTTCTAGCCTATCGATAGGAGGTCTACGCGTGCCAGCTGCATGGCAAGGTTCAAGTATGAGACCTTGTTTCGTGGGTTAGATTAGCAGGAGTATGGCGATCATACGACAAAGCTACAATTAACTTTATATTGACTTAATACATAACTCTACCAAACGACAACACGCATATACGGACACTGAGTACACTTAGACTGTGTTGTGTCTGTGTGTGTCTGTGTGTGACTCTGTTTGTCTGTGTGTCTGTGTATGTGTGTGATTGCGTGTGTGTATGTATCTGTGTGTGTCTGTGTGTGTCATCGATGATTTATTTCACGTGTCGTGCGTCTGATTCACATGTATTTACTGTTATCTATTTGAACCATTCAGTGCTCCATACACAATGGTGCATGTGACATACTTTGTTCTACAAAATCTGTTTATTACCGCATATTTATAGCTACTGTTACCTATGTATATGTATATGTAAATGCATAAATTTGTGTAAATATATGTGTGTAAATATATATATTTCACTGTGTATATATGTATGGTATATATATGTATTATATATTGTATGTATGTATGTATTAGAGATAGGATGCGAGAGAGACGGCGAAAACATAGGCAATCAGACAGACAGACAGACAGCCAAACAGACAACAAAGACACACATCTCAGTGTATACCTACCTACAGTTCAGCAACCAGTTGTTTAAAATTTCAAATTGTGACTCCGGCAAAATTAGGAAAAAACCACAACTCATTTCATTAGATTAACATAGACTCAAATTCACTGTATATTGGCAGTTTTTACTATTGGTTCACACAATCGCATACACAGGCGTTGCACCATGTACATAATTGTGTGTTCCAGGAGCTATATAAAGGCTTATTATATTCCTGCGACACCCTTTCTACAAATCACTGCTGTCTTTTTCGTCACTACTTGTCACAGTCACCGGAGTCGGCGTTAACGACTTATCACAAGTGTCTTCGTAACTGAAGGTAACGGCAACGATTTCTCGTTTAGTTTCAGTTTCGTTCGAGCTGATGGAATCTCCCTTCTTGTTTTTCTCCCAAGGCGGAATAGGTCTCATGTAGACGACGTAAACAACGATGAGAAGCAACATTCCGGCGCAGAGAAAGCCCATCAAAATGTAGAGCTTGACGCTCGTGCACAGGTAGCTACTGTAGGAGAACTCGATGATGTTTCCGACGGCCTTCCAGAAATTGTAGTTTGAGAAGGCAGCGGCAAATGTCGTCGGGAAGAGGATTCCGTACAGAGCTGAAAGAAACGTGTTAAACAGTTTAGGCGCATCAGCTTTTCGGCAAAAATTCATAAAGAGATGATATTACAAAAGATTTTTTCGCTTAAATGGCAGCTGAAATCATAGAAAGAGAGAGAGGGGGAGAGAGAAATAAGGGAGAGAGACAGAGAGAGAGAGATAAAAAGAAAAAGAGAAAGAGTATGACAGAGCTGAAACCCTTAAGGTAACAGGTTGTCGCACATCCAAAAAAATTCCAAGAGAGAGGGAAACAGAATCAGAGAGAGAGAGAGAGAGACAGAGAGAGAGAGACAGAGACAGAGACAGAGACAGAGACAGAGAGAGACAGAGACAGAGAGAAAGAGAGAGAGAAAAGAAAGAAAGAAAGAGAAAGACAACGAGAGAGAGGAAGGAGAGAAAGATAACACAAAAACCTGAACACAATCTACTGAATGATAACAGCGGATGGAAGAAACTTGGAATCTGAGAAGACCGTTAATGAAACGAAGACAATAATGGTTGGCAAGAAAACTGGCCTGACTTCTAGCGAACCATGCGAGAATTCGCTAACGTGGTAATTTGAATATAATAGCATATAGCATAACATAGCATAACATAGCATGACATGACATGTGAGAGCAATGTAATTTCTACTGAATTAGAAGAGAATAATTCAGTTCATAAAAGATGAGCTTAGCTCAACAGCATCCTAGCAAACGTAAATGTAAATGTACAAGGTTTTATATAGCCACCGATGCATTTAAAGGTCATTAAACCATATTTTCCTTTGCTTACCACTCATCTGAGCCAACCAGATGGCGTCTGCGAGTGTGTTGAAACACGGAACGATGAAGAAGAAGACTTCCTCGTCCTTCGACGGATCCCAGTACATGAGGATCAGCTGGTAGGTCAGATCCACGCAGAACGCTGCAAACCATCACCGACAACTTATTGAAACAATTGCACTACGTGCGGTAGTGCGCCGCGCATTTGCCATAAGAAATAGGCAGATCGCTTTTCCTAACTCTCTCACTGTCTCTCTCTCATTGTCTATCTCCCACTGCCTATCTCACTGTCTCTCTCACTGTCTCTCTCAATGTATCTCTGTCTCTGTGTGTGTCTCTCTCTCACACACACTGTGTCTAACTCTCTCTCACTGTCTCTCTCAATGTATCTCTCTCGCTGTCTCTCTCATTGTATCTCTCTCAATGTCTCTTTCTCACTTTCTCACTCTCACTCATTGTATCTCTGTCTCTCTCGCTCTCTCACTGTCTCTCTCACTGTCTCCCTCGATATATCTCTCTCACTGTCTCTCTCACTGTCTCACCCTCCCTCAATCTCTCTCTCTTTGCGTCTCTCTCGCTCACTCGCTGTCTCTCTCACTGTCTCTTTCGATGTATCTCTCTCGATGTATCTCTCTCACTATCTCTTTCTCACTGTATCTTCCTCACTATCTCTTCCTCACTATCTCTTTCTCACTGTCTCACTCTCTCTCAATATTTCTCTCTGTCTGTCTTGGTCACTCACTGTCTCTCTTTCATTATCTCTCTCACTGTCGCTCTCACTGTCTCTCTCACTGTCTCTCTCTCATTGTCTCTCTCACTATCTTTCTCTAACGGTAACCATCAAGAGATTTTTCTGAGATAGATACACAGAGTGGAAGTCATAAAAATCGGCGGCCGTGCATTAGACACTGGATCTGAAGACTTTATTATTATTATTATTATTATTATTATTATTATTATTATTATTATTATTATTATTATTCGTATTATTATCATTATTATTCGTAATATTATTATTCTTATTATTATTATTCGTATTATTATTATTATTACATTATACTACGCTGTGAATTAAATGTTCTTCTGTACGCGGGCATACGTTTACGAAGCGTGTGATATAATTTCCCATAAACCAAACGAATTCAAAAGCTGTTGGACTTACCAAAGACGAACATTGGGAAAATCCCCGTGTACTTCATGACCCTTCCACCAAGTATAGAAGCGACAGCATTGACGACAGCGCTTGGAATCAGGCACCATCCAATCATCCACATGCCCAGGTAACAGGAGACGAACGACTGAAGAACCAAATCAGAAAGCATCACATGCCATAACATACATTCTCAACATCTGTTTACGTTACACCTGCTTAGATCAGTCAGGTAACAGAGTTATCAAAAGGAGCTACAAAATGCCTCAATACAAACGTGCATACACGCAACTTATTAAAAGCGCAACATGTTCCTTAATAATGTGATACAGTAGCACCTAAATCGAACATTTCATACTCACATCAATAGGGCGAACTCTAACAGCCCCTCTTCCTCTTATCTCTCTCTCCTCTCCAACCTCAAACACCACCCCGACATTGCCTCTCCGTCTGCCTTTTGGATCTTGACCTGGAACCGAACCCTTTTGTATATCGATTTTGTTTTGACTGAGCGCTTGTGAATAAGCTGGTCCCCGCGACGTGGCTTTCGTTGGGCGCTGTAGAAATCTCGGAATTACGACGATTACGATTACAAGGAGGCAGCAATGAAGGCTGGCATGTAGAAAGTCAAGCAGACAGACAGACAGCCATGGAGGCAGGCAAGCAGGCAGTAAGGCATGCAAGCAGGCACGCAGGCAGGCATAGAAGTAAGCATTATGTTGGCAGGCAGTCAGAAATCAGGCAGTCAGACAGAAAACTAAGCAAGCATGCTGGCAGATATACATATCGATTTGCACAGTATCCTAATTAGCCCCCGAGAACATCACGCGGCCGAGTTCATCCTCCCCCCGGCCAACCTTTGTGTACTCGGCATCCCGAAACGTCTGCTCCATCCCCGTGTAGACCGTCAGCGGAATCAGCAGCAGCAGCCGGACGTGACGCATGTGCTTAACGGTTGCCAACAGCGACGACACGACCATCTTTCGGGTGCTCGTCGAAGCTTGCTGATCTTCGGCTGCCCAGGCAGCGGGGATATTGTCGACGAAGACACAGCTTATGATGAAGGCCAAGACCCCGATTCCGATGTAGACGCCAACTAATGTCCACAGCTGAAAGCGGCAATTTATGTAATGTAATATCGTAATCGTAATTCCGAGGTTTCTACAGCGCCCAACGAAAGCCACGTCGCGGGGACCAGCTTATTCACAGGCGCTCAGTCAAAACAAAATCGATAGGCAAAAGGGTCAGGTTCCAGGTCAAGATCCAAAAGTCAGACGGAGAGACAGCGTGGCATCTTTGGGGGATGGTATTTGGGGTTGGAGAGGAGATAGAGATAAGAGGAAGAAGGGGTGTCAGGATAGGATCTGTGAAAGAGGAATGTTTTCAGCTTTGAGTGAAAGGCCGATGCAGAAATTGCAAGCGGTGGAGCATCGATGAGTTTGTATGATGGGTCAGAAAACTGCATATATTTTACCCTGATCTGATCAGCGGCTGATCCAGGATTGTTTGTGTGTGTGCAAGGGGATTTCCAGAGGGATGCCCGTTCTAGCAGCACGGGTCTGGTCTGAGGGGCACCCGTATATAACCAAGAGGGGCGTAAGGGTCAACAGCCCCCGTGCCTATGGCTAAATCCGCCACTGGATCTGATCTATTCTATTCTAAAAACTTCTATGAGGCCATTGTCTTAACGCACAAAGCCTCAGTCGATGGTCGCTTTAAGCGAAACAGTCTGGGGTTTCTTATTTCTAATCATATTGTCGCCCAGTTCATGTACACGTTTTTCTATAGTTTCAATCAGGGTCCTTACACAGTGACCGTTTCAGAGGAGGTTTTCGCACCCGTACACTCCAAATTGCAGGACGAGCGCTCAATCCAATCAGCTAAATTTATTTCGCCATAATACCTCAGACTTGCATGCGTATCTGCGTCACCACAGTGCAATCAAAAAGTACTTGGCCGGAGCAAATCCAAAAGGTTGCTTTGCACAAATAAACTACCCCATCCTTTACCAGTAGATTAAAATGGGCGTCTTACCGTAGTGGACGAGGGCTCAGACATATTGGTGTTGTTTTTGCCTGAGTTCGGGCAGTCGTTAAGCCCACACCACTGGTCGAGTTCTTCGTCAGTTGGTTCCGTTACGTTCTCTGGACGCTGGCTGAGGATGGTCGATGATATGATCGAGCCGAACACGGCGGCTACATTCAAACACATAAACTAAGACTATCTCTCGGTGTTTAGCAAGGTTCATAAGGGGTAGCTGGATCTCCCTTGATATTGTTCACGGTGTGATCAAACCGATCGTTCATCATCATCAATAACCGTGGCTCAATGCCCGTAGGTGTCCGATGCCCGTTTCACAATGTGTCTCCACTCGATTCTGTTTTGAGCCGCATGTCCCAGTCTTTGCAAGTCCGCGCCACACCACTCCTCAATGTCATCCACCCACTCTCGATGTGGTCTGCCTCTCTTGTTCGTACCTTCCATAATTCCAAACATCAGAGTCTTAATATTTCTGTCATCCTTCATTCTACAGATATGTCCAAACAATCCAAGTTTTCGCTGAATAACCTTCTGCAGTAGATTCTCGGTTATAGCCACTCTTTCGTAAACCTCTTCATTCCTAATCTTCTGAGTCCATCCGATCCTTAGGATTTTTCTGTAACATTTTCTCTCAAATGCCAAGACTCTCCGTCGTGAGTCTTTTGTCTCTTTTGTCTTTTGGTATAATTATACTAAGTGGTGTATGCCCTTAGGAGATAGGCAAGTACTTAGTTACTTATCCTCCTTAGGGCATAACCACGTCTCAAAATGCCATATTGAAAGTGTTAAGGGATGGTAGTTGTAATATATAGTATATATATATATATATGTATACCAATAGTGATGTAAATTTAACGGTAAAATAATTTTTGCGCTAATGAAGAAGCTGAAGACAGGTGACGGAGGTTGATGATAGTAACAAAAATCAGTCTGATAAATAGTAAGTGTAATGGAAGACGAATTGAGCATTTCCACCTTTCTATAAGCATTTCTACCACTTGTTAACATTTTAACCATTTTTACCACGGCATACCATAGAGAATTTTTTACCGGTAAAAATCCGGATTTCTACCGGAAAAAAGTCATTTCACATCACTACCTACCACTCATCTCTAGAGAAGAGAGTATAACAACATCTCGAAATGATATACTGAAAGAGGGCGACCACATCTAAACATCGGGATACAGTTTGATGTCTCAAGCTAATTTTTGACTGCAGCTGGGTCATCCTAAATGTTTCCTACTCCACAAATCCGCAGGGTAGATTTGCCAATGAGGTTTTGAGTGGGGCGCCGATTGCATGGTTCGCCTAGGGCACCATTGACTGATATCTAGTCCAGTATCGCTTCTAATTCTGTTACATGATGCATTGGACACCTACTGAGAGGTGATTCCCTTCTGAGAAATATCATAGATTGAAGAATGGAAAGAAAGAAAAGAAAAGGAAGACATAGACAAATGCTACTACACTGCATGGACGATGGCAGACGGATACGGTAAACTGAAGGAGGAGGCCCAACAACGTCAGGAATGGCGCCATTAGACGTTTCGAACCTGCCCGGGGCCAGAGAACTTGAAGAAGAAGAAGAATGCGAAGAAGAAGAAGAAGAAGAAGAAGAAGAAGAAGAAGGAGGAGAAGAAGAAGAAGAAGAAGAAGAAGAAGAAGAAGGAGAAGAAGAAGAAGAAGAAGAAAAAAAAGAAGAAGAAGAAGAAGGAGAAGAAGAAGAAGAAGATGCATTATAAACTACTAACTTGTCCTGAAAAAAGCGAAGGATATCCCGAAGAAGAGTGCCGTCACTGCTTTCGGATCCTGCCCTTTTTGTCGAGCATAATGCCTTGCTACGAGGGCGAAATAGGCACCCTGGGTTGTCCAGAGCGTGGCCCCACATATCCCGCAGATTATGCTAGCCGGGATCATGGTGGCCCAGACGGCATAGCCATTTGCCGCCATCCAGAGCAGGTACCCGATTAGCGACACGCTCATGCACCACTTGTAGCCCAGCAGACGGATGGCGATCTTTGGCAGCAAGAGGCAGGATAGAGCCAGACTGGAGAAGCCGATGGCCGACGTGATGACTCCCATGCCCTCGTCGAGGTGAAGGCTGCTCTGGAGCGAGGCCAATCCGCCGTAGGAGATGAAGTTGAGGAAGAAGAAGAAGCTGATGACGAGCACGTTCTTCATGATCCGCCGATCGCTCATCTCGGGAGGCGGCGGGGCATCCTTGCTCGGTTCCGGTTCAGCCTGGATACATCCATTGGTGTAAACAGGTGGTGACTGATCACCAGGCACCTTTTCTTCCTTATGTGGTTCAGCTTCAGTCTGAATACATCCATTGGTGTAAGCAGGTGGTGATTGATCAGCAGACACCTGTTCCTCTTTTCTCGTTGCTGCTGCCTCCATTGCTTTGTTATGTCTGTTTCGTCAGAGTCAACGCTACTTGATGGTAGAAGACAGCTGTAAAAACACTAATAGAAAAGATTCAAACTCCAAATCACTCACAAAGTTACCTAATTTATCAAAATTAATTCAATCATTTTAACTGCGCACGACGCGCCACCGACGCTAGAGCAATCGTCTCTGAAAAGTGGCCTTATATATATATATATATATATATATATATATATATATATATATATATATATATATATATATATATATATATATATATATATATATATATATATATATATATATATATATATATATATGAGTCTACTTTATGAAAGCATTTTATTACTCGATACAAGTTCATAGCTATGAGGTTCTGCAGAGCATTAAGAAGAGATACGACTATAGGCAAAGTCCAGGCGACATTCGTAAATTCATTATCTTGCGCTTGAAAATCTGGTTGACCTGTAATCGTCAATCGCACAAACAACTGATCATACATCCGTTCTTTATAGACCTACTGTGATAGTAAGTAGTTAATAAGTAGTAGCGCCTCCGTCTTATAATCCAGCCTCTGCATCTCAAACCTCGTTGTCAGCTATGCAGCCCTTTAAGACAAGTTTGTCCAAAATGTTGCAAGGTAGATCGTATCGTAATTGCAAGTTTATATAAGACCACTTCAAGAGAAACTCAACGGGGCTTCCGCGACCAGACAACATGGAACCACTATCGATTATAACGGTTTTCGAGCATCTGCGGCAGATAGGTAAAGAAAGGTCATAGGTTACGCTGTCGTCTTTTAGGAGGTTTAGCTATGAACAGCAAGGCATCCTTCAATACAATGTCCTTGAACTCCGAAGATTAGAAGAGTTAATTTTAATCATTGCATATGTACGACCCGGAGGTCTGTTGGTAACGCGTTTGGTCAGTGATCATGCGGTTGCGGGTTCGACTCATTGTAACGACTCTGGGCAAGTTGTTTGCGCACACCGTGCCTCTGTCACCAAGCAGTGTAATTTGATACCTTTGTAAGCTGGGAAGTAAACGGCTAGTCCTGAGCACTGGCCCGATGTCCAAGACCTTGGGATTCGTCCATGGGCGGCTCAAGGGCCAAAGTGAAGGAAATGAGCGCATCCCCTACGTCTCACTTGTGGGATATGGAATACTTTACTTTACTATGTCTTAACCTGCTCTGTCAATCAGATGAATCAGATGTTCAACAGCTCTATATGAATTCAAGGCCAATGACCGAGGAGTCATTTACAAATTTCTAACTGAAGGACGCTAGCTTTGATACTCATACTTCAGACATTCAAGTAGCTTAAAGGCCATAAGGTACTCTCTCTGTACCCAAACGCGTTAGCATCGGACTGGCCTTCATCAAAACAAACAATACAGACTCCTATGCACCTAGACAAATAAATATACACGCATGCATTAAACCATATATTGTTTGTGTATATGTATATGTTTGCATTTTTAATATTTATATATCGCATTTCAGGAGCCCGACAAAGGCGTTAAACTTGGTGATCTAACTGATCTGAAAAGGTGCGACTTAGATAGGTTGAAATGTTCCTTCTGCTGCCTGTAGCATAACTGTACGCATTGTCAACTAAGACTTTTCCCTAAACGAATAGCTACATGTACAGCTCCCTTTTCGGTCTCGGCCCTACTTACTACCTTACTATGTATCTCTTTATTATTTTTTTACCCGGGGTACTTATGATCCTTCAGGCTTTCAAAAATTAGGGATTGTATTGTTCTGGGATGGCTAGTCTTCGATGATGTATTATTATTATTGTTATTATTACTACTACTACTACTACTACTACTACTACTACCACTACTACTACAACTATCATCATCATCATTTTTATTTTGATTTTTATTATTATTATTATCATTATTATTATTATCATCATCATCATCTTAATTTTTTTGTATTATTATTATTGTTGTTGTTGTTGTTGTTGTTGTTATTATTATTATTATTATTATTATTATTATTATTATTATTATTATAATCATCATTATTAAGGATGGTCCAAAGCACGAGAAAGTGCGCTGTGCCCACATCGATATTAACGATAAACGGGTTCAGAAAAAGTCGACGACTGGAAACAACTTCTGACAATCGCCATGACATTAATTTCATTGATACAGAGACACTTGACGACTTCAAAGGCCACTTGGTCTAAGGTACGTTCCTAAGTCTACTCATAAGTTGCCTGATTCTGACCTATTTCTGCTTGTATACCTCTGTATTCGAGTAAGTTTTGTGTGTTTGCCCATGTGTTAGATGGTGTGTAGTCTGCGTGTAGCTGTGTTCAACTGGATGTGTCTGGTGCTTTTAAACAAGTGTGCTAATCCTTAATAATTGCAGAACAAACGACAGAACAAGATAGCGAACAACGCAATACAATGACATAGGTTTAGAAGTGACGTTTCCGCATTTGACAAATAGTCAATATTGTTCATAGGCAAAAAGCGATTGAATGAGGGGCTTCTTACAAAGAAATTTTATAAACCGTAATTGTAATTGTAATCTGACATTTATGAAGCGCCACTTCAAGAATAGACTCATCAGAGGCGCTCCCGACCCGAACTAGTGAGACCACTGTCAAATAATACAGACTTCAGGCGCTTGCGAAACTGCGGAAGGGACAAACTGAGGAATTCAAGCCGCAGCTCTCGGGAAAGGCGATTCCAGCTATTAGGTCCGACATAGGCAAAGCTTCTAGACTGTGCTGTAGCAGTGCGCATACGAGGGACAGTCAGGAGTCCAAGAGAGGCCGACCGGAGAGTGCTACGGCCTGGAACCAAGGAGACCGAAATGCAGAAGTCCCTTAGGTATGATGGAGCAGAGCCAACGAGACAAATACGCATAAGGGTTAGGATCTTGAACTGGATACGCTGCTGAATGGGAAGCCAGTGCAAAGTGTCCTGCATAAAGGAACTTAAACCGTGGTTAGGTCCCCATTTAAAGTCTTGACCCTGTATAGTAGTTATTTGGCGATGATCTTGTGTCGAAGACATTGAAAACCTAACCATTGGCTCTTATTGTAGTTTGGCTGAAAGTGTTCAAGTAGAAATAAGTAGTCGGTAATTATGAAACTTGATTATGATGCAAAATTGTTCTGATTCCGTCATCCTCTGAGTGTGACGTCATCACAATGATCCATTATTCGGTTATGTCATCCTCTGAATATGACGTCATCATAATGATCCATTGTTCGATTTTGCCATCTTCTGAGTGTGACGTCATCATAATGATCCATTGTTCGATTTCGTCATCCTCTGAGTGTGACGTCATTGTTCTTAGGCTTGAAATCGCTTGCTCTAGTGTACTCAGTCGTCTTCTAGAAAAACGAATGTAATTTAATATGGATCATACGCTAATTCAAATTTATATTGGATCTGCACTTTTTGCAGTCATATCCGAAGGTTTGGGCGTTTTAAAATCTTCTTGTTAGAAGTTTTAAGCTCAGGTTGTCGATGAATTTAAATGTGTCAAAGGTTCCGCTTGTTGACATAATGAGTTGCAGTTAGCCCTAGTCCATATAAGAGTATCGTGGCCTGCCTACTATTCCGTTATTCTACATCGGTTGTAATTGTAATTGTAATTAGTTAACACTATTGCGCCGGTGTCTAATGCACAGGCATCAACCGATGGCGCATCAAAGCCAAGCCGCAATCAGGTCAATATCCATACGGTCAGTTCACTATGACAGAGAGGCAGCCTACGGTGGATAAGTAATTGGAAAAAATTGGTTGGTCCGTTTGTGGAAAAAGCCTTTCTTCCCAACTAAATATAGTTGTTCATGTAGAGCGTAATTTATACACGTATAAAAATTTATATATCGCAAGACTGTGAAGTCAAAACTAGGAGTGGCCTTGAAGCAGAGCAAGTCACACCACGGTAGGCCAACAGGAAATGAGGAATGTTTGAGCCAAAGTTTGTTTCAAAGCAGTAATTTCATAATAAGGCAGTTCTTAGTGCAAATGTTTGTTGTTACAAGTATAGAGATTTAGTATCTCTATATTTGTAACATTTGAATACATTGCTGTATAGTTTGAACAAGTCTAATCTAATATTATCAGGGAACTTCTATAGCGCCGTTATAGCATTACATAAGGCGTCAGTGAATGGTCTCTTCCAAACAATACTGCATTCAGAAATGTAATCAGTCGAATTCTGGAAATCGAGCTTCTATGCTGAAGGATCCACAGCCGAGTCTCGACAATAACTGAACATACGGTAAGCAAATAATCCTCCAATAAATAGAGAAGTCACCAATGGCGTGCGCCCGCATACACGTAGAACCCAGCCAACGAAGTTCCATCCCGATTTTATAGTCTATTCAGGGTTCCTAGTCCGTGTTGCATTGAGGACGAGGTTGTCCTTCCGTCGTAATGGTTTCCAGTTTTCCAGGTGCCAGAGCCAAGTGTCAGCCCGGAGACTACGGAGCTTTTTACTCCAACGGCAACGAAATCTACGCCTATTCGCCGTCGACGACCGACTATGACGTCACGATGGACTTTCCCACTCCCTCTGACGTCATCGCCATCGGTTGCTGCCGCAAGGAAGGCAGCAGCCGACCGTTCGGCATCATCTATTCCTCCGCAGAGACACACGTCCTCGTCACCGATGACGACTGGAAATGTCTCCAGTCTAACGTCATCCGTCATGACGTATACACGACCCTGCACGATGACGCGACCTGGAAGGCTGCCTACGTCATCCAGTCGAATGACGACGGCGGTGAAGACTGGTTCCCGTCGCAGTTCCCGAAGGACGAGGCGTTCGAACCGTATGCGAAGTGGATTTGGGCGCGAAAGCCTAACGGACAGGTGCCCGGGTTGAACGACACTCTCGGCCTTAACTGCGCCTTCTGCAGAGCCAATCGCCTGGCCAAGTACAAGGACGAGCCAGTCCAGAGAGGTATTCAGTTATGTATGCATGTGTGTATGTATGTATGTATGTGTGCATGTATGTGTGTATGTATGTATGTATGTGTGTATGTATGTATGTATGTATGTATGCATTATACATGTATGCATGCATTTTTCTGAACATTTGTATAGCGCCTTTCAAGAACCTTCAGACCGCGATGAGAAATTCTCATAGGTGCATCGATCTAGATCGATAAACGATTCTTGATGTCTGCAAGTAGCTGACCCACTACACGTCCACTCCATCTGAAACAATCAACAGCATTTGAACTTTCCCTGAGTCAAATGTAAAAGTGATATATGAACGTATGTTTACGTTCATTGACCTTCGTCTTGACTCTTCGGTCATCAGACCTCAATGTTCACGATTTTTATTGCCACACGGACTCAACTTGAAGACTGCACTGGCCTTTCGACTGACGCTGGAAGCGTTGGCGAGTAATAAATCTATTATTTACAAACATTTGAATGCATTGCTGCATAGTTTGAACAATGGAAAATGAGTCCACTCTGCCGGGGTTGTTTTTTCAGGCGATATCTTGAAATCTCTCTGGATTGAGTTAAGCTGAAGCTGCATTGAATAAACTAATCCTGATATTTATCTTCAGTAGTTTGACCATATTAAAATGTTTTTAAATTTAATTTTAATTTAATTTGAAGCTTATTTAAGGGGAACATTCCTTTGATGTGTCATCAGTCCTTGTCAGATTCAACTCATCGAGTCAGTTGTACAACGTCGGCGAATCGCTTCGAGGTCAGAACGTAGACGGACTGAACTTCACCTTTGAGGTACGTGTTGACAAAGACCAGACCAACTCCTCAGTCTGCACTGGCTTCCAGTTGGTCTTGGCGTCATCCTACAGGCCATCGCCATCGCCAGTTCCAAACGAAGAAATCGTTATTCACCACGCAATCAATGGAACACGAGTGACTAAGATTCGGTTTGTCCAGTATACACATTCACTCGCTAAGCAATTGTGATTGTAACTTCAGTGGCGGCTCCATGATTGCTTGCGTGGAGGGGGCAGAAGCATTTTCAGGGGGCGCCATATTCTGGAAGTCCACCATGCACGGGTCTGGTCTGAGGGGCGCCGGCATAGAACCAAGAGGGACGGGGCGAACCGCTCCCCACGCCTTTAGCTAAATCCGCCATTGTGTAACTGTTATTGTGATTTTGGCTGTAATTGTAATTATAATTGTGAATGTAAGCGTGAATGTAAACGTGAATGTAATTGTTAATGTAGTTGTTAATGTATGCCTAATTGTAAATGAAATTGTAATAATGTCAGTTGATTTAGCATCGTGAGTAGCGACCTAAGTTTACCCAGCTACTTTTGTAATAGTCAGCACAAGAGAAAGCGTTTGATAATGTTAACCTTGCACGCTAATCTATACGAAATTGTAATTAAGGTAACGTAATCGCTTCTTTGATACATACATATGTCATCAATAACAGTTTTCCTGGTTTTAAAGAATCGTTTAAAGGCAAAGGCTCAACAGCGGTCCAGCAATCTTACCCCGTGGAAATTATTGGATTTGGATTGGACTGAACTGTATTAGGCTTATATCAAATCTCTTCACATCAGATCGCAGTAGATCGGATTAGAGAGTGGGTGAGAGTGAGTGAGTGCGTGAATGAGTGAGTGAGTGCGTGCGTGCGTGAGTGACTGAGTGAGTGAGTGACTGAGTGACTGAGTGACTGAGTGAATGAGAGGAGTACCAACGAGTTGGACGGTTGACTGATCCTTCAACCTCCGGACCATGCGCTCGAGAAATTTCAGTAGAGGCGTGCAAGCAAGTGTGCTACCTCAACCTTTACCTGAACTGTTCTTTCGCAGGCTGTGCCAGATTTCGCCGGGCATTTCAACCTCTGCTTCGTGTCGTCTGCTCGGCAGCGCGACACTCGGCCTTGAACCCTGGACGTGCGGCCAATTCCACCAGTTTTGGATCTCGCTCTCTGCCGACGGTGCCACCGTGGCATTTGGCACCGGCAGAGCGTTCGGTGCCTCCCTCATCCTCTCCGCAGCCATCGGTCATCGCTCGGATGCAGCGACAGGGGACGCCTGCCTCGGTCACATCTCGCGGTACAAGCTATTGCACGAACTGTCAACCAGCCCAGCTTACATCCGCGTCCATAGAAATTCTTCGAGTATAATATTGTCCCTTTTATGTCGATGATATACCATTTATACAAGATATACTAATTTACTAAGCAAAAAAGCTTTAAAAGATATACTAATAGGACAGAATAGAATGAGATAGAATAGAATAAAGCAGAGTAGAGTAGAGTAAAATAGGCCAACACCCATATACTAAGTTAAAAAGTTTTTAGGATATGCTAATGTAAGCGATTCTGTACTTTCTACTTAGTTCACTCTATCTGCTGGAACGGGTGAACGGTTGGATGAAGAGATCGACTAGAATCGAGTACTGAAGGCAGAAAAAGGCGCTGCAAAATCATTTTAAAAAATAGATGTGAAAGTCAAAATATTTTCAAAATTAGATGTGAAAGTCAAAATCATTTTTAAAAATAGATGTGAAAATCAAAATCATTTTCAAAAAATAGATGTGAAAGTATTCTAATGTCAGACATATTATTTACTAATGTCTGTCTGTTACTATTCGTTGTCACTGACAAAAAGGAGTCGCTGGTGGTCTTGATGCTGAGAACCAGTGCCTGGTGCTGGACAGTGAGGTCAGCCTTCGAAGACCCTGTGGACACGGCTACATCACCGATCCGACTGAGTGTCGCTACAGGTGCAACTGTTGCTACATGTCGGAATCAGTCAGTGGAGACGACTACGATACAGCAATCGTCTGCTACGCTCCGATGTCCTGTGAGTCATCAGTTCATGCATACGAGAAGCAGGGAATGGTGGTGGTTGTTGTGATGGTGGTGGTTGTGGTGGTAGTGGCGGCTGTGATAGTGGTGGTTGAAATGGTGGTGATGGTGGTGGGGTGGTTGAGATGGTGGTGGTGGTTGTGGTGGTAGTGGTGGCTGTGATAGTGGTGGTTGAAATGGTGGTGGGGTGGTAGAGATGGTGGTGGTGGTTGTGGTGGTGGTGGTGGCTGTGATAGTGGTGGTTGAGATGGTGGTGGTTGAGATGGTGGTTGTGGTAGTGGTGGCTGTGATAATGGTGGTTGAGATGGTGGTGGTGGTTGAAATGGAGGTGTGGTGGTGGTTGAGATGATGGTGGTGGCGGTTGTGGTTGTGGTGGTGGAGATATTATGCTGTGAATAAGGGGTATAGCCTATAAATCAATGCGCGATACTAATCATGATACTAATAGCGGATTTTAACACCGGGTAAATTTAATTGGGGCGATTCGTCTACCTAATGGGTGCTTTTCGTTGTTCGAAGTAGTCCAGACATTAAAGGTGAGTTCTAAATGAATGACAAAAGCTTTGTTAGTAATAGCGTTTGAGAAACAGCCTATTCTTAACAAAAACCTTCAGGATATTAATTCACCTAGCACCGTCTTCTAAGACGACATTGAAATCATCTTACTTATGAACTTAGTGTCTATGGAAGCCAGTGACACAACACCTTTAAAGATCGGCAGCATAGCTATGAGCCTGTAGTACATGGATTGATTCCTAAAAGGCTCATGCTTAAATACATGCATGCATACGTACATACATACATACATACATACACACATGCATACATATATACATACATACACACATGCATACATACATATATACATACATACATACATACACACATGCATACATACATACATGCATGCATGCATGCATACATACATACATATATACATACATACATACATACATACATGCACACATGCATACATACATACATGCATGCATGCATGCATACATACATACATATATACATACATACATACATACATATATACATAAATACATACATACATATATACATACATACATACATACATGCACACACGCATACATACATACATGCATGCATGCATACATACATACATGCATGCATGCATACATACATACATGCATGCATGCATACATACATATATACATACATACATACATACATACCACTCTGCTTTATTAAGACATTTTCTTCCTGTTCCGAAAGGCTGGCTGTATTTTCTATGTGTACAAACCATTGTATGCCACCGACAGCTTGGAAGCTCGTGGGAGGGGTAGCGAATGACTCCACGAAAAACGCAAAGACGATGGATCTCGTTTTCTGCAACGAACCCTTCTCTGACCTGATCGAGATCGACAGTTTTACCCGAACTCCATCCGACGAAAATATTGATTCCGGCACAAACGTCGCCTTCCAAGTAGTTCTTCTGAAAAAAGTTCGACACATGACGACAATTGTTCACTTCGGAGACGGAACGAGGTCCGACAACATCTCCTTTGTTCTCAGTCCTGGAACCTCACCTCTCTACACAGCACACGTATCTCACACTTACCGACTCAGCGGTGAGATGAAGTACCACCTAGAGATTCGAGGGTTGCGGAGAAATGATGACGTCATAAATTACGATCCCGAGGACGTCATAAACGTCGTGGGTTTTGAAGTGTATTACTGCGCCGATACGAGTGCAGACGACGGAAACGTCAGTTTTCTCATTCTTACCAACAGCGAAGACGATCGGATTTCTTTGACATTCAATTTCAGCGATGGGAACTCACTGGAAAACGTCGCCGTTCAGGAAAACATTGGCATTCCACAATGGGCAAAGGATTGTAGTGAGAGAGCCGGGTTCCGACCAGTGGCTCTCCTGCTTCACGCGTACAGAAAACTCAGATCTGTCTCGCCCTACGTTCAAGCCGAACTCTCAGGTTTCACGACTAAGTCTAGTTACACCACAGAACTAATAATCGGTAGCGAAGATCATTTTCGCCGACTGATTACAGGCCTTGAGATTCTGTGTTCCGCCGAAAAAGGACTTCTGAAAGTTGACCAAGAGATAGAGATAGTTGTGCGTTTTCAGGCAAGTCGCGAGAACGAATTTAAAGTCAATGCGAACTTTGGTGACGGCGCAAAAGAAGCAGGTATCGCTGTCACCTTCGACAAGCCGATCCCAAGTTGGGCGAAGTCAAACTACACGAATGGATCGAGTACTGATGTCCTTAGACACACGTATAAAACTCCTGGGAACTATACCGCATTGTTTACCATTAGCAGTTCGCATAACGATACCTGGTTTGTGACAACGACTCTCGATTTCATCGTGGTCGCAAAAACGAATCTAACGGTGATGGTGATCACAAATGCTACTTCTTTCGTCGTTGCTTATGAACCGGTTGCCGTTTTCGTCTTTCTACCTTCGCTTCGGCTCCCCAAGGGTGCACTTGTGAACATCAGCTACGGCGATGGAAGTTCGGAGACGAATATCAAGCTGTCTCTAAACTTCTCCATAGATCCTAGTTTAAATGTTTCTCGTCTAAACGTTACTGGAGGATTTGGTTGCCTCAAACAGCATCAGTACCTGGCGGGTGATTACGAGGTTTCAGTGCAACTGATGGACTCGACGAGTTCTGGTGCCAGTGTATTGGCGAATGCATCAGTCAAATTCCGAGTTCGATCTTTCAGAGACGTTGTGGGAAAATTTGAAATTCTACTTCGACCCGAACTCAACGACTCAAAGTATTTAGTCTCGCAAAATCTGACATTCCTCGTTGTTGCCGATGAATTTCCAACGAATGCCGTCGTTACAATCGCATTTAACGATTCCAGTTCAAAGCAGGTGGCCGCCATAAGAGAAGCGTCTTCGAAATACTGCCAGTTGCCGAATATCACATGCCAGGCCGTTGCCTTGACACACCGCTTCCAGAAGCCAGGTCGCTTCAATATAGAAGCGTCGATGAGGAACCCATTTGCCCCGCCGGGAAATACTTCAAACACGGACTTCATAACCGCAAGCACGCAAGTTTTCGTGCAGTCGCTCGAGGAAGCGTTGGGGCAAGTCTTTCTCGAATCAAACGCAACGGGCGTTTTAGACCAGTACGAGTTCGTTTCGTTTCTAGTTGGCGTCGAGCGAGTATTACCGGAACTTTTGGTCGAACTGGATTTTGGAGATGGACAAACACCGCAGAGCGTAAAGCTAAAAAATAACGCCTCGTCTCTTTCAACGTGGGCCACGAATATTCTTCATGACAGAGCAGCTGCAATTTATAATTTTGTCGAAGTAACGCGGTGTTTTGACACCGAGGGTCAGCGTAACGTTACAGTCACGATAGCTGCTTCATCGTCAGCAAAAATCGTTAAAACTCTGGGATTCGTGACGAAGACTTTCGCTGAGAGTGTCGGCAAGGTGCTTGTCATTCCAGGGATCAGCGAGGAAGTGAATCTGTACAAGGATGTGGAGTTCAGCATCTATTTTGAAGGGTTAACCAGAAATTCGATATTTTCAATCGACTATGGAGATGGAACAACGGAGGAAGTTTCCACCTTTCTGGACGTTACGGGAATTTCCGATCCTAGACTGAAAGCAGGAAAAGCCTACAAAGGCGCCAAACTAAGTCACGCTTTTCGTCGATCGGGGAAACACACTGTCCTTTTGACAGCTACCAACAAGTTAAGACGGAACGAGACCGTGAATGGTTCAGTCGAAATCATCATCAAGTCTTTCGAGGACACAATTGGAACCATTTCCATAATCGCCAACAACTCTAAACCAGTTCATCCATACGACGCCGTCGAATTTGCTGTCTTTGTGGAAAATCTCATCCAAGAAGCAACTGTGAGCGTTGACTTTGGAGATAACTTCACCGTCGAAAACGTGGTTTTTTCGACAGAAGATTTCACTGACTCTAAGTGGCTTGTTCGCCTGGACTTCGACCCCAGCGGTTACGCATGGAAAATGCTCAGTCATGCCTACATCAGTCCGCCTGGATTAAATACGGTCGTTGTCGGCGTAAGTGATGCGACAAATCCTCATAATTCCCCCGCCAGCGAATCAATTTCTATCCGATTGCATTCTTTTCAAGAGGCGATTGGTGATATCAAACTTTGGCTGGACGTACCCATGGGTAAGAAGGTGAACCTCGTTTCGGAAAATCTTACTTTCGTTTTCATAAGCAATAATCTTGTGGAAAGAACGAAAGTTTTTGTAGACTTTGGAGACGGCTCTGCGAAGGAAGAATTCGACCAAATGGCCTCTGCCTCCACGACGTATACAGCCCCTCAGGGAACAGCATACGCTTTGATCTTAACACACATTTTCAACATGCCTGGTATATGGGAAGTTGTTGTCACACTGCACAACTCGCTTGCGCCGAAGGGTCCACATGCCAGCAGAAACACCTCCATCCAAGTCGAAATAGTTTCGCTATCACAGGCTGTGGGCCTAGTCATCTGGGAATCGAACGTGACGTTGTTTAAAAGACATGAAACAGTTTCGTTTTTAGCAGGTTGTGAGCGAGTCATTCCTGGAACTATAGTGGACCTGGACTTCGGAGACGGAACACCATTGCAGTACTTAAATCTGACGCTTAACAAAACGCCCTTCTCGGGGAACTGGTACGAAAAATTTCTAAACCGCGAACTGGAATCCTTCTACATAAAAGAAACAACATACCAGTATAAATCAAAAGGAGCTGTACTAGCAACTCTGACCATTACAAATAGAAGATCTATCGAAACCATACAGAGAACGATACATTTGGAAAGTCTGACGCTACACGAAATTATTGGGGATATGCAACTGAAGTCGGAACCGCAGCGCATTGCCCTCGTAAATCAAATTATAGATTTTACAACATGCGTGGAAAAATTCGAACAAAACATCGTCCTGGCTGTCAACTACGGAGACGGACACACAGAAACAATTAAGGAACTCCCGGAAAGAATGGAACGAGGAAACTACGATAAAGACTCAACCAATGGAACAAAAAGCTACAGTTGCGCCACAAGAAAACATTCCTTTGTAAGCGCAAGAACATATGACATCGCCCTGATCGCCGCTAACGTCTTTGACCAAACAGAAAACGTGACTGTCTCTACTCAAGTACATGTAAAAACATTTTCAGATGCGATTGGACGCCTGCAGATTATCAGTAATGTCACTCAGTCAGCAAAGCCTTATGACACCGTAGCATTTGTGGTTCTTCTCGAAAATCCTCTAAAACATGTTCAGGTAGAAATCGACTTTGGAGATGGACTAAGCGTAGAAAATGTGAAACTGTCAAACGAAAGTCTATTCTTTGATAATAACTCATGGGCAAGAAAAAAGATTCGAGAGACTTTTAGCGAAATCAATTTCACCACTTGGGCTGCAATTAGCCATCAGTACATTGGTCCTCCAGGTGAAATAACAGTCACTGTCACAGTAAGAAGCACAGCCAATGACACTCATGAAGACATTCAAAACGTCACAAAAATCAATTTGAAGTCTTTTCAAGAAACAGTTGGAGAATTAGGCGTCATGCTCAACACGTCATCGATCTTAAATTTGGTCTCTGGAAATCTTTCCTTCGTCATCTACGCAAGCGACATGCTACCAAATACACACGTGACGGTCAGATTTGGAGATGCCCAGGATCCTGTGATATTCAACGCAACCGACATGTTGCTCTCAGACTGCTCTTTCCTCAATAGGACATGTTACTCTTCTCGAATTCAACACTTCTATGATAGCGCTGGTCTTTACAACGTCAGTGTAGAAATGACTAATGCAATGGACGAGAAAGAAGCCCCGAAAAGTGTTTTTGGAAATGCTTCCGTCAAAGTTTATTCGTTTGAGGAGGCCGTAGGCAGAGTGATTTTCGAATCCAACGCAACAGACACTACGGATCAATATGAAACAGTTTCTTTTGTTGTGGGTATCGAAAACATGATCCGAGACACCGTTGTGCAGCTGGATTTTGGAGACAGAAGTTCCCCAAAGACCGTTGAACCGAAGCCTAACGTCACACTGTCTGACTGGGGATATAAACTCATTCGCGAGAAATCGTACCAATTCTTCAACTTATACGAGATGGTTCATATATTCGATAGTCGTGAAAATTTCACAGTCATCCTTACCCTGAAAAATCCTCTTTCCCCGAAGGATATTAAACGAACAACATCGATTGTCACGAAATCCTTTACCGAACGCATTGGTTGTCTCCGCATAAACTCAGCTATAGATACAGTAAATCTGAACGAATTAGTTGAATATACCGTTCATGTCAGTGATGTCGTTAGAAACATGTTGGTTGTAATAGACTACGGAGACGGTTCAACCGACAACGTTCAGAAATTCGAGAAAGACGGGAATACAACGTGCAATGGCGCCTTGACTCAGGAATACACGGCAAAGTTGCATCACGCCTTTGAGAAAGTTGGAGAACACAAGGTGATCGTGAACGTTACAAACGCCGTTGCAGTTCAAGAGGTCGTTACGAATTCGACCATCATAATAGTCAGATCGTTCTCAGACACAGTTGGTAGAATGGTCGTGTTGGCCAGCAGGAGTGGACCAGTGAAACCCTACGAGAATGTCGAATTCGCTTTGTTTGTGGAACGACTGGTGAATGCAAGCGAAGTTACATTTGATTTCGGAGATGGACATGTTCAGCAAAATCTGACACTAGCCTTAGATAGGGTAAGGCCTGACTGGCTCAAAGACTCGAAATTCGATATTTATGCCGGTTTCCACAGGTTTATGACTGATCACCAGTACATCGGTCCTCCGGGTGAAGTGGTCGTCACGGCTACCATAACACGTGTGGACGGGTCTTCAAGAGAGAAAGTGTCAAACTTTACTAAGATAGTTTTGAAATCGTTCGCGGAAGTCTTAGGAGAAGTCGGAGTTCGTCCTGAAATGGCATCTCAGGTCAATCTGGTTTCCGATAAACTTTCGTTTGTTGTCTATGCAAGCGACATGCTACCAAATACACACGTGACGGTCAGATTTGGAGATGCCCAGGATCCTGTGATATTCAACGCAACCGACATGTTGCTCTCGGACTGTTCTTTCCTCAATAGGACATGTTACACTTTTCGAATTCAACACTTATATGATAGCGCTGGTCTTTACAACGTCAGTGTAGAAATGACTAATGCAATGGACGAGAAAGAAGCCCCGAAAAGTGTCTTTGGAAATGCTTCCGTCAAAGTTTATTCGTTTGAGGAGGCCTTAGGCAGAGTGATTTTCGAATCCAACGCAACAGACACTACGGACCAATATGAAACAGTTTCTTTTGTTGTGGGTATCGAAAACATGATCCGAGACACCGTTGTGCAGCTGGATTTTGGAGACAGAAGTTCCCCAAAGACCGTTGAACCGAAGCCTAACGTCACACTGTCTGACTGGGGATATAAACTCATTCGCGAGAAATCGTACCAATTCTTCAACTTATACGAAATGGTTCATATATTCGATAGTCGTGGAAATTTCACAGTCATCCTTACCCTGAAAAATCCTCTTTCCCCGAAGGATATTAAACGAACAACATCGATTGTCACGAAATCCTTTACCGAACGCATTGGTTGTCTCCGCATAAACTCAGCTATAGATACAGTAAATCTGAACGAATTAGTTGAATATACCGTTCATGTCAGTGATGTCGTTAGAAACATGTTGGTTGTAATAGACTACGGAGACGGTTCAACCGACAACGTTCAGAAATTCGAGAAAGACGGGAATACAACGTGCAATGGAGCCTTGACTCAAGAATACACGGCAAAGTTGCATCACGCCTTTGAGAAAGTTGGAGAACACAAGGTGATCGTGAACGTTACAAACGCCGTTGCAGTTCAAGAGGTCGTTACGAATTCGACCATCATAATAGTCAGATCGTTCTCAGACACAGTTGGTAGAATGGTCGTGTTGGCCAGCAGGAGTGGACCAGTGAAACCCTACGAGAATGTCGAATTCGCTTTGTTTGTGGAACGACTGGTGAATGCAAGCGAAGTTAAATTTGATTTCGGAGATGGACATGTTCAGCAAAATCTGACACTAGCCTTAGATAGGGTAAGGCCTGACTGGCTCAAAGACTCGAAATTCGATATTTATGCCGGTTTCCACAGGTTTATGACTGATCACCAGTACATCGGTCCTCCGGGTGAAGTGGTCGTTACGGCTACCATAACACGTGTGGACGGGTCTTCAAGAGAGAAAGTATCAAACTTTACTATGATAGTTTTGAAATCGTTCGCGGAAGTCTTAGGAGAAGTCGGAGTTCGTCCTGAAATGGCATCTCAGGTCAATCTGGTTTCCGATAAACTTTCGTTTGTTTTCTATGCAAGCGACATGCTACCATATACACACGTGACGGTCAGATTTGGAGATGCCCAGGATCCTGTGATATTCAACGCAACCGACATGTTGCTCTCGGACTGTTCTTTCCTCAATAGGACATGTTACACTTCTCGAATTCAACACTTATATGATAGCGCTGGTCTTTACAACGTCAGTGTAGAAATGACTAATGCAATGGACGAGAAAGAAGCCCCGAAAAGTGTCTTTGGAAATGCTTCCGTCAAAGTTTATTCGTTTGAGGAGGCCTTAGGCAGAGTGATTTTCGAATCCAACGCAACAGACACTACGGATCAATATGAAACAGTTTCTTTTGTTGTGGGTATCGAAAACATGATCCGAGACACCGTTGTGCAGCTGGATTTTGGAGACAGAAGTTCCCCAAAGACCGTTGAACCGAAGCCTAACGTCACACTGTCTGACTGGGGATATAAACTCATTCGCGAGAAATCGTACCAATTCTTCAACTTATACGAAATGGTTCATATATTCGATAGTCGTGGAAATTTCACAGTCATCCTTACCCTGAAAAATCCTCTTTCCCCGAAGGATATTAAACGAACAACATCGATTGTCACGAAATCCTTTACCGAACGCATTGGTTGTCTTCGCATAAACTCAGCTATAGATACAGTAAATCTGAACGAATTAGTTGAATATACCGTTCATGTCAGTGATGTCGTTAGAAACATGTTGGTCGTAATAGACTACGGAGACGGTTCAACCGACAACGTTCAGAAATTCGAGAAAGACGGGAATACAACGTGCAATGGAGCCTTGACTCAAGAATACACGGCAAAGTTGCATCACGCCTTTGAGAAAGTTGGAGAACACAAGGTGATCGTGAACGTTACAAACGCCGTTGCAGTTCAAGAGGTCGTTACGAATTCGACCATCATAATAGTCAGATCGTTCTCAGACACAGTTGGTAGAATGGTCGTGTTGGCCAGCAGGAGTGGACCAGTGAAACCCTACGAGAATGTCGAATTCGCTTTGTTTGTGGAACGACTGGTGAATGCAAGCGAAGTTAAATTTGATTTCGGAGATGGACATGTTCAGCAAAATCTGACACTAGCCTTAGATAGGGTAAGGCCTGACTGGCTCAAAGACTCGAAATTCGATATTTATGCCGGTTTCCACAGGTTTATGACTGATCACCAGTACATCGGTCCTCCGGGTGAAGTGGTCGTTACGGCTACCATAACACGTGTGGACGGGTCTTCAAGAGAGAAAGTATCAAACTTTACTATGATAGTTTTGAAATCGTTCGCGGAAGTCTTAGGAGAAGTCGGAGTTCGTCCTGAAATGGCATCTCAGGTCAATCTGGTTTCCGATAAACTTTCGTTTGTTTTCTATGCAAGCGACATGCTACCAAATACACACGTGACGGCCAGATTTGGAGATGCCCAGGATCCTGTGATATTCAACGCAACCGACATGTTGCTCTCGGACTGTTCTTTCCTCAATAGGACATGTTACACTTCTCGAATTCAACACTTATATGACAGCGCTGGTCTTTACAACGTCAGTGTAGAAATGACTAATGCAATGGACGAGAAAGAAGCCCCGAAAAGTGTCTTTGGAAATGCTTCCGTCAAAGTTTATTCGTTTGAGGAGGCCTTAGGCAGAGTGATTTTCGAATCCAATGCAACAGACACTACGGATCAATATGAAACAGTTTCTTTTGTTGTGGGTATCGAAAACATGATCCGAGACACCGTTGTGCAGCTGGATTTTGGAGACAGAAGTTCCCCAAAGACCGTTGAACCGAAGCCTAACGTCACACTGTCTGACTGGGGATATAAACTCATTCGCGAGAAATCGTACCAATTCTTCAACTTATACGAAATGGTTCATATATTCGATAGTCGTGGAAATTTCACAGTCATCCTTACCCTGAAAAATCCTCTTTCCCCGAAGGATATTAAACGAACAACATCGATTGTCACGAAATCATTTACCGAACGCATTGGTTGTCTTCGCATAAACTCAGCTATAGATACAGTAAATCTGAACGAATTAGTTGAATATACCGTTCATGTCAGTGATGTCGTTAGAAACATGTTGGTCGTAATAGACTACGGAGACGGTTCAACCGACAACGTTCAGAAATTCGAGAAAGACGGGAATACAACGTGCAATGGAGCCTTGACTCAAGAATACACGGCAAAGTTGCATCACGCCTTTGAGAAAGTTGGAGAACACAAGGTGATCGTGAACGTTACAAACGCCGTTGCAGTTCAAGAGGTCGTTACGAATTCGACCATCATAATAGTCAGATCGTTCTCAGACACAGTTGGTAGAATGGTCGTGTTGGCCAGCAGGAGTGGACCAGTGAAACCCTACGAGAATGTCGAATTCGCTTTGTTTGTGGAACGACTGGTGAATGCAAGCGAAGTTACATTTGATTTCGGAGATGGACATGTTCAGCAAAATCTGACACTAGCCTTAGATAGGGTAAGGCCTGACTGGCTCAAAGACTCGAAATTCGATATTTATGCCGGTTTCCACAGGTTTATGACTGACCACCAGTACATCGGTCCTCCGGGTGAAGTGGTCGTCACGGCTACCATAACACGTGTGGACGGGTCTTCAAGAGAGAAAGTGTCAAACTTTACTAAGATAGTTTTGAAATCGTTCGCGGAAGTCTTAGGAGAAGTCGGAGTTCGTCCTGAAATGGCATCTCAGGTCAATCTGGTTTCCGATAAACTTTCGTTTGTTGTCTATGCAAGCGACATGCTACCAAATACACACGTGACAGCCAGATTTGGAGATGCCCAGGATCCTGTGATATTCAACGCAACCGACATGTTGCTCTCGGACTGTTCTTTCCTCAATAGGACATGTTACACTTTTCGAATTCAACACTTATATAGTAGCTCTGGTCTTTACAACGTCAATGTAGAAATGACTAATGCAATGGACGAGAAAGAAGCCCCGAAAAGTGTCTTTGGAAATGCTTCCGTCAAAGTTTATTCGTTTGAGGAGGCCTTAGGCAGAGTGATTTTCGAATCTAACGCAACAGACACTACGGATCAATATGAAACAGTTTCTTTTGTTGTGGGTATCGAAAACATGATCCGAGACACCGTTGTTCAGCTGGATTTTGGAGACAGAAGTTCTCCAAAGACCGTTGAACCGAAGCCTAACGTCACACTGTCTGACTGGGGATATAAAATCATTCGCGAGAAATCGTACCAATTCTTCAACTTATACGAGATGGTTCATACATTCGATAGTCGTGGAAATTTCACAGTCATCCTTACCCTGAAAAATCCTCTTTCCCCGAAGGATATTAAACGAACAACATCGATTGTCACGAAATCATTTACCGAACGCATTGGTTGTCTTCGCATAAACTCAGCAATAGATACAGTAAATCTGAACGAATTAGTTGAATATACCGTTCATGTCAGTGATGTCGTTAGAAACATGTTGGTCGTAATAGACTACGGAGACGGTTCAACCGACAACGTTCAGAAATTCGAGAAAGACGGGAATACAACGTGCAATGGCGCCTTGACTCAGGAACACACGGCAAAGTTGCATCACGCCTTTGAGAAAGTTGGAGAACACAAGGTGATCGTGAACGTTACAAACGCCGTTGCAGTTCAAGAGGTCGTTACGAATTCGACCATCATAATAGTCAGATCGTTCTCAGACACAGTTGGTAGAATGGTCGTGTTGGCCAGCAGGAGTGGACCAGTGAAACCCTACGAGAATGTCGAATTCGCTTTGTTTGTGGAACGACTGGTGAATGCAAGCGAAGTTAAATTTGATTTCGGAGATGGACATGTTCAGCAAAATCTGACACTAGCCTTAGATAGGGTAAGGCCTGACTGGCTCAAAGACTCGAAATTCGATATTTATGCCGGTTTCCACAGGTTTATGACTGATCACCAGTACATCGGTCCTCCGGGTGAAGTGGTCGTTACGGCTACCATAACACGTGTGGACGGGTCTTCAAGAGAGAAAGTATCAAACTTTACTATGATAGTTTTGAAATCGTTCGCGGAAGTCTTAGGAGAAGTCGGAGTTCGTCCTGAAATGGCATCTCAGGTCAATCTGGTTTCCGATAAACTTTCGTTTGTTTTCTATGCAAGCGACATGCTACCAAATACACACGTGACGGCCAGATTTGGAGATGCCCAGGATCCTGTGATATTCAACGCAACCGACATGTTGCTCTCGGACTGTTCTTTCCTCAATAGGACATGTTACACTTCTCGAATTCAACACTTATATGACAGCGCTGGTCTTTACAACGTCAGTGTAGAAATGACTAATGCAATGGACGAGAAAGAAGCCCCGAAAAGTGTCTTTGGAAATGCTTCCGTCAAAGTTTATTCGTTTGAGGAGGCCTTAGGCAGAGTGATTTTCGAATCCAATGCAACAGACACTACGGATCAATATGAAACAGTTTCTTTTGTTGTGGGTATCGAAAACATGATCCGAGACACCGTTGTGCAGCTGGATTTTGGAGACAGAAGTTCCCCAAAGACCGTTGAACCGAAGCCTAACGTCACACTGTCTGACTGGGGATATAAACTCATTCGCGAGAAATCGTACCAATTCTTCAACTTATACGAAATGGTTCATATATTCGATAGTCGTGGAAATTTCACAGTCATCCTTACCCTGAAAAATCCTCTTTCCCCGAAGGATATTAAACGAACAACATCGATTGTCACGAAATCATTTACCGAACGCATTGGTTGTCTTCGCATAAACTCAGCTATAGATACAGTAAATCTGAACGAATTAGTTGAATATACCGTTCATGTCAGTGATGTCGTTAGAAACATGTTGGTCGTAATAGACTACGGAGACGGTTCAACCGACAACGTTCAGAAATTCGAGAAAGACGGGAATACAACGTGCAATGGAGCCTTGACTCAAGAATACACGGCAAAGTTGCATCACGCCTTTGAGAAAGTTGGAGAACACAAGGTGATCGTGAACGTTACAAACGCCGTTGCAGTTCAAGAGGTCGTTACGAATTCGACCATCATAATAGTCAGATCGTTCTCAGACACAGTTGGTAGAATGGTCGTGTTGGCCAGCAGGAGTGGACCAGTGAAACCCTACGAGAATGTCGAATTCGCTTTGTTTGTGGAACGACTGGTGAATGCAAGCGAAGTTACATTTGATTTCGGAGATGGACATGTTCAGCAAAATCTGACACTAGCCTTAGATAGGGTAAGGCCTGACTGGCTCAAAGACTCGAAATTCGATATTTATGCCGGTTTCCACAGGTTTATGACTGACCACCAGTACATCGGTCCTCCGGGTGAAGTGGTCGTCACGGCTACCATAACACGTGTGGACGGGTCTTCAAGAGAGAAAGTGTCAAACTTTACTAAGATAGTTTTGAAATCGTTCGCGGAAGTCTTAGGAGAAGTCGGAGTTCGTCCTGAAATGGCATCTCAGGTCAATCTGGTTTCCGATAAACTTTCGTTTGTTGTCTATGCAAGCGACATGCTACCAAATACACACGTGACAGCCAGATTTGGAGATGCCCAGGATCCTGTGATATTCAACGCAACCGACATGTTGCTCTCGGACTGTTCTTTCCTCAATAGGACATGTTACACTTTTCGAATTCAACACTTATATAGTAGCTCTGGTCTTTACAACGTCAATGTAGAAATGACTAATGCAATGGACGAGAAAGAAGCCCCGAAAAGTGTCTTTGGAAATGCTTCCGTCAAAGTTTATTCGTTTGAGGAGGCCTTAGGCAGAGTGATTTTCGAATCTAACGCAACAGACACTACGGATCAATATGAAACAGTTTCTTTTGTTGTGGGTATCGAAAACATGATCCGAGACACCGTTGTTCAGCTGGATTTTGGAGACAGAAGTTCTCCAAAGACCGTTGAACCGAAGCCTAACGTCACACTGTCTGACTGGGGATATAAAATCATTCGCGAGAAATCGTACCAATTCTTCAACTTATACGAGATGGTTCATACATTCGATAGTCGTGGAAATTTCACAGTCATCCTTACCCTGAAAAATCCTCTTTCCCCGAAGGATATTAAACGAACAACATCGATTGTCACGAAATCATTTACCGAACGCATTGGTTGTCTTCGCATAAACTCAGCAATAGATACAGTAAATCTGAACGAATTAGTTGAATATACCGTTCATGTCAGTGATGTCGTTAGAAACATGTTGGTCGTAATAGACTACGGAGACGGTTCAACCGACAACGTTCAGAAATTCGAGAAAGACGGGAATACAACGTGCAATGGCGCCTTGACTCAGGAACACACGGCAAAGTTGCATCACGCCTTTGAGAAAGTTGGAGAACACAAGGTGATCGTGAACGTTACAAACGCCGTTGCAGTTCAAGAGGTCGTTACGAATTCGACCATCATAATAGTCAGATCGTTCTCAGACACAGTTGGTAGAATGGTCGTGTTGGCCAGCAGGAGTGGACCAGTGAAACCCTACGAGAATGTCGAATTCGCTTTGTTTGTGGAACGACTGGTGAATGCAAGCGAAGTTACATTTGATTTCGGAGATGGACATGTTCAGCAAAATCTGACACTAGCCTTAGATAGGGTAAGGCCTGACTGGCTCAAAGACTCGAAATTCGATATTTATGCCGGTTTCCACAGGTTTATGACTGATCACCAGTACATCGGTCCTCCGGGTGAAGTGGTCGTCACGGCTACCATAACACGTGTGGACGGGTCTTCAAGAGAGAAAGTGTCAAACTTTACTAAGATAGTTTTGAAATCGTTCGCGGAAGTCTTAGGAGAAGTCGGAGTTCGTCCTGAAATGGCATCTCAGGTCAATCTGGTTTCCGATAAACTTTCGTTTGTTGTCTATGCAAGCGACATGCTACCAAATACACACGTGACAGTCAGATTTGGAGATGCCCAGGATCCTGTGATTTTCAACGCAACCGACATGTTGCTCTCGGACTGTTCTTTCCTCAACAGGACATGTTACACTTCTCGAATTCAACACTTATATGATAGCGCTGGTCTTTACAACGTCAGTGTAGAAATGACTAATGCAATGGACGAGAAAGAAGCCCCGAAAAGTGTCTTTGGAAATGCTTCCGTCAAAGTTTATTCGTTTGAGGAGGCCTTAGGCAGAGTGATTTTCGAATCTAACGCAACAGACACTACGGATCAATATGAAACAGTTTCTTTTGTTGTGGGTATCGAAAACATGATCCGAGACACCGTTGTGCAGCTGGATTTTGGAGACAGAAGTTCTTCAAAGACCGTTGAACCGAAGCCTAACGTCACACTGTCTGACTGGGGATATAAAATCATTCGCGAGAAATCGTACCAATTCTTCAACTTATACGAGATGGTTCATACATTCGATAGTCGTGGAAATTTCACAGTCATCCTTACCCTGAAAAATCCTCTTTCCCCGAAGGATATTAAACGAACAACATCGATTGTCACGAAATCATTTACCGAACGCATTGGTTGTCTTCGCATAAACTCAGCAATAGATACAGTAAATCTGAACGAATTAGTTGAATATACCGTTCATGTCAGTGATGTCGTTAGAAACATGTTGGTCGTAATAGACTACGGAGACGGTTCAACCGACAACGTTCAGAAATTCGAGAAAGACGGGAATACAACGTGCAATGGCGCCTTGACTCAGGAATACACGGCAAAGTTGCATCACGCCTTTGAGAAAGTTGGAGAACACAAGGTGATCGTGAACGTTACAAACGCCGTTGCAGTTCAAGAGGTCGTTACGAATTCGACCATCATAATAGTCAGATCGTTCTCAGACACAGTTGGTAGAATGGTCGTGTTGGCCAGCAGGAGTGGACCAGTGAAACCCTACGAGAATGTCGAATTCGCTTTGTTTGTGGAACGACTGGTGAATGCAAGCGAAGTTACATTTGATTTCGGAGATGGACATGTTCAGCAAAATCTGACACTAGCCTTAGATAGGGTAAGGCCTGACTGGCTCAAAGACTCGAAATTCGATATTTATGCCGGTTTCCACAGGTTTATGACTGACCACCAGTACATCGGTCCTCCGGGTGAAGTGGTCGTCACGGCTACCATAACACGTGTGGACGGGTCTTCAAGAGAGAAAGTGTCAAACTTTACTAAGATAGTTTTGAAATCGTTCGCGGAAGTCTTAGGAGAAGTCGGAGTTCGTCCTGAAATGGCATCTCAGGTCAATCTGGTTTCCGATAAACTTTCGTTTATTGTCTATGCAAGCGACATGCTACCAAATACACACGTGACAGTCAGATTTGGAGATGCCCAGGATCCTGTGATATTCAACGCAACCGACATGTTGCTCTCGGACTGTTCTTTCCTCAATAGGACATGTTACACTTTTCGAATTCAACACTTATATAGTAGCGCTGGTCTTTACAACGTCAATGTAGAAATGACTAATGCAATGGACGAGAAAGAAGCCCCGAAAAGTGTCTTTGGAAATGCTTCCGTCAAAGTTTATTCGTTTGAGGAGGCCTTAGGCAGAGTGATTTTCGAATCTAACGCAACAGACACTACGGATCAATATGAAACAGTTTCTTTTGTTGTGGGTATCGAAAACATGATCCGAGACACCGTTGTTCAGCTGGATTTTGGAGACAGAAGTTCTCCAAAGACCGTTGAACCGAAGCCTAACGTCACACTGTCTGACTGGGGATATAAAATCATTCGCGAGAAATCGTACCAATTCTTCAACTTATACGAGATGGTTCATATATTCGATAGTCGTGGAAATTTCACAGTCATCCTTACCCTGAAAAATCCTCTTTCCCCGAAGGATATTAAACGAACAACATCGATTGTCACGAAATCATTTACCGAACGCATTGGTTGTCTTCGCATAAACTCAGCAATAGATACAGTAAATCTGAACGAATTAGTTGAATATACCGTTCATGTCAGTGATGTCGTTAGAAACATGTTGGTCGTAATAGACTACGGAGACGGTTCAACCGACAACGTTCAGAAATTCGAGAAAGACGGGAATACAACGTGCAATGGCGCCTTGACTCAGGAACACACGGCAAAGTTGCATCACGCCTTTGAGAAAGTTGGAGAACACAAGGTGATCGTGAACGTTACAAACGCCGTTGCAGTTCAAGAGGTCGTTACGAATTCGACCATCATAATAGTCAGATCGTTCTCAGACACAGTTGGTAGAATGGTCGTGTTGGCCAGCAGGAGTGGACCAGTGAAACCCTACGAGAATGTCGAATTCGCTTTGTTTGTGGAACGACTGGTGAATGCAAGCGAAGTTACATTTGATTTCGGAGATGGACATGTTCAGCAAAATCTGACACTAGCCTTAGATAGGGTAAGGCCTGACTGGCTCAAAGACTCGAAATTCGATATTTATGCCGGTTTCCACAGGTTTATGACTGATCACCAGTACATCGGTCCTCCGGGTGAAGTGGTCGTCACGGCTACCATAACACGTGTGGACGGGTCTTCAAGAGAGAAAGTGTCAAACTTTACTAAGATAGTTTTGAAATCGTTCGCGGAAGTCTTAGGAGAAGTCGGAGTTCGTCCTGAAATGGCATCTCAGGTCAATCTGGTTTCCGATAAACTTTCGTTTGTTGTCTATGCAAGCGACATGCTACCAAATACACACGTGACAGTCAGATTTGGAGATGCCCAGGATCCTGTGATTTTCAACGCAACCGACATGTTGCTCTCGGACTGTTCTTTCCTCAACAGGACATGTTACACTTCTCGAATTCAACACTTATATGATAGCGCTGGTCTTTACAACGTCAGTGTAGAAATGACTAATGCAATGGACGAGAAAGAAGCCCCGAAAAGTGTCTTTGGAAATGCTTCCGTCAAAGTTTATTCGTTTGAGGAGGCCTTAGGCAGAGTGATTTTCGAATCTAACGCAACAGACACTACGGATCAATATGAAACAGTTTCTTTTGTTGTGGGTATCGAAAACATGATCCGAGACACCGTTGTGCAGCTGGATTTTGGAGACAGAAGTTCTTCAAAGACCGTTGAACCGAAGCCTAACGTCACACTGTCTGACTGGGGATATAAAATCATTCGCGAGAAATCGTACCAATTCTTCAACTTATACGAGATGGTTCATACATTCGATAGTCGTGGAAATTTCACAGTCATCCTTACCCTGAAAAATCCTCTTTCCCCGAAGGATATTAAACGAACAACATCGATTGTCACGAAATCATTTACCGAACGCATTGGTTGTCTTCGCATAAACTCAGCAATAGATACAGTAAATCTGAACGAATTAGTTGAATATACCGTTCATGTCAGTGATGTCGTTAGAAACATGTTGGTCGTAATAGACTACGGAGACGGTTCAACCGACAACGTTCAGAAATTCGAGAAAGACGGGAATACAACGTGCAATGGCGCCTTGACTCAGGAACACACGGCAAAGTTGCATCACGCCTTTGAGAAAGTTGGAGAACACAAGGTGATCGTGAACGTTACAAACGCCGTTGCAGTTCAAGAGGTCGTTACGAATTCGACCATCATAATAGTCAGATCGTTCTCAGACACAGTTGGTAGAATGGTCGTGTTGGCCAGCAGGAGTGGACCAGTGAAACCCTACGAGAATGTCGAATTCGCTTTGTTTGTGGAACGACTGGTGAATGCAAGCGAAGTTACATTTGATTTCGGAGATGGACATGTTCAGCAAAATCTGACACTAGCCTTAGATAGGGTAAGGCCTGACTGGCTCAAAGACTCGAAATTCGATATTTATGCCGGTTTCCACAGGTTTATGACTGATCACCAGTACATCGGTCCTCCGGGTGAAGTGGTCGTCACGGCTACCATAACACGTGTGGACGGGTCTTCAAGAGAGAAAGTATCAAACTTTACTAAGATAGTTTTGAAATCGTTCGCGGAAGTCTTAGGAGAAGTCGGAGTTCGTCCTGAAATGGCATCTCAGGTCAATCTGGTTTCCGATAAACTTTCGTTTGTTTTCTATGCAAGCGACATGCTACCAAATACACACGTGACAGTCAGATTTGGAGATGCCCAGGATCCTGTGATTTTCAACGCAACCGACATGTTGCTCTCGGACTGTTCTTTCCTCAACAGGACATGTTACACTTCTCGAATTCAACACTTATATGATAGCGCTGGTCTTTACAACGTCAGTGTAGAAATGACTAATGCAATGGACGAGAAAGAAGCCCCGAAAAGTGTCTTTGGAAATGCTTGCGTCAAAGTTTATTCGTTTGAGGAGGCCTTAGGCAGAGTGATTTTCGAATCTAACGCAACAGACACTACGGATCAATATGAAACAGTTTCTTTTGTTGTGGGTATCGAAAACATGATCCGAGACACCGTTGTGCAGCTGGATTTTGGAGACAGAAGTTCTTCAAAGACCGTTGAACCGAAGCCTAACGTCACACTGTCTGACTGGGGATATAAAATCATTCGCGAGAAATCGTACCAATTCTTCAACTTATACGAGATGGTTCATACATTCGATAGTCGTGGAAATTTCACAGTCATCCTTACCCTGAAAAATCCTCTTTCCCCGAAGGATATTAAACGAACAACATCGATTGTCACGAAATCCTTTACCGAACGCATTGGTTGTCTTCGCATAAACTCAGCTATAGATACAGTAAATCTGAACGAATTAGTTGAATATACCGTTCATGTCAGTGATGTCGTTAGAAACATGTTGGTTGTAATAGACTACGGAGACGGTTCAACCGACAACGTTCAGAAATTCGAGAAAGACGGGAATACAACGTGCAATGGCGCCTTGACTCAGGAATACACGGCAAAGTTGCATCACGCCTTTGAGAAAGTTGGAGAACACAAGGTGATCGTGAACGTTACAAACGCCGTTGCAGTTCAAGAGGTCGTTACGAATTCGACCATCATAATAGTCAGATCGTTCTCAGACACAGTTGGTAGAATGGTCGTGTTGGCCAGCAGGAGTGGACCAGTGAAACCCTACGAGAATGTCGAATTCGCTTTGTTTGTGGAACGACTGGTGAATGCAAGCGAAGTTACATTTGATTTCGGAGATGGACATGTTCAGCAAAATCTGACACTAGCCTTAGATAGGGTAAGGCCTGACTGGCTCAAAGACTCGAAATTCGATATTTATGCCGGTTTCCACAGGTTTATGACTGACCACCAGTACATCGGTCCTCCGGGTGAAGTGGTCGTCACGGCTACCATAACACGTGTGGACGGGTCTTCAAGAGAGAAAGTGTCAAACTTTACTAAGATAGTTTTGAAATCGTTCGCGGAAGTCTTAGGAGAAGTCGGAGTTCGTCCTGAAATGGCATCTCAGGTCAATCTGGTTTCCGATAAACTTTCGTTTATTGTCTATGCAAGCGACATGCTACCAAATACACACGTGACAGTCAGATTTGGAGATGCCCAGGATCCTGTGATATTCAACGCAACCGACATGTTGCTCTCGGACTGTTCTTTCCTCAATAGGACATGTTACACTTTTCGAATTCAACACTTATATAGTAGCGCTGGTCTTTACAACGTCAGTGTAGAAATGACTAATGCAATGGACGAGAAAGAAGCCCCGAAAAGTGTCTTTGGAAATGCTTCCGTCAAAGTTTATTCGTTTGAGGAGGCCGTAGGCAGAGTGATTTTCGAATCTAACGCAACAGACACTACGGATCAATATGAAACAGTTTCTTTTGTTGTGGGTATCGAAAACATGATCCGAGACACCGTTGTGCAGCTGGATTTTGGAGACAGAAGTTCCCCAAAGACCGTTGAACCGAAGCCTAACGTCACACTGTCTGACTGGGGATATAAACTCATTCGCGAGAAATCGTACCAATTCTTCAACTTATACGAGATGGTTCATATATTCGATAGTCGTGGAAATTTCACAGTCATCCTTACCCTGAAAAATCCTCTTTCCCCGAAGGATATTAAACGAACAACATCGATTGTCACGAAATCATTTACCGAACGCATTGGTTGTCTTCGCATAAACTCAGCTATAGATACAGTAAATCTGAACGAATTAGTTGAATATACCGTTCATGTCAGTGATGTCGTTAGAAACATGTTGGTCGTAATAGACTACGGAGACGGTTCAACCGACAACGTTCAGAAATTCGAGAAAGACGGGAATACAACGTGCAATGGAGCCTTGACTCAAGAATACACGGCAAAGTTGCATCACGCCTTTGAGAAAGTTGGAGAACACAAGGTGATCGTGAACGTTACAAACGCCGTTGCAGTTCAAGAGGTCGTTACGAATTCGACCATCATAATAGTCAGATCGTTCTCAGACACAGTTGGTAGAATGGTCGTGTTGGCCAGCAGGAGTGGACCAGTGAAACCCTACGAGAATGTCGAATTCGCTTTGTTTGTGGAACGACTGGTGAATGCAAGCGAAGTTACATTTGATTTCGGAGATGGACATGTTCAGCAAAATCTGACACTAGCCTTAGATAGGGTAAGGCCTGACTGGCTCAAAGACTCGAAATTCGATATTTATGCCGGTTTCCACAGGTTTATGACTGATCACCAGTACATCGGTCCTCCGGGTGAAGTGGTCGTCACGGCTACCATAACACGTGTGGACGGGTCTTCAAGAGAGAAAGTATCAAATTTTACTAAGATAGTTTTGAAATCGTTCGCGGAAGTCTTAGGAGAAGTCGGAGTTCGTCCTGAAATGGCATCTCAGGTCAATCTGGTTTCCGATAAACTTTCGTTTGTTGTCTATGCAAGCGACATGCTACCAAATACACACGTGACAGCCAGATTTGGAGATGCCCAGGATCCTGTGATATTCAACGCAACCGACATGTTGCTCTCGGACTGTTCTTTCCTCAATAGGACATGTTACACTTTTCGAATTCAACACTTATATAGTAGCTCTGGTCTTTACAACGTCAATGTAGAAATGACTAATGCAATGGACGAGAAAGAAGCCCCGAAAAGTGTCTTTGGAAATGCTTCCGTCAAAGTTTATTCGTTTGAGGAGGCCTTAGGCAGAGTGATTTTCGAATCTAACGCAACAGACACTACGGATCAATATGAAACAGTTTCTTTTGTTGTGGGTATCGAAAACATGATCCGAGACACCGTTGTTCAGCTGGATTTTGGAGACAGAAGTTCTCCAAAGACCGTTGAACCGAAGCCTAACGTCACACTGTCTGACTGGGGATATAAAATCATTCGCGAGAAATCGTACCAATTCTTCAACTTATACGAGATGGTTCATATATTCGATAGTCGTGGAAATTTCACAGTCATCCTTACCCTGAAAAATCCTCTTTCCCCGAAGGATATTAAACGAACAACATCGATTGTCACGAAATCATTTACCGAACGCATTGGTTGTCTTCGCATAAACTCAGCAATAGATACAGTAAATCTGAACGAATTAGTTGAATATACCGTTCATGTCAGTGATGTCGTTAGAAACATGTTGGTCGTAATAGACTACGGAGACGGTTCAACCGACAACGTTCAGAAATTCGAGAAAGACGGGAATACAACGTGCAATGGCGCCTTGACTCAGGAATACACGGCAAAGTTGCATCACGCCTTTGAGAAAGTTGGAGAACACAAGGTGATCGTGAACGTTACAAACGCCGTTGCAGTTCAAGAGGTCGTTACGAATTCGACCATCATAATAGTCAGATCGTTCTCAGACACAGTTGGTAGAATGGTCGTGTTGGCCAGCAGGAGTGGACCAGTGAAACCCTACGAGAATGTCGAATTCGCTTTGTTTGTGGAACGACTGGTGAATGCAAGCGAAGTTACATTTGATTTCGGAGATGGACATGTTCAGCAAAATCTGACACTAGCCTTAGATAGGGTAAGGCCTGACTGGCTCAAAGACTCGAAATTCGATATTTATGCCGGTTTCCACAGGTTTATGACTGACCACCAGTACATCGGTCCTCCGGGTGAAGTGGTCGTTACGGCTACCATAACACGTGTGGACGGGTCTTCAAGAGAGAAAGTGTCAAACTTTACTAAGATAGTTTTGAAATTGTTCGCGGAAGTCTTAGGAGAAGTCGGAGTTCGTCCTGAAATGGCATCTCAGGTCAATCTGGTTTCCGATAAACTTTCGTTTATTGTCTATGCAAGCGACATGCTACCAAATACACACGTGACAGTCAGATTTGGAGATGCCCAGGATCCTGTGATATTCAACGCAACCGACATGTTGTTCTCGGACTGTTCTTTCCTCAACAGGACATGTTACACTTCTCGAATTCAACACTTATATGATAGCGCTGGTCTTTACAACGTCAGTGTAGAAATGACTAATGCAATGGACGAGAAAGAAGCCCCGAAAAGTGTCTTTGGAAATGCTTCCGTCAAAGTTTATTCGTTTGAGGAGGCCTTAGGCAGAGTGATTTTCGAATCCAACGCAACAAGTGGCATTGACCAATATGAAAACGTCTCTTTTCTTGTGGGTATTGAACACGTGATCCCAAATACTCTTGTTCAGCTCGATTTTGGAGACGGTATTTTGCATACCGTGGATTTGAAGCCTAATGTTACACTTTCTGAATGGGCATCTAAAACAATTCTTAAAAAGGCATTCGAAGGCTTTCAGGTATTCGAGATGATTTATAATTTTGAAATACTTGGAAATCACACAGTTGCGCTCATTATTAATAGCACTCTTACATCTAAAAGTTTGAACATAACGAAAACAATGCGGACGAAATCATTTACTGAAAGCATTGGTCATTTGGTTGTGTGCTCAACTTCCGACCCAATGAATGTGAATGAAGTCGTTGAATTTATTGTGAGTGTGCACAGTCTCGTTAGAAACATGGCGATCATAGTTAACTATCCCGATGGCGCTAATGATAGCCTAGAAAGCTTCCACTTTGAAGTGAAGCCAGGCTGTGAAAACACATTTAGTGGCAGTTACAGCGCAAAATTCCATCACGCCTTCCGCGATGTCGGCGATCACAATGTTACCGTGAGAGCAATATACGCTCGTGCAGGTCACGAGGTCCTCAGGAATTGGACAGTAGTACGAGTAAGATCATTCTCCGATTTAGTGGGTAGCATTGTAATAATGACCAATCTTAGTGGACCAGTGAAACCGTACGACCAAGTCGAATTTGCTTTGTTTGTGGAACGAATAACTAATGCCACAACAGTTAAATTTGACTTCGGAGATGGACACGTTCAGCAAAACCTGACGCCAATCGTAGGTGGAGTGAAACCGGATTGGCTTATAGACTCAGACTACAGAGGCTACTACTGGTGTTTGGCCCATCACCAGTACATTGGTCCTCCGGGTGAGGTAGTTGTAACGGCTGAAGTCGTGAACGCAGACGACCCCTCAAGTGAGAAAGTATCAAACTTTACGAAGATAGTTTTGAAATCGTTCGCTGATACTATCGGCGAGATCGGTGTTATGTCGCACCCGGCTTCCCATGTTAAATTGATTGGCAACAATATTTCATTTGTTGTCTATTCCTCCGATATGCTACCGAATACGGACGTGAGGGTAAAATTCGGCGATGGAGGGGCTGTTGCGAAATTCACCGCACTTGACTTTTCATTGGTGAAATGTCCTTTTCGGAACAGAACGTGCTTTGCACTCAGCACTGAGCACACGTATCAAAATACAGGCCTCTACAATGTGAGTGTGGTTCTGTTGAACCCAATGGAAAAAGAAGGCAAAGACACGCCGGAAACTGTCGAGTGTAGTGTGTCAGTGACATTGAGTTCATTCGAGGAAGCCACTGGCAGAGTTTTTCTGGAGTCCAACACGACAGACATCGTTGAAGAATACGAAGTTATCTCATTTGTTGCGGGCGTGGAGCATATGATACCCGGCACAGAAGTTGAACTCGATCCTGAAAATGGGCAAACTCCCAGGACCCTTAAACTGCAATCAAACGAATCACTTTCTGTTTGGGCCACAAAACTTGTCCACGATAAAGGATTCCTTGCCTTTGAGAACACCGAATTTCAGTTAAATTTTGATAGACCTGGAAATTTCACGGTCACCATCAGAATAAAGAATCCTTTAGCTCAACACCATATTAATATCTCTAAAACATTGCAGGTCAGATCGTTTGCCGAGGCAATTGGCGTTATGTTCATATGCACTTCGGCTGATGAAGTAAATCCATGTGACGTAGTTGAATTTTTGATATACTTGGAACGCATCTCGGAAAACGCCTTTATTAGCGTGGCCTTTGGTGATGGCGCAGCAGAGAATGTTACAGAGCTGAGGCACGGCAATGGAAGTACTACTTGCGGTGATCTGGTTACGTTACAAACAAATGATTTCAAGAGGTCGATGCTGCGTCACGTTTACCGCAGTTCTGGTAAATACTCTGTCTTCCTTACGATAAGCAGTCTTTTGTTGCCAAAGTCTATCGTTGCAAATTCAACCAGTGTGAGTGTTCGGTTTCTTTCAAACACTGTTGGAACTCTGGTTATAGTTAGCGAATCAAGCAAACCTGTCATGCCATACGAAAATAGAACATTCGGTGTGTTTGTTGAGCACTTCTTGAGCAAGTTTCAGGTTGATGTCGATTTTGGGGACAATTTTGTCCTCAAAAATGTATCACTAATCAGTGGCTTTAAAAGGGTAAGCTGGATTGCGAGTGTAAATTTAGGTGCATTCGAAGATTACTTCTGGACTTTGCTTCATCATCAGTACGTCAAACCACCAGGGGACATTTTAATTAAAGTTTCTGTTACTGAACCTATCTGCTTCCTCAATCAATCTGTAACAAATGTTACGTCCCTTAGGCTGCTCTCCTGGCAAGAAGCTGTTGGGAATTTGAGCATCATTATCGACGAAAACTGGACCGTGTTCCTGGTTTCGCAAAATATCAGTTTTACTGTTGCTGCCCGCAACTGGGTCAATGCAACCGAACTATATCTTACCTTTGGCGACGGGACTCAAGTTTCGAAGTTTGGTTTCGAAGACTTTTCGAGTTCTGTTTGCCCTTCGAGTCTGATTCCGTGCGTAGCTTTAAAAACGTTTCACACCTATAAGTTTCCAGGAGTTTTCAATGTTACTGCAACGGCGTCAAATTCAATGTTTCCGACACAAAAGTCGGAGTCTGTGTTTATATCTCAGACTGTACGCGTTGAAACTTTATCAAGCGCGCTCGGCGATGTTATATTAGCTAGCAATGCATCTGACGTCAAGCAGCATACCGAGGTTTCTTTTCTAGTAGGGGTGGAAAATAAAATCCCAGATACAGTAGTGAGTTGCGATTTTGGTGATGGAACTGTTCTTAATAATATTCACATATTGCAAGGCACTGAGTTACCTGCGTGGGCGACAAGTATTTTGCAAACCCAGGCTTCTACTTGGTATCTGAAGAAGCTGACACATGTTTTCGTGGTGTCTGGAAATCTTACCGTTTCCCTGAGGATAAGCAATCAGCGTGTTGCAGATGTTATTAGAAAGGATACAACAATGTCAGTTCGTTCATTTTTCGACAGTATCGGATTTATTAGAATTATTTCGTCTGTGGGTCAGGCTATCAACGTATACGATATTGCAAAATTTAATATATATTTAAGAAGCATAGACACGTCCGTTGATGTCACGGTCGACTACGGAAACGAAGTCCGAGAACCGATTTCGACATTCGCTGACGAAGTATTTAACGAAGAGCTAGATGTGATGGGAAGCGGAAAAACATTCAAAGCTGCCACAGTGTCGCACGTTTTCGATAAACCTGGATCTTTTCGAATCAGCGTTCTTGCGAGTAATCGTTTGGCCCCGAGTGAATTTCTTAACAATTCGACTGAAATTGTGGTGAGAACCTTTGCGGAAGCTATAGGACAAATATTCGTCGTTTGCAATACCAGCCTGCCCATCAGACCTTATGAAGTTTTGTTCGTTACCTTGTTTGTTCAGTATTTGCTCCCAGAAGTTACTATAATGATAGACTTTGGTGATGGTCACAGAGAGAATAACGTGAGCATGTCGAACGCTGCTTTTCCAGACACTTCAACGATTAGGATGGTGTCTGATGATGTTATTGGTTACCACTGGATGACTTTCAATCACCAGTACCTCGGGCCATCTGGCAATTACAGCATCGTTGCTTCAGTAGTTGATCTGAGACAAGGTCGATACTCGGCAGCAAATTATTCCACAATAACTGTCATGTCGGTGAAAGATGCTGTTAAAGAATTACGAATTTTGATCGATTCAGGCTCGGGAGCCCACTTTGCGGAATTGTTTTCGTTTTGCGTAAGCGCTGCTTATACCCTGCCATTCATGCAGATTGAAATCAGATTCGGCGACATCGCCAGCCAACTGCTAAACGCAAGCAGGAACTCGGTCTCTGTACCTGAATCGTGTACGAGACGTTCTGGTAACTATTATGTTATTACTTTTACGAGTCATAGATATCTGAAGTCTGGGTTATACACCGTGGTTGTAAGAGCTTGGGACAATCAAAACGCTGACGATTTCATCGAAAATTCGACACAGGTAAATGTTACTACCTTTCCCGACGCATTGCAGAAAGTGATTTTGCTGTCAAATATCTCAACCTTTATGGACCAATACGAACTAGTGAGCTTTGCTGCAGGAACCCAAGTAATTCTACCAGACACTTTTGCTGACTTCGATTTCGGTGACGGACAACTTCAGACGAACATTTCCATTGACCGTCGGCTGCCGGAAAGGTCAGCTTTTACAGCAGAGACCCTTAGAGCGAAGAACATGTCCTTTCGGTCTTTCGAAGTGTTCCACAATTTTTCGCAGTACGGAAATTTCGTCGTGACGCTGACGGTCAGAAATCTTCATTCAACATTCAACATCACTCGGAAAACATTGATTCGTGTCCGACCACAATTTCTCTGCACGAACTGCCTATTCATCAACGCATCATCTCCAGAGGTGATCAACTTGTATCAACAAGTGACTTTCAACGTCTTCCTTTATAACATCACCGACGATGTGTCCGTATTTGTTGAATTCGAGCAGGCTGGTGTAACTGACCCTAGTTCCGCCCGCAAAGAGGTGCTCGAAGGTTTGGATTTTGTTGGCACGAACGAACTGCTGAGCTACAAAACCGCGGTGACTCGTCATTTCTTCAATAAATCGGGGAATCATACGATAACCGTTTCTGCCGTTCGATGTTCGTCTGTCTGTTACTCTATTAAAAACTACACAAGCATCTTAGTGAAAACATTCCAAGAGTCAACTGGAAAAGTCATCGTCGTAAGCAGCGCAGGCGGACCGGTTTTCCCCCTGGAGACGATAACTTTTGCTATATTTGTGCAAAGACTGCTGTTGAACTATTCAAAGGTGTCTATTAACTTTGGGGATGGTCAAAAGTTGGATGATTTGAGGCTGAATGAAAATTACACCCAAGGGGTGTCGTGGGTCGGCCCCTTGAACATGTTAGTTACTGGATATCACTGGTCACTTGAGAGCCATTTGTTTTCCAGCCCAGAGGGAGAATACGTTGTGCAAGTAAATGTCACTGACTCTGCTCGAGTCGAGATTGCCTCTGTTACTAATTCCACTAGAGTTATTCTGCGATCGTTGAAGGACGCTCTTGAAAACTACAGCCTGACAGCTCTAAACACTAATCAGGAGGAATCATTTTCTGAAAATTTTCACATCGGCCTGATGGCAGACGGCAAAATCTTACATCTTTTGGTTTCTCTCTCACTCGGTGACAATTCCACAAAACTTAACCTAACCAGTGCCTGCCACTTCTATGCTCGTGTCTGTTCGTCGCCCCAAATTCCTTGTCATTTTCGTCTTCTAAGTCATGTGTACAACGCTTCCGGTGACTACGAAGTCACTGTCGAGTTCAGGCACGCCGATTCGACATACCGAAACTCCGAAATCGTCTCAAAAAGCGTCAGTATTACAGCTGTTACTTTTGTGGACGCCCTTGGCAAAGTTCTTCTCAGGTCGGATGTTGCGACCTCGAGCCTTAACCAGTCAGTTTCATTGCTCGCTATCGTCGAACATTTTGTAGCCGGCGCAGTGGTGAACCTGGATTTCGGCGACGGGAAATTTCAGCCGAATATTACCCTGGTAAAATCCACTGGTGACAGTAAGATCCTAAATGGAACATTTTACCTAAATGAGACGACTCATATCTATTCCAGTTCAGGAACTTTCCAGCTGCAACTGGAAGTAGAACATCCGAAGTCTGGTAACAAAGTAACCAGGGAAAGTACTCTTATAGTAAAATCGACTCTAGCTTGTGACAGGTGTGTTATCCTGAATAGGACTGGACCTTCGGCTGTGATTCCCTTTGAAACTGTCAATTTTAGCATCGCTCTGTACAGCGTGATTTACAACTGGACGGCTGTAATCGACTTTGGAGATCACTCAACCGTAAAGCAACTTCAAATGGCGACAAAGGAACCGTGTAGTGAGGAGCTATTCGGGTACGTGTGCACCTGCATTCAACATCAGTTCAACACTCCAGGTACGTTTACAGCGACTCTCAGATTGACTGACCCAAACGATGTCTACGAATCGATGTTGGATTCTGTTTATTTGAAGGTGATGTCATTTGCAGAAGCGATCGGAGACGTAATGATTGCCAGTAGCCACAGTGGTCCTCTTAATCCTTATGAAACCGTTGCGTTTGTGGTACTGGCGCAATATGCTCTTCCAAACATGCTGATTAAACTAGACTTTGGAGATGGTGAATATGCACAGGACACGACAATGAAGGACGGTTTTCCGCACGGGTTGCTGTACCCTCAATTTAATCAAACAGCGAAAGACTTCAACTGCAAGATATTTCGCCACATTTACCAAAGTCCGGCTGGAAATCTTACAATACGTGCTACAATTTCAGATATGCGGGCTCCTACTGTGAACACCGTGACCACTCCCACTCTCGTGCGAAGGCTGAAGTCGCTAGCGGAAGCAGCTGGAAATGTGTCCATAAGAATCGATCCAACCGAAACGAAATTCATCGACGAGAACATTACATTCATCGTTTCGCTTCAGTCGTTCGTTTCGGAATGGTCGCTGGTCCTCGATTTCGGAGATGGAACAATGTCGGTTCCTTTGAACTTCACTCAACTTAAGATTCAGTCTGACGAATCGTGTAACGAAACGGGACTTTGTTTTCAATCGGTCCAGATCTATGCCTATTCTACACCAGGGAACTATTCTGCGGTTGTAGCGTTACGAATCGCGGAGGGACACACGAAAGATCTAAGCCGGATTTGGGTGAATATTGAACGGCAGAAACCAGCAGTTAGAATCCTGGCTCCACCACATCGGATGTACCTTGTCGATGAAGAAGTCACCTTGTTGGTTCTCATGTCGGATAAACTGGAGAATGTGACGCATTCGGTGGAATTCGGCGACGACTTTATTAAGAAAAATTTGACTTTCCAACCGATTTCTGAATTTAAATTGCGACTTCCTCCTAAATTTATGTCCGGATATGTAGGCGCCTATGCCAAACACGCTTATCCAAAGCCGGGTGCTTATAATGTTAGCCTGGCCGTATGTAACGAAGGACGTCCAGACAAATACTTCTTTCAAGACTTCACATACCTATCGGTACTTACCATTCACAGGTCAGTAGGAAAGAGAGAAGAAGGTACCACGACTAGGCTTACAACTCCTGCAGAGACATTACCCGAGAGCAGTGAAGCGTTTCCGACAAGCGTTTCACCAACTCTGGTAGCTGCAGTGCAACCGTTTACCCGTCCGAAACACTGCAGCAACTTGACCGAAATCAGTTTAATGCAAGACAAGCCCAACAACACCAAACTGTCAACCTCGCCGAATGTTTCTTTGACTTTCCGTGTCAGTTTTTCGCCCCACTGTTACGTGCGTGGATGGAATACGACTTGTTTCCTTTACAGACGAGCCTCGAAGCTGCAAGCACACAGCGTAAAAGGAAAGCCAGTCAAGAAACTCCGCTGCAAATTACATGCAGGAAGTCCGCCTGAAGCAGTGAATTTGACCACTGAGCATCTGGAAGTTGGATCTGGAGACTATAGTTTTGTATTAGAGGTGAGTTAAATACGGGTTTCATCCTTCCTGGATCTTGGGTCTGGAGACTATAGTTTTGTATCAGAGGTGAGTTAAATACGGGTTTCATCCTTCCTGGATCTTGGGTCTGGAGACTATAGTTTTGTATCAGAGGTGAGTTAAACATGGGACGCATCCTTCCTAGACCATACCTCATCTGCTCGAGCAGTTTTCATGCAGCTCATAACAAAACATTGTAATACAGCACTATTCAGAGATAACCGCGTCGTCATTTTTCGCTTTTCGACGAATGCTGTCATTCATTGACATCATTAACTGCAGAAGAAACATTATAGAAATGTATGTGTTGTATCTGTCAATTTATTTTGCTCTTTTTAATGAACAAACTACTCAATGGCGCAATTTACTTACTGACGGTTTTCTTACAACGAATGGATAGCCTGCAAAACCGATAGGCTAATGTAATGTACGTCCTGTTGGCCTAAAGTTCCCTCATGGTGCATGCATCACAAGGAGGCCCTATATCTGTTACTATGAGTACAATAGATAGCAATGAAATATAAGTGGCGAGGATAGTCATAAGTATCAGCCCTGCATACACCCTAAGGGCTACAATGCTATATATTTAAATCTATTCACATTAAAGTCTTCTGCAAGCATTCACTCTATAAACTGCTGTTAGCTGGCATAACAGTTTATAGTTTGTTTAGTTGTTTGTATATTTATGTATTATGTGCACCTATTACACGAGCAAGCTCAGCGAATCTGTATCTCAGGCGCGAGAAAAGAACAACTTGTCCAGGGTGGTTACTCAGCAAGCTCGAACCGGCAACCGTTGGATTACACCGACATAGCGAATCGACCATAGTGTCGCAGGGTAGTCTTTTATGCTACCTATGCAAGATTACAATTCTGCGTATGTGACGCAATTATCACCAGTTTTCTTGCGCTGGCAGATTCAATTTTCCGACGAAGCGAATGACACTGTCGTTAAGCGATCCAAGGACTTCGAGATCGTCATACCTAAACTAGAACTTACCGCTTCAATATCAATCCAGAAAACAAAATTCAGTAAGGACCAATTCGAAGCGATATACTTTTACTCTTTGCGACAAGAACACATAACAATTTAGCCTAACATAATATGACATAACAGAACATAACATGAGAGCATAACATTATAACAGCATAACAACATATCATAGCATAACATAACAAAATCTAACATTAGTTTTAAGTGATTCCGAAGACATTTCGCTAGTGTTAGCTAATCTTACCTTACCTTATCTGTGTAGCTAACCTAACCTTACCGTACCTTATCTGTGTAGCTAACCTAACCTTACCTTATCTGTGTAGCTAACCTCAACTTACCTTATGTCTATGCGTTTCGATGCAAGTTAGTCTGTGTTTGTGCAGCCGTTAACGAAACGATTCTTTTAAACGGAAGTCTGTTGTCTTTCGAGCGCAATCAGTCATCCATTGAATATCACTGGAGCTGTTACCATGACGACGACAACAGCAGCCATGAAGAAACAGAGATGGGTAACGGTTAGTAGACCTACTGTTTTTTATAACAGGTGAGCGATTACCTGACTTTTTAATTTTATGTGCAGGTTAGAAATTTTCTAAAGGGCAAATTGTTTGGCAATCCTATAGGTTTATAAAATATCGAGAGCAGTGATTGTGGCTAGGTGTATTACAAACATGCATTTTCATCATCTTCATCGCCATCTTCTTCTTCTTCATCTTCTTCTTCTTCCTCTTCGTCTTCTTCTTCTTCTTCTTCCTCCTCCTCCTTCTTCTTCTCTTCTTTTTTAGACAGAAGTTTCCCAGTTTGCTACTTTTCTGCCCAAAAAATTCCCATTATGTCAACATTTAACTGTCATTATTTAACTGTCAATATTTAACTAGCCAGTACTTAAAACGACATTATTTAGATTGCGTATCTTTCTAAGGCTCTCATTAGCAGTAGAGCACTTAAAACCTATAACATAGTTCCACAAATGAAGTTGTTCCATTTTCAATGACGCTGTACCGATAGACGCCTCTGATTTCCCTTCTGTAGGATTGAAGAGATGCCTCCTGGATTCAACGAACATCAACGATCGCCTGCCGTTTGTAGAAATTGCTGCAAGCCAGCTTGTCTTCCAGGCGCTTCCCGCTTCCTTTCGCTTCCGTCTCCTTCTCCGACTCCCGGAAACAAACACCTGCCTCAGCGACAGTGTCTCCCTGACAATCGTTGTTGGTGAACCTCCGATCATCTCGATCCTCTGTCTTGAGAACTGCCATCCGAATGGCGTCAGCCATCGAAAACAGCTGGTGTTGGCATTCGTCTGCTCAGACTGCCACCCGTCTGAGAGGCTTCAGAAAGTCTGGAACATTCGAACTGACAACCCAATTGCTGCTAATTCCTCATCCTCTTCTTCTTCCTCTTCTGCCTCCTCTGCCTCCTCTGCTTCCTTCTCAAGTGATCTGATGCGTGATGTGGCCATCGATGTGAGTGGTGATCGGTTTGTTCTGAAGAAGTACAAACTGGCCAATCTAGATCCAACGGAAACATACGTCGTGACGCTCGAAGGCAGGGAGAAACTAAATCAGAGGAAAACTAAATTGCACCTCTTCGGTATCCGTACGTAAGGTTAGGTAAGGTAGTTATCGTAAGTACGATAAGGTGAGGTAGATCTCTTTCTTCTTCTGGTTCTCTGCCCTCAGGCGGATTCAAGCATCCGACGATGCCACTCCTTTCGGTGCTGAGCTTCTTCTTTAAGCCTGCTGTATCCATTCGTCATCATCCAGTTCAGCAGCATCTGTCTGTGTCTTCCTATTGGGGGAGGTAAGGTAAGTTAAAGTAGATTATTGTAAGGCAGGATACGGTAACGTAAGGTAACGTAAGATAAGGTCAGACTGGTGTTGGATGTCAATGTAATACTCTCCACCATTTATGCCAGCGAGGATCGCCTTCCAGGTGTTCTCAGAAAGGTATTAAAAATGTCCAAATACATTCGTCATATCCTACACGACGTTTCTATCCTACCTCATCTTACCTATACCTTTCCTTACCTTTACCTTTCCTAGCATTTATCCTGCCTTGTCTTGCTTACCTTATTGACTAAGGTCAGTAAAGAATGGTAGATGTGAAGGCAGCATGCATCGTTTCATAGTTCATAATTCCCTTTGGAACGTTTGTAAATACTGCATCTGAACTGGAATAAGTTCTCGCTTCTTGGGTACCTAATCTAATCTAATCTAACGAATTCTATAGCGCTGTTATCATAATACCCAAGGCATCAATCGATGGTCGTTTTTAGTCAAAATCGCAATCCAAAATCTTGCCTAATAGTTGTCCGTAGGGACGTCATGACATCTTCCATTTCTCGGCCTTGGTTTCCTATAGCACGAGCTTCAAACGGCAAGTTGTTTGTTGTACCTGTATCTGTATATTTTCATAGTGCACATTAAAACTTATTAAAGGCGGTACATAAATCGGTTTGGCCGTTGTTCCATCTAGTTACGAGACAAGATGGAACCGTCTCTGTGAAGGAATATTTCTTCTGTAAAGATGACAAACCAGTGACAACAACCACAGGCAACCAGACAACAAGTGGTAAATATATTGTGCAACAGTTGCACATATTGGTCTGAACTCTGAACATAGCTTGCAGCAATGTGTGAAGCCTGAGATTTATATCAGTCAGTCAGTCAGTCAGTCAGTCAGTCAGTCAGTCAGTCAGTCAGTCAGTCAGTCAGTCAGTCAGTCAGTCAGTCAGTCAAGCATTCAGAATTTAAGTCAGTCAGTCAGCTAAACAGTCAGCAAGCCAGTCAGTTATCCAGTCAGTCAGTTATCCAGTCAGTCAGTCAGCCAGTCAGACAGCCAGCCAGTAAGTCAGTCATTCACTCAGCAGACAGTCAGTCAGTCAGACAGTCCTTGTGTGTGTCTCTGTGTGTCTGTCTGTCTCTCTGTCTCACTGATTCGCAACTGATGGTTCTGGCGGCGTTTCCTGTGCACTAAACAGACGAACTGTTAACCAGTTTTGTGCAAAACGAATCGTTTTCTCTTTGCACAGAACTCACAACGTTTCCAGACTTCATGAATGCCACGGAAAACTCCAGCCTGCAAATTGGACCTCTTGAATCCAGAACGAGCGATCCAATCGGAGGTGGGCTAATCATTTCTCTACTCCGCATTTGGTTTATTCTAAAATACATGTTAAAGATTTCGTATGACTAAGCTGTTTTCATATGGGGGTGCGCAATAGTCTAGTGATTAGCCTGCTGGGCTGTTACCCAAGAAGTTGGAAATTCAAATTCCCGCCATGGTAGGATGTTTCTGCTCCACGCGGAACTCAGTTGTGAATACACTGATCATACACTGTCAGTGGGAAGATCAGGTTTAGAGGGAGAGGACTGGGAACTCGCTCTCATATTCTCCTCTTTCTTCTCCTCCTCCTCCTCCTCCTCCTCACCTTCTCCTTTTCTCATCCTCCCTCTTCCTGCTCCTCTTCTTCTTCTTCCTCCTCCTCCTCCTCCTTGTCCTTCTTCTCCTTCTTCTTCTTCTCCTTCCTCTTCTTCTTCTTCCTCTTCTTCTTCTTCCTCTTCCTCTTCTTCCTCTTCTTCTTCTTCTTCGACGACGACGATGACAACGATGATGATGATGACAACGACGATTCTATAACAACGACAGTTCCGATGATAACGATGACGTCGATGATGGAACGTGAATGCTGAAATCGTCGACAGGTGGCTCTGACCGGACGACAGAATACGCGGCCTTTACCCTCATCCTGCTGGTCATTCCTTCGCTCATAATCGTCTGCCTACTCGTTAAAAGATTTCGCAGAAAGATGAGGAAGAAGAGGAAAAAGAGAGAACAGGAAACGGTCACTTTCGCTTCATCCACCGATTCTCCGGAAGAGTCGACCGACGCCGATCAGCTGCCAGCGACCAAAGCAGACATCGCAGATGACCTCAAGGGTGAACTTAAAACTGAGACGTCACCGTCGAAGGAACAAGGTGGTGAAACACATACAAGTGCACCGTTTATTTTACCGCCTGGAAGTGCGGTGGTGTATAAGCCGTTGGAAAACGTCACTTCCGATAGGTCTTTGTCCAGTTTTGCCACTCCCATCTCGGATGATTCTGTTTCGAGTGTCGATTTGTTGAAGAAGACGCCTTCTGGGTTGAACTCGGCTGGGGTCAAACCCAGTGTGGTTCCGGTCATCGTGGATAGCAACAAGTTTGAGTCTCCGATGTCCACTCCATCTGATCAAAGTGTTCGAACGGATTTGTCAGCGCCCGTCCCATCCGAACCGGACTCCGTTGAGCAAAAGCTGAAATCCACCTCATCAGACTTAAACCAAGAAACCCTCAAAAACGATGATCACACAGTCTCTAGCTCCAAAGTTTAAAAGACGCATATTTTGTAGCTCATATTTTTTAATGATCTCACAACTTGCAGCTTCAAAATTTAATGATCCTACATTCTGGGACTTCATGAAAGCCTCGCAAAACTCGTGCATCTTTTCGAACAAGAAACATTCCACGTAGGAAACGTTTTCCGTGACCCGATGGACATAAGGCCTGTTAACAAATGTGTTACTTACTCACTTGTTGTTTAGTTAGCTTCCGTTTGAAATTTACATCTAACAAACTCGCGTGGGGCACGGTAGCCTACTGGTTAGAGCGCTTGGCTTTTAACGCGGAGAGTACGGGTTCGAACCTCATCCAAGACGGTCACTGTGTAGGGACCTTGAGCAAGTCCCTCGCTCACAATTGCTCGGCACCATCGGTTGATGCTAAGTCATTAGAGAGTGGCGCCTAATAAATGCAGAAATAATAATAATAATATAATACGCTGCAGCATGTATTGAATTCATTTAACCAAATCACCACAGCGATTACAAACTGCGTCTGACTCGATTCTAACATTTCACCTTAATCAAATAATTCGGCCAGTTAGAGAGACGCTTGCAGCAAAGAATAACAGAAATAAAAGCCATTGTAGGCAATCGTAGTAGTTCTTCGACCGTGAAATCGAGCGCTCTGCTCCATTCAATCGCGAAGCATTCGTGCAAACACAGACTGTTTCGGACCATATGAAGTTATCGCACTCTCGCTTCTGTGGGTAAACTCCGCCGTGTTGTTGGAAACAAGAGCCAGCCAAACAGAAGGAATGTCGATGACGCCAACGACGATATTGAGTTAGATGATGTAACGATGATGATGCTGTTGTTGTTGATAATGATGATGACGATGTTGTTGATGATGATGATGATGATGATGGTGGTTATGATGATGAAGTTAATAATGATGATGACGACGACGACGATGATGACAATGCCGATGACGATGATGATGAGGAGAAGGAGAAGAAGAAGGAGAAGGAGAAGGAGGAAGGGGAGGTAAAGGAGGAGGATTATGACCATGATGATCCTGATCATGATGATAATGATTTTCATGATGATGATGACAACGACATAGTTCATGACCATATTGACAACGATGATGATAACGGTGATACCGATATGATGACAACGAAGACGACTGGTATCAATCGAACAATGATTAATGAAGACGGATGGCATCACTTGGAGCGCACAGCTTCTGCAATTACATTCAATAATGGAGGAATTTGCCGGAAGCCCAAGCGCTGAAGTTGCTTTTGGGTCTAGCTTTTCGCTATGCATCTCGTTTCATGTTCTTTGCTTCGACGGTCAGCCCGGCGATGCGCGAACAAATAGACAGCACAACCAAGACTTCTAGCCACCGTGGTCGATGCTCTGAAACCAAAGATCTCTATAATAAAGGCGGATGAATGATGTCACACACCGCCATCGCCCAATGGCGTCGTTGGTGGGCGGAGCCAGCGCGCGCGGACGCTGTAGAGGACCGGTAATGGACTCGTGAGCTTGGAGAGCATCGACGCAGACGACAGCGTTTCGTTGAAGGCGGCAGTCAGCTTCGTCCATCGATGTTGTTGGGTCGGTTACGGCTGTTGGCTGTAATATACACCTTTTGGTAACTGGGTTCGATTTTGTCGCGATAACGGTTTGTGAGATATTCAGATAAATAAAATATCCCTACCGACAGGACTTTTATTCTACGGCTGCATTTGCTAAGAAGGAGGAATCAGTCTGAAGACTAAGGTGAGTTTTAATTCTTATGGCGATTGAGTCATTAACGCATCGCGCTTTAAAGAACTCGTTTGATGTAAGCGAACAAACTACTTATTTCGCAGTTTGTAGGCTTTCGTTTATTTTAAAGCATAAGATAGATTTTTGTCTATTTTATCTTCCTGCATCAGAGCGTTAAGCCCTGTCTCTTATATAATTTCGTTCTCGACTTAAGACTGGGATTTTTCAGTTGGCTTTTCTGCCATAGGCTGTCTCTCTGTCTTAGTGGAATGATCTTCTGGATATTGACCTGAATGCGGCTTAAATTTGATGCGCAAAATGGAGTTGATGCCTTGTGCATTAGACACCGGCGCTCTGGAAGTTTCTAATTTATTATTTATTTTTTTATTATTATCTACGTGTAATATAGCAACTTAACGCTGCATTAGTTCGGCATATTTTGTGCAGCTCGGGGATGATCTGTGGTTGAAAACAGTGAGGAATAACCTATGTGCAGAAGCGAAATCAATAGGGAAACGTGGACCTATCCCACCTGGGGGATACAGGGTGAAAAAGCAAGGAAAAATTGTTACCTTTCTCCAACAAATTGCACCCTGGTTTTATATAATCAAAATACAAGTGTCTAAGCGTCTATGTAGTGTCGCGCTATCCAGACAGTCACGTTAGTTGCGGCCACATTGGGCCCACTGCTGTGTGTTACCAGTTTTTGCCAGCAGCACACTGCGAGCTTGCTATGCGCACAGTGATCTGGGTAGGAGTCTGTCACAGACACAACATGAGCAAAATTTATTGCATTCGGCTGCTTCGCGTAATACCGAGCTGTCTGGCGACTTCTGTTCCCTCTTGTTATCTAAACAACACCGTGTAGGACTTGGCAAACGGCCAAGCGATGCTGATCGGGGAAAGCCTGGCAACGATGGTTTATCGGTTGATATCCTGTGAGAGCCCGGCCGGCTAGCCGACGGGTCCAGCGGGCTGTCGTTTCGAGTGCCATCTCCATGGATCCATGACTCAGCTCGATCGGACATGAGGACCCTACAGACTCGCAGAACACCAGTTGACCTGCGTGATGAGGCTTGATTCCTGAGGCTTGATTTGATTCAGCATGACGCACAGAGCGATAGCTGTAACGAATTGTGTCGGTGGCTTCGGCAGCAAGCAGTCAATAGTAATGTCAGCCAGTGATGATGCCTGACGATTTCCCTGCTTGCTGTTTCTGTTAGAATGGCATTCATGATGGCGCCTGAATGTTGTCGGTTCTGAAAATATAGTGTGTTGTTTAAGATATTGTTGAGAAAAAAGCAGGCTCGATTATTGTGAAGTGGGATTAGGTCTTGATTATGATTATAGCGGTTGTGGAGATGTTAGTTTTGGTGGTGGTGGTGGTGGTGGTGGTGATAATGGTAAAGGTAATGGTAATGGTGGTAATGCTGGTGTTAATGATGATGATAAAGAGGATGATGGTGTTGATGGCATTGGGAATGTATTGGTGTAACGGTGTTTATGGTATTGGTAGGGTAATGATGATGGTGCTGGTATTAATGGAGATGATGGTGGTAGTGTTGATGGCGTTGGTGATGGTGTTGGTGTTGTAGTGTTGGTGGTCGAGAAGTTGGTGGCAATGGTGATCAAAGTAGTTGTTGTGGTTGTGACCATGGTCGTGGTGATGGTGGCATTGCTGTGATGATAAAGAGGGCTATATGATGATGATGATGATGACGACGATGATGATGTTGATGATGTTGATGCGGTTGATGTTGATGATAATGATGATGATGATAATGATGATGATCATGGTCATGATCATGATCATCATGATGCGATGATGATGCCGATGATGATGATGATGATAATGATGATGATGATGATGATCATGGTCATGATCATGATCATCATGATGCCGATGATGATGCCGATGATGATGATGATGATGACGATGACGATGATGACGATGAACTCATCCCCGGAATTGCAATGACAGATTTCCTCTGAACCTGTGTTAGATCACCATGTCTTCTGCTAAGACCGCGGTTTACCAGTTGACGGTTGTCTCTCTGCTGACTCTTTCTGGAATGCTTCTACTACCGACTTCCATCATGGCCAGGCCGAGTAGTCGCTTCAAGGTGAGTCCAGTAATCGTAATCGTAACCGTAATCTCGAGATTTCCACAGCGCCCAATGAAAGCTAAGTCGCGGGAACCAGCTTATTCACAGGCGCTCAGTCAAAACAAAATCGATAGGCAAAAGGGTTCGGTTCCAGGTCAAGATCCAGGAGTCAGGCAGTTAGACAGTCGGACGGCTACGGTGGATAATGGTTGAAATTGAAGCGAGAAGAGAGATAAGAGGAAGAGGAAGAATCAGGATAAGATTTTGGAAAAGAAGTGTTTTCAGTGGCCCAGTATCTTTGTACCAGAAACCGCTATAATAATGCACAATTAAATACATTCTAAAACATTAAACACCGCACAAACTTACGGTTAAATAAATTTGTAAGCGTTAAATATACGAGATATGACCGCAGAAATTACGGTTATAGGCCTATACGTTTGCCCATTGTTCAATATAGGACGAATAACTGTAAAATTTGTGGTTAGGCAACATTCAATTTACGGTTTGACACTGTAAGATTTTACGGTTACATCGCTGTAAAGATTACATTCAGGCAGAAACTACGGTTCGCAGTTTTACGATCTTTTCCTGTATACGACGCTGTCAGTGATTTGACCGTAAAACGGCGAAATTTCTAACAGTGAGCACTAAAAGTATTGGCAATATTAATATCAATACTGATTATATGTACGTGTATGTGATATGTATATTTATGTGCATATGTATATATGTATATGTGTATGTGTATATGTATCTGTATATATACATGTGTATATGTATGTGTATATGTATATATGTTTGTGTATGTGTATATGTATATGTATGTGTGTATGTATGTGTATATGTATGTGCATATATGCATGTGTATGTGTATATGTATGTGTATATGTATATATGTATGTGTATGTGTATATGTATTTATGTATGTGTATATGTATATTTATGTCTATATGTATATGTATGTGTATATGTATATATGTATATTTTATGCTGATGTATGTATATCTCCGATGCCGAAAAGTCGTCTTGATCCGGAGCCGTGGCTGGTTTCGACTGGTCTGATCCAGACATGATTGGTTCTTTTTGTCTTATGTTGTCCTAAGTTAGTCAACGGCCATCCTCAATCGTCCCTTTGTAGCAGCAGTTTCTATCTCCAGCAGCTGTCCTCGTGTCCCGTCTTTGGTACACAGGGTCTGGAAGCGGCATAATCCGGCAATCGACCGGCAATCAGCCTCCGTCCTCCTCTAAACCAATCCGAATTTGCACCGGATTTGACCGAGCTTCTCTTCGTGACGCTACGGTCGGCGTGTCCCGGACGCGCCCCCATCCTGCCGAGCTTCTCTTCGTGACGCTACGGTCGGCGTGTCCCGGACGCGCCCCCATGCTAAAGCCGACGGGCCACCGTCGAGGCTTCCCGGCCGAAATGGATTTGCGGTGAACGGAATGCGATTAGTCATGCTGACAGAGGCTCCTGCCCTTCGTCTTAAAAGGCGACCAGACAGGACCATGACGGATCGCTTTCTAAGATTTCCTGCAGCCAGATCGCCTCATGAATATTGGATCCATTTTTGTTGGGTCGACGAGGAGTTATCACCACCCAGCAGCCCCAATTTTTTTGCTACGCCGGTCAGAAGGAAAAGCAGAAGATAAGTTTTTGCCGCGGCTGTCGTTAACGGGATGCTTTTATGTTTAAGGTTCTAGTATCTCTTGTAGCTAAGTGAAGCATTTTATGTTACACAGTGTGGCATCCATTTAACCGTCAAAGCTGGCACATCATAAATTCCATCCCATTTGTCAGTTTTATGTTAGTATCCTCCAATTTAAGCAGAGACTTCCCTTCTTCCTCTTATCCCTCTTTCCGCTCCAATCCCAAACATCATCCACCGTAGCTGCCACGCTGTCTGTCTGCCTGACTCTTGGATCTTGACCTGGAACCGAAAAATTTTGCCTATCGATTTTGTTTTGACTGAGCGCCTGTGAATAAGCTGGTGGTTCATGCGACTTAGCTTTCACTGGATTACCGTATCCGTCCACCATTGCCCAGTCTAGTAGCATTTGTCTGGGTCTTCCTCTTCTTTTCTTTCCTTCCATTCTTCCATCTATGATATCTCTCAGAAGGGAATCACCTCTCAGTATGTGTCCAATCCATTTCCTCTGTATCGTTCTTATTACCCAATCAATCATACCACTGTTATTCGATCCGATATTTCTCTAAGAAAACCGTCACCCTTGCTGCTACAAGTCTTCTTCTCGCATCCGGTTTCAACAGACTACATCGCATAATTCCGAAAGCAAACAATTCGCGCTGCGAATTGTCGGCCGCAGAATTGCGTGATCGTCGCCTTTGATGTTGCATTAGGCGACTGGAAACTGGCCGCGGTCGCCGATGTTTTATTTCGCTTACTGGAGTGCGATCTTGTGTGGCTGCCGGTGAGAAGCCATCTGGACTCCGGGTGAAAACAGTTCCGAAAAATAATGTGATTGGTTCACGTGACGCGGAAATTTGTTTCTAAAAAAACTTATGTCGATATCGTTTGCTGCCGTTTCGGTCGTAACGGCCGCATAAGTTCAGACTGTTTGGGTGACCGCTTGGGGTTCTACGTTTCACTCACGAATTGTAGTTTAAGGTTTATAAAGCGCCTCCTAGAGAATGAACTCAATAGGGGCGGTCGCGACCCGAACAAGTAGAAACGAAACTCATAATCGTAATCGTAACCTTGAAATTTGTAACCGGTACTTAAAATCTAAGCGCAGGGCACCAGCTTATTTAGTCAAGTCAGTGGGGTTGTCCTAAGATGCCATGTCAAGAACCAAGTCCGGTTGGCAGAAGACCTGAGAGAGAAGGGGAGGTGCTGTTAGGGTGGGTTGTGTTTATGCTGAGAGAAATGGGAAGGCAGCGGATTCGATAAATCAGGGTGGGGTTTCTTGAAAAGGAGAGACCAGTTTTGAATGGAATACCTGAGGACTAATAAAACTATTTCCCATCAAATTTGGCGAGCAAGAAAACAGAATATTTAAAATTTCCTTCCCTATGTTGTGCGAAGAAAATTGGGCGCAGACGGAACCGTCATCGTCTAGAAACCAATCTGTCACCACACCCGTTCAAATGTCCTGGCTGCTGTCGCTCTTTCCAACGTCAAATATCTTCGTTTCGCTTCTGTGATGTAATTTAATGTAATGTAATGTAACAAGCACTTATATAGCGCTCTTCAAGTACCTCTCAGAGGACGACTCCGCGCTCACTCGCCATCTTCTCTCCGACTATGCTGGTTCTTGTGATTATTTCGTGTTGAGTTGCCCTTAACTGCAGGGGCATAAACTCTGCAAGTAGTCTGTCACTAACACTAACTATGGGTGGCCACCCAGGGAACTCATCTCCAGGTCATAAGGCCGGTGTAGTGCGAGATCGATTCCTGGGCGAAAACGGTTCCGACTCCGCCCACTTTTGTTGTCAAGACACGACGTAGTGAAGCAGATTTTAAAGTATTCTGTTGTCTTGATAGCAAAATTTCATGCAAAACAATACTTCAGTAGATGGGAAGGGGAAAGAAACCCAAACATTCACCCAAGCAGTCTGTACTTATGCAGTCGTAAATAGGACAAAGCTCTATTCTGACGAACGAAGTGGCAGCAAACTTTTATCTGACGTCATCGGTCACGTGAACCAATCACAATATTTTTCGGAACAGCTTTCGACCCGGAACCGATCTAGCATTACATCGGCTCGGAGGCGGCTCATTCTGCACTTCACCCGTGGCGCTCTTCGAGCCTTCATTTCCAACTACTTCATCTTTACCATCACTCCGTGGTAAATAGGAAGACGGGCCTCAAATTCGTTTGGCTTTCAGTTGTTCTCTAAAATAAATGTAAATGTATAGGTTTTGTATAGCGACGGTATGGCCTCGACCCAGCTCATTTTGCAATGAATTTATCGGGTGAGATCCTTCACCACCGCTGCCCAGGTGGGGAGGTGCCTCGATGTAACCTCGTCTGACGAGTATAGTCGGCTCAAACTGCTCTATCTGGCGATCAATCATTACCTTCATCAACATCATCAGCATTCTAAGTCATTAGTCACGGTGATTATTAAAATCATTTGCTTAGTTGATGACTTTCATCAGCATTATGACGGTTGTCATGATCTTGTTTTTTCAACTTGATGAATGTGTCCCGCAGGAGTTGATCCTCCACGAGCGAGTCGTTCCCTTTGATGACTCCATGGTCGGCGAGGATTACTATGGAGCCTTTGACGATGAGGAAGCTGGCAGTTTTCACATTCCAGCTGCTGCTGATGCTGCAACACACACCCCAACTGTTCATGCTTCTACTAACTCTGGCTCCGAATCAAGACTCAGCAACAGCGCTCAGAAGCGCATCACTCCAAGTGAAACTGCCACGGAACAAACGTCAACAACGGTCAGAAGTGTAAACGAAGAAGTGAAGACCTCGAAACATTTTGAGAACACTAACGATGATGATGTTGATGATGACGATGATGATGTTGATGATGACGCTGATGATGAGGATGAAGATGATGAGGATGACGAAGAGGATGAAGGCATTCAAGACGATGCTAAGGAAGCTTCCGAGGATGATCGTGAAGCAGTCCAAAGTAATGATGCCGAAGATGCTGATCACTTCAGTGACATCCCCAAGTTTCACGGTACGTCTGTTTAATATTCTTTGTATTTACTTAATTATTTATTTAAAAATTAAACCCCATTCAAATGTAATTATATGTATAAGGTTGTTCAGGATGTTGCTGTATTGTTAATTGCTGAGATTGTTGCTGTGATGTTGAAGTGTTTGTTCTGTTGTTAATGTTATTATTATGCTGCTATAAATATTGTTATGCTGGTAGGGATGTTTTATATGTTGCCATGTCATTAAGGTTGCTATATTATTAACCAGAATCTTATGTTATTAGGGCTTACATTGCCATGTTAAGGCAGAATTACTGTTGAGTTGGACGTCAGGATGCCAACACACCAGTAGCACATAAAACGTTTGGCGGTTTGTTATTAACTGCATCCGTTCTTCGAGCGAATTCATCATTCGACAGTTTGCTAGTATTTGGGTTTTGAAGTCCGCTGCTACGAGTTTTCCTGTTTTGAACACATTGTAGTATTCCCCAGACCATTCCATTGTCATTCCTCTTCTTAGAATGTCTATTGGATTTTCGTCTGCAGTCTGTACCCCGCCCCTCAGTTCCCAGTGCGTGCTTCCTGGCCAACACCTGCTTCAGGTCGATAATCTGCTTAAGTCAAGCATTATCTCGTGCCAATCAAATTTCCTGTCGTAGCCCTGCTCCAAATGAGAAGCACATTCGTTGCTCTCCGATGACGCCAGAGGCTCTTATTTAATTCCAGTTCGAGATTGCGTTTTTATCAATCTATGATTAACCGGAGGCGTTTTCGAAGTTCGACCCGCACAGTCGTGTGTGTGTGTTGCGATGCCATTTTGATCTGCAACCGTCGCGTACCGGAATTGCGGGTACGTTCGCACATGGTACGGCGAACGTACAAAGCTGGCATCATTTCAGACGGATATCGGTGGCGCAGTGCGGAGGCTGACAAAGCCCAGTTGCCATGGGGACACGTTCCTGCCAGCATTATTCATAATTCTCTCGCGCTTGCGCAGTCTGTCGTTCTGACGCATGCGTAACGCCGCTGCTGGTATGACGCAGAGAGCAGCGAGAGTCTGGTTCCCTGCTATACGCTCGGATCGTGCGCCGCGTCTTGGCTCGATAATGAAGCCTCGTCGTACGTCTGCGTATTCGATGACTGTCAACTAATCAGTCAGATGCACCAGCCATTCGCAAGATGGTAGAATTTTTATAGCGGCTAAAAGAAACGCTTTCTTCGATCAGATAATTCACCGGACGCCGTTAGCCGCAGTCATTTCACTCATGATTAATTGAGATCAATGGCTTTCCTAGTCAGTTATCGTTCCAGATGTAATTGTAATTAGAAATTTGTATAGCGCCTCCTCAAATAAAACTATTCAGAGGCGCTCTCTGAGCTTAAAACGCCTTCGAGCAATCGAGAATGCTCTCGCTCGTGATGTCACAAAATCTCTCAACACCATCACATCCCTCCTGTTCTCAAATCACTTCACTGGCTTAAAAATACCCGAAAGAATAGAGTACACAGTCCTATCACTTACCTATAACACACTTCAATCTTCCCAACCCTCCTATATTCGCCAGTTATTTACAATCCAACCATTCCGTTCAACCCGCTCCTCTTCTGCCCTAACACCTCCGCACCCCCGTCACCTCATCTTTAAATTTGAAATTCGCTGCTCCACTCCTCTGGAATAAACTCCCGAATTACGATGATTATCTGATCAATCACACGAACTCACTAGCACTTCACCTCGTGCAATTTCTGCACTGGTCTTCCTCTCAAAACTGAAAACAATACTTTTCCAAAAGTCTTATCCTAATTATTTCTCTTCCTCTGATCCCTCTTCTCGGTTTAGTTTCAAGCACCATCCATGAACTGTCTGCCTGCCTGACTCCTGGATCTTGACCTGGAACCGAACCCTTTTGCCTATCGATTTTGTTTTGACTGAGCATCAGTAAATAAGATGGTTCCCGCGACTTAGCTATCGTTGGACGCTGTAGAAGTCTCGAGATTACGATTACTGAAATAGTACAGGTTTATACTTCTTCGAAACTGACCCAACATATTATAATTACTCTTTCACATGTTTAAGCCCCTTCCAACGAAACTGCTAGGTTTCTTGTGCAGCGTTTGGTGCGGCGATGAGAAATTTCACGATATTATATTGTATTACTCGTCTCTTTAAAGTTTTTATTTGAAGTCTAGCAAAAGACAAACGAACCACGCACAGGCAGCAACTTAAAGGACTCGTGGGAATCGTTCACCGGCAAAGAAGGCGGTTTGTTAGTTTTGTAGCGCTTGACTGTAAATAGTAGACTATCTAGCTTATGTAAAGCTTTATGTTGATATTCTTTGCGTGAAGGCGTCCTCTGCATCACACTGCCATGAGAGAATTATTAAAAGCGACAGAAATTTATGTCTCGCAATACGCCCTATAATATTCGGAGCTTAATCGTCCACCGTCGTCGTATATATTACTCTCGCGGTAGTCATGGCGATTTATAATTTCCCGAATAATTTCCCAGTAGAGTAGCATGATACGGAGTCAAAATTACTCCGTCGTCTGCTGCGTCGGCGCAGTTTAGGTAAAGCTGTCCGAATAGGGTTTGACATTCGGACGGAGTTATCGTAAATATTTGCAAACGCAGTCTGATAAGCGGTGTTACGCTTATCACTGATCATTTCTTTTGGTGATGTGTTGCTTATGCATGTTTTTTTTAATGAATTGCCTCGAGTTCTTGTGGCTGCGTTCTTGGAAATGGCCGCTGCCTCGAATCGATTGGTCATGACTACGATTTAGCATTGCATCTTGCGTTGTGTGGCTCAGGAGAAATTGCCGACCTATTCGACGGATGGGGTTGTAACATCAGTAAAAAGGAGTCCCCATTTCCTTCTTGTGTCGTTTATGTTCCATAAATGATGGTGGTGGTGGAAAGGACATTTGGACAGAAACTCTGCCCCAGTAGGTCCAGTGAGGGTAAACTAAGATTAACGTTTCAGGATATTAAATCTTGTGGTAGTTAGGTTAGATTTAAAACTGTTCTCTTTTGGCTGAGGCTGTGTTGGGAGCATTTTAGTAGATTATCTTTAAGAGGTGCTGCATACATTTGTTGTTGTTATTATTATTATTATTATTATTAATATTATCATTATTATTATTATTATCATTAATATTATTACTATTATTGTTATTGTTATTATTATCATTATCATTATTATTTATATAAGTGGTGAACAGTAAGTTATTTTTGCATTGAGTTTCCATTTTTGCTGAAATTCTGTTGCACTGTATTAACCGTACTAACAGATTTGTCATTTGTTTCAGACCCCTGCCGTTATGTCTACTGCAGAATGGGTCGTGTTTGCAAATTGGGTCCAAACCATCGAGGAAAGTGTGTTTGCGCAGACGCCAGTCACTGTCGTGGAAGTTCAAGGAAGGTCTGTGGAACAGACGGTCAGCTCTACCCAAGTCACTGCGAACTTCACCGATCAGCCTGTCTAAAGGGCATCCACATAACCACTGACCATTCGGAAAAAAGCTGTGCAGGTTAGTGCAGATTGCACATTTCAAGTCGCATTAAAGAGAGGAAAATGTTCTTATTCTGAACATTCTCTTTAAAGCCACGTTGGCAAGGCTAAGATTTTTGCTATGAGGAATGAAGTGCTTTGATCTGTAAAGTTATAATCCACAAAATGCTATATAACGCACTGAGTGAATAGCAGAAGTCTAGCAGATGAATGGCCCTTTATAGTAGTATTAGTAGTTCCAATGTTTAATGACATCTTATGGCATCAAAGGTCTTTGACGTCGCCCTCCTCCTTTCTTCTGGCTTGGGACTGGCACTACTAAAGGCAGTGGCGGAGTTAATGGCCCTTTGCTTTTACCTGCTGCGATTGATGCAGTGGAATTCACCAGAAACTCATTAAAATGCTGTTTTTGGACCTGTATCCAGAACTGCCTTATGCAAATTTCTTTTCTACAGCTAAACTAGATTTTGGATCTATGTCCCTAACTTTGTTATAACAGAATATCACTTATAATTAAGCATGTTATAAGGAGTTTCTGTAGTAGTGTTACTAGGCCTATTTGGTTGCAATACCAGAATGTTTTAATTTAATACAAGATGCAAAATAAATGTTTTACTCAGCAATCTAAGAAGAAATTTGCACAGATACATGACTTGAACATCTTAGGCTTTGATATACTCTACTGAGTAGGTCATTTAAATGGGCAGTGGTGGGTGTTTCGAGCAAAAATGGATCCCTGGAGAACGGTGGATCCATTTGTAAGCTCCAAAGTGCTCTGTGTAAGCGAAGAAAAGAAGACAGATGATAGCTTCACCAACAACACTCGAACGAGAATATGAGATGTGAAAAACAGGCGTCTGAACATCGAATTACTTTCAGACTGTAGTCTTACGTCGTTGTTGTATTTCTTCATGGAATGGCACTCGAGATAGGCGCATGCCACCATTGTGCATTCACCTTCCAGAACCTCGGGGACATGCCGGGGTAGGCGGGGAGAAGTGATCTGAAAAAGTAAGATTATTATCATGCACCAATTTCAGGTTTTGGACAGTGGTGGAAAAGATAAGGCCCTGTGCCAACAAGGAGCAGTTATGTGTAGTCGGCAGCTGATTCAGTGAGCATTTCCATGCTAGATGAAACTGTGCTTCTGTGTAGGCCTATTACATGGCAAATATTTAAGTGAAACAGAAAACTGGATTTTTAGCGGCTTGGGTGGGAATTCATCGTTTTGAGAGTCTTAATCTGAGCCAGTAGTTGAACGTTGTGATGTTTCTAAACATTGATAACGTGTGCATTTTGCTAACGACGTTGTAGAAGTCAGTGGATTGTACTAGATTAGAGAACTACTGACCAAATATTTACATTTGCAATTTTGTTTTTTGAGTTAGTGCAGATAAGCTGCATTTCCAAATTTTGGTTTTGGAAGCTTGAGAAGAAATGCTTGGTTTGCTGTTATGGTTATGATTACAAATACTGACCCAGAAAGTCTGCTTAATGTAATGTAATGACGACAATTTATATAGCATCGTAAGTAGCAGGCTACTTCTAGGGTGCTTTACAAAGCCAAAAGTCAGCCCAAGAACAGTAAATAGAATTTCAGCTTCTTTTAGAAGAGGTTGACACTGTTTGACTTCTGAATGGATGCTTAGTTAATATTGCTCATAAATTTTGCACTCTTTTATATTCCAAGCCAAAACTTTACCAATTCTTTGTTGCTCGTCTAAGGCGGTAATTATGTACTCCGAGCATGTTGCGTTTAACAGAGGAACACAGCGAACGTGCGTGTATTTAAGACGCTGAGTTACGTGGTGTACTCCGAGCAGAGACATGGAACATGACGAGTGGGTCAGCTGTAGGTCAGTCCGGCTTCTTGTTGCCAAGCTTTGCTTATTCGCTGGGGGCTTTGTATCCAGTCATCGTCGTCTCAAGAGACCGACCTTTGGGCTTGGCACTTTCGGCTGGACTGCAGACTGCGCCTGTGTTTGTATCGATTGAAAAGGAATTGCTTGGCGATTGCTTTTGCAGTGAAGTAGTAGTTCCTCAGTTTAACGACAGCTTATGGCATCAAAGGCCGTTGCCGTCGCCCTCCTCCTTTATCCAGGCTTGGGACTGGCACTACCCCCAAACAAGGCAGTGGCGGAGTTTTTTGCAGTGAAGGCCATCAGAAAAGGTTATAAAGGAGTCTGTTGGACTAATGCTCAGTACAGTTATTCGCAGAGCTGGCTTTGTCTTCCAAGCAGTCTCGGCTTAGATCAACATGGTAGTAATCGCTTTATTTGTTATTTTATTTTCAACTGGTAGGTAAAAAGTGTTCTGAACCACTAAACCCCGGCTTATCTCATAAATATGTTAATATTATGTTATATTTATGGAATGTGTAGCCAATCGGGAGCGACTCCAAGTGACAATGTGAAAGTGTCTCTAATCATTCATCATTTATTTATCCCAGGTGAAAGTGTCTCTAATCATTCATCATTTATTTATCCCAGGTGAAAGTGTCTCTAATCCATCATCATTTCTTTATCCCAGGTGAAAGTGTCTCTAATCCTTCGTCATTTATTTATCCCAGGTGAAAGTGTCTCTAATCCTTCGTCATTTATTTATCCCAGGTGAAAGTGTCGCTAAACATTCGTCATTTATTTATCCCAGGTGAAACTATCTTGAACAATTCGTCGTTGTCTTCGTCGTCTCCGTTAAAAGCGGTGAGCCGCGCAAGCGAGGGAGATTTGGGTGATGCTAAGGTGACGTTTGAACAGAAGTCAAAGACTGTGTCCAGTGGATCGGTGTGCACGAAATCAGAGCTGAAGCAAATGATTAAAAGCCTGGTCGATTACCACTGCTCACGACTTGGAAAGAATTTCAGCTGCTCCGACGTCCACAGTAGGCAACAGACAGTGACTTACATTGTATTACGATTACGATTGTATTAGTAGCTTTATATGGCGCCTCATAGAAGGGGATAAGTCCGTCAAGCTAACTCCAAGAGGCAGACATAGACAGGAAGCAATATCGACTTAATTTTTCTTGGCCTCAGCGTATGAGGGAGGTGGTTAGTTCTTTCTCTTGGCACCCTGTCTTACCACCAAAACTGTAATGTCGATGTACTCATTTTTAGTTTGAGTTTGCCAGAGTGTGCAAGAAATCTCACTGACTGAAAAAATACTCATAGGTGCACCCCATATGAGATCCTCATGGAAATTGATGTCTGTGAACAGTGAGCTGCATCTCGACTCCCTTCCTTCCTCCCTCCCTCCCTCCCTTCCCTCCCTCCCTCCCTCCCTCCCTCCCTCCTCCCTCCCTCCCTCCCTCCCTTCCCTCCCTCCCTTCCTTTCTTCCTTCCTTCCTTCCTTCCTTCCTTCCTCCCTCCCTCCCTCCCTCCCTCCCTCCCTCCCTCCCTCCCTCCCTCCCTCCCTCCCTCCCTCCCCTCCTTCCTCCCTCCCTCCCTCCCTCCCTCCATTTCCTCCCTCCCTCCCTCCCTCCCTCCCTCCCTCCCTCCCTCCCTCCCTCCCTCCCTCCCTCCCTTCCTTCCTTTCTATCCTTCTTTCAACAAATGTAGTATGTATTAGACCCTGGTGTTTTTAAAGTTGTTTGTTTAGATTAAACTAGACTAGATTAGATTAGATTAGACTATGAAGCATTCTGCCTGAAATTCATACGTCTGCAAGATATGCTATGAATGTTTTTTTATTCACTGTTTTCAGTGTTTCTCAATATTCTGGGCTGAGATTCTTCAAAGTTCTTTGTGTCTATTTTAGACAAGCGCATTGTTGTTGGCAACTTACTCAGTTACTATGATCGAAATGGTGACAAGTATCTCGACAGTTTGGAGCTGAGTGCTGCCGAATTGCATGACCATCTGAAGGAGTTGTCAATCATATGCCACCTGACTGATGTGTTACGCTTCAGTGATGACAGCAACATGGATGGACGATTGTCATTACCAGAATTCTTTTCTGCGTTCGGTATGCAAATGATTTGCTTTCTTTAAGTTTGACCAACTGCCATGAAGGCCTTGAGGCCTCGATTAAAAACTCATCTCTTCGTGGGCTCATTTTCTTCATATACTGTTTCCGTGTATTCTCAGATTTCCTTCCTGGGTTTCGATCGGACTTGCCGAGGAATTTGACTTGCAGACCAGTTTTACTTAGTAGCGACCATCGATTGATGCCTTGAGCTTCATTAGAATGGCACTATAGCAGTTGTTGTATTATTATATATTATTATTTTATTAAGTATTTCTGTATTTATGTAGCTATGTATGTCTGTCTGCATGTATTTGTGTCTATGTGGGTCATGGTAGCATACTGGATAGAGCGCTTGGCTTGTAGGGCAGAGAGTACAGATTCGAGCCTCCTCCAAGGTGGTTACTGTGTAGGGATCTTGAGCAAGTCTTTCACTTACAATTGCTTGGCATCATCGATTGATGCTAAGTCATTAGATAGTGGCGCCTAATAAATACAGAAGTAATAATAATAAATAATATGTATGTTATGTGTGTTTCCAGATAATATGATGCATTCTGTAGCAATGAATTAGTGACTTCCACCAATTGCATTGCGTTGCATATGTACTTCAACATATGACCCCTTTCTCTGTTTAAGGTGTTTCCATGGCTTCACTTGACGACAACCTTAAGGTCTATACCACTTCGGTTACCGTTGGCAACAGCGTGGAGCTGAAGTGCGATGTCAAAGGCGTCGACAGAATCGTCTGGAAAAGGAAAGGTCATTCGCTGGAGGGCACAGTTGACAAGCAGATCAAAGTGAGATGTTTAGATATTGATCAATGTTTGTCTTTTGTCAGTTTCATGGTTCCTGAAATGTCTTTTATTCTCTTCCATCTTAGTATTAAGAGTATTATTTTGACATGAACTGTCTAACTTTGGGAGGTTCTCTAAAGGTACTATGTAAAGAGCCACTTACATACATACATACATGCATACATACATACATACATACATATATACATACATACATGCATACATACATACATACATACATGCATACATACATACATACATACATACATATATACATACATATAGACATACACACATACACATACATACACTCATGCACACATACATACATGCAAACATACATACATACATACATGCATAACCAAAGTCATATATGTTTGTACTGATGACAAATGACTGTAAATCTTTTAAATAACGTCTTTCTGTAAGTAAGTAAGTAAGTAAGTACAAATAAAGTATACTAGCACTTCTGAAGGCTGAGCAGTGAGTTTACTCAATCCATCAGTAGAAGTAAAATCGAGGAATTAAGACCAGTAGAATATAAGAGCTTGACCTATCCTCCACCTAATGACGCCGCTTGGCTAACAAGAGCAAAATGAAATTACTGGCATGCTTAGCTGTTTGGTAATGAATACTGAGGTGAAATTGGTGCTATGCTTAGGTGTTTGACGATGGATCTCTGTACATTGGTGACCTGCGCTTGGATCACATGGGTAACTACACTTGTCAAGACCGACTGAGCAACGATGTCATTCAGACACATGTTCTTCTGGTTCAAAGTGAGTAAAACTACTCAGATAACACTTCTTTGGTGCTCAAACGCAGTGTTTTGCAAACTGTAGACTGCATTCATTCAGGCACATTCTTCTGGTTCAAAGTGAGTAAAACTACTCAGATAACACTTCTTTGGTGCTCAAACGCAGTGTTTTGCAAACTGTAGACTGCATTCATTCAGGCACATTCTTCTGGTTCAAAGTGAGTAAAACTACTCAGATAACACTTCTTTGGTGCTCAAACGCAGTGTTTTGCAAACTGTAGACTGCATTCATTCAGGCACATTCTTCTGGTTCAAAGTGAGTAAAACTACTCAGATAACACTTCTTTGGTGCTCAAACGCAGTGTTTTGCAAACTGTAGACTGCATTCATTCAGGCACATTCTTCTGGTTCAAAGTGAGTAAAACTACTCAGATAACACTTCTTTGGTGCTCAAACGCAGTGTTTTGCAAACTGTAGACTGCATTCATTCAGGCACATTCTTCTGGTTGAAAGTGAGTAAAACTACTCAGATAACACTTCTTTGGTGCTCAAACGCAGTGTTTTGCAAACTGTAGACTGCATTCATTCAGGCACATTCTTCTGGTTCAAAGTGAGTAAAACTACTAGATAACACTTCTTTGGTGCTCAAACGCAGTGTTTTGCAAACTGTAGACTGCATTCATTCAGGCACATTCTTCTGGTTCAAAGTGAGTAAAACTACTCAGATAACACTTCTTTGGTGCTCAAACGCAGTGTTTTGCAAACTGTAGACTGCATTCATTCAGGCACATTCTTCTGGTTCAAAGTGAGTAAAACTACTCAGATAACACTTCTTTGGTGCTCAAACGCAGTGTTTTGCAAACTGTAGACTGCATTCATTCAGGCACATTCTTCTGGTTCAAAGTGAGTAAAACTACTCAGATAACACTTCTTTGGTGCTCAAACCCAGTGTTTTGCAAACTGTAGACTGCATTCATTCAGGCACATTCTTCTGGTTCAAAGTGAGTAAAACTACTCAGATAACACTTCTTTGGTGCTCAAACGCAGTGTTTTGCAAACTGTAGACTGCATTCATTCAGGCACATTCTTCTGGTTCAAAGTGAGTAAAACTACTCAGATAACACTTCTTTGGTGCTCAAACGCAGTGTTTTGCAAACTGTAGACTGCATTCATTCAGGCACATTCTTCTGGTTCAAAGTGAGTAAAACTACTCAGATAACACTTCTTTGGTGCTCAAACGCAGTGTTTTGCAAACTGTAGACTGCATTCATTCAGGCACATTCTTCTGGTTCAAAGTGAGTAAAACTACTCAGATAACACTTCTTTGGTGCTCAAACCCAGTGTTTTGCAAACTGTAGACTGCATTCATTCAGGCACATTCTTCTGGTTCAAAGTGAGTAAAACTACTCAGATAACACTTCTTTGGTGCTCAAACGCAGTGTTTTGCAAACTGTAGACTGCATTCATTCAGGCACATTCTTCTGGTTCAAAGTGAGTAAAACTACTCAGATAACACTTCTTTGGTGCTCAAACCCAGTGTTTTGCAAACTGTAGACTGCATTCATTCAGGCACATTCTTCTGGTTCAAAGTGAGTAAAACTACTCAGATAACACTTCTTTGGTGCTCAAACGCAGTGTTTTGCAAACTGTAGACTGCATTCATTCAGGCACATTCTTCTGGTTCAAAGTGAGTAAAACTACTCAGATAACACTTCTTTGGTGCTCAAACGCAGTGTTTTGCAAACTGTAGACTGCATTCATTCAGGCACATTCTTCTGGTTCAAAGTGAGTAAAACTACTCAGATAACACTTCTTTGGTGCTCAAACGCAGTGTTTTGCAAACTGTAGACTGCATTCATTCAGGCACATTCTTCTGGTTCAAAGTGAGTAAAACTACTCAGATAACACTTCTTTGGTGCTCAAACCCAGTGTTTTGCAAACTGTAGACTGCATTCATTCAGGCACATTCTTCTGGTTCAAAGTGAGTAAAACTACTCAGATAACACTTCTTTGGTGCTCAAACCCAGTGTTTTGCAAACTGTAGACTGCATTCATTCAGGCACATTCTTCTGGTTCAAAGTGAGTAAAACTACTCAGATAACACTTCTTTGGTGCTCAAACGCAGTGTTTTGCAAACTGTAGATTGCAACGCAGTGTTTCTCTAGTGCACCGTGAAATCGCATTTTTATGTTCAGCAAGGTCCTGCTTCAGTGTTGTACCTTCCTCTTGGAATAGTCTTCCGATGCATACATGTTCTGTTGCATTTGACTCTGTTCTGCATACATTTTTCAGAATACTTTAAAATTTACTTGCTTAGATCAGTTAAATTTTCAAAATACTTAAAAATATACTTGCTCAGGTCAGTTAAATAGCCCGGCTAAAGTAGTTGCCATGTTAGTTATCTTGTTGCATTAATATGGGCTTAGATGAGAGTATACTCATAAGTGTAAACTCAGTGGGTGTGATGGTGGAATCTTGCTTCTGAAAGTTGCTTTTGAGGCAAAGTGCTGGGGAACCACTGCATAACTGTAAGCAGATCCAGAAAAGGAACAAAAAAACAGACACTTTGTGATGATGTCAGATTTTTAGGCTGATAAACTACTGGTTAAAATCAGTATCAGTACTTGATTGAGGAAGGTTGAACATGGAGTTTCGTAATCTCAGGTATGCAGCTTGAGTTTATTTCTTTAATGTTAATAGTAATTCTAATCTAGGTCTAAACTTCTGACACAGATCTGTTTCAACTTGCTGATACATCATGGCGTTACTTCTGGTTTCACCGACTCATCAGATTTTGACTGGGATTTTCCAGTGGAGAACTATTTTTGACTGTAGCTTCACTTGAAGCGAGCATCGATTGATGCCTTATGCATGATGATAGTTGTGGCTTGAAAGTCAGTAGATTGGATTAGATTGATTGCAACACAGAAACAAATCTGCCACGATAGGAATAAGATTTTTAAAATGGCATCCATGGTCTTCGTTTGATCTAGCTCTTCCTCAAGTGCAGGTTCATCCCTCGGCTCAGATCCATCTGTCAGGTTCCACGGTGACCTTGAAATGTCGTGCGGATGGAGTGCCTCGTCCGGAGGTCAGCTGGGAGAAGAATGAGTGGCCTCTGCAAGCTACGACCGACAATCTACAGCGATATGTCTTCTTACGTGAGTTTCTTGTTTTTGCTTCATTCATTTTTTTGGTTTGAAGTATAGTTAGGGTTGTACAGCATTGTAGTGGTTAGCTTTGCAGGTTATTCTAAAACAAGATATGTGTCCTTGTCCAGCAATACTTGATTGATCAACTTCAGGGAAACTGTGGTCGCTGAATCGTATAAAGGTTAGCTTTTATTTGTAATAAGGAATGCGATAAAATGTTAGATAAGCCAGAGTTCTTGGTGGAATATTTTTTTTTAAACTGAGCAACCCACGGAGTGGTGTCTACATTTTTCTCTGCCTAACGTTAGGTCTCTCAGACAGCAGTGTTCACATGACTTTTGAGAGGTCCATAAAAGGCACTATATAAATGTTCAGGAACATTATTGCATGCTTGCTTATATACATACATACATGCATACATACAGGCATGCATACATCATACGTATGTGCATTTGTACCTGGTACATACTTAGTACATACATACATATATGCATGCATACTGGTACATACATGCTGGTATATACATACATAGATACATATATAGGTACTTGGCTCCTTTTGGGTCAGTTTTGTGAGTGGTGCTATATAAATCAATGGTATTGTTTATTTCTACATGATTTGTGTTCTAGATAACAACACAATTTTAGAAATAAAGTCGGCTGATTATAAGTCAGACACAGGTGCCTACAAGTGCAAGGCGAAGAATTCTGCTGGCACTTCCGATCAGGTGGCAGCTGTGTTCGTTGAAAATGTTGCAACTTCTAAACACTCTTCATGTAAGTCAACGCAGTTACGCATGTCACTGTTCAAATTTCCAGCAGGATCATTTTTGTAGAAGTTACTCAACGGAATCCTGTAAAAATAATCATAAATTCTTCCTCTTTCTTTTTTTTCTCATCCTACTGATCCTACTTCTCCTGCATCATGATTGATGATGATGATGATGATGATGATGAGTTCTCTGCCCAAAAGCAGGTCCATTGGCTTTGTGCCACACGGGGATGAGATGAATGAGGTAGTTTCCCGTTGCCTTCCTCACAGACAGTTGTGGGTGAGCAACTTGTCCAAGGTCGCTACACAGTGGCTTGAAGCAGATTCGAATCCGCAACCCTCCGGTTACGAGGTACAGATCATACCACTGCACCACTGCATCCTGCCATCATGATTGTAGTCTTCATTATTTGTTATCAGTGTCAAGGCTTAGTTTTTACACCAAAACCTCCTTCAGTTGCGGTCTTTGGAAGTGACCGCCTTATGGTGAGGTTATGAAGAGACCATTATCGAAAGCCGAACTACGCTTTGGATCCAAATCGCTGACCGCGTTACATTAAGATTTATCTTACAACAAAACTTGTCTTAAAGAGGTTCTGATGTTTTTTGAAGAAAACAGAAGACTTTATAATTTGATGTTGTAATTTCTAATTTTATTAAACAAGTTATTCCGAATCTGATTGGCCACAACGTTAAAACGCTAAATTATTTTGCATTTCACTGGGCAGATCTGAAACAGAACGAACTGTTTGCTGTTTTCCATGACCACGGCTACACGGTCTACGAGGTGGGCCACTGCCATACTGAACACCATGTGGCCTCAGATTTCCGTGGATTTAAGGTGTCGCCAGGACAGAGAAGCACTCCTGACACCTTGTGCCCAACAAATGAAACCTGTTCATGGTCAGACGCTGTTGTTGTCAAGAATAAGTTCACCTATATTGCTCAGCCGAAACTAAACCGGGTTGTTGTCATAGAGATGGACAGGTCAAACCCAGTTGAGGTACGTCCAGCATTTTTATCGGCATACTAACCACAGCATTAAGTTTGGCCCGGTTGTGAGTCAGGCTATTAATATTATTACTTCTGTGTTTATGAAGTGCCACTATCTTATCTAGCTCTGCATCAATCGACGTTACTAAGCAATTGTGAATGAAGGACTTGCTCAGCCTGTACGCAGTAAGGAGGCTTGAACCTATACTCTTTGCACTACAAGCTGAGCACTCTAACCAATCGGCTGCTGTACCTCATCACTCAGTCAGTTAATCAATGAATCGAAGCATTGGTCACTGAAAAATGAGTAATTTAGCAATACCACCTTATGTATGCAATCGTCACACATGGATAAGTGGTGTAGTCTGTCCTATGCCCACTGAATTTCAGACTCTGCACGGCCTGAAGATGTGCCCAGAATAGAGACGGCTGGAAATTGTTGTACAGACGGCAATGCTCCAGAGCAGAACAAGCCATAGATGATGATGTGGTGGTGGTGGTGGTGGTGGTGGTGGTGGTGGTGGTGGTGGTGGTGGTGGTGGTGGTGGTGGTGGTGGTGGTGGTGGTGGTGGTGGTGGTGGTGGTGGTGGTGGTGGTGGTGGTGGTGGTGGTGGTGGTGGTGGTGGTGGTGGTGGTGGTGGTGGTGGTGGTGGTGGTGGTGGTGGTGGTGGTGGTGGTGGTGGTGGTGGTGGTGGTGGTGGTGGTGGTGGTGGTGGTGGTGGTGGTGGTGGTGGTGGTGGTGGTGGTGGTGGTGGTGGTGGTGGTGGTGGTGGTGGTGGTGGTGGTGGTGGTGGTGGTGGTGGTGGTGGTGGTGGTGGTGGTGGTGGTGGTGGTGGTGGTGGTGGTGGTGGTGGTGGTGGTGGTGGTGGTGGTGGTGGTGGTGGTGGTGGTGGTGGTGGTGGTGGTGGTGGTGGTGGTGGTGGTGGTGGTGGTGGTGGTGGTGGTGGTGGTGGTGGTGGTGGTGGTGGTGGTGGTGGTGGTGGTGGTGGTGGTGGTGGTGGTGGTGGTGGTGGTGGTGGTGGTGGTGGTGGTGGTGGTGGTGGTGGTGGTGGTGGTGGTGGTGGTGGTGGTGGTGGTGGTGGTGGTGGTGGTGGTGATGATGATGATGATGATGATGATGATGATGATGATGATGATGATGGTGATGATGATGATGGTGATGATGATGATGATGATGATGATGATGATGATGTTCATGATGATGAGGTGCAGAGTAGTAGGAAGCCTGCTGCCTATATAACCTACTGTCCAAGTTCTGTGACTCAGTCACTAGTCTCTTCTTCAAAAAGGCCTCCAGTGAGTTGCACCACACAGTATCTGCACTGAGACCGTTCTAGTAGCCAATAGTCTGATGGCAAAAGTATACTTTCTGGCGTCTCATGGAGCTTGAGAACCTAACAACATCGATGCATAACCGACCAGCATTGACTTACAGCCGGCCAGCATCGACACAATACCGACCAGCATCGACACAGCCGGCCAGCATCGACACAGCCGGCCAGCATCGACAGACAGCCGACCAGCATCGACAGACAGCCGGCCAGCATCGACAGACAGCCGACCAGCATCGACAGACAGCCGGCCAGCATCGACTCAGAACCGGCCAGCATCGACAGACAGCCGACCAGCATCGACAGACTGCCGTCTAGCATCGACAGACAGCCGACCAGCATCGACAGACTGCCGTCTAGCATCGACAGACAGCCGACCAGCATCGACAGACAGCCGACCAGCATCGACAGACAGACTGCCGCCTAGCATCGACAGACTGCCGGCCAGCATCGACACAGAACCGACCAGCATCAATACACAGCCGGCCAGCATCGACACACAGACGGCCAGCATCGATACACAGACGGCCAGCATTGACAGACAGCCGGCCAGCATCGACAGACAGCCGACCAGCATCGACAGACAGCCGGCCAGCATCGACTCAGAATCGGCCAGCATCGACAGACAGCCGACCAGCATCGACAGACTGCCGTCTAGCATCGACAGACAGCCGACCAGCATCGACAGACTGCCGTCTAGCATCGACAGACAGCCGACCAGCATCGACAGACAGCCGACCAGCATCGACAGACAGACTGCCGTCTAGCATCGACAGACTGCCGTCTAGCATCGACAGACAGCCGACCAGCATCGACAGACTGCCGTCTAGCATCGACAGACAGCCGACCAGCATCGACAGACAGCCGACCAGCATCGACAGACAGACTGCCGTCTAGCATCGACAGACTGCCGGCCAGCATCGACACAGAACCGACCAGCATCAATACACAGCCGGCCAGCATCGACACACAGACGGCCAGCATCGATACACAGACGGCCAGCATTGACAGACAGCCGGCCAGCATCGACTGACAGCCGGCTAGCATCGACAGACAGACGGCCAGCATTGACAGACAGCCGGCCAGAATCGACGCACAGACGGCCAGCATCGGCACATAACCGACCAGTATCGACTCGCAGCCGGCGATGCTTGGTTTAGCATGTTCGACAGACTGCCGTCTAGCATCGACTGACAGACGGCCACCATCGACAGACAGACGGCCACCATCGATACATTGATTATAGATTTGCTGTACGATCCTCACGTGCTTCCTTATTCGTCGGATGACCCGTGTTTTGCTCTGAATTTGTATAAATTGGCTGTAATCAGTAAACAGTTTATCATCTAATTAAATGTGGTGTTAATAATAATAATAATAATAAATTACAAGTAAATATGTGTAAACCAAGTGAAATTTGAATATGAGAACTACAAACTTGCTTGAAGCGACCGTTGACTGACGCCTTGTGCTTTTCGATAATGGCACTATATGTAGATGTAATTGGATTAGATTAGATTAGATTTTGTTTTGTTTCTGTGCCAGGCGATACTGATGGAGAAATCTCCGGTGAAGCTTGACTACGTGGAGCAGTTGGATGAGGTCTGGGTCACGTGTGCATCAAAGGATGATTCGAAGGAATTGGATGGGTCAAAGGTCGTCGTCATAATTCGTCAGGCCAGTTCCGATCATCCTCACTTTGGGTCACGCACTCAGCTGACAGAGGACGGACTTGGCGAGGTAAATGTAAATGTACACGTTTTTCCATATCGACCACGTGGCTTTGACCCTGTTCATTTTTCAATGGATTGATCAGGTGAGATCCTTCATCACCGCTGCCAGTTTGAATGGGTGCCACGCCATTTGAGGCTAAATGTAAATATACACAGTTTTGATTAGATGACCGTATGGCCTCGACCCTTCTCATTTTTAGCAAATTGGTGTGGTGCCCATTCAAACAGGCAGCAGTGGTGAAGACTTTCACCCGATAAATTCATTAAAAACTGAGCAGGGTCGAGGCCATATAGTCGCTATGGAAAAACGCTTAGGCCTACATAAATTTCACACATTGATAAATCTGTACCATCACTCTACACAGTAGTTCCAATGTTTAACGACATCTTATGGCATCAAAGGCCGTTTACGTTGCCCTCCTCCTTTATCCAGGCTTGGGACTGGCACTACCCGAAAAGCGGCAGTGGCGGAGTTTCTGTCCTCAGTTAAATCTTGCATTCTGATCCATGAAAGATGAAATAACTTTCTTCTGTTTCAGGTAACTGGGGTATTTCTTCCAGTGAGTAACAGCCTTAAGCACAACTTCGAATTTGGTTACGTTACACGCGGCAACAAAATGGCGCTGCATAAACTGCATCTCGCCTCCGTCTCGTACTCCAAAGAGATCAGCCTCGGCGAGTCTGGCTGTCTGCCAAGGTCAATCCACTTCATTCCAATTGGTGAGTTATCTGGGTCAGGTAACTTACAGGCAAACAACCCACTCTATAACAGCTCCTTTTCGCCTTCTCTCTCTGGTCTTCTGGCAACCGGACTTGGTTCTTGACATGGACAACCCCATTGACTTGATGCAGTGCTTGTGAATAAGTTGGTGCCCTGCACTCAGCTTTTAAGTAGCGCTTTAGAAATTTGGAGTTTACGATTACGACCTTGACCAAGTTGGTAGCGTAAGGTGAAGTAATCACTCATGTAAATAGTTTAACGTAAATGTATAATGACAGCTTATTTACCTACAACCATTTCTTTGTCATCTTTTAGTGCCTAGGTCCTTCAGTGAATCTGCAGTGCGTTTAGTTGCAGTACCCCATAAACAACATCTGCAGCTGTAGTCAAGGCGCCTTTGTGCGTGATGAAGCCTGTTCACATAGCAATAGTGGCTTATTTCAGAGATTTTAATCTTAGGTTAGCACGGTCCGTGCACGAGGACCTTAAATGGCGTGGCGCCCATTCAAGTGGGAAGCGATGGTGAAGAATCTCGTTCGATCAATTCATTGAAAATTGAGCAGGGTTGAGGCCATATGGTCGTTATATAAAAACGTGTACATTTACATATCAGAATATGACGATATTCTAATATGGGCTTCATAAGTCCTGTGTTGTCCCATTTGTTGAACTTATGGGCAGATATAGGACTATGGAGATTGTTACATTACATTATATATGGAGCCTATATGGGATATTGTCACATGGGGATGTTGTCATATGGGGATGTTGTCATATGGGGATATTGTCATATGGGGATATTGTCATATGGGGATATTGTCACATGGGGATGTTGTCATAGGGGATAGTGTCATATTGTCACCATATCTTCAGCACATGATGTTGCTGTTGGGTGTCATGTGCTTTAAAAATTGGCTTATAATACTTTGGTACTACCTGTCATTATTTACCATCAAGGTAATTTAAATCTGAGGTGGCCTAGTAAACAGCTGTAGCTAAGTTGTTTTTGGAGAACTGAAATTGCTAATCTCATTTCCTTTTGGATTATCCTTGTGATTCTATCTGGCCTTGACTTGTGACCTCTCTGATATCAGGTGGCTTGGTCCTCGTGGGGTGTGTGGCCAAGGACTCGGAAGAGAAGCCGTCGTTCCACCTCGTGCTTGACTACATCACCGATGGTCTGCTGGAGAGACTCGAGGTGAACGGAGACAGCTACCTGTCACCAGACAGCAGGAGTTTTGTCGTCGTTGGTGACCATGGCAACACGGTGTTCGTATTCAAGGCGACAGATGAGGGTTAGTTCTTTTTTTCCAGGGCCGCAGCTGATAGTGGGTTTCTTCAATTCCCTTGTCAACTCCAATCCAGGACCATCTTCCATATACGGGGATTGAGTAACAGATTTCAGATTTCATTTGACGTGTGAAAAAAGTGAAGAGGAAATTGGGCACTTTCTTGTGTCAGTTCATCCGTTTGAAGCAGCATTTATGATCACGGAAAGGCTTTCTCTGATCATACATGCTCTTCCTTCTAACTCAGCTCAAGTTCCATTTTCTTGTTATGTTAAGGCATATTTGTGCAGATACCCATGGATCTTGACCTGGAACCGAACCATTCTTGCCTATCAATTTGTTTTGACTGAGCGCCTGTGAATAAACTGGTTCGTGCGTCTTAGATGGCGTTGTTCACAGTGCGTTTGAGAGGTCTTTAAGTTAAAATGCTTTATGCATAAGACTTACATAATACTTATGCAAGTATGGTATAAAGAAACATGTTATAAGGAGTTTCTTGTGTATTATCTAATGTTCCGTTCTTAATGACATTTAACATCATTAGCGCAGAGAGCACCTCTGATGAGTTTATCTTGAAGAGGCGCAATACAAATTTCAAATTACAGTTACAATTACAATTAATTATTTAGCATATTTTTTCAGGAACTTTGCGGCATGTGTTTGATGAATACACTCAGCTTCATCTGGATGACGTTGCTTTCTTTCCCTCGGAGTCTGGATTCGACTACGATGCGTTCATCACTTCGTCTGATCAACCGAGCATCCTCCACCTGGATTTGGAATCGGGAAGAGTATCCATAACTGAAGGTTTTTAGTCTTCTGCTTGCAGTGGTGATGACTCTTCTACTGTAGCTATCGGAGCAGACGGTTTGCTCACTGCTGTTTCAATTCCAAACACCACCCACAGTAGTCGCCCGCCCGCCCGCCTGCCTGCCTTCCTTCCTTCCTTCCTGCCTTCCTTCCTGCCTGCCTTCCTTCCTGCCTGCCTGCCCGCCCGCCCGCTTGCCGGCCTTCCTTCCTTCCTGCCTTCCTTCCTGCCTTCCTTCCTGCCTGCCTTCCTTCCTGCCTGCCTGCCTGCCTGCCTTCCTTCCTGCCTTCCTTCCTGCCTGCCTGCCTGCCTGCCTGCCTTCCTTCCTGCCTTCCTTCCTGCCTGCCTGCCTGCCTGCCCGCCTGCCTTCCTTCCTTCCTGCCTTCCTTCCTTCCTGCCTGCCTGCCTGCCTGCTTTCCTTCCTTCGTGCCTTCCTTCCTTCCTGCCTTCCTTCCTTCCTGCCTTCCTGCCTTCCTTCCTGCCTGCCTGCCTGCCTGCTTTCCTTCCTTCGTGCCTTCCTTCCTTCCTGCCTTCCTTCCTTCCTGCCTTCCTTCCTTCCTGCTTTCCTTCCTTCGTGCCTTCCTTCCTTCCTGCCTTCCTTCCTTCGTGCCTTCCTTCCTTCCTGCCTTCCTTCCTTCCTGCCTTCCTTCCTTCCTGCTTTCCTTCCTTCGTGCCTTCCTTCCTTCCTGCTTTCCTTCCTTCGTGCCTTCCTTCCTTCCTGCTTTCCTTCCTTCGTGCCTTCCTTCCTTCCTGCCTTCCTTCCTTCCTGCCTTCCTGCCTTCCTTCCTGCCTGCCTGCCTGCCTGCTTTCCTTCCTTCGTGCCTTCCTTCCTTCCTGCCTTCCTTCCTTCCTGCCTTCCTTCCTGTCTGCCTGCCTGCCTGCTTTCCTTCCTTCGTGCCTTCCTTCCTTCCTGCCTTCCTTCCTTCCTGCCTTCCTTCCTTCCTGTCTGCCTGCCTGCCTGCTTTCCTTCCTTCGTGCCTTCCTTCCTTCCTGCCTTCCTTCCTGCCTTCCTTCCTTCCTGTCTGCCTGCCTGCCTGCTTTCCTTCCTTCGTGCCTTCCTTCCTTCCTGCCTTCCTTCCTTCCTGCCTTCCTTCCTGCCTGCCTGCCTGCCTGCCTGCCTTCCTTCCTGCCTTCCTTCCTGTCTGCCTGCCTGCCTGCTTTCCTTCCTTCGTGCCTTCCTTCCTTCCTGCCTTCCTTCCTGCCTTCCTTCCTTCCTGTCTGCCTGCCTGCCTGCTTTCCTTCCTTCGTGCCTTCCTTCCTTCCTGCCTTCCTTTCTTCCTGCCTTCCTTCCTTCCTGTCTGCCTGCCTGCCTGCTTTCCTTCCTTCGTGCCTTCCTTCCTTCCTGCCTTCCTTCCTGCCTGCCTGCCTTCCTTCCTTCGTGCCTTCCTTCCTTCCTGCCTTCCTTCCTGCCTGCCTGCCTGTCTTCCTTCCTTCCTGCCTTCCTTCCTGCCTTCCTTCCTGCCTGCCTTCCTTCCTGCCTGCCTGCCTGCCTGCCTTCCTTCCTTCCTGCCTGCCTGCCTGCCTTCCTTCCTTCCTGCCTTCCTTCCTGCCTGCCTGCCTGCCTGCCTTCCTTCCTTCCTGCCTTCCTTCCTGCCTGCATGCCTGCCTGCCTGCCTTCCTTCCTTCCTTCCTTCCTTCCTGCCTGCCCGCCCGCCCGCCCACTCGCCCGCCCGCCTGCCTTCCTTCCTTCGTGCCTTCCTTCCTTCCTTCCTTCCTGTCTGCCTGCCTGCCTGCTTTCCTTCCTTCGTGCCTTCCTTCCTTCCTGCCTTCCTTCCTGCCTGCCTGCCTGCCTGCCTGCCCGCCTGCCTTCCTTCCTTCCTGCCTTCCTTCCTGCCTGCCTTCCTTCCTGCCTGCCTGCCTGCCTTCCTGCCTTCCTTCCTGCCTGCCTGCCTGCCTGCCTTCCTTCCTGCCTTCCTTCCTGCCTGCCTGCCTGCCTGCCCGCCTGCCTTCCTTCCTTCCTGCCTTCCTTCCTGCCTGCCTTCCTTCCTGCCTGCCTGCCTGCCTTCCTTCCTGCCTGCCTGCCCGCCTGCCTTCCTTCCTTCCTGCCTTCCTGCCTTCCTTCCTTCCTGCCTGCCTGCCTGCCTTCCTTCCTTCCTGCCTTCCTTCCTTCCTGCCTGCCTGCCTGCCTTCCTTCCTTCGTGCCTTCCTTCCTTCCTGCCTTCCTTCCTGTCGCCTGCCTGCCCGCCCGCCCGCCCGCCTGCCTGCCTGCCTGCCTGCCTGACTCGTGGATCTTGATCTGGACCCGCCCGCCCGCCTGCCTTCCTTCCTGCCTTCCTTCCTGCCTGCCTGCCTGCCTGCCTGCCTTCCTTCCTTCCTTCCTGCCTTCCTTCCTGCCTGCCTTCCTTCCTTCCTGCCTTCCTTCCTGCCTGCCTGCCTGCCCGCCCGCCTGCCTGCCTTCCTTCCTGCCTGCCTTCCTTCCTTCCTGCCTTTCTTCCTGCCTGGCTGCCTGCCTGCCTGCCTGACCGAACCCTTCTCGCCTATCAATTTGTTTTGACTGAGCGCCTGTGAATAAGCTGGTTCCTGCATCTTAGCTTTCACTGGGCGCAGTAGAAATCTCGAGTTTACAATTATGTCTACGACTACTTGGCAAACTTCATTCTAAATGTACTTTAACCGGTAAAAAATGCTAATTGATTAATACACAAGAAGCTGCTGATAACAAACAAAGTGCTTCTTTATAACTTGACAAAAGGATCCACGCACCTTTCACCTTGTCCAGGCCCTGGTCGATAGCATATAAACGTAAATTTACACGTTTTTCTATAGCGATCGTATGACCTCGACCCTGCTCATTCTGCAATGAATTTATCGGGTGCGATCCTTCGCCACTGCTGCCCGTTTGAATGGGCGCCACGCCAGTTAAGGCCCCCATGTACGGACCATGCTAGCCCAAGATTAAAATTTCTGAAATAAGCCATTATTGGTATGCGAACCGGCAACTTCACCCACAGAGGCGCCTTGACTACATCTGCTGATGTTGCTGCAACTAAATGCACTGCAGCTTCACTAAGAACCTAGGCACTAAAAGATGACATAAAGAAATGGTTGTAGGTAAATAAGCTGCTTATTCACCACTTTCATTATACATTTACATTAAACTATAAGGTCCCCGCTTACGGACCGTGCTAGACCAAGATTAATATCTTTGAAATAAGCTACTATCGGAACGCGAACCGACATCCTCATGCCCAGGGTGTCTGGGCTTGTAGCTGACCAGGCCAACGGTGTTGACAATTCAATAAATTGTGTCGCTGTATCAATCAATCAATCACTCAATCGATCGATGTTGACTTCAGGTTTAGGAGAAGCCTTGCCTGCTTCGCGTTGGCCAAGGGCCAGTCACAGTCGGATCATTGTGAGTGGAGGTCCTTTTACCGAGCACCTTATGACGTCATCAGAGAAATCGGCTGTCGTCATCGACGGTCGCAGACGTCGAATTCAGTGCGAGTGGCGGGATGTCGTCTACGGGAACGTCATCGTTGCTCTGCCGGAAGTACTTCGCGATTAGGTGTCAGTGTCGGTCGGTAACCGCGCGTAAAAGGGTCCTGGCGTTAGCTTCCAGTCGGAAGAATGCTTTTCGAATATTCATCTTGGTTCTCTGTCGTGTTGTGAAATTACTTGTGCACTTGTCCAGATGTACGCATCTCCTCTCGGGACTCAACGTTTCTGTATTTTCTGGTGTTTTTGACCTTGTCTGTCAGTACGCAAGGCTTTACGATTAACTCTCTCACCTTAACCCTAGCATCTAACGATTAACCCTCTGAAGGATTATCCCTCTAGCGATTATCCCTTGGGCCTCTAATGATTAAGAATCTAGCCTCCAGAGATTAGCCCTTTAGCAGTTGTCCCTCTGGCCTCTAATGATTAAGCGTCTAGCCTTTACGGATTATAATTATCCATCTAGCCGTTAACGATTAACTCTCTAACCTTTAAAGACTAACCCTATATCCTAGGAACTCTTCTAACGAGCAACCTTTCTTGCCTCTGACGATTAACCTTCTAATGATCAAACTGTGTAGCGTCATGTCGAGAACAGCATCTGCCTCATGGACTGCATCAAAGGCGAATCATGCTGTACTAAATCATCCCGTATGCAGGTTTCATTCTCCATTCCACAGAGGTAAATCTAGCGAGACCTTTCAGGCGTACCTGAAGGAAGTTCAGCATGTCTGTTTTAAATCAATTTTTTAAAGTTTCATAATAGCACGAGCGCATGCAGTAAATAAATGTCTGTGTTGTTGAATGGACTAACCTCTTGCAATTTATTTCTGCCTATTGATTTTGTTTTGACTGAGCGCCTGTGAGCAGGCTGGTTCCCGCGACTTAGCTTTCGTTGGGCGCTGTAGAAATCTCGAGATTATGATTACGACGCACAACAAATGGCATAACGTAGATGCTGACTAATTAGAGAGTGCATGTAATCAGTTGGGTAGCGTTTTGATTTCTTTCTCTGATTTTCGACTTGTGACCATAGTAGGCCTAAGATGTAAAAGTTTTATTTAGAGACCGTATGGCCTCGACCCTGCTCATTTTGCAATGAATTTATCGGGTGAGATCCTTCACCACCGCTGCCCGTTTGAATGGGCGCCACGCCGTTTAAGGTCCCCGTGCACGGACCGTACTAGCCTGAGATTTAAGTCTCTGAAATAAGCCACGACCGGGACGCGAACCTGGGATCCTCACGCACAGAGGCTCCTTGGCGTACGCACTTACCGATGTAGCTAACTAGGCTAGTACACATAAAAACGTTTTAACATATACGTGTAATCGTGTAACTGGTTGCGATAAAGTTATTTATTACTTAGAAGAACGTCTTAGGCATTTTTGTAGTAGAAGGCAGGAATACTGTCGACATCTTAACCTTGTCACAGAACAGGTTATTAATGATGCTTGGAGAGTCATGTGCAGAGGGACTTAATTACAGATTTGCTGTTAGATCCAACGTGGTATTAAGTTGCATTTTCGCCGATCCCACTTACGTTCAGCAAATATGAATATTCATGATGCAGCATGCTAGGTTCAGCCAACATCTTTGGGTTCAGCTAGGCGCGTTGATAACGCGGGAGGTTAACGTCGAGCCCAAATTCGACCCAAATTACAGCTATACCACATGCAGCGTTGTGTTGTCAAAAACTACAATGTTCTTTTATAACTAAATTAGTGACATCTTCGGCCTTTCACTCAAAAAATACGAGTAAATGTGTGTAAACCAAGTGAATTTTGAGTATGCATTGAAGGTCTGCTGTGCGTTTTCATTGTCTGGATCTGCTCAACAGTAAATTACTTTAATAGTTACTTGTAATGTCTGAACATGTACAGGTGTAGTTGTAACGTAATCGTACGTTTATATAGCACCATATTAAAATTCTGCAGCGGAAAAGTTGGCCAAGATGAAACAACATAAAGCAAGGGAGTAGGAGTCGAACCAGCAGCAACCAAAGACGACTTTTCATATTGCCTTTCTACCGTAGGCTGCCTCTGTGTTATAGTGGACTGACCTTCTGGATGTTGATCTGATTGCGATTTTGGCTTTGTTGCACTATCGGTTGTGCATTAGACGCTGGCGTGATAGAAGTTACTGATTACACTTACATTCACTTACTTTACACTACAGCATAAGTGGTTTAGAAAAGTGCTACATAACTATCCTGTTACATACAGTACATTAAGTCCGTATTGCATAAGGGGAATCCTCAAAATGTTGTTATGTTATTACTACAGTATTTCTGTATTTGTCGTTGTGCCCACAAACACTCATCAACGCGGATGTTAGAAACACACGAGTCAGATGGTACGATGATGATTAAGGCCAAAATCTGCAAAACTACCGAAAACATCAACTCTGCCGCACAGAAACTGAGAACGAAAATGCAACTAAAAGTGTTAAACCATCACATATCTGTACATCTTCCTCGGTTAATGCTCGTTTTACCAACACCTACTCACCTGAATGCAAGAGTGTAGATAGGACTCAACTAAACCATCTGGCATATTGGACTGAGAAACGTAAAATACAGTAGTCTAAGTGAAGCTCGTCACATTCTATTTTGGCTTTAAGTATTAAGTAATTGGTTGGGGCAAAATGTGTCTATATAAGTTCAAGAATCACTGACCGTTGCTTAATAAAGTCATCTTAAACCAGGTAGTTGCGCTGAAGTACTGAGAGTAGAATAGAGTAGAGGGGCCGGAAGACTGGTGTTTGACAGAGATAAATGGAGAAGCTGTGTTGTCCAATGTGCAGATCTGCACATGAAGGACTAATTACTAAGTAAGAACCTTTAAAGGTTACTATTTTAATTACTGGATGTCACTTGATGAACCACTTTCAGTATCGGGTAACTAGACTCATTACTGTTACAGACTGTATGTCGCCATCCGGCATTTTGACACAATAACCTTTTCCGCCACATTCATCGCTGTTGGTAACTTCGATGATTTCCAGTAACCATTCCTGATGAAACAAATCTCTCCAAATAATTTTTCACCGTACTTTTGATAATACAATCGAGCCATCTAAATTTTCTTTTACAAATTAATTAATTATAATGGTAACTGGTTTAACTTTACAAATTGATCGCTTAATACTGTTGCGATTTCATGTCAATAAGGATATAGTTGTTAAGGATTTTGTAGCCAAAGAAATTAAATTGGATTGTGTTATAAATCACACAATCTTTCATGTTACAGATTATTTCCTTATAACTACTTATTATTTACCCAATTATAATGTTATTTTCACCTTTACTTAAAATTTGATATGTTAAGATAGTCCCTTAGGTAATTATTTATGACAGGATGAAAGATTTACACTTAACCTAATGTTGGTTAAACTGTTCAAGATTTCAACAAATGCTGAGTGAGAACGAAATCCAGGAAGTACAGGTAGTAGAAGTCAATGACATAAAAAACACATTCTAAAGCTGAATCAAATTCTGGATTCAGTGCCTACAGCACAACTGCGCTTATAAGAATTTGCACTAAAAAGAATCATATTAATCATTATACATTATACCAGTCATTACCAAGTTCTTTTTCTTTCAACATGACTCGGCGATATCTGGTATCAAATATTTATACAGTGCAATTCACTTAAGACGAAAACGGATAGGACAAAATATCGCTTAGTACGAAATAACAAATTGGTCCGTTCCGATATTAAGCGATAATAACGTTAAATTATTATCTTAAGACAAAATTGATAAGATGAAAAGATCGGTTATTACAAAAATGGTTTTCGGTCCCATGAATTTATTTCAGTGCCAAGTCCGTCGCGTAAGACGAAATGTTGTCGGAAACACAACAGCTGCAGCTTGCAGCAAGGTTTCGGGTTCGCATTTCCGTAAAAGCCTAAAATAGTTTGACAGCGTCCGTCTTTGATGAATGTCACAATTTGAGGAATAAGATAGCGTACATGTTTAAACTGTAACTGGGTGATTGATTACCGGTAAGAGACTCGCAGGTCATAGCATGAGGCATCAAGATGCGCTGGTGCATGAGACCATAGATGTCAAAATTACCATAATGATGCCTATGTATAGGAAGTAAACTTTTATAGCTGTCTTCACTAATGTGGCCATTTCATTCGTGGGTATATTTTGTCTAACAGTGAAGGACATTAAGCCAGTCATGTGGCACATTTATGGTGTTGAGATATGTAACCACAGTGGAAGTGCCCTATAGCTAGACCCATTAGATAGTTCGAATATCTTAGCCAGATTAGTGCCTGCTGTTATCAGACATATATGTAACTTTCCGAACTCGAGTAACCTAATATCCTCGTTGACAAGCCTCTACCATATGGCGAAGACATTCGTCAATGGTCAGCGCCTTGCAAACTACAGAGGCATCCGCCCCAAATCAATCAGCACGTACATTCACATGCGATGTACCCTCGTTCAAAGGCTTCTCGCTGTCTGACGCGCCCATCCCTCTCCGAGAACGAACGATTAGGATTTGCTGTCGAAATAGCGTCGTAATGGAATGTATCGGCCTTAGCCCTTTCATAAAACCTTAAAATACCCCTCGCTTGCTGGTCCAGCGTGGAACAGACCAGTGGTTTACTTTCGTGTCTAAAAAATGGCCACCAAAGTTCGTAGCCTACGGTGATCGGCCGCCTTTCACTCAAAACATTCTTCTTTCAAAGATCCTACCCTGACACCCCTTCTTCCTCTTATCTCACTCTCTGCTCCAATCCTAAACATCACCCACCGTAGCTGCCAGCTGTCTCTCTGCCTGATTTTGGATCTTGACCTGGAACCGAACCCTTTTTGCCTATCGATTTTATTTTGACTGAGCGCCTGTGAATAAGCTGATCCCCGCGGTGCGGCTTTCGTTGGGCTCGGTAGAAATCTTGTAATTACGATTACGATCATCTGCAGTAATGCGTCATTTGCTGCTGCATGGCAAGTCATGCACCCATTACGTGTTTCTGGTTGGCATGCTGCGCTTATGTTTGCCTAACGGTTAATACAAAATTCGGTTAAGACAAAATATTTACGCTGGTACCCTGTCTTTCGTCTTAAACGAACTGCACTGTATCTTGACGATAATGATACTGTCATTGCCTTCCATGGCACTTCTGCTAGGCTAGATCCTGACGAGTTCTAGCTGTCCCAGAATAGTTTTCTACCCTTTGGAGAATGTTTTACTTCCTGAGGGATTGTTATTATCATTATTATTCTACATTTAATATGCAATCAAGATCAGTAAATTTGAATATGAAGTGCGAAGCGACTGTGAGTGAAGGACTTGCTCAAGGTTCCAACACAGTGAACGTCTCAGGGAAGGAAGCTTGAACCCGTACTCTCAACGTTAAAAGTTAAGCGCTCTATCCAATCGGTTACCGTGCCCCACCTCGGGTAAAAATAAGAATGATATAATAATCATAATCATAGATTTAGTCTGGAACTTGCACAAAGCACAAGGGCAACCGTTTAAACTGAAGAATTCTCCCTTTGTGAGATGAGCGGCCGACAGCGTAGACTAAAGCCTACGTTATTGTTTCTGTAAATATGAAATGGAATCTATCTGGTTTTACTCTATCAACCCTGGTACGCGATCAAAGAATCAGTCTACCAGCTGCAGATGAAAGAATATAACACGAGTCTGTCAACATCGATTGCGGTGAAAAACAAACATTTGTATGTATGTATGTATGTACCGGGTATGTATGTATGTATGTATGTATGTACGTCCGTATGTATGTACATATGTACGTACGTACATATGTATATGTATGTATGTATGTATATGTGTGTATGTACGTCCGTATGTAAGCACATATGTACGTACGTATGTACATATGTATATATGTAGGTATGTATGTATGTGTATGTATGTATGTGTATGTATGTAGTTATGTATGTAGTTATGTATGTAGTTATGTACGTATTTGTATGTATGTATGTATGTAGTTATGTATGTATATATGTACGTATGTACATATGTATATATGTATGTAGGTATGTATGTACGTGTATGTAAGTACATATGTACTTACGTATGTACATATGTATGTATGTGTATGTATGTTTGTAGTTATGTATGTAGTTATGTATGTATGTATGTGTATGTATGTAAGTAGGTATGTACGTTTGTATACATATATATGTATATGTCTATGCATCTATGTATGTATGTATATATGTATGTATGTGTGTATGATTTATGTATGTAGACATTTAATAAAGTGCCTCTTAGGTACCTCACAAATGAGCTGCCTACGCTAACATAAATGATGTTAAAGTCATTACGAACAAAACTTCGTCAGTAAGCAAAAGGTGCTCAGTTGGTATAAGACTGAAAAAGATGGGCACCAACAGCACTTCTGTGGTTGTCAAATGCAGTCAGAACTGAAAGTAACTTTACATCCAAAAACAACGCAACTACTGCAACATCTAAACTGTCATGGACGACCAACAAAATCAGAATTCATGCACAAGCCATAATTACAATTCGAAGGCCTTTTTACAGGACAGTCCACGTATATCCCAGATCCTCCCAGCCAAAGCAGAAGGATCTTCCGGGGTCGTGAATATGTGTACTTCGAAGCAGAGCTTGCCTGCTCAACCTGCCAGTATTATTTATAAAGTCAACGACAGTTTTGTGACAATCTTCTTCGGGCCTTTTTGAAAGTCCCCAACGTTCGCAGTTGCTGCCATAAGAACGTGGCATTTTGCGTAATCGTTGTGTTTGCAGCCATTCCTATGTAGCAGAAAGCGGCACTTTGTACTGTTCTTGCACCCACTCCCACTTGGTAGTCAATGGGCAGTTCTTTGCGGACCCAACCTCCCACCCGACCAACCCCAGAGCATGACAGATCCGGTCTTGTTTCAGCTCTTCTTCGGATGGACTGAGTGGTTGGTGGCGCCATCTCCGGCAGAAGATGACGCGATGACGACGACGATGACGTCACCTGGAATGGACGCGCTAGTTTTCCCCGGATTGAAGTTCACTGGTTTCAAGTCATCCAAGTCGCGCTTTTCAGGTCTGCTGGAATTTGGCTCGTCTTGGTCATCTGGGTCCGAAAGAACGCACTTCTTCTTCTGGAAGACATCGTAAAAGAGAGGCAAGTAAAGTAAAATAACACACCCTGATTAGGTAGGGGAAGTAATGTAATGTATGGTTGGATACAGCAAGTTGTTGCAGTAATCAAGACGACTGCTGATGAGGGATGTACCAGGCTTTTTGGCTTGGAGTGTCAATGGACATTGGATTCGTCGCAGCTGGCACAGATGATAGCAGCATCTCAAAAGCGCTCAGTACCAGAGGGAGTTCAAGTGATGAGAGAGGAGATGATTTAAGGTGAGCTAATGTGTATAGGGGTAAGGAACTGCAAGATAAGGTAACATAGCAATCGTTTATTATGTGACTATCTGTAGAAAGCATTCAGAGGCTTACTACTGAAACTTTTGTGATATTTTAGATATGCTATAACAATGTCAATCACACAATCAGACAACCTTTCATTTGAATATTAACATCATCACAAATTAACCCCTTATTCACATGCAAACATTCCTGTCATGCTAATCATTTCTTCATTCTAGTCACCATTATGTATGTGTGTATGTATGCATGTGTGTATGTATGTATGTATGTATGTATGTATGTATCTAGACGCTTATTATAGCGCCTTTAAGTAGCTCACAGAAGCTCTCCTGTGCCAGCCTAAATGATGTTCAAGTCAATAAGAACAAAAGGTAATCAATTAGGGAACAGTGCTTAGATAACTCAGATAATAGAGCTACCACACTGTTCGCTTATTGGTTAACTTACTTTCCCATCTCATTCATATTCACCACCAACAGCACCTCCACCACCACCACCACCACCACCACCACCACCACCACCACCACCACCATCACCACCACCACCACCACCACCACCACCACCTCCACTGCAGCTATTTTCCTAATCACTGTCCCTTTATCTTTGTTATCACTGTTTGCGTATTAATTAAAATTTATAACCGTCCCAGCTGCCAAATAGTTTGCATCCAATTATCACTGTTAGAGTTTATAATTGCAACATGCATGTACGATGAACCATATCATAGCCATCTACACAACCATGACCACCCAGCTAACCAAATTAGTGAGAGAAAAAATTAAAGTACTGTCAGTTTAAACAGTCATCACTTCACAATAATTGACTAGTACGTAGATTTGAATATCCGGTACCAATCTACATAGTAGCTCACTTTCCCATAGTGTCCTTCTCCACCACTTAATACTAAATTTGTGCTTATCAGATGAAGGCCAAGGTCAATGAACCATAATTTATTTACAAAGCTGCTACACCATGGAATTTCCTCCAGTCCTGGTCAGATGTGCCAAACAACTTCCTAGTTTCAAATCCTCAGTTGGAAGGTAACCGGTTTCTCCAACGGCTACAACTATTAAAAGCAAGTTAAAACTTACCTGTTTCAAATTGCTTATCCATTATAAGCTGCCTCTGTGTTTTGTGGACTAAACTTCTGGATACTGACCTGATTGAGGCTTGGCTTTGATGCGCCATCAGCTGATGCTTTGTGCATTAGACACCGGCACGTTAGAAGTTACTAATTACAATTACAATTATTACTTCCTGTGACTTTTGTGGGGATGTAAAAGCAATCGTTTTTGAAACAAACAAATGCTAAATACATATAAACTTAATACAAGAACATAAAATATTCTTATGCAAGGGCCAATAATGAATTAATTAATCATTAATTAAGATTGTTTAATAAGACAGAAAGTTAACAGGACAGAAAATGAAGAAAGTGCATCTATCTATTCACAAACACTCCACAGCAAAAAGAAAAAGGACAGTTTCAACAAAATATTTGCACACTCTGACGAAAAACTGGAAATGCATTTCCCATAACGGCTTAAAACCATTTAACCAATTAGAAATTTCGCTGTGAATATGTGCTACCTCGCTTTCCGGTGCAATCATAGGGGCTCCGACTCAGTGGAACAGCTGAACCGGGCGGGGAGACAGCGCAACAGCGAGTCGTCGAGGCTTGTGGTGGGATTCACCTGGCTGCTCTCGGTCAGGAATTTGTAGTCGGATCTGAAACCACACAGGACAGAAAACAATGCAAAAGTTGAATAGCCAGAAATCCCCACGAAACAAAAGAAAACTATAATATCCAGAAATCCCCATGAAACAAAAGAAAACCATTTTAGACTATGTATCTACTATAGAATTATTCAGTATAGTAGTTTTTTTTTTGATAAGACTCGTGGCAACAAACTAATTGGCAAGAAAAGAATTTAGAACAAATGTATTTGTTGAATCAGAAAGATTGTCAACATTCAACCACCCGGATAAAGAACAAAAAGCAGATGGTTCTAATATTCGCTAAAAAGAGTAAAATACATTTAATTAGCTAAGAAAAAGTGTCATGATTCAGCATTTTAATCAATCAGTTTTAATCACTGCAACATGTCTTAAAACCGGCCAGAAGCAATTAACAACCGAGACTTTGTGTCTGTCTGTCTGTTGGTCTGCATTTCTCTGCCTTTTTTTGCATGACTGTCTTTTTGTCTGCCATTTTGTCATTGATCTTTGTCTTCGACCACACCAGTCTGTGTCAGTCTGTCACCACGTCCACCCATCTGTCTGTCTCGCTTATTCTCTAAGTGATCTCCACCAACCCCTTAAGCTCAAAGTAACAGCTCAAAACATCACAACACATTTCTTCTTCAGCGTTTGCTGTTCCACTTCCCCTCCTCGTTTATTCCTGTTTCTCCTCACCTCACCCAATTTCAACTGGGCTGACCTCATCCAGTTTTTGACGCAGCATACCGGTTAGAAAAATCACAACACAGTCGGTTAACGAATCGCAAAATCCGAGCCAAAACGAACCTGCAAGGCTTACACCACTGGTTCTGCTGATCCACGCCAAACCTCGCTCGACATTTTCTGTTGTTTGGACATTCTGCAGAAAAGAAAAGCCAGTCTGAAGAGCATCCGAGAATGATCCGGAGATATCGCTGGACGGTAGATTAGCACTTATATAGCACTAGAGTGGGCAGATTCTTCAGAGATTACTCCCATTACACTTACTTCAAAGACGACTCCACGTACACATCTTCACCCTGAACAAACACTCCCAGATACCCGAGAACACGTCCTCATCGGAAAGCACTTTTTCTCTCCGACTACTTAATAAAAAGGCGCTATATATATATCCCCTGTCATATTACATTACATACCTCAATCTGCACCAAAAGAGGTAAGTGGTAGAAAGGTCATTCAACCATAAAAATTCCCATGGGGCTCCCCTTGGGTCCAGTGTGAGGTTGCCAACAGCAGCCTCTGTAAAGATCAGGAACCTTAAAGAAACCATGAATTTATGACATATAAGCCTTTACTAATGACAGGAATTAGAGTCATAATCCTAAAGCCAAAGATTTCTTTAGCTGACAGCAGATACATGGCTCATCAACAACTGTCAATTTCGCATAGCAATTTTTTTAACCCTGGTACTGCATTTTGCACTAGGATTTGAACCCCAGACAGTAAAGTCACCCATATCCCACACAGGAACGCAGAGGAAGCATTCATTTCCTTTCTTAGAATCATGAACCAGCAGTGGACAAATCCCAAAGTCTTGAACATAGAGCTAGCATATCGCTGAACTTGCCATTTACTTCCCAGCTGACACTGGTACGAAATTGCTTGGATATTAACAGAAGCACGTGTGTAAAAACATGCCAAAGATTCTTACATGGAGTCCACTCAACAGGCTCAAACCCACAGCCATCGGATTACGGACCAAATATGCCACAGAAAAGACCAATTCAATTGACAATACAATCGTTACAATCGACCAGCCTTAAAGACCAGGCGATTGGCAGTCGATGCCTTACCTCCTGTTTCCTCACTATCTTTTGTGACGACTTTGCCGTCTGTCACTGAGTCACGCTTGCGTTTCTTCTTCTTCGTATGCGTTGCATAGTTGTCGCGTGCGCTCCAACCGGGATACAGCTGAAGGTGAAGCTCTTTCTCTTTTCTCGCCATATCGTAATACTTCTGCTGTTCCGCTCGATCGAGCGCATGCCACTGAGACAAATACCACACATTTCCACATATTGCTATTAATTAATTTATTTATTCAAAGCAACTCTGCCAGTGCCTTTAGTCGGGTAGTGCCAGTCCCAGCGAAGGAGGAGGGCGACGTCAACGGCCTCTGACGCCATAAGATGTCGTTAAACCTTGGAACTACTATTATTTTATTTAAAGCACTTATAACGCACGCAATATCTGTACATCTGAATCTGAGGTGCAATTTACAGTTGCCTGTTAAGGGTCAGTTAGATCAGAAAAACAGGAAAGCTTAACCATTCATGTCGGAAAACCTAATCGAATACCAATCACAGAACGACATCACCTGCAGGAGGAAAACTTGACAGAAGAAAGAGGCGATAGAGGCTCAACTCATGACAAACATACAACATTCACCAACATCTGAGATAAAATATAAGGACAGCATGATCATGATTGTAAACTCTGGTTTAACTGACCCTTCCGTTTCCAGCTGTTTTGGTGCCGAAGAAGAGCAATTTATGTAAGGGTGCTTGAGACAAATAGAATTCAAACGAGGCAAAATACAGTGAAATACACAAAGCAATTGTAATTGTAAAGCAATGGTAATTGTAAAGCAATTGTAATTGTAAAGCAATTGTAATTGTAAAGCAATTGTAATTGTAAACTATGCATTGAATAATTAATGAACCAAACACCACGCAGGGTTTGCTTCCGAGTCCCAAGTGCAACTTTAGAATGAACCATATATTCACAGGCAAGACGTCTGGGTTTGAACCACAAGCCAGAGTGATACAGATACACCCAGATAAAAATACAAGAGACAGCGATTCAAATACTAAACACTTCTGTAGCTAAAGACTTCACAACTCTCCACGTCAACAGGTTTTAACATAAAACGATAATTACTTATGAAGCAATTGTTGCAATTCCCGATTTCAACGGGTAAATCTGGGTCATCAGAGAGACCTTGCTATTTAAATGATTAAAATTTATTACTTCATAGTCAACAGAAAAGTATTGTTCCTTCCAACACAGTCTGTATTTGTCTGAATGCTAAATAAGATTTGGGGCTCACAAAGTTACGTAACAGGATCCAAGAGAAAGACAGAATACTTCATTGTAGTACAGAAATTACGCAAAAACTTGAATAGACATCAAGTTACTCGTGACTAAAGGAAAATCGACTCCTTTGTTCGAGAAATTCTTGTTTATAAAATGCGTAAAATTACATTTTACAGTCAACTATTGCTGCATCATTATCACTACATAGAATCTCTCTGAAGTGCTTTGACAGGTATTTAAAAGGCGCTACATAAATGTTCTGATACATACAAACATACATACAGACATACACACATACGTGCAGACATACGTACAAACACCGCTTCTCTTTGTGATCTACAGATTCCTTGCTGCCACCCATCTACACGACAACATGGTGTGCTGTCTTGCATAGGCACTTCTCTCTGGAACAGTCTTCCCATTAACATTCGTAACGTTCCTGTTAACTCCCAGCAGGCAACATTCTCTTCCCTTGTTAGGACCCACTCATTTAAATCCTATGGGTAGCCATGTTCCCAGCGCTCTTGAGGGGCTCCTAAAATGTGCTCTGTAAAAGTTCAGATACATACACACAAACACACATACATATGTAAATACATGCATCATACATTTATACAAACATAAAGACAAACATACATACAAACAGACATACATACATATACACATTCATTCATACAAACATACATACAAACAGACATACAAACATACATACATACAAAAACACATACATACATACATACTTTCATACATACATACAAACATACATACATACATACATACACACACACAGAAAGAATAAGAAATCTCGAAAACAAACATTTCAGCCGCAATGATCATGTTTTGCTTAAGATATCAAATGCACTTCGGCTGCCCACATCGATGGAACAGCGTGCTTCCGCTGTTGAGTGATGGAAGAGTTCAATACGAACGGTGAAGGATGGCAATATCGCCACGAAGCAGGCATCATCAAAGACGGAACGGAAATTCCCAGGCGTGCAATCGGCGACACTGCGCGGCAAGAAATGTGGATAAGCATAAGATTTTGATGAGGAAAAGCAGATTAGGATGGAATTTAGCTGAATGGACACGAATTAGGCGAGGCCTACTGGAAAGCCCGATCGAACAAGGACCAGCGATGTGTATCTGGAATATAAATTGCTTGCGTTACGACACAGGGATGGCTACCGGGATGGATTTACTACGTCGGTCATTTATAAAGCATAACGTAAGGCACAAAGCCATGTTACGCAGTCGTAAAACTACAATGGAAAAGGAAAGAGCCACAGCACGTACGTGGTAAACAGAGCCAGGACGCCACGGCTGGCAGCCACAGATGCATGACTGACGCTATGGTTGGATGGAAGCTCATGTTCTCTGGTTCCCCAACGCTGGCTCCTCTGAGCTCCACTAAATATCACTGCCTTTTGCAAATCATAATCATCGAAACATTGGCTTGGCCCCTGGGCACTGCTGTTTTTATCAGAGTTTTGACTCGTAGTTAATATGACTCTTCAGGATTTGAAAGTCATTATTATTACCATTATTATTCTAATGATTAGTAATCACATTATTATTTTTAAACCCAAGATATTTACTACTGCTTTATTATTGTTGTTGTTATTATTTTTTCCTGAGGTATATATGATCCCTCAGGATTGAAAGAATATCCGGAGAAAATGATAAATCATCTGGAACGGCTACATCTCGTCAAGTTCCCGCAATTTCAAATTGCTTATCCACCATAGGCTGCCTCTCTGTCGTGCGGACTGACCTTCTGGATTTCGACCTGATTGCGGCTTGGTTTTGGTGTGCCATCGGTTGATGCCTTGTGCATTAGACACTGGCGCATTAGAAGTTGCTAATTATTATTATTAATTTCACATTTTTTAACCAAAGGTTCAAAGAAAATAAGAAAATGTGTTGCAGCTTTGTAGATCTGTCAGGTAGCCACGTTTCGGCGAAGTTCCTAAAAGGTTCTATACAACAGTTCACAAACACAAACACAAACACACACACAAACACACACACACTCCGCAACACACCCACACACATGTTTTTCTTTGTATGTGTTTTTGAACACATGTTCTAGTACATATTTTACCACAGCATTCATTTGCGAAAGTCAGTCATCTGAATATGATGAGGAGAAGAGCTAACTCTTGCTAACTCTGGGAGAAAGCCACGAGTACAAAGCCTTACCTACTTCAGTTTATTAGCCCCTTACCCTTTGAGGGTGGGTGACCAGTCCTATCCCTCGCCAGGTTATCTTCCAACCAACAACACCTGGTCAAATATCTGGTCAATATACTCAATTTACAGCTGAATTCAACAGAGGTGCAAGTGGAACAGAAGAACATCTTTCTGCCTGGCAAGAAGATTTAAATTGTCAACATCTGGGCTGAGACTCCAGTGTCCTAACCACTAGCCAATCTCTCATCCCATAAACACAAAAGTATCCCATATCCCACAAGTGAGACGTAGGGGAGGCGCTCATTTCCTTTTCTAGGCCCTTGAGCCGGCAATGGACGAACCCCAAGGTCCTGGACACAGGGCCAGTGCATCGCAGGACTTGCCGTTTACTTCCCAACTCACACCGGTACCAAATTATACCGCTTGATGACAGAGGCACGGAATGTGCAAACAACTTGCCCAGGGCCGTTACACGGAATTGAACCCGCAACCGCACGATCATTGATCAAACGTGTTATCAATAGACCACCGTGCCGCAACATAAACACAAACAACACAAAAAATCACAAACTCCCCATAACCCAAAGAAACTAAACTTTAAAAAACCGAGGCGACGACAATCCGAAAGAAACGACCCAGATAAACAACGATCAAGGAAACGTCCGACCTCCAACCCAAACCCACAACTCACCCAGTGGCCCTTCTCAAAACAAGCCAAAGAGTTAATCGACGCAGCAGCAGCAGCAGCAGCTTGCAAAAGACATCTGCTCTTCCGTCGCGTCTGCACCGAGTGCCCTGCCTGCTCGAGCGACGACACACCTGGCCGGGACTATCATCGTCGTCATCGTCCAACGATTGAGTAGGAAATAAGGGACATTTCCTTCGTCGCCGCGTCGCCCGAGATCTGTGGATGACAGAAATAATTGTTCCTCGGAACGTATGACAACCTTGTCGACTTTCTCATTTCCTGCCCGCAAACGTCGCTCAAAAACAGAAGGACCCGGCGCCACGGTCGCTGCCGCTGCTGCTGCTGTTAGGGATGTCGTGCGCCTGCTGCTGCAGCTGAGGATGCTGCAGCTGATGACGATGATGAGCAGAACTTGATTCTGAGCAACGACAGACTTCCTGGGCAGCCATTCTAAGAAGCAGCTTTATGGGTAGATGTCTTCGAACTGAAGAATGGACTTTGCGCAAATAGAGACGCTGGCTGCCAGTTGGGTCAATAAGGTGACTTGAGAGCGAGGTCGATTGCATCACAGAAGGAATTAGTCAATATTATCGAATCTAAAGGAGGCAGCCGTACCTACGATGACGCTCGCCAGCCAATCAGTGAAAATCATCCACCTCTCAGTCAATTATTGATCATCAGTCAATCCGTTAAAGTCATTCACTAGTAGGTCAATCAAATTCAAGCATCAGTCAGTCAACCAAAATCATCCACCAGCCAATACAAATCGTCAATCGTTCAATCAAGCAACCAAATTCATTCACCAGTCATTCAGAATCATCCATCAATAAAAGTCAACCAAAATCATCTATCAATCAGTCAATCAGAATCATCCATCAATCAATCAAAATCATCCCTATATCAGAATCATTCATCAATCACTCAATCAAAATCATCCATTAATCAATCAAAATCATCCATCAATCAGAATCATCAATCAATCAATCAACCACAACCATCCACCAATCAGTCAATCACAATCATCCATCAATGTGAATCACTCATCAATCAGAATCACCCATCAATCAATCAAAATCATGCATCAATCAGTCAGCCAAAATCATCCATCAATCAGAATCATTCACCAATCAGTCTATCAACATCATCCATTAATCAGAATCATCCACCAATCAATCAAAATCATCCATCAATCAGAATCATCAATCAATCAATCAATCAATCAACCACAATCATCCACCAATCAGTCAATCACAATCATCCATCAATGTGAATCACTCATCAATCAGAATCACCCATCAATCAATCAAAATCATGCATCAACCAGTCAGCCAAAATCATCCATCAATCAGAATCATTCACCAATCAGTCCATCAACATCATCCATCAAGCAGCCAACCAAATTCATCCAGCAATCCAAAAGCTCTCCACTCAAGTCTAAGGCCATCAAGATCCTAGAAGCAATGCCCCTAAATAAGCTAAGCTCAAGTAAGCTGTTGTATGGGGTCTTTGTATTGATCACCTCATCTGGATAACAGATTGGACATCGTCTTCTGACCCTTGAAGAAACGCAGAGCTCGACGCCGTTATTAATAAACAGGCCGACTGCGACTCAGACGTAGTAATCGTATTGACCCTGGGTCAGTGCAGGTCATCTAGGGTCAAGACCTCCGTTAACAGCTCGGTTGACCGATTCAGCCCATCCCAGGTAAACAGAGGTGATTGATACGTAATCTCTTTGATTTATATAGCGCATTTGCGAGCGCCTAAAAACCTATATGAATGTTTAGATTTTAAATGAGCCTCTATCAACAAGTCCTCTAAGACTGGGTCCTTAGGGCTGAAATATACTTCGACTTAAGCACAGACGTAAGCAATCCAAAACAATCCTACCGGTTGACCTGACAACCAATTCAGATGAGTAAAAGCCGTACCCTTGCAGCAGAGGTGCTATATAAATCATCAGCAGTAGAACCTCATTCAGTAGTCGGTAGTCAAGGCAACCGTCGTCATGGCCATAGGAAACTTCAACAAAGAAAACAACCAGACCTTGGTATGTATGTAAATGTCTGGCTATTTATACAACGCCTTTATATCACCATGACAACGGTAGTCAAGGCAACCGTCGTCATGGCCATAGGAAACTTCAACAAAGAAAACAACCAGACCTTGGTATGTATGTACATGTCTGGCTATTTATACAACGCCTTTATATCACCACGACAACGGTAGTCAAGGCAACCGTCGTCATGGCCAACTCACCATTTGTTGCCGTTAAATTAAGTTCATTATAAAAATTTTTGGTTCACAAAATCATGTAATCAGAAAGAAAGGGTCTACATTACTGTTCTCTTTGTCTGCTCATCCGGGCGTTTTAGTCTATTGCTGTGTCTGTCTGTCTGTCCCTCTGTGTTTTCTGTCTGTCGGTGTCTATCTCTTTGTCTGTCTGTCTGCCGGTGTCTCTGTTTCTGTCTGTCTGTCTGCTTCTGTCTGTCTATCCCTCTGTATGTCCGTCTGTTTCCTGTTTGCCGGTGTCTATCTGTGTCTGTCTGTCTCTCTGCCTCTGTCTGCCTGTCCCTCTGTATGTCCCTCTGTATGTCCCTCTGTGTTTCCTGTCTGCCAGTGTCCATCTCTTTGTCTGTCTGTCCGTCTGTCTGCCGGCGTCTATCTCTGTGTCTGTCTGTCTGTTTGCCTCTGTCTGTCTGTCTGTCCCTCTGCCTGTCCGTCTGTATTTCCTGTCTGCCGGTGTCCATCTCTTTTGTCTGTCTGTCTGTCTGTCTGCCGGTGTCTACCTCTGTGTCTGTCTGTCTGTTTGCCTCTGTCTGTCTGTCCCTCTGCCTGTCCGTCTGTGTTTCCTGTCTGCCGGTGTCTATCTCTTTTGTCTGTCTGTCTGTCTGCCGGTGTCTATCTCTGTGTCTGTCTGTTTGCCTGCCTCTGTTTGTCTGTCCGTCCTTCCGCCTGTATTTGAATTTGCCTACTTTTTTTCTATCACTTCCTTCGACTCCGACTGTAATCTATCCAGTCGAAATCTGTCTGCATGTCTGTCTTCTCGCCCCTGCGTCTCCGCCCGTCTGTCCGTCCGCCTATCTCGCGTCTCCCTCTGTACCTGCATCCACGAAACTATTTCATCAGTAGCCGACGGATTACAGCGTCGTTCTATATTTAGCTAATTTCCTCAGCCCCGCGGAACAATTTGCTATTATTGCACAGAGAGATTTCGCCAGATCAAAGAGCCGCGCGCGCTGATTGAAGAGCGAGGAAGAAAGGCCCCAGTAATTATATCATTGATGTCTGCAGCTGCGTAAGGCAATGCCTCGCCGCGACCTCCCCGAGGGAGGGACGACCGCTGAGGGGTCGAGGGGGCTACTCCGCCACCGCCACCGCCGTACAGGTAGCAAGAGCCGCCGCTGCTGCTGCTGCTGGCGCTGTTCACCAGATTAGATGCGGATTCGGCTGCTGCTGCTGGTGATGATGATGCTGAAGCTGGTCGCTGCTGCGGTAGCTGATGCTTAGAGCAGTGATGAATCGCCGACGAGGCCGCAGCCGCTGCCGACGACTCAGCATCAGCAGCAGCAGGCGCTGCTATCAATGTTTTGTTTGGCTTATTTTGCGCCCCCTCCCTTCCTCCCTGCCTCCCTGCCTCCTCCCTCCCTCTCGGCTCCCGATAATGTGTAGTATTTTTCCCGGGCGCCGAAAAACGGAGGTCCGCCGCCGACGCCATCCAGAACCTGGCAGCGGAAGAGGAAAATGAAGTTGCGCCAGTCGGCAGCTCATCCGTCACACGCCGCCAGATGATAAAGGTTCAGCTGGTAAAACTTCCACCACCACCATCAGCACCACCACCACCACTACCATCATCACCACCACCATCATCACCACAACCCCCAATACCAATACCACCACCACCACCACCACCATCATCACCACCCATCATCATCATCATCATCATCACCACCACTACCACCACCATCATCATCATCACCATCATCACCACTACCACCACCACCATCATCACCACCACTACCACCTCCATCATCATCACCACCACTACAACCACCATCATCATCATCACCACCACCACCACCATCATCATCATCACAACCCCCAATACCAATACCACCACCACCACCACCACCATCATCACCACCCATCATCATCATCATCATCATCACCACCACTACCACCATCATCATCATCATCACCATCATCACCACTACCACCACCACCATCATCACCACCACTACCACCTCCATCATCATCATCATCACCACCTCCACCATCATCACCACCACTATCACCACCACCCCATCATCACCACCACTACAACCACCATCATCACCACCACCACCACCATCATCATCATCACAACCCCCAATACCACCACCATCATCACCACCACTACCACCACCATCATCATCATCACCACCATCATCACCACTACCACCACCACCATCATCACCACCACTACCCCCACCATTATCATCACCACCACCCCATCGTCATCACCATCATCATCACCACCACTACCATCATCACCGCCATCATCATCACCAAAACCACCACCATTATCACCACCACTACCCCAAAAATACCACCAACAACAACAACACCTCCACGACCAACACCACCACACTTCAGCGATCATCATACGGTGTTGATCAGCTGGCTAGATTTCTTGATCACAGAGAAAACCACGAGTCTCACCATAAGTACTCGACCACAAGTACTCAGTCATTCACTGACGGCTGGGTACTTGTACAACTTAGCTGGCAGCTAAGTCAAATAGCTATAGCTAAATAACCAATAGTACACTGAAATTACAGTATGAGAGAGTAACTTTGCATTACTTAACACTTCAACTCAATGTTGGTGACAGTGGTAGTGGTGATGATGATGGTGATGATCATGATGATGATGATAATGATGATAATGGTGGTGGTGGTGGTGATTATATCAGCAAAGCACTCTCTGAGCTATGTTTCCCTTACAGCACTGATGTTATCAGAAAGTTATCTGTAAAAAACGAGCTTATGCCATTAGAAATGGATCAAGCCGAGTTGCTGCTGCAACATTAATCTTCTTCATCTAACGGCCAGTTACTTTTCAGAAACATTTTTATCAATAGCCTCCAGTTAGAGCGGGGTCGAAATCAGGTCACCTATGCTTTACACAGCCTCCAGTACGAGCGGGGTGGAAGCCAGTTCACCATTTACTCATCACGAGTCGTCAAGAAAGTATATTGTCCCTCCAACAACAAAAATGCATACATTACATAACATACATACATGCATACATTACATAACATACATACATGCATACGTTACATAACATACATACATGCATACATTACATAACATACATACATGCATACATTACATAACATACATACATGCATACATTACATAACATACATACATGCATACATTACATAACATACATACATGCATACATTACATAACATACCATCACTGCATTACATCGTAGTATATTGCAAGATATTGCACTTGCTGTACAGTCTAGAATTTGATCGAGTCCTGTTGTTGGTTAATTCCACTACAAAAAGGTGCATGATGTAAAAGTTCAATACAAAGCAAATACAGAGAAAAATCAAAGCCTAGCAGCTCAGCTCCCTCCCCTGGCTCTTCCCCCTCCTATTCGCCCCCCCCCCCGGAAGAAAACCAGATACGGAGAAACCAAAGACTGCTGGCCATCGCGGAGTCCGTCAACTGATTAGAAAGAAATGGAAAAGTGTAGAAATCGGAGACAACAGCTTCAAAAGACGATTATCCGACAACAGGGAAAACAACTATTTATAAAGTAGCAACGTTTATTACTGTTTATTATTGAAATAAAAACGTTTATTATTCCAAAATTTAAAAGAAATCAATCCCAACAGCAACAGTCAGTGGCTCATGAAAGGAATTTCCGCTGTGTCTTGAACGGTGCACACTTTGCAGCCATTAGAGGGTCAACAACTCCAACTTGCTTCTTGCAACTAACCACTTGGAAATGAAATCGGCTTCTTATCTGATCTTATCTGATCTTATCTGATCTCTTTTGTCTGATCTTCTTATCTTTCTCACCAGTTATCATCTGTTTCTTAGTTTATTTCATCGCGTCCATGCTTTTCCTTTCTTTATTGTATCAATGTCGTTTTGGAATCCAATCCGTTCGAAACAATGCAATCTAATGTCTACCGATTCATTTAATCTAATTGAAACTAATCTAATTGGATTTCTGTGTAGCCGGTATGTAATGTATAATTGATGGTGTGCTAAAGAAACAATGGATGGATGGAAGGACGGATGGATGGATAGATGGCTGGATGGATGGTTGGACCGACGGACGGATGCACGGATGCATGCATAGTTGGATGGATGGATGGATGGATGGTTGGACAGACGGACGGACGGATGCATGCATCCATGGATGGATGGATGGATGGATGGTTGGCTGGCCGGATGGATGGGTGGATAGCTGCTGACTGGAAGGAAGGATGACTGGTTCGTTGGCTGGCTGGCTGGACGGTTGGCTGGATGGATGGATGGATGGTTGGCCAGATGGATGGATGGCAAATGAGTCAGTCGGTCGATTTATCTGCAAGTCCCTGAGTCAGTAGATCAGTAAGAGAGTCAAGCAGCAGCAGGTCAACTAGTAGGTCAGGAAGTTGTCCTGCAGCTGTTCATGTAATCACCTTCCATCACATCCCCTCCAGGGTTCACATTCCAGCGCCTCAGCCGTAGCTGAAAATTTGCTGATCAGCCTCATGCAACCTTAAGTCGCGGTCATACTGTTGTTGTTGTTGTTGTTGCTGTTGTTGTTGTTGTGGAAGACTGGGTCGTTTACTGCACAGAATCCAACAAACCCTGGACCGAATCTCAAAATAACTAAGGCATTACCTCACCTGAACCTAGAACAAAGAGACGTTGTGACATAGCTGTCTGGGCGGATACTACAGTGGCTTTTAAGCAGAAGTCAATGACGTCCATATGCTACAATATGCAGTGGTTCTAACACTGACAAAGTCTCCTGCTCAAATTAACACATATTATATTAAGTCAGGCTACACTATTTTATGTTATTTTATAGTATATTTCTCTTGTATGTTGTAATTGTAATTTGAGATTTATAAAGGGCCTCTTAGAAGATAAACTCAACAGAGGTGCTTCCGACCTGAAAAAGTAAAATCACAGTTAAACAGTACGGTCTTCAGGCGCCTGCGGAACACTGAGAGGGGAAGAGAAAGGAGCTCAAGTCGCAATTAGTGTTATTATATTGCTGTACTGTTATGCTAATATGCTATGTTATATTGTTATTACGTTATAAAGTTATGTTATTACGTTATACTGTTAGTTAATGTATTATACTGTTGTTGTTACATTACACTGTTATGTTATTATGTTATATTGCTGTTATTATGTTACACTGCTGTGTTATTATGTTATACTTTTATGTTACTATGTTATACTGTTGTTATTATGCTGTGTAATACTGTCGTTATTATGTTGTATTGTTTTTAATGACGATATACTGTTATGTTGTTATATTGCTGTTATACTGCTATGTTATACTGTGATATTTTACACATATTTTACATTGTGTTAATTCTGCCAGACTATACAACACCAATCCATGTTATGTTATACTGTAACATTATTTTCAGTTATGTCATGTTATACTGTAACATTATTTTAAGTTATTTTACGTAACGTGACGTCATGCTCAGGTAGACGAGACGATGCCAATCCAGGTAGTGCTTACCTTTCTGCCAAGAATCTGATTGATGGCAGCCGACTCCTTGAGAGTGCACTCTTCGATCACCTTCTGTCGCATCTCCTTCATGAACAGCATGTAGGCGTTTAAAGGTTTCTTGATGTACGGTCGCTTCTTCTCCTGAGGCAAATCGCCCCCACCCCCTCCGCCACCGATACCGCCCATGACCCCTCCGTGACCCTGTGACCCGGTGACACCGTTAATTTTACACCGAGATGGCAACGGATGGCAGTCTCTACACACACAAGACACTTCAGTTAGTAGTACCGCGCTGCGGCGGAAGTCATTAGATTAGATCAGATTAGAAAGTAATATAAATAGATTACAAATTAATGTTCACTGTAATGTAATGTGTAATGTTAATTAGTTAATTAGTTACCTAGACACTTACTAAAGTGCCTTTTAAGTAAGCACAAAAGCGACGCCTACGTAAGCTGGAGGGATGAATCGATGTAATATTTACGTTTACTCTCAGAGCACAATATCAATGGTCAGACTGTTCCAGAATGATGGTCCAATAATATTATCATTATTTATTTTAATTATATACGCATTTAGTCCCACAGTGGCTGGTAAATAAAGCAAATAAATAGGAAATAAAAGTGTCTGAGAGGCTCTTATGAAGTGCCATACACATGTTCGGTTACAACTATAATATTTCATACAGACATAATTAATTAATTAATTAAAAATTTAATTCAGTATGTAATAACAGTATTAACAAACAATGTCTCACATGCTACAGAATGGATACTTGTGACTTCTATCATTTCAGTTTCTTATGCACAAGAGACAAGAGCATCAAGGAAAGAAGGGGCAGCAAAACCAGACAGTACATCCACAGTTGACTCCATCTTCTATTCCCTCTTGTAGGCCATAAACAACATCTGGTTTCACAGTCAAAATCCCATTCACGCACGCACGCACACACACACACTCACGCACACACCCGCACACATACATACATAAATACACACACAGAAAAAACCATCAAAACATCCCCCTCTGGATTCCCAGACAACCAGACTATCCCACAAAATGACTTTACATCTTTAGGTTTGCCAGTCAAAATCCCTCTCATAGGAGCAAATGACGATCTCTTGTTTCCCAGTAAAACGCTGTCTCTTAAGCTAACCCCTGAAGAGGCAGCCGTGGGTATGAAGTGTCAGCGACTTCATTTTCTCAGTCTCAGCATATGAGGGCTATTGGCTAAGTCCTCTTCATTGCTGCCTGACATTCCCACAGACAGTGTACGGTCGATGTACTCATCTTATAGCTGAGTTCACTAGGCAGAGCAAATGAAGCAGAAATCTCAAAGCATCTTTTGGTCCTTGAGGGGATTTGAATCTCCAACCCCTCGGTCAATCCTCAGTCCAATATGCTAACCATCTGACCTCAGTCCAGTATGCTAACCATCTGACCTCAGTCCAGTATGCTAACCATTTGACCTCAGACCAGTATGCTAACCATCTGACCTCAGTCCAGTATGCTAACCATCTGACCTCAGTCCAGTATGCTAACCATTTGACCTCATTTCAGTATGCTAACCATCTGACCTCAGTCCAGTATGCTAACCATCTGACCTCGGTCCAGTATGCTAACCATTTGACCTCAGTCCAGTATGCTAACCATCTGACCTCATTCCAGTATGCTAACCATTTTACCTCATTTCAGTATGCTAACCATCTGACCTCAGTCCAGTATGCTAACCATCTGACCTCAGTCCATTATGCTAACCATTTGACCTTGGTCCAGTATGCTAACCATTCGACCTCAGTCCAGTATGCTAACCATCTGACCTCAGTCCATTATGCTAACCATTTGACCTTGGTCCAGTATGCTAACCATTCGACCTCAGTCCAGTATGCTAACCATCTGACCTCAGTCCATTATGCTAACCATTTGACCTTGGTCCAGAATGCTAACCATTCGACCTCAGTCCAGTATGTTAACCATCTGACCTCAGTCCATTATGCTAACCATTTGACCTTGGTCCAGAATGCTAACCATTCGACCTCAGTCCAGTATGCTAACCATCTGACCTCAGTATGCTAACCATCTGACCTCAGTCCATTATGCTAACCATTTGACCTTGGTCCAGTATGCTAACCATTCGACCTCAGTCCAGTATGCTAACCATCTGACCTCAGTCCATTATGCTAACCATTTGACCTTGGTCCAGTATGCTAACCATTCGACCACAGTCCAGTATGCTAACCATCTGACCTCAGTCCATTATGCTAACCATTTGACCTTGGTCCAGAATGCTAACCATTCGACCTCAGTCCAGTATGCTAACCATCTGACCTCAGTATGCTAACCATCTGACCTCAGTCCATTATGCTAACCATTTGACCTTGGTCCAGTATGCTAACCATTCGACCTCAGTCCAGTATGCTAACCATCTGACCTCAGTCCATTATGCTAACCATTTGACCTTGGTCCAGTATGCTAACCATTCGACCTCAGTCCAGTATGCTAACCATCTGACCTCAGTCCAGTATGCTAACCATTTGACCTTGGTCCAGTATGCTAACCATTCGACCTCAGTCCAGTATGCTAACCATCTGACCTCAGTCCATTATGCTAACCATTTGACATTGGTCCAGAATGCTAACCATTCGACCTCAGTCCAGTATGCTAACCATCTGACCTCAGTATGCTAACCATCTGACCTCAGTCCATTATGCTAACCATTTGACCTTGGTCCAGTATGCTAACCATCTGACCTCAGTTCAGTATGCTAACCATTTGACCTCAGTCCAGTATGCTAACCATTTGACTCTCGTGCACTCGTAGGTTTCGAAGTGAAAACCAATCACGAAAAGAAACGTCCTTAAAGTTCTTGAAACAAACTTCCCCTCACTAGTTCTAACTATCTCCCATTGAAGTTACAAAACTTCCCTATACGTTTCGTTCCATCCTCCCCAGAGGTCTTTCACCCTCACCCACTGCTGCCAACCACAGATGACACCCTGAGAAAGAAACACCAATCTATGCTTCAGGTTTAACTTAAGACTCATTGGTTTCACCTCGCTCACCTACCGCAGACCGACTTCACGTTTCCCTCACCGATCAGATTTCAAAGTCCTGAACTCCAATGGATTATGATTTCTGAATGACTATGGTCTCCCTTGAAGCTGACCATCGACTGATACCTTGTGTATCATGATAACATGGGCGGCATGGTAGCCAATTGTTTAGAGCATCTCGGCTTTTAACAGCTCGGCTTGTAACGCTGGGAGTCGGGGTTCGAGCCTCCCCTAAGACAGTTACTGTGCAGGGACTTTCAGCAAGTCTTCACAATTGCTCAGCGCCATCGATTGATGCTTAGTCATCAGGGCCGGCTTAACCACTAGGCGAACTAGGCGGTCGCCTAGGGCGGCAGATTTCTGGGGGGCGGCAGAAAAGCTACATAAAGAACTATTTTTTAAACATTGCCGCCGTTTTGCCACCATATTTATCAATAAATGAATTATACGAAAATTTAAAAATTATTAAGTGCCAAATTTTTGTTTTATTTAGAAGTAATAATGATTCGTAGATGACTACAATGAATGACGATACTAAATTAAAGATGTATCATTCGGCTGCATTCCTGTGTGAAGGTTATATTAACTTAGTTAATTTAATATTAATTAGTTATTGCACTTACCGCCGGTAAGTGCGACAGGTTCGCCTAGGGCGCCAAATACTCTGGCGCCGGCCCTGTTAGTCATTAGATAGTAGCGCTTAATAAAAGCAGAAATAATAATGGCGCTATAGAAGTGCTTGGATTCCCTTTCAGGGGCTCCTCTTTCTAATGCTTCGCTCCGAGAAAAAGAACTTACCGGCAGTTTTCCGTTGACTCCGACAACGGAGATATCTCCTGTTTTATCCCAGGAGTTACTATCGCAGGATGGTTGAGCCCCGGATAAGCAAAACTATGTGGCGGCAAGATACCTGAGGGTCCAAACCAGGCCAATGGAGATCCCGTCAGCGAGGTTGGATAGGAGCTACAGAACGGTCCAGCTGAACTACTCCGCGCCAGCATGTCAAAACTGGAACACAGAAAATATTCAAATCCAGCTGTACCAAGGTACTTATACAAGCTTTTTAAGAACCTCTCAAATCTGAGTAGTTTCATAAAACATCATCTGGATCCATTGTAATCTTCAGTGGCAATAATACAACTGCAATATCATTACAATGCAATAGGTTTAAGGTTTCGACGGGAGCTTCTCTCGCCTCCCTCTTCCGTAAGCTCTTGAAGACCGTACTATTCCCCAGTTCTGGGAGGCCAGGCCGGCAGCGCCTCTCATGAGGCTACCTTGAAGCCGCGATTACGATTAACAATCCTTAAATCAACATTTGACAACATTCCGACTGCATGCTCAAGTTTGCTGTGGATTTAAAGCCGAAACTTCACAGACTGGGATCCCACCGATTTATTCAGCTAGACATCTTCGTTGCTATCAAGCTGCGAGTGGGTTCCCTTCTTTCCAACGTTGTTCTTAGACCCTTTAACATCAATGCCATTCATTTTGAGTACTTGTATGCTAGTCCAGATTTTCTTTGAAATATGTTTAACGCCCACTCTCACTGAACTCTGGGGTGCACAGCTGAATCTTCAGCTGCCAACTGAGCCCGGGGTTTCTTAATAACTTTCTGCACCTTTGAAATACGCAAACCACAGACCACATTTGACTTAAATTTTCCTCAAGCTACCACTATTAATTTTCATTTACCATCCAGGCTGTGAAAGGAAACCCCCCCCCCCCGGTGGTCGATGAACCTCAAGCGAAGAGCCTTCAAATGATTGGCTGTCACAATCTCTTACTGTCTGAAGGTTCTGAAGAACCTATATTCTGAAGAAATATTGGTTCGGTAAAATTCATAAGGACAGCCTTATGGTTTTGGAGGAAGCTACAAACTAAACTCGCATACAGCTGGGTTTCTTCTGCAAGCTGATTCCAGATGATGAAAAACGATAAACTATACAGACAAAACTAGCAAACTGGGTGACTGCTACCATGACTTTAGAAGCAAGTTTTCAACAAAACATACGGGTAGTTAGAAAAGACAGTTTGTGGTCTTAAATTTCCAAGTCAAACCTCTCTTCAGAAATTAAACCTGGCATAGTTGTGTAAACAAAATCAGCCTCAAAAAGCAAAGATCGAATGTTCTTTGAGAACCAAAGGAAATATTCTCATAAGAAGGGTTCTCACAGTGGATTTCAAGCAAAACAATAATAACCAGTTTGAAACTAAACTTTCAATAATAGTCGTGGTCATTAAGATGAAGATAATAATGATGAAGGTGATGGTAATGATGACGCGATAAAACAGTGATGACAACAATGATGTAGAGGTTGATACTTTTGATGAAACAATGACAATATAAAACTACCACCAGCTTGTATTATATTGTCATCGATTTAGTTTCTGCACCACCTACTACCATGCAGTTCAATCGACATTAAATTTTCTCAAAGATATTATTTTCATGGGCTTATTTCGTTGAACACTCCGCTTTTGACTCAGAATTCTGTGTTCTCTTCAACTTTAAATCTAACTTCAACGACAATATTTAAGAACATTTTCACAGTATATGTATGTTCTTGACTGTGTTTTTGAACCACTTCATGTCTGAAGCATTGCTGTATCATTTGATTTTTGCCCTGCCTTGGGCATAATAAAATGCTCCTCAGAAACATGAAAATGAAGACAACAAGAACCTGACCACAATATTAAATCAAAAACACCCACTTGTCATCTACTTTAATTGATATTTGCCTCTCCCCACGAACCTGGCATTAAATTTCTTTAGCCCTTCAGGCATTCAAGTTCCCCCCCCCCCCCCCCCCCGACTCCCAGAAAAGTACAGTTTTGAAGGCAACTGTCATCGAAATTGCAAAACGCAAACAAACACCCCCACCGCTTCGAAAAAGCCCCAACACCCACCGTTCCTTGTGAACTAATCAGAAAAGCTAAGACAGCTTCGTCGCCACCGGGGAAGCTTAGAGATGTCGACAGGAAGCTCATCTGCCACGCATTTTCCAATATTTCGACAGCATGCTTTCGAGTGATTAGTAACACCATAATCCCTAAATCCATATTACGTTTTGTCATAAGCAGTCTTGTACGGCTTTGAAGTTGTAATTATTAATGGAGTCTTTCACCAACAGCTGTACCGTCAGGGCCCTGACTTGTCGGGGCAGCAAAGTCGCCTTAAAACTGTCGTACAGCTTCAAACCACCTCCGTCCTTTTCCCCAGCTCGATAATTTCCGGGGCCAGCTTTGCGGTACCGGATTCCCGTGGCCGTAATATCTTGTATGCCGGCTGGCTTCCAATCAAATCATAATCATTAGCGAGGCACGGCGGAGAATATCCTCTCGACCGCAGATGGCGCTAACAAATAAAATTAAGATATGTACAGACGAGGAATAGCAAATGAAGTTATGGAGGCATGACGATCCTGCCTCTTTGATGTAGAATACAAAACAAGAACATATATATATATATATACACACATACAGTGCTATATATATATATATATATACATACGTACATACACACACAACGGCCATATTTCGCTGCATCCTACTGTAAGCCAGACAGAATTATGTTGTTTTTAACAGGTTCGTCTAAAATTAATTTTGAACAGCAAGCAAAAACTGAACCCTTGTCTCTATTTTTGTGTGTTTGTCATTTGCTACCATGATAAAAAATTAAAGTGCTCTTTGGATTTTTAATAGACAAATTTTAACGAAGCTCTCCTATTTCTATTAGACTCAATTAAATTTTGCCAAAAAATTAAAGTTATCTGTTTACAGTTTATAACAAGCAAATTTAAAGCTGAATTCAGTAGTACTGCCTGGCTGCTGTTAACAATTCTCACACGCATGAAAGCTTAAAGGTGAATATATCTAAACTAATTCTAATTAACTAATAACCATTAAACTAATTCTAATTAACAAATAACTATTCTAAACTTACCGTAGCCTGGCTTCGGGTTTCTCTGACCTAACGGAATTCGACCAGGCTTCTTCAGCGGTTTATGATTTTTGACTGTGATTTTGACTTGAAGCGACCATCGACTGATGTTGTGAGCATTACGATAACGGCGCTATAGAAGTCTTTGGATTAGATTCGAATATATGAGTATAGTACACTTACAGAACACACAGGTCAAGTGTAGTTTAGTTTATCATTAAACATAATCTTAAATTAACTGGTTACAGCCAACTTCTTACAAAAATTGCTGCTCAAGATGCTCAAGATCAAGCCAAGTGGAGGGAAGATGTCAGTGACCTATGACCTGCATGCATGACTTCCTCTAGAACTGAAACCCTTCTGTGACATAGATTTGGTACTTTCACTAGTTTCATCAAAATGGAGCCATTTAACAGTTTTGTTTATTAATTAAGAATCGCCACTAACTGATATTGAACAAAAAGAGTGCATTTATTACAGGTAATGTAAACTGCACATACATTGATAAAGAATCCGTTTCTTCACCACACACACCACTTAAATTTTGCCTTCCACAATAAACACTTGCATTTTATTCTATTCAGGATCGAGAGGAAACTTTAGTCCTACAAATTTCAATAAACTCGTGGAAAAGCACTACTGACGTTTTGTGTTTCATGAAAATTGTCTGCAGAAAGTGTTTCTTCAGTTACAGAGAGCCAAAAAAGCTTTTCCGGAGAGCAATAGGTGTTAATTCATGCCAGGACAGATGCCCCGCCGGTACCAGTAATTCTCGACGAGCCACGGAAGAGGCAAGAAACGCGCAAAAGAAATCCAGATGTAAGGTCAGGAGTAACATCAAACAATTTACAGCCCGGTAATATTAAGATATCCGCTTCGGTGATCTGGTGCAGATTTTCGCAGCGTTGACAGATATTTAGCGCCTCAACATCGCTGCTCCATCATCCGCTAATCTCGTCTAGCACGGCCCGTCTGAAGAGACCATTTAGTTATCAATGGGGATCAACCGCAGCCAAATTCAGTCAATCGTACCGGGCAAGCGAAGAGAAACACGACCCAAGCACAGCACCGAGGTGAATTAACGACCGCAGAGGGCCCCATATCTAGTCGTCCATCGCATCCAGTGATTTACCATTTGACCCTGTTTGCATATCAATGAGTCACATAAAAAGATACCGTACCGTTACGCTTCTTATGCTCTGGCTTTGGTAACTTTACCGACAGCGAACGCTTGGTAGCTCCGCAGAAAAAAATGACGCATGCAGCAACGTTTTGCAGAAATCCGTGTAACAGCTAGCAGATGGCACCAATATAAAATCAACAGAATATTCTATCGTCGAGCAGATTCATTATGATATCCGGGCCCTTTTCACCGACCACTTAAGCATATCTATCATCTCTGGCTTCGTCTTAGCCTATACATCATCATAATCTAAGCAAATATAATGCCAGTCTTGATGATCTGTTATCGTTTCATCATCATATTCGATCTATCATTAGTCTCCATGTATCACCAAACGTCATCTTTCTAACCTGCTCCAATTTCGGCAGATGAAAAGGAGATATAGCAAAAACTCTGACTGACATACAGCACTTTATGGATGGTGAAAATCACAACACAGGCCCAGCCCCATCTGCTGGTTTTGTTGATTAAAAACTAGATTTTGTGCAAATTTTACGGTAATATATATGTATACATATTATATGTATGCATATTAAGTTTTCTTGTGTTCTTAAATACTTGCAAACCGATGTGCGATTTACTATTGGTTAATAACGATTATACTTACTTACTTACTTACTTACTTACTTACTTACTTACTTACTTACTTACTTACTGTTATGGAAGTAAAATAAACCAACACACTGCGATTTATAACAGTTTGACTTCAGTAATTAATTTTAACGCAAATTAGTGAAATGCTATCATAAGTTAGATGTCTGGTTCCGACTAAAATAAGTGAACAAGCTGGAGAGATTGATGTTTAAATTTTGACTTTACATTAAGGTACAGTAACAGCATAATCTGTTAAGAAAAGCAACCACACCACTTGCAATTGCCACAAGAAGCTTGTGTCTCAAAAAGCATCCACTTTGTCGGAAGTAGTAATTATTTTCAAAAATAAAGAGGTCCAGCTCATGTATCCCGCCCACTCGGCGCAATTAAGGTACGTAGCCTTAGAACCAAATCATCTGTACTTCGCTTTTTCTCCTAAGGCACTGGCTAATAAGACGACGAATTCAAAAAATCCTGCACATTTACATCGCCCCGGTTAATAAACGTACTCGGTAACCAGAAAAAGAAGCCGATAAACGAGTAAAACCCGGAGAACAGAACTACTTCTGGCGGTCCATATGACTTTCTTCGGTTGAAATTTATCTGTACCGTTCTGTCTGATCTCGTTTAAAAGCCTTGGACCAAAAAACGCATCTGCGGCAGAGCCGTAAGTCACGGCGACGTCAAATATCCCTAGAACAAGCCGACGACACGAGAGCAATCGTGGCGATCCGCGATACGAAAGATCAAAGACATCAACAATGTCATTATTGGCCATGAACGCCGCTCCGCTTCTTTCCGTTCGCCGCTCGCGTTCCCTAGAGATGGGACTTTGATCAAGATGATTTCTACGAAGGACTTTAATTATGCCAACGTTTACGATGCAGAATAGCGAGCTGGCTGTCCGCCCGGCCGGCTGGAAAGACCCACGTACAAGCGGCGGCCATTTTACAGGATGATAAAAATGAAAATTGGTAAAGGTTGTCTCGTTGTTTGTCCAGCGGACGCCAGGCGGCCACAAGACGCAGAAATGGCTCTTCCGGCAAAGACAGCATAAAATTCTACGCAAGAAATTTCATTTTCTACATTTCAGAATTTTATGTTTTTGAACGATGACGTCTTGTCGACGTCATTGTAATTTTAATCGCAAATTTGTATAGCGCCAAGTGAAACTCACCAAAGGCGCTACCGACCTGATCACACAAAACCAAAATCGAACTGAAAATCGAATAGTTTTCAAGCTCTAGCAGAAAAGATCCAAAGAAAGGTCAGGAATTCACGGCACGTGTTCCTAAGCAACTCATCCCAGAAAGACGGATCAACCACTGCAAAACTATTCACAATACTGGTTACATAGTTACTATAACAACCAAGACCAAGAAAACAAAGTCCCCAACACTTCGTGATGCTTATCACAGTCTGAAAGAACGTGCCTGAGAGTTCTCATTTCTTCTGGCATCTATAAGTAGCTGACAAACATTCTGTTCCTTACATCGAAAGGGGTGATAAGGGTGTCAAAATGGTTTGGCCAACTAGGACAAATTTACAATTTACAGTCCATTTAGAAACATTAGCACTGAGATGATTAGATGCTTAAAATGTTCCTAACAGACTTCCTCATCTTTCTTTTGACCAAGAGATACTCTGACTGAATAACAATGCACATCCTGCAATCTTTAACCACATATCTGATCAGCAACTTTTGAGCTTACCTGTGTAGCTGGGGGAAGTCTGGAGGATAAAGCGGATGAGGTAGATGACCGGGTGATGTAGGTATTCCGTAAACAGAGTGCCTCGGTAAACCTAGAGTCATTACCACAAACTGTGTCTACACAGAACTGTAATGAAAGCATGGTTTGGCCACACTAACGTAGCACATTAGAACAATGATACAAAATCAACTTACCACATTAGAGAAATTATATAAAATCATAATTTGTGCAGTCGAACAATGATAACCACTTACAGCACATCAAAAAATAACAATTCACATTTAGTTTAATTCACATTATAAAAATGCTACCAACTCAGCACATTGAGAAAATGATTAAATTTTCAGTAAGTACATTAAAAATCTTACAAAATCGGAATTAGTAACTTACAACACTGATACAAGATCACACTTAGCATGTTAGAAAACTGACAGAAATCTCCATTCACCAGGTGTTTGGGGCCAAGTTACCAACATCCAGGCACAGACTCTTGGACTGGAAATGGGGCCAAAATGGGGCCGTTGAGAATCTTGTTTAGAAGGTAGGTCTGCATAAATTGATGACTAGTTGTATTGGGTTGGATCGGATCCAATCGAAGAGGTTAAAAGAGCTTGCCATGTCTTTGATCAATAATCTAATTACAACTCTTTTTCCTTGGGTTCACTTGCCTTGATGGTATTTTTATTACAAGGCTGAGCCAACTAAAAAATGGTATGTACCACAGCAACGGCAAAATCATAATTATCCCAACGTTCATCGTTAATGTTATGCGTATAACTTCAACATTAGATGTTGATTAGAAACCTTCTATTTTATATCACTTATCTAAAATCTCTAACACAAAACAAGTTCCCTCCAACACTTCCTGCCTCCCTCTAACCCGGATGTCCCATCCTCAGGGATCCTTTATATTTTAACATGTCATATGGGGATCCATCCTTGGATCCTGTTACAGTTAACATCGTGGTGCGATTTTCTATGGGAATGGGAAACTTCTCCAGGACTAGTTTAGACCATCTCCACCTGGGATGCATTTAGGTGCTACAGTTTGACATGGCTGCTTCTCGCTTGGTCACAGCTTCTTCCTCCCCCCCCAATGCTTTCCAACTAAAAACTTCACACTTTTTCACAACACAAACGTTAGCTCAGATTAATGTGCACTGGCCACACTAAAATTCAATAGTTATAATATTCCAGCAAGAAAAATTACACACTGAACATAAAATTTCTTATACTGCATGCCTGAGTATAAAAGCTTCCTTTTTTTGATTAATCCGAGCTGACTCCGCTCTACTTCTGCAGGTTTTAGGATCAATTTGTGCTAAAAATACTGCACCACACCTTAAACCGTTAATTACAGGAAGGCTACTTTGGAAACTGATTAATTTTCAACATAATATATATATATGTTATATATATAATATATATAACATATATATATATATGTTATATATATATAATATATATATAACATATATATATGCTATATATAATTATATATAACATATATATATGTTATATATAATATATATAGCATATATATATGTTATATATAATATATATAACATATATATATGTTATATATATAATATAATATATATATATAACATATATATATAACATATATATATATAATTAGCAACTTTTGTAGCGTTGGTGTCTATCGCACAAGGCATCACCCGTAGGCATACTAAAGAGGTCAATGCCAGAAAGTATGCAACAGAGACACAATACAATCGAACAGACACTTAGTGATGCCCTTACCTGTCTTTGGATCGATCTGAAGGGGTGGAATGCCCATATGGGCAGGCGGTGGCTGCGACAGTGGGCTGTCATTCTGGTACATGTAAAAACCAAGACCCGGATGGGGTGGAAAGAGTTTACCCTGAAATCAGATATCAGAACAAACACATGCAACTCGTTGTTCAGCTTCACAATCATAAGCAAGTAATGATGAGTAATGATGAGTGGGATGCGGTGGTGTAGTGGTACGGTCTGTGCCTCGTAACCGGAGGGTCGCTGGTTCGAATCTGCCTCAAGCCACTGCGTAGCGGCCTTGGACAAGTTGCTCACCCACAGTTGTCTGTGAGGAAGGCAACGGGAGACTACCTCACTCATCTCAACCCCGGATGGCATAAGCCAATAGACCTGCCTTCGGGCAGAGAACTCATCATCATCATCATCATCATCATCATCATCATCAAAGCAAGTAATAAAATAAGAAAAAACGTCGGGGGAGGAAGCAGATGAAAACCAGAGCTTCCTATCTTAAAAGAAAATCCGGTGTCGAAGATGTCACAATTTTTCACACTCCCATTAGCTGACTGTGTATATTATCACAGCCTAACGTTCACCTTTTTAACCATTAGCACAAACCGTCTTCAGCACATTACCATCGGTACACTGCAGTGTCTCGTATCTGCGGTACAATGGTTGATTGCTAATGCATTCGTCTTTCATCTCTGCATCCACCCTTCCAATCCCTGCGCGTCACGACTATTTGTAATTGTGCGTGGAGCCCATTCAAACGGGCAGCGGTGGTGAAGGATCTCACCCGATAAATTCCTTGAAAAATGAGCAGGGTCGAGGCCGTACAGTGGACTACAAATGTAAATGTACACGGTTTTCTAAACCGTGTACATTTACATTTGTAGTCAAGTCGTGTATCCCGTTAGGAAAAGCTGTACATGTTGTTGTGTTTCAGTCAAAACATTATGCTTAAACCCCAGTACTGTATCTTCAAGGATTGTAGTTGGCAGAAGCATCCACGTGCAATAAACTCTTACCTTATTTACTGTTAAACCTCAGTAGCGTGTCTTTAACCTTACTGCTTGATATTACATTACTCTGGTTTGTCTTATTCTGAGCTCTCTTACTCTTTAACCTGATAATAGGTAACTTATGATGTAGTATTACTTGTTTAAACCTAATAACAGGTTACTACTGATGCATTATCAACCTAACAACAGGTTACTGCTTATGCATTATCAACCTAATAACAGGTTACTACTGAAGCATTATCAACCTAACAACAGGTTACTATCGATGCATTATCATACTCTTTAACCTAACAACAGGTAAAGAATAATGTAGAATCGTGCTCTTTAATCCTAGAGTTCTTAACTAATTAATTATTGTCTTTCACTAAGACATGTACTAATTGCTAACCAGTTAGGACTTTACTCTGCCAGTTGGTTTTTCCAATATGTGCAACCATAAATGGTTACAGAATTTTCCAAAGTCTGCAACCAAAATTGACTAAGGTTACAGAACAAAGGAAAATCCAAAAGGGCAAATTAAAGTCAAATATCTCAGACCCACTGAAAACAATCCCGAGCTTATGAGTCGATCTGTTATATACTACGGTACCAAAGACCAGGTTTTACTAGGGTACCCTAGCGATTATGATCTTACATCACAGCATTTGCAATGAATCACGTGTGAAATCGTGGCCCCAATCAACAAGCAGAGCAATTATAACAGAACCCTAATTCAGAGAATACCTGCTATATTTAGAAGCCGCCTTATCGCGCGGCACATGAAGGTCAGAATTTCCACCAGCTACAGGCATGTACCTACCCCTGCTGCCAGCAACAGCTACTAGCACCAGTAAGCTACTAGCACCGAACGACAACACATGCTCACATGAGCCACGTTTATAATGGATACTGGGTGGTTCGGTTGCTTGTATTGGCACGGTCCACTCGGCAATGCAGAGCTCCAAAAATTTAATTTATCTGTTCGTCCAGCTTTTTTAACCTGTGGATTTTAAAATAGCGAAAGCTGCCTACGAATAACACGCAGGGGGGCCAGAATAGAATTTGTACCGAGAAAGTGATAAAACAGTAAGAACCGCTAAGTGCAGGAATTGTAGGCATTTATTTCTGTTTTACATTCCCATGGGTAACCCTTCTTTCTTCTCCTCCACCCATCCGTCCCTCCCTCTATCCTTCCAGTCTCTGTGTGTCTGTCTGTCTGACATTGTCTGTCTGTCTGTCTCCTCTCTCTGCAGTGACTGGATGGGAAACAAAACTGAAGTAAGTAAGTAGGTAAGTAGCCACTGTTTGCAACTTACATACATCACGTGGTACAGAACAATTACAGAACAGAACAGTCTCTGTGTGTCTGTCTGTCTGACACTGTCTGTCTGTCTGTCTCCTCTCTCTGCAGTGACTGGATGGGAAACAAAACTGAAGTAAGTAAGTAGGTAAGTAGCCACTGTTTGCAACTTACATACATCACGTGGTACAGAACAATTACGTACGTAGCCAAAAAAGTTACAACAAGAGCAAAAATAAGCGACAACAAATAAACAAGATAAGTAAAGAAAAAGACAGCTTCCGGAAGAATCACAGTCAATAATTTCAAACTGGCAACAGTTTAATGACTTTAACATCATTTGGTTTGGCCCAGGCAGCTCTTTGTAAGGCACTTAAAAGGTGCCGTAGTGTCTGCATACAAGCATATACACTTACACACATAAATGTCTGGCCCTTCCTTATGGTGTACTCCTCCCCTCGCGTTGACTAATACACCAACTCTCAGCCAATTTCAGATTAACTTTAAAATTCATTTAATTGGTATATAATAATATTCAATAATTCAACCGTGATCTACTTATAATACTATGTTACTCTATGCAGTGTGTAATATTTTCTTACTTTTGTTACTTGTGTTACTTCAGTTATCGACCTTGCATATTCGCCATTTAGTAACAATGAAAATACAGGTCAACTGAACTTTAGCGGGTCTCCTGGACCCTTTTTGGTTGACCTTTGACCTTTACATCAACTTTATGTGTTTATTTGTATTCTTTTTTGCCATGGTTCTAATTTGCTGTTGATTGTGAGAATGGCTAAACAAACATACATACATACATACATACATACCTACATACCTACATACATACATACATACACACATACATACATACATTCCTACATACATTCTTACATACATACATACATACCTACATACACACATACATACATACATACCTACATACATACATACATACATACCTACATACATACATACATACATACATACATACATACATTCCTACATACATACATACATACATCCCTACATACATACCTACATACATAAATATATACATACATACATTCCTACATACATACATACATACACACATACATACACATACATACATATAAGCATGCATACATACATACATACATACATACATAAACACACACAAGGGATCATACGTAACCTTGGGTAGAGGAATATAATAATAATAAAATAATAATAATAATAAAATAATAATAATAATTATAATAACAACAACAACAACAAAACAACAACAATAACAATAATAAAATAATAATAATAAAATAATAATAATAATAACAACAACAACAATAATAATAATACTAATAATAATAAAATAACAATACAATGAAATACTACAAGTAATAACAATAAAATAATAACAATGAAAATAATTACTGCCTACGATTCCTCGCTCAACCGAAGGACACATGGCGTGTTAACAAATGCCTTACTAAATGTCTTACTACATTAGTAATAATAATGTATTAACAGGACATTTATATAATGCCTTCCTTGTTCAGTGTCCCTCAAAAACACTGTTTGTTGTCTGAAAACGCGTTGCCCATGGAAAATAATTTTATTCGAGCTGCTGTCTTCTGCTAGTAAACATTACTTTTAACAGCGCACCAATAAAAATCAGTCGAGTTTGGTAGATTACAGGAGAACCGGGAAGATAAGAAGTTCGCAACAAAGAGATCAGAAGATCCTGCCCAAAAGAAATAACCCGTGAAAAAGCAATTGCTATTTTGTAAGATCTGTCTGTCTGTCTGTGTCTCTCACTCTATGTTGCTCTCTCTGTCTCTCTGTTGCCCTCTCTGCTGCTTTCTCTGTTGCTCTCTCTGTTTCTCTGTTGCTCTCTCTGTCTCCCTGTTGCTTTCTTTGTTTCTCTGTTGCTCTCTCTGTTTCTCTCTCTGTCTCTCTGTTGCTCTCTCTGTTTCTCTGTTGCTCTCTCTGTCTCTCTGTTGCTCTCCTGTTGCAATCTCTGTTGCTCTCTGTTTCTCTGTTGCTCTCTCTGTCTCCCTGTTGCTCTCTTTGTTTCTCTGTTGCTCTCTCTGTTTCTCTCTCTGTCTCTCTGTTGCTCTCTCTGTTTCTCTGTTGCTCTCTCTGTCTCTCTGTTGCTCTATCTGTCTCTCTGTTGCTCTATCTGTCTCTCTGTTGCTCTCTCTGTTTCTCTCTCTGTTTCTCTGTTGCTCTCTCTGTTGCTCTCTCTCTCTCTCTCTCTCTCTCTCTCATATATATACATTCACACACATTCACACTCACAAACACATACATACACACAAACACAACACTCACACACAACACACGCTCACTAAACTGTTCTTTGGTGGTCTATCCCAACGGATCCCTATCTTATCCCTTCCTGTGGGGCTTTCACTACTCACTTTTCCTTCCTCATTTCCTAAATATGACTGATTTATGTATAGGGCTGCCCGTGGTGGGGAGCTGGGAATGCACTCTTTAAGTGATCAAATGCCTTACAGTTCAGTCACTCTTTGAATCAGCTTTGATCTCATTACTGGAATGCCTCTATCTCTCTTGGAAGAAAGTCACGAAAACAGTAAATAGATGAAGAAGAACAGTCCCTTAATTCTGCCCTGAGAGGCAGTCGCAGGTATGAAGCGTTAGCGACTTCTTTTTCTTAGCCTCGGCATACGAAGGCGGCGGCCAATCCACTTTTAATCGACGCCTGACCTTCCAATTGAAAGTGTGTGGTCGATGTACTCATTATAGCCGAGTTGGCTAAGGGCACAAGTGCATCCCCAATCTAGAAACAAATTTCCTGGAATTCAGGGACTTGAACTCCTGACCTCTTCACTGACTGGGCTCCCGCCCCCCCCCCCCCCTACAGTAAAACAGTACATATTCCACCTCATAATATGGAAAAAATCATTTTTACAATAATGGTGTCCATGATTACTCAATGATCTCTTTATAATTGTAATCGTAAACTAAAATTTCTAAGCACTTTTTTAAAGCTAAGCCCAGGCCATCACTCATTCATAAGCACTGCGTCAAGACAGAGGGATTGTCCAGAGATATCATAAGAAGGCATCTTGACAAAGAGGCTCACACTGTTGATCAAGGTCATAACAATCTTGATCTTGCACAAGTAATCCAGAAATATGAAATAAAATGTTCCTAGAGAGGCAGTTTGGTAAAAAATCCTTTGTTCTCCAAAAAACGAAAAACACACAGCAGGAATGTTCACCTAGGAACTCCAGTTCACTTCACTGGCTAGTAGTTCCTCAGTTTAACGACATCTTATGACATCAAAGACCGTTGACGTCTCCCTCCTCCTTTATCCAGGTTTGGGACTGGCACTGCCCCCAAACAAGGCAGTGGCGGAGTTCTTCGCTGGCTATTTAGAAACCAGGTGACGTCTTTGCTTTAGCTATCCATTAAATAAAGCAGAGAGGTCAATTATCTGCCCAGTTACGATGACCGGGTCGGGTCAGAAGGTAAAGAGGTCACTTCAAAATAAAGGCCCTAATCAATGAAGAAGTCACTCAGATTAACAACCCCAACTGAAACCAAATCCGACTGCCTTGCGGATAAGCTGATGGCTCTCTTCAAGATGAATCTACCCCGGGGTGTTTCATTCTTGGACACCCTGCCTGCAGGAGTGTCCAACGCTTTGGACTAAACCCCCTGGCGATTAAAGGGCTTTAATGAGCCGGGTTAGAGCCCTTTCCCACCCCATCAACCTTGAAAACGAACACATCATCTGGGATCTTCTCCCTAAACGCAGAAGGCCGGCGATTGGCTGAGCCAAGCGAATGTTCGCTCTCATTGGCTAAACACTGTGATATCGCACCGCCATTGGTCAGTTCAAACTGCTGAGTGGGGAGGAAATTCACACTAAACATCTCTGGAAACGGTTGCGGCTTGGTACAAGGATCAGAAGGGGAGACTTCAAGCTGGTTGAATTCAAAATGACTGATGGGATAGTACTACACGCTAGGCACCTCTCTCCAGGAACCAAACCATAATTCCGCAGTGAATTAACCCAAGATAATTTCCGACGCCAAACGAACGTCAGTTTCGATTCTCCTGACATCAATTAATATCAATTTCATAATTGGCAATACCTCATTACAGGAAGGCACTTACCAACAACCGACTTTGTAATGTAAAGCTTACGTAAACGAGTACAGATGTTTTGTTATATGACTTTTGTAACTGCAATTAATGCAGAGCTCTTTTTGTGCAAATTATCACAACATTTTCAACAGGTAGTGATTACGATTATGATGCTCCTGAAGAAACGTAGGCCTATAACGATGACAATATTCATAAAATGCGATCATAATCCCTGCCAGCAGGTGCATAAACATTTGATGGGACTCGTGTGGACCCTATATTAGTCCCATATAGGAATATGGGTCCCAAATGGGCCCCGTATAGGCACGCTGGCAAGGACAGCCAAGCAAACTGTTGCATGTATGAATGTATGTATGTATGCATGTGTATGTATACATATATATAACATATATATATATAATCCTCTTCAGTGTTCATCCCTCAGGCAGGTCCAAGAATCCAATGATTCCATTCTTCTCTGTTCTGTGCCATTTCCTTAACATCTTTCTAGCAACATCTGCTTCTTTTATCCATCATCCAATTCAAGTCTAGTTCTTGGCCTTTCCGTGGCTCTCAGTCTCACAAGTCTTCCCTCAAGGGTTAGGGTTAACCCTAACCCTAACCCTAACTGTCTTCAGGAGAAATCATCCACGAATGATGTGACCAATCCAGTTCATTCTGTCTCCACTGTATTGTCTTCACCAGTGTTTTCACACTTTGGACCAAGAACAGCCTCGTTTGTCTGATGGTCCTCTTCACAGCTGATTTTAAGTGGATTCCTCCATATCCACATCTTAAATGCCTCTTGTCTCCCAATTTTTGTCTTTCTAATAGTCCACGTATCAGATCCATAACGTGTTACGCTCCATATGAGACCCTTCACCATTATTTCTTCAAGTTCAGATTCTGCTATCTTCTCAAGAGTTCTCCTCTTGTGTACATATACGTACATATACTCGTATATAAATATAAATATATATATGCATGAGGATAATATATGTATAATATATAATGCATAAGAACAAAAATGCCAACTTCTCCAATCAGGCATTTGCTGTATTGCCGGCATGACATCACATATGTTGCATCCCTTGGAGCGTGTTACCTCTCCACTTTTTTGTGATCTTCTATCTCTGTCTCTCTGTCTCAGTCTGCATGCCTCTCTCTTCTCTTTTAGAGAAACAGACAGACATACATATAGAAAGAAAGACACACAGACAGACACACAGAGTGTTCTTTGAAACGGTTCTACTACTATCGGCGGCCATGATAAAATACACAAGCACTGATCATTATCTGTGTTTCTGAGGGAAAATCATTCCGTCAGATGATGGTACCATCGCTTCTCCTGCCTCCGCAGCCAACAGCAGCTGGAGAAGGATGCGCTGAAGATGCCTTGCCAATGGGAATATGATAGTCGCCAAGGAAAAGTGAACAGCCGACGGATGGATTGATGGGTGAGTGGAAGAGTGGGTGGGTGGATGAAGTGAGATAGCGAGGAAGGGAGGAGGATGGGATGAAGGGAGGGAGGAAGAGGAGAGAAAGGGTGAGAGGAAAGGAGCTTCATGGATGGATGGAAGGATGGATAAAAAAAAGGATGGATGGACGGATAGATGGATGGAAGGATGAAAGGATGGATGGGTGGATGGATGGAAGGATGGAAGGATGGATGGATGGATGAAAGGATGGATGGGTGGATGGATGGAAGGTTGGATGGAAGGATGGATCAATGGATGGATCGATGCAATGATTTACGGATGGATGGTTCGGTGGTTGGCAATATGGATAGAGTAACGGTCACAAGACCAATGAAATGAGGAAGGGGTGGGTAGACAACGGTAGACAAACATAACTAGACACAGACAAATACAAACAGACAGCCAGACATACACCAACACAGACAGACAGACAGACGCCGACACATGCACCGACAGTTACGAAAAAAGGCAGGTCAATTCGGCCGAAAATAACATTATCCAGTGTCATCAACATTACACAAAGCCGATCGCAGCCGCAACGGTTGACGAACTGCCAAATATAATTTACAATAAACAGCCCGAAAGCCAAGAATCGAGCCAAGAACACCTAGTTTCTCCACCTGATCGTGTTGTTCCATCGTTCTCCGATGTTATCGCAACAAAGCCCCGGGTCAGTTCGCTGCAGTTCAGTGCCAGGCGGTGAATAGCTAAATGAAACTGAAGCACAGCCGCAGGATTCGCGTGATTCCGTCCATACGAAGAAACTCCTCTGGCCACGCAGGAAAAGTTGGCTTTAAAACGCACCCTCGTACGTGACTGATAGCAACACCTATGGTGCTATCATGTGACCTGAGAAGTTGAATTTGAACACGCTTCAAAACAGTGGTGCTTAATATCATATATGCAGCGTCTTTGTAACGTACTTAAAATGCGCTATATAAAGGGTCCTCATACATACATACATATACATATGTACATACATGCATAGATACATGCATAGATACATATATATAACATGCATGCATACATGCATACATACATATATACATAAGTATACATATATAAACATACATATACATATATATAACATACATGCATACATACATGCATACATACATATGTACATATATATACATACATACATATACATATATATATACATGCATACATACAAATGTACATATATATACATACATACATATACATATATATACATGCATACATACATACAGTACATATTGTAATGTGGCCCTAAATTTGTCAGGTCTACTGAGTCAATAAGGTTGTGTAACAGAAACATGGCACTGCCTCACTTTGCCTTGTCTTGCCCCACCTCACCTTACCTTACCTTACTCTACCCTACCTTACCATACCCACCTTTTTGTAATTGTAGTTGTAATTTAGATTTATAAAGCGCCTCTTAAAGGATAAACTCAACAGAGGTGCTACCGACCTAAAAAAGTAAAATCACTGTTAAACAGTACATTCTTCAGGCGCCTGCGGAACACTGAGAGGGGGAGAGAAAGGAGCTCAAGTCGCAGTTCTTGAGGGAGACGATTCCAGCAAGTGGGACCAACGTAGGCAACTTCTCCTGCTTTACCTCGCCTACTTAGCTCTACCTCGTCTTACCGCCTTTCCATGTTTAGCCGCATACTTTATTTCCCCTGACCTTGCAAGCATGACCTGATACGATCAGATACGATAAGGCCTAGCGTCATTGGTTAAGGACTCAACAGGAGTCATTAAAATCTCGGACGATTCTTCGAAGCCGAGTAAATGAAACATTTTTCAAAGCCGAATAAACGAAATATTCGGCCGCGTATTCGGAAGGAACAGACAAGAACGCAGCCCACCGAACGCAAGAATGGGCTTCAGACGCGAGCCGGGAATACGAATAAGATGCCCTGAGTGGCACGACAATACGCCCTCCTCTGCCGCCGACGAGCCACCTGTTGCTACAAATGAACCCCCCGATCAATAGACACGCAAGACGCCTTCAAAGGCAAGTCACTCACTCACTCACTTGCAATCGCAACACGAAGAGTGTCACACGGAGAACGGACTCAAACGACAAAAGCAGATCGTCTTACAACCTTTCACGCGATTGGATGACGATGACAGCAAACGACGCAGGAAGGCAAGGAGTCACGTAAGACAAGTAGATCGGTGTCGTCCCTCGCTTTGACCACACCGACTTCCACTACTCACCACGAAATCCCAGCAGCAGAGGAAGGTAGGGAGGGAGGGAGGAGGCCGAGAGAGGGGTGGACCCCGATGAGGAGTTACAACATTCTTCAAAGTAACGTTTGGTAATCTGATTAATGTGGAAAATGTAAAATAATGTAACTAAAAATAAATTAATTAAATATTAAAAATAATGTAAAAACTGGACTTAGGCAACAGGATAAGAATGATAAAGATGATGTAAATCTAAATGTAACCATACACGGTTTTCTATAGCGCCCGTATGGCCTCGACCCTGCTCGGGTGAGATCCTTCACCACCGCTGCCCGTTTGAATGGGCGCCACGCCAAATAAGGTCCCCGTGCACGGACCGTACTAGCCCGAGATGCAAATCTCTGAAATAAGCCACCTTCGGGTAGCGAATGATGATAAACTCCGCCATAGCCATAGTCAGGCGGTGCCAGTCCCAAGCCTGGATAAAGGAGGAGGGCGACGTTAATCATCTTCGTTACGACACAGCGTCGTTAAACAGCAACTACACACACACGACGATGATAAAAATGATTCTGATAAGCACGATGACTATAAGAACAACGACAACAATGACGATGATTATGACTATGATTATAACTATAACGACGAGACAGCAGCAAGGATGACGACGATGATAACTGCGATGATGACCTATTTGTATCGTCTTGCTTTTGTTGTCTGATCGCCACCCACGCCTACGATTCCTTGCTCAGCCGAGGCCATATGGTGTGTTAACAAATCTATTACTTACTACTTACTTCTGACTATTTATATGTTGATGATGACCGAGTATCGACTGAGGATGCTACGCAACTGAATATAAATGACTTGTTCAAGGTCCTTAAAAGCCTCAGAGGAGGCAAGGTACACTAATGGCCAGCGTACATATATTATTTCTGCATTTATGAAGCGCCGCTGTCTAATGACGAGGCATCAATCGATGGCGCTGAGTGAAGGACTTGCTCAAGGTCCCTGCACAGTAACCGCCTGAGGGGACTCTCGAACCCACACTCGCCCGTTACAAGCCGAGCGCTCTAACCAATCGGTTACCGTGACTCACATTTATCACTGCTAGACAACGTATGTCAAACAGACGATAACGAGGGCGGTAACCACAAGGCTTTTAAACTCCGCCACTGCCTTTAGTCGGGTGGTGCCAGTCCCAAGCCTGGATAAAGGAGGAGGGCGACGTCAACGGCCTTTTTATGCCATATGATGTCGTTAAACATTGGAACTACTACTACAAGGCTTTCAGTTTTTACCAGACACCTCTACGCACGTATGTACTTACGAATGTATGTATGCTTCTATGTACATCTGTAGGTGTATCAGAACATTTATATAGTGCCTTTTAAAAGCCTCAGCACTAGTTTCAACATCGCAGACAGCAGCAGGGGTGGATGATGGAAAGCCGATAACAACGATTGACCAACAGCTAAGAACACTGACCGCCTGAACTAATTAGAGATCAAAGCAAGCGTCGCTAATGCCGCCGCCTCATAAAGCTGTGGCATTAACCATGGCATGAAACCAAGGTATGAAGTCAAGACATGACGCGGTGTTATGAAGTCAAGGCATGACGTCAAGCATGGTCAAGGCATGACGTCAAGCATGAAGTCAAGGCACGATGTCAAGCACGAAGTCAAGGCATGACGGCAAGCATGAAGTCAAGGCATAAAGGCTATCATAACGGCAAGCATGAAGTCAAGGCATGACGTCAAGTATGAAGTCAAGGCATGAAGTCAAGGCATGACGTCAAGGATGAAGTCAAGGCACGATGTCAAGCACGAAGTCAAGGCATGACGTCAAGCATGAAGTCAAGGCATGACGTCAAGCATGAAGTTAAGGCATGAAGTCATGGCAAGAAGCCAACAATTTAATAGTATAATATTGTCATTAACCCAACTATTGCTACCAATTCTGTTACACTAGATTTTACCCCACTACCATGTTACTTTACCAGTAGTATGCCCTCTATACTTGATATAGCGTTGATAATTTTCCAGCTTTTCTTATTACGCACAAGACTATTACTATTACTTCACCAGTTAATCCTTAACTACAGATTATGTTCCCAACATTGTTTTGCAATAATTATAATTTGCATCATCATCATCACCATCGTCATCATCACCATCGTCGTCATCATCATCATCGTCGTCTTCATCATCGTCATCATCAGCATCACACCAACCACCACATTCATCGTCATTATCATCACTGCCACTATTAACAACATCAACAACTGGTTGTGTCATTTTTCTTTAGAGAACCGACTGTTGTTGAGAAGAATCGCGAGGCGGCAGATGGCGCTGCCTGAGAAGATCTCAATGGAATGCAGCATTGCGCTACCTGAGAAGATATCCATGGAATGCATCATTGCAATACAAGCGGTCTTGAGAAACATCGGTCAATGACTTGCGCAGAACAGCAACTTGTACACCTGATGATGATGAGAAGGAGGAGGAGGAGAAAGATGAGGAGGGCCGGAGAAAATGGATGATGATGATGAGGAGGAGGAGGAGGAAGAGGAGGAGGAGGAGGAAAAGAAAGATGAGAAGGGGAGAATGAGGAAGTTGAGGAGGGAGAGAGGATGACGAGGAGGAAGAAGATGAGAAGGTGAGAAGAACGATGAGGAGGAGGAGGAGGAGGAAGATGAGCAGAGAAGGAGGACGATGAAGAGAAGGAGGAAGATGAGGACAGGGAGGAGTAGGAGGAGGAGAAGGAATATGGTGAGGAGAAGGAGGAGAAGGAAGGCGATGATGATGATGATGAAGAAATGAAGAAGTTAAACGATGAAGGAGATGATGATGAGGAGGCGGAGATGACTTCAGCCGAGTAGCAGATGAGCAACTGTGCTCCTATCGGAAAAGCAGTCGGCAGAGCAGCTGCGGACAGATGAAGCTACAGAAGACACGTGTAATATTCCAACATGAGCGCTTCACTGTTTGATGGCTGGGAAGAGACGAAGGAAAGGAGAAATGCTGACGAACAGACACAGACAGACAGACAGAAAAGAAGACAGAGAAATAATGACAGAGACAGGCAAAGAGAAAAAGACATTTGGACAGAGAAAGATATGACAGACAGACAGACAAACAGACAGACAGACAGACAGACAAACAGACAGACAGACAGACATCAACAGAAAGAAAATAGAGACAGAATGATAAGAAGACATAGAAAGCGAGACAGACAGACATCAACAGAAAGAAAACACAGACAGACAGACAAGAAGACAAAGAGAGACAGACAGACAGAGGGAGACAGAGACGGACAGAGGAATCCAAACAGTGCGACTCACACAGAGAACGCCACAGACAACAACATATATCACAAGACAGACAGACGAAGAGACACAGAGACAGCGGGGCTCAGACGGACATATACAGCCCCATTACACAAGTACTTATTTCTATTCCTGCCATGGAGGACTAGCACTCCCACTGTCTCCTCTCCGTCGGCTGCGGCGGCGGCAGCGGACGCAACTTCAGCCGCCTCCGCCGATGCTGCTGCTGCTGCTGCTAACGGTGGCTCAATCAATAGATTAGCAGGTCTAATTGAGCCAATTTGCGTAAATCCCAGAAGCCACGAACCCCGCCGGCAGCAAATAGGTACAAGTCAAGATGTCCACCCTTCCCTTTCTTCATCTTACAGACCGGATCAAAGCCAGCAGCAGCAGCAGCAGCAGCATCTTGTTATGATGCGCCTCACAACCTGCCCCTGTTGGCTCTACCTTCGATTCTATAAAAAAACAAGTACACCACCCCACTTTTCCCCTCTCCGCTACGTCGACGAAGACGACGACGACGATGATGATGATGATGACAATGCAGTTAAATTAGCAGTTGCTTTAGCTGTCAATTGCATCAGGTCTAAAACTGCTATTAGCATCAGACTACAATATTAATAAGTCGGTAACTGCTAACATCTTCATACTACAGCAGTAACATTACTAACAATTATCAGCCTGTAATAATTTCAAAGTAAAACATTAGTAAAAATAATCTTCGCACAGCAAAACACGTTTCACCTCCAGCTTTTGTGTGATGTACTTAAAAAGCCCCATATAAGGTGTCTGACTGACTGACTGACTCACTCACCCACCCACCAAACCCACCCACCCACTCACTCACTCACCTTCCTACCTACCTACATACCTACCTACGTATACTCATGCATTCAGTCACTCAATCAGCTACATACCTACCTACTTACCTACCTGCTTACTTTCCTACTTACTCACTAATTTTCTTCGTTACTTAGCCACTTACTTACTTACTCAGATGTTGTTATTTGAAGCCGAAAGCAGAGTACTACTTGTTATTAATGAATATCTGCAGCGGAGTTTCATCCGCTTCTGAAGTATCATATATCAAAGAACCAGAAAACAAAGACTCTGCACGAACACTGATTGAAAAGAGAAATTTACAATACGGCTTGGATCACTGATAATGAAATGACAAAACATTGATAAAAAAGTGTACGTAAATGATTTATATGATATATTAATGAGATCATGATAAATTAATTAGGTAGAGGAAAATAATAATAGTTAAATAATGTCATCATCGCCGTCATCGTCGTCATCATCGTCATCATCATCATCATCACCGTCATCATCATCATCACCGTCATCATCGTCATCATCATCATCACCGTCATCATCATCGTCATCATCATCATCGTCATCATCATCATCACCGTCATCATCATCATCATCATCACCGTCATCATCATCATCATCACCGTCATCATCGTCATCATCATCACCGTCATCATCGTCATCATCATGATCACCGTCATCATCGTCATCATCATCATCACCGTCATCATCGTCATCATCATCATCACCAGTTATTGATACCAGTTGGTCATTTGTCAAATTCAGTGCTGTTCTCAAGTTTAGTTTAATATTATATTCAACATAAAATAAAAGATTACTGATAAAATATAAACATAAATGGGTATTATAAAGAAAATTAATATATCAATATAACTAATGTAATATTATATTAATATAATATGCCTACGATTCCTCGCTCAGCCGATGGACACATGGCGTGTTAACAAATGTCTTACTTACTTACTTACTATAATAAGAATTAATATATTACATTATTATAAACATATTAACTAAATCTATATCCTACAACTTAATAATAATTAATTATTATTATAATCAGCATGAAAATCTGAAATTTGCTCAATATCCCTATAACACATATTTCCAGATCCAAGATAACCTGAGAAAGCAGTGACAAAAGGGACAAGTAGGTGTGAATCAGCCCCCCCTTTAGGGGCCCTGCCTACTTCAGATGGGGGCCGATACTGCCCTGATTAGCAGCAGCGGCGGGCACTAAATTAAGAACAGGAGCACCCGCAGATGTTCCGATTCTGAACCAGAAACCACACACACGTCTCTAAATCTTCAAGACTGAATCCGATACCGCAACAGTGATCCTCCGCGACAGGATCAAGAACAGGGAACCAGAGCTACTCAGGGAACCAGGCTACAAGGGAACCAGGCTACTCAGAGAACCAGACGACAAGGGAACCAGACTACTCAGGGAACCAGACGACAAGGGAACCAGGTTACTCAGGGAACCAGGCAACAAGGGAACCAGGCTACAATGGGAACCAGACTACTCAGAGAAACAGGCTACTTGGGGAACCAGGCTACAAGAGAACCATACTACTCAGAGAACCAGACGACACGGGAACCAGGCTACTCAGGGAACCAGGCTACAAGGGAACCAGGCTACTCAGAGAACCAGGTTACAAGGGAACCAGACTACAACGGGAACCAGACTACTCAGGGAAACAGGCTACTTGGGGAACCAGGCTACAAGTGAACCATACTACTCAGAGAACCAGACGACACGGGAACCAGGCTACTCAGGGAACCAGGCTACAAGGGAACCAGACTACTCAGGGAACCAGGCCACATCCTCAGACAATCATACATCATAATTGCCAGAGCACAGGCAAGGGCCCCGGTAGGATCAGCAGCCAGTGGACCAGGCGTCTAGCTAGCTATTACGTCTAACTGGAAAATAACAGTCTAATCAACTCCTATTGGACGGATGCTGGAATCCCAAAGGGATACTATGCTACTAGCCGTTGCCTACCAAATAATCTACTAAAGCCACTTTACACATTTCTATCATACCATGGCACCACATACATATTTGGTATATATACCACGTACGTATATATACATAAAGTGGGGTACGGTTGCCAATTGGTTAGAGTGCTCGGCTTGTAATACGGAGAGCACGGGTTCGAGCCTCCCCTACTGGGTAGGGACCTTGAGCAAGTCTTTCACTCACAATTGTCCAGCGCCATCGACTGATGATCAGTCATTAGACAGTGGTGCTTAATAAATGCAGAAATAATAATAATAACAGTATATTTATAACTTCAAATATATATAATGTTTAATGTCATGCAGGGATATATATCATATCATATCATATCATATATCATATCATATCATATAATCAATCAATCAATCAATCCATCAACCATCCATCCATCCATCAATCAATCCATCCATCCATCCATTCATCCATCTACCCATTCACCCATCCAGCTATCTATTTCTATTACATCCATCTATTTCTGCGGACATCCAAATAATATCTAGATCTATAGAATATAACACAATACAGCTGTACTTTGAAGATGCCCTCCTTACAATGTTCAGAAGTGCACACTAAAGCCGGCAACCGGAAACAATAAGAACCACAAACAGACCAGAAGAGGTAAGTTATCAGTTCAAAGCCACACACAGGCTCAGTAACAGAGTTTCGAACATAAGAAGGTGGACAGTTAGGTAAGTAAGTAAATAAGTAAGTAGTGCGTTTGTTAACATGCCATATGTCCATCGACTGGCAGGAATCTTCCAGATGGAAGGACCAGCAACTATCACACATCAACTGCAAACACTTGTTACCTCAATTACAAATTAATAATTTGTAAATTAATTATTATAAATTATACCAGTGTATTACATTACATAAGTAACAACAAACGTTACGCAGTTACTGAGAGTTGGTTAAATTATAGATTTATTTGTACAAAACTAATGTATATATATATATATTTATATATATATGTGTGTGTGTGTACAATAATAATGTATATATATTTGCTCATAGATTTAAGTGCATGTATGTTCAACCATAGATGTCTAGATAATTTAGGAGTCTGTGGTTCAACATACAAGATATACTTAAACATACATATTTATATAACAGATATTTTACAGTTGATATATATATACACAAATAATACATATATATATATGTGTGTGTGTCATATTTTACAGTTGATATATATATACACACATAATACATATATATGTATATATATATATGTGTGTGTGACATATTTTACAGTTGATATATATACACACATAATACATATATATGATATATATACACACATAATACATATATATATATATATGTGTGTGACATATTTTACAGTTGATATATATACACATATAATACATATATATTATATATATGTGTGTGACATATTTTACAGTTGATATATATACACATATAATACATATATATTATATATATGTGTGTGACATATTTTACAGTTGATATATATACACATATAATACATATATATGTATATGTGTGTGTGTGTGTGTGTGATTGAAAAATATGCATGTACGTGAAAAACCGGTAGAATCTAAGTGGCAGAACTGTACTGAAATGACCAGCAAATCTAAAAGAAATAACCTGAGCCATAGCACGAACGACAAAGCCCAGCCAACGCGACTATGACTTGTCTCTCAATCAGGCATAGAGCAGCGACACAATGGCAGTCCTTTCATACCTGTCAACACCTATCCAGCCATGTGCTGCCAGGTAGGCGCTGACGGCGACAGGAAATGAGGATCGACTGACAAAGACGTACGGACACAACTCAAAAACAAACCATTTTCGCCAAATTATTAGTATTTGACTTTTGTGTCATCCGCGAGAGGTACACAGAGGAACAGAGACTGAGGAACAGAGACAGAATGCTAGTGAGAGAGAGAGGGAAAGACACAAAAAGATGAGAAATAAAGAGAAGAGTCACAGACAGAAAGAGACACAGTGAGAAGAGTGACAAAGAGACAGACAAACAGATAAAGACAAAAAGAGACAGCGAATGATAAAGAGACTGACAGAGACAGATGGCAAGAGATACAGAGAGGCAGAGAGAGACAGACAGACAGACACACACACAGACAGACAGACAGAACAATCAGAAAGGTAGACAGAGACAGAGGCAGACAGACAGAGAGATACGCTTGGCCAAACTGGTATCATCCTGGCAATTATTGACAGAAAGCAGAGTAAAATCAAAGTGCTCCGTTAGCAGAGGTGTGTCCCAAGTTAATAAGGTCTTGGACTGGAACAAAAGCACAACTCCAAAAGAACAAAAAACCCTGATTGGTACATCGCAACGACCAAAGTCACAGAATCTTGCCTCTTAAGAAATTTCTAACTCCAAATATTGACTTTTTAGTTAAAAATATAGTCACACCATACGTGAAAACGGATAAAAATACACAGCTGCCATTTACATGTTCTAACATGATGGCTTTTCAATAAGAAATGTTTTTGCTCACCTTTGATACCTCTCAACTGGAAGGCATTAAACAAATGTTCAGACACATTCATATTTACATACATAACAGTAAAAAGGAAAGTATCCCATATCTCACAAGTGAGACGTAGAGGAGGCGCTCATCTTTTCTTCGCCTGTGAGCCAGCAATGGACGAATCCCAAGGTCCTGGACACGGGGCCAGTGCATCACAGGACTTGCCGTTTATATCCCAGCTTACGCCGCTACCAAATTATACTACTTGGTGACAGAGGCACGGTGTGCGCAAACTACTTGCCTAGGGTCGTTACACGGAGTCGCAACCGCGTTACCGACAGACCACCGTACCGCACATATTTCCATACATATATTTATTTATTAACTAGTTTAGTGAACGCTACGTAACACTACAAGATTACAACAGTTATGAGATCATTGAATATGGCATTAGAGCATGAACCAAAGTGAACCACCTGTTCTGCTAACAGGTCTCTCAGTATCCAAAAGGAATTTTAACATTTACATGTAATAATTCTAATATCTATGCTGAAGCACGTTCTAAAGACAACAGCCATGCTAAGAGCATTATAAATGCATTAGTCATGTCATGCAGTCATGTAGCGAAACCACTGTGCTACACTTCCAGTAGTTGCAACAGGTTAACCAGTGCATGCTGGCTTTCATACGTGTAGTTCCAAATGTCACGCCACATACGGTACAATCAGTAAGACTGCACGTGTAGCCGAGACAGGGAATAATAATATTCTTTGACCATTAAAAAGACTTGTTCTTGTCGAACTCCGCCACTGCCTTTAATCGCGTAGTGCCAGTCCCATGCCTGGATAAAGGAGGAGGGCGATGTCAACGACCTTTGATGCCACAGGATGTCGTTAAACACTGGAAACTACTGTTCTCGTTTAAATCTCGAGAGACAGAGATTATCAGGAAGCTGGGTGGATCTGAAGTATAAAAGTAGTCAACCCTAAGCAAATGGTTGCTGTCGCTGCTCTTGCTTTATGGACGTGGTCTACGGACGCTGATCACAGCTACCAGGTAGTAATAATTGTAATTGTAATCTGAGATTTTTAAAGCGCCTCTTTGAGGATAAACTCAACAGAGGTGCTTCCGACCCGAAGGAGTAAAATCACTGTTAAACAGTACAGTCTTCAGGCGCCTGCGAAACCCTGAGAGGGGAAGAGAGAGGAGCTCGAGTCGCAATTCTCGAGGGAGACGATTCCAGCAAGTGGGACCAACGTAGGCAAAGCTTCTGGACTGTTAGATTGGACTGGGCTGGTAGATTCCTTCCGCAGGTGGGAATGAGTGTAGCGACATCGTGTATGGAGACCTAACAGTCAGATCTTCATGACTCAGGGCAGCGTCAATGCACCAACATCTTGAGCTTAGGTAATCTGTATTTGTGCAGATTAATTGTGTGTGCTCATGAGTTCGTTTCCCTGAACTTGTGCTATACGAATACTGGCTTACGTTACACTACAATGCTCCTGTTAAACCACAGTTGTTTTTCTGACACAGTTACATCGGTTGAGTTGGACGTGTGACGTTAATACTCGCAAAGGTGCAATCCAAAATATACCGAAAACCACTCCAACAAACTAGGACAGTCATCAGGGACATAGCAAAGAGGTTTTAAAGGGGTTCAGACAAGGTGGAGAAAGGATGTTTAATCAGGTTCCTAGGTAAGTTTTGGTGATTCACAATGTGCTGCCGGATGGAGGGTTGTTTAATCTATATAAATCCCACCCCATTAGGGACAAAACATGGCAGTGACAGCAATCCAAAAAGGGCAGATATAGCAATGAAATGCTATCAAAAAAGGAAGGCACTGCAGTTAAATGATTTCCAAAAAGGAAACGACAGGTATCGTAACAAAATCTGTTAATGTCTCACGTCCAGTATCCAGAAACAGACAGGACACACACTGCAACAAAATGCCATCCAACAAGAGAGGATAGATAGAGCAATGAAATTTTACTGAAAAAAGAAAGGATAGACATTGCAACGAAACGTTATCCAAAAGGGAGGATAGACATTGCAACGAAACGCTATCCAAAAGGGAGGATAGACATTGCAACGAAACGCTATCCAAAAGGGAGGATAGACATTGCAACGAAACGCTATCCAAAAGGGAGGATAGACATTGCAACGAAACGCTATCCAAAAGGGAGGATAGACATTGCAACGAAACGCTATCCAAAAGGGAGGATAGACATTGTAACGAAACGCTATCCAAAAGGGACGATAGACATTGCAACGAAACGTTATCCAAAAGGGAGGATAGACATTGCAACAAAACGCTATCCAAACGAGAGGATAGACATTGCAACGAAACGCTATCCAAAAGGGAGGATAGACATTGCAACGAAATGCTATCCAAAAGGGAGGATAGACATTGCAACGAAACGCTATCCAAAAGGAAGGATAGACATTGTAACGAAACGCTATCCAAAAGGGAGGATAGACATTGCAACGAAATGCTATCCAAAAGGGAGGATAGACATTGCAACAAAACGTTATCCAAAAGGGAGGATAGACACTGCAACGAAACGCTATCCAAAAGGGAGGATAGACATTGCAACGAAACGCTATCCAAAAGGGAGGATAGACATTGTAACGAAACGCTATCCAAAAGGGACGATAGACATTGCAATGAAACGCTATCCAAAAGGGAGGATAGACATTGCAACGAAACGCTATCCAAAAGGGAGGATAGACATTGCAACGAAACGCTATCCAAAAGGGAGGATAGACATTGCAACGAAACGCTATCCAAAAGGGAGGATAGACATTGCAACGAAACGTTATCCAAAAGGGAGGATAGACATTGCAACAAAACGCTATCCAAACGAGAGGATAGACATTGCAACGAAACGCTATCCAAAAGGGAGGATAGACATTGCAACGAAATGCTATCCAAAAGGGAGGATAGACATTGCAACGAAACGCTATCCAAAAGGAAGGATAGACATTGTAACGAAACGCTATCCAAAAGGGAGGATAGACATTGCAACGAAATGCTATCCAAAAGGGAGGATAGACATTGCAACAAAACGTTATCCAAAAGGGAGGATAGACACTGCAACGAAACGCTATCCAAAAGGGAGGATAGACATTGCAACGAAACGCTATCCAAAAGGGAGGATAGACATTGCAACGAAACGCTATCCAAAAGGGAGGATAGACATTGCAACGAAACGTTATCCAAAAGGGAGGACAGACATTGCAATGAAACGCTATCCAAACGAGAGGATAGACATTGCAACGAAACGCTATCCAAAAGGGAGGATAGACATTGCAACGAAATTGCAACGAAACGCTATCCAAAAGGGAGGATAGACATTGCTACAAACCGCTAACAAGAAACAGCAGGACAGACAGACATCAACACGAAATCCTATCCAAAAAAGGAAGGCCAGACAATGTAACAAAATGCTATCCAAAAAACGGCAGACATACACTGCAGCGAAATGCGATCCCCCATTTTAAACGCAGACGTGCTAACGAGCAATTCACACACATTCTCAAGAACAGCCGGGCATCACAGATACTCTCAACTATAACAACCCCGACGGTTGCTTGACAAAACCAAGTCGCCGGCAACACCGACACCGTCGGGTTTCATTCTTACGGCCATGTCAAAGGCGTAAATGATGTCGCCATGCACTGAGCAGAAAGGCGAACCCCCGCGGACACAACAAAGGGTCGTAGCCGGACAAAGAATTCGATACCGTAAATCAATTGGCCCGGCACTCCGCTCCCACAGGATGGCTAACTCCGACGCCGTCAATCGCCATGCGTTATTAATAAAGCCTAACAAATCAATGACTGTCGCACTCAAGTGGTTGCAATTACATCTTGGCAAGCGACATGACAAGCTCATTGACACATAATCATCGCGCGTCGCCAATCAATCAAGCGGCAATATCGGTGCTTGCCAGGCATAAATATGCGTAAACCGTAACCCAAACACACCACGCTGAATGCCTCAGAATTAACTTACAGCATCAGCAAATTAATTTCTTGACATACAGTAAGACGGCAAATAATTCCCTAAGAGAACTATTGGAATAGGCTTTAGTCCTAAGGGTAAATGTACAGGTTTTTCTATAGGGACAATAAGGCCTCCAGCCTGCTCATTTTTAAATGAACCAGCAATAGCAATAACAGCAATAAACTATTTAAGCACCTCATAAGCTCTGTTTACAAACCCCAGTTACAATCACTAATTACAATTACCAATTCACAATTTACCAATTACATTTACTGATTGCAAGCTAAATACAATTTGTACATTACCAATTACAATTACAAATTATCAAATACAATTACCAGTAACAATTACAGTCATCTAAAGATGACTAAACATCAGCTTCCAAATTTTGCAAAACCATTCCATAAAAAAGCATTCATCTTGTCATCTCTCTAAAGGAAGCATCATCTTAAACCATACTCAACAGCAAAAAATTTACTAAAATAAAACACCATTAGAATTGCGACTTGAGCTCCTTTCTCCCCCCTCAGAGTTTCACAGGCGCCTGGAGACTGCACTGTTTAACAGTGATTTTACTTTTTCGGGTCAGAAGCACCTCTGTTGAGTTTATCCTCAAAGAGGCGCTTTATAAATCTCAAACTACAATACAATTACATTAAACTGTAAAAGAATTTCTCTACAGTATCTGTCCCAACATGTTCACCGTTCTCTCCTCTCCTCAAATCATATACACTTCCTCCTAGCAACAACTGAATTCCGGTCCGGACTGGGCGTCTAAACATTAGACATACAACGAATGCAGAACACAATTCGAAGACGAGTCTCATTAAACCAAAACTAAATATTTCATCCTAAGACTCTTAGCCGATTCATTCAATCTGCACGAGAACAGAAGATTAAAGTCTGTCATTAAAATCCACTCCAGCCTGCCTTCTTCCTCAACTGCCACCAAGCAATTAGTACACAATGCAGCACACAGGACCTTCCCTTCCCTCCCTAACCACACAACAAAGAAGCTGCACTCATTGCTCGGCTAATCTCTAATAGGACAGGTAAATCGCATCAATTATCCTCCAGCATCGGCCTCAGCCCCAGCCGGGCGCACAAAGCGACTGAAGTACGTCATCAGGTCGACCGACGGCGAATACACTTCGAAAGGCCCTGCGATTATTTCCTTACAGCCTCGATTATTTTCCATCTTCAACCGGCACATGTAGTATTATCTAGTTCGGGCAACCGCGCGCTGACAGACTGGTCGAAAACACCGTTTGCTATCCCTAACATTTCCTAATACCATTCAGAGCCCTTTGTCTGTCTCCCTCTTGCTTCCCTCTCTTTCTCTGTCTGTCTTTTCGTCAGTCCGTCCGTCTCTCCCTTCGGGACGGTAGTTTCACAAAGAACACCGGCGCTTGGAGTTCCCGTGGTAAGGTACCGATGCCTGATAGCCATCAGGCTCCAGGGCTTCAGAGGCTGGGGCAACTCATGTAACAGATCGGAAATAACAGCTGGAATAACAGGGCGCCGAAGGATGTGGCAAGCCTGTGATGATGCACCTCGCGTTGCGCCTGAGATCCACAAGCCAGCAGGTACCTGGCCTTCAAAAAAGAGTCAAAACCTCGTGCTGAATTATAGACCACACCAACTATCTCCCGCAATCCTGTCCGATTCGTTAATTATTTATTGTATTGTATTTGATAACTTATTATCAAGCAGACGGCAGCTCGGTGAGTTGGCAGCCGACCGGTGTAGTGCGAGATCGGTTCCGGGGCGAAGGAGTTCCAAAAAGTATTGTATTGTATTTGATAACTTATATAGCGCTTCTTACAGAACAAACTACTCAGAGGCGCTTCCAGCATGAGAATCCCTGGGAAATAAGAACGTCTTTAAACAACGAGCTGACTGAGCTCTATCATTAACAGCGACCCTTGCACGAAGCGATAGCGGAAGTCCATTCCATAGAGATGGGCCAACAACAGCAAAAGCCCTCTGCTGAGCAAGGGAGGACTTAACACGAGGAACAAATAGATCCAGACGATCTAGAGAACGTAAAGGACGGGATGAGGTACTAAAGTGTGGAGGCCGACTAAGATCACAAAGATATTTCGGAGCCTGGCCCATACGAGCTCTAATTACCAGTGACAATAGTTTAAACTGAATACGAGATTGGATAGGGAGCCAATGAAGTTGCTGAATTATGTAATTATTTAATAACTGCCTGCGCGTAGGCCGAAGAACAGCGTGACCAAATCGCGGCAACAGCATGTCTAATTGGCATGCTGACTACCAATGTACTTAGCAGCTAGTTAGAATTTAACGGTTGGCCTTAGCATCTGACCTGGTAGGTTCATCCCGTATCAATAACTGGATACTATGATAAAACATCGAGTATTCATTGGCCATCATATTATACGCGGTTTTTAGGTATACATTTACGTAAGGTAAAGCTTATGGGACGCGGTGGTGAAGTGGTATGGTCTGTGCCTCATAACCGGAGGGTCGCCGGTTTGAATCTGCCTCAAGCCACTGTGTATCGACCTTGGACAAATTGCTCCCCACAATTGTCTGTCGTCTGTGATGAAGGCAACGGGAAACCACCTCACTCATCTCATCCCCGTGTGGCATAAAGCCAATGGACAGAGAACTCATCATCATCATCAAAGCCTAGGAAGCCATATGATGTCCCTAAACTTCTGCAATCCAGTCTGTGCTTAAACTGAGGAAATCACAGGAAGCAACATTTCGAGATCATTTTCAGAGGACTCTCAATCGACCCCACAACCAACCAAGTTCGATAACGTTCCTTAACAAATTTGCCAATATCTCACCTCAACTCAATTCATCACACCTCACATCAACTAAAATATCCTGACCTCATTTCTAATCAACTCATCTCACCGAATCCTTTCTGTTCTTGGGGGATTGTGCTTCGAACATTAGCACTATACGGTGGTCTATCGGTAACGTGATTGGGCCGGTGATCATGCGGTCGCAGGTTCGAGTCCGTGTAACAACGCTGGGCAAGTTGTTTGTCACCAAGCAGCATTGTTTGGTACAGGCATAAGCTGGGAAGTAAACGGTAAGTCCTGCGATGCACTGGCCCTGGGTCCAGGACCTTGGGATTCGTCCACTGCCGGCTCAAGAAAAGAAAATGAGAACCTCACCTACGTTCACTTGTGGGATATGGGACACACTTTTACACTGTATCCAGCCGGACTTTCTGAGTGATGTGTATGTAAATTTATGACTGCATCCTGTTTAGAACATTTTGCTAATTAAATATTACAAACCGTGTAATGAATTCAAACACAAACTAAGTGATACCAATCAGGGCCAATCAGGAATGTCTCTTAATTAGTAAGTCCCTTTTCTTTGCCAAGCAATACTTTAGAGAATTCAAAGCGAAAAACCCACATATTAGTAAAACCCATACGTAATTCACTCAACACAAGAACATAGGACGGAGAACGAAAGAACGAACCTTTTGTCAACCTGTCTTAGGTTTGGTAATAATAAGAAATTATATAGCAAATTATATAATACAACCGAGGTCGAGAAAAGGGCGGAGTAGCTGCAGATCCCTTCAATTCACAAGCCAGGTTATCTTTTGCATTCACCCTGACAGTTCAACATCATGTTTTTCCATTGGCCATATATGCATGTTTAAAGCGACACCGGGAAACTTTTCTCTTGCTGTTGGGCTAGGCTTGTGGTCAATACCTTCAAGGGATGTTACAGAAATGTTCCTCATGAATGAATAAGTGAATCTATGGATGGATGGATGGCTGGATGGATGGATGCATGAATGGATGGATGGATGGAAGAATAACTGAATGGATGGATGGATGGATGTATTGAGTATGTATGCATGTATGTATGTATGGATGGATGGATAGATGGATGATGGATGTATGGAGTATGTATGTATGTATGTATGTATGTATTTATGGATGGATGGATGGATGGAAGGATGGATGGATGGATGGAGGATTGATGGATGGAGGTAGGAAGGTGACTGCTACTGTGGCAACTGCGAATCATTCAAGGAATCTTTCAGATCCAGCAGAACTGTAACTTTATAAACCACAAACATCTGTTGGACGTTCTTAACAGCTCTAAAAGCTCTCTCTCACCGGTCATCATTCTGTACAGAATTTTCCGGAATTAATGGAAACCAACCAAAAACACCGTCCACAAAACGGATGACATGACATCTAGACATATTTCAAACTCATCGATGCAGAACTGGAAGCTGTGCTGAATATTTTAGGATTGCAAGACAAATGTGACAGAATTCCGTATTTCTTATATTCCTGGGACCAAGAGACATGAAAATTTATCTTGCCCAATTGGGAGGAAGGACAGACTTGAGTGCTCTACAAATAGCGCTAAAGAAAGAAAAACAAGATGCAGGCAGCAGCAGCAGCAGCCAATGCTGCATCAGCTGCAGCAGCGGAACTCCGTGCAGCATCATCGCAGAAAGACCAGGCTCCCGCTGCTGCTGCCCCCGTTTGCATCTCAGCAGATTGTGATTCTGGGCTAATAATGCTTAGCTGTGACATGTAGTCTCTTGCTGGCGTGAGGACAATGCCAGCAAAGCTCTAAGCATCTCATAAGAATTGCACAAAAATTTGATACTCTGCCACTCCCAACCTGGATATCAGCATCTGAAACTCCAACTATGACTCCATCCGCTAAGGCTCTATGGTTTCACCTTTGACTCCATATATAACTAACTCTATGACTCCGCATTTTGTGTCATGACTTCTGTGACTATAATTATCTATAACCCCATCCATGACTCCATCTACTTCTATGACTCCAGTTGCTCCACCAATGATTCGAACCATGTTTATGCCTTTACCTCTTACTCCATCTATGACTGATTACTTCTACCTCTACCTATGACTCTAAGACTCCACAGACTACTTCTGTGACTCCATCTATGACTGATTACTTCTACCTCTACCTATGACTCTACGACTCCACAGACTACTTCTGTGACTCCATCTATGACTGATTACTTCTACCTCTACCTATGACTCTACGGCTCCACAGACTACTTCTGTGACTCCATCTATGACTGATTACTTCTACCTCTACCTATGACTCAACGACTCCACAGACTACTTCTGTGACTCCATCTATGACTGACTACTTCTACCTCTACCTATGACTCTAAGACTCCGACTATTCTATGACTCTATCTATAACTGTATCTATAACTCCATCTACGTCTCCATGGATGACACATAATCTCCAACTATTACTCCATCTTCACTCCATCTTCACCTATGACTACATCTACGACTCCACTAAAAACGGTGTATTTAACCCTAGGTGGTCAAAGGGACTGCACCAAACTTTGCAAACTATGTGAAGAGAGCAAACCTGTTGTGGAGGGTTGTTGAAATGTTTGGGTTTTTCTATGACATCCACACGCAACACAGAAATAAAAAAAAACTTATGGAAGATCGACAGCTAGATATAGAAATTGTCAAATCTGAGGTCAACTTTAAGATGAAGAGGAGCACAAAATGAGGCAAAATCCAGATAGAGTTTCAGGCATAACAGAAACTCAAACTGCAACGTCACACACATCGAAGAGATATTCCTGCTCCAAGTGACATCTTCAGTGACAAGGCTTCAAAGAAAGCACCGCAGAAGCGCCCCGAGAAGAAAACACTACATCGTTATCTCTTTCACAAAAACAAACGCAGACAGTTATCATCCAGATAAGAAGTAAGTATCGCTGAAGCAAGTTTCAACATTCGGAAACTGTGCACCAAAACAGACACATCACACACCTCCCGTGTTTCTCAACACAGTCAGAAATATGGAGATTTGATAACACTTCTGTTTTGATAATCAAAATCCCTCACTTTCGTGGCACTTTACATTTTTTTGACTAAACAGTTTTACCTTGCAACTTATTCCTCTCCCATAAGTTTCAAGCACTAGCATTCTGCGTAGGATAGAAACAGTTCACGGTATATTTTACGTACGTTAGGAAATCCTCCTGTGGTCAAACAAATGCCAAAAACAACTGAAAGCCAACACAACAAGTGATAGGATACCCTGAAATTTTAGGATGTGGAAACATGTCAATCCTAAAGAGTACTACTTACCGGACTGCTGACTAGTGTGGGTCCATTGGAGTAAGGATATGGTGGAATTAGAGGATAGCCGAATGGTAACCTCTCCGGAATAGGATACTCGGGCAGCTTGGCTGTAAAAGAAAACCATAAAATACAAAAATTCTTTGCAGAGCTAGTAAACAAACAAAAATCTTCAATGTTCTACAACACAAAACTTTTAATTTAATTAAATCTCTGATCTAATGGCCTAGAGAGTCATTTTCACAACTGATGGTCGCCTAGTGCGAAACCATAGTCTAGAATAATTAATTATTTCTTACAAAAGTCCAGTTGAAATCCAATTGTTCAGGAAAACAAATAAATAATTTCCCTTGTTCCTTAGGAATCCACTGCCCAGTTTTTTGCATTCTGCAAGTTTTTCAAAGTCCTTCACGGTTAAACATACTGGTAATACTCGGTAACACTCGTCCGTTTCAACCTGTTGACCCACAATAGCCCGACTTCTGGTTTCCTCGTCTATCGGATTTCGACTGGACTTCTCCTCTTAGGATTTTTGACTGGTTTCACCTGAAGCAATCATTTACTGATGCCGTGTGCATCATGATAATGGCGCTATAGAAGTCATTAGATTAGATAACATAACATTACATTAGAAAGACTGCGATTACATCACATTATATTAGACAGGATTTTGTTCCAAGTTTACCTGGTGGACGAGAGAGTGGTAGTCTATTGGTTTTCTCGGCCTCGGCCATACTACGGCGCTCTATAAATTGTCTTATGATTATGATTATTAGCATGCTAGGCTGTCAATCAAGCACCAGGGGGTTCAAATCCTCACCAGAGCTGAATTTGTTTTGCGACGTTGGCTCCACTTGTGCTCCCTAGCCAACTATAATGAGTACACTGACCATACACTGTCAGTGGGAGGATCAGGCGGTGAAAGAGAGGACTGGCCACCCACCCTCATATGCCGAGGTTAAGAATAATGAAGTCGCTGACCCACGGCTGCCTCTCAGGACGAGCTTAAGGGTCTACTCCTCGTCCTCTCTACCCTTGGAAACTGGAAGAAGTATTTCAACAATTCCCAAGGACTTTTAACGACCGATCCCAGAATGGAAATGTGCTTGAACCCCCATCTGGTGGCACCAGTTATTTGCCCGGCTGACTGGCACTGCCATTCTCCCATTTGCCCGAATACCGCTGCTGCTGCTGCTGCTGCAGATGTCACGGGTTCCTGAGAGTCTAGGCGAGTGGCAGACACGTGGATCACCTGTGATCCGCAAAAGCTGTAACTGAACTTGACGCTCTGGAAACAATATCCGATAATACGGTATCCAGTGTCTGCCCTGGCCCAGATAAAACTCCTGAAAGGCAATAAATCTGTTCAAGACTAAAACCCAAACCCTTTAATGCCAGCCAAGTTCAGATACTGAACCCGGTCTGATCAGGCTCATCAATCAAGATGCGGATTTACCTCCACCTGATCTGTAATCAGCCACTGAGAATTAACACGCACAGATTAGGCAAAGTTAGGTAACAGCCCATTTTGCATGGTCCCCGGGGTTAAAAGGTCGTTCAGTCGGTACACAGGTCTGCCTGATACAACCTGGTGCACTCCTAGCATGTCTGTTCACGGCAAACACTGCTGGTGCCACAACACATTAGATACAGACTGTCTAGCATCAGATCACATTCGTTGTGACCTACTGCCAGATATTTATCTCTACTTACAAATGTAAAAAGTATTTTAATAGCTCTCTTATAGTAAAACAAAATGCACTATCATTGGTACATCTCTATTTGACTGAGCATCTGTGAGTAACTTGGCTCCCATAACTTAGTTTTCTTACAGAACTGTAGAAATCTTGAGATTACGATAATGATTACATCAGATTACATCCTGGAACCGAACCCTTTTGCCTATCGATTTTGTTTTGACTAACCGCCTGTGCATAAGCTGGTTCCCACAACTTAGCTTTCTTTTTTGGGTGCTGTAGAAATCTCGATATTACAATTACGATTACGATCAGTGCCTATTTGCAAATCTGATGGCCAGAACTTTGCTATCGCGGCAACAAAATTACCAACTATTAATAATAATAATAATAATAATAATGAGACAATTTATATAGCGCCGTAACACGGCCGAGGCCGAAGAAAAGGGCGCTGTACATATGTTCAGGCGACAATAGAAAATCAGCTACAGTCATACGATAATTTAAATAGAAACGTTTTAAGCCTTTCTTAAAGTTATCCAAGGATGGAGCATTCTTCACGTGGTCGGGAAGGCTATTCCACGCAGTGGGTCCGGCAATCGAGAAAGAGCTTTCGCCAAACCGCGTGGTAGACCTTGGGACCTGCAGATGGTTCCTCGACGAGGACCTCAGCCTCACTATTGTGAGTGAAGCACGAGGATCTTAATTCAAGATATGACATATGAACGAACTCAGGACAACAGTTGCTGACCTGGTTACAATAAGATTTCTGCTGATTCATCGGAGGCCAGTGTAACATCCTAAACATCATCTCCTGCCTCTGTAACTGAACCTGCGCGCCTGTGAAAATGCTCAAGTTCGGGTTTTGTATGTCTAATAGCCCTCCGGTCGTTATGGACCAGGCCAATTTAGTCGCTTCTGTTGGAGGCCGGGAGAGGTTGCTGAGGAGAGAAAGAGAATGACACAGAGATACAGAGACAGCGACAGACAGAGACAGAGAGAGACAGAAAGCAACAGATAGGAAGAGAGAAACAGACAGAGGGAGCGATAGACAGTGAAATAAACAGAGAAACTGGGACAAAGACACACAGACCGACAGATAGGAAGTGACAGCAGGAAACCGACAGATGCAAACACACAAACGCATACACACAGACAAAGCAGACAGGCAGGCAGACAACAAACAGTAATTGACAAACAGCGAAGACACACTGACACGAACACTGAGACAGTCAAACAAACATCAAGAGAGAGAGAGACAGACAGACAGAGACAGAGAAAGACAGAGAGAGAAAGAGTGAGAGAGAGAAAGACAGAGAAAGACAGAGAAAGAGACAGACAGACAGAGTGTGTGAGAGAGAGAGACAGAGAGAGAGTGAGAGAGAGAGAGAGAGAGAGAGGAAGGGAGGGAGGGAAGGAGGGAGAGATCCATACAAGGGGATGCAAAGGCAGACAGAGAAGGACACACTGGCATCGACACACAACAAGCTTTGATAGTGTGGCGGCGGTAGGCGCCGTGTTTTGGCAACGAGCTCCCGTGACATGGAAATAGTTTGAATACCATATTACCATCATCCCCTCATCAGAAGCGGGGTGGGAGAGCCAGGGCCAAGGGATGGCGAGGGGAGAGGCGGACAGGACTATCCGAGATCATCGCCCATTAACACAATTACAGCCATTTCCAACAATTCGAAACACTCTCGCTGTATCACACACGTCCCTTTCTACACTCTCCTAAATTCGCCCAGTCCTGGATCTACGGATGCCTCCTACGTTAGAACAGCCGTGCACATATTTTAACAAGCCACATACGAACAACTATTTATAAAAACTGTGTGCAACATACATACATACATACACATACATACTACATACATACATACATTCATTCATACATACACACACACACATTCGTATATACATACATACATACACACATACATACATACATCATACATACATTCATTCATACATACATACATACATGCATACATACATACACACATACATACTACATACATCATACATACATACATTCATTCATACATACATACACACATACGTACATCATACATACATACATTCATTCATACATACATACATGCATACATGTGTACATACAAACAAACAAACATACATACATATATACATACACCGTAATTCTAATTTGTAACTTCTATAGCGCCGGAGCATAATGCACAAGGCATCAACCGATGGCACACATACGTACATAACATCTATGTGCAAAGATGTATCTTACTTATAATAAATCAACTTGAGCTGATTTATAATTGAGCGCTACACAAAGCAAGGCAAGTGACAATTAATTATATGCAACATATGACATTATTATCTTCCAATTTATGCTGTAAATTGTGGAGTATTTTCGGCATACTCTACACCATTGCTACTGTTAAATGTCATTCTGAATCCTCCTCCTCGTACTCCTCTTCCTCGTCCTCCTCCTCCTCTTCTTCCTCGTCCTCGTCCTGCCCCTCTTCCTCCTCCTCTTCTTCCTCGTCCTCCTCATCCTCTTCCTCGTCCTCCTCCTGCCCCTGCTCCTCCTCCTCTTCTTCCTCCTCCTCCTCCTCCTCACCATCACCACCACCACCACCACCACCGCCATCATCATCATCATCATCATCATCATCCTTCTCTTCCTACAGTCAAGTCAAAATGAAAAGAAGATCAGTACCTAACAAGCTAACAACAAGAGGAAGCAATGGGTATAAAGTGTAAGCAACTTCATTTTTCTTAGCCTCTGGATATGAAGGCGAGTGGCTAAGTCCTCTTCATCGCTGCCTGATCTTCCAACTGACAGTATATGGTCAGTTGGCTCGTTACACCTGAGTTGGCATGGAAAGGTGTTAATCGGGTGGAAATTTAAAACATTTCTAGCCTGGTAGGGACCAAGTCTAGCTGATATAGGCTCTTAACTAAGCCTCAAATACCATTTCCTATAACCGGAACCATTCACAGCTGAATATCGGTTCTTGAGTACGGAGGCAAAACTACTGCGTCGAATTTCTAAAGTTTCTCAATGCATTTCGACTGAACAGACAGACGTTGCTATGCAGTATCGGTTAGCATCTTGTGGTTTGGCACCTTGAATGTTTCACATCATCAGCTGCTGGGCAACGCAGCAGCAGCAGCATACCAGTGGTTTTTGAACATCGAGTTTCTACTTAAAGATCAAGTAGCCCTAGGACTGAGAGGCAGACATCCTGACAGACAGACAGACAGACAGATAGGCAGGCAGAGAAAGAGACAGATGAAAAGTCAATCTCTGCAGCTTGTACCTGGACACCCTGATCAATCCTTTGCCGTTATTTAATATTGCTTTTCGAGTTTGAAATGGCGGATATCAAATCAATCTGAACTGCGCTGTAACAGTTACACTGACGAGCTGTCTGTCAAAAATCTAAATTAGCTCATTATCTGATTGCCTTGCCAAGGCAGCACACAGCATCGGGCCTTCCTGCCGCGAGGACGCAAGCAGTTAGGCCTCCGGGCCTGTGCTTTGCAGAGAAACCAGTGCTACGGGCCTCTGATTGGCTAAATGCTCACCAGGACTTCATAAACAGACAAAGAAAGGTCAAACCCTACGATGTCATAGAAGGGCCAAGCGAAAGCCCTTCCCTCAGCAGCTCTTCATTGAAACCCACGCAGGTGTTGTTTGGAGCTTGGAACTGGGTCTGCCCCGAACCGTTCCGAGTGTCCTCCGTACGTACCCCAGGAAGGAATCCCTACCAACCCCCGGCGCGATCACGTGACCAATCATAAAAAGATGGCCGACGCGATAGTAAAGCAACTTAAGTTCTTTCAAACTTAAAACCAACGAAATTGTGGTGATAAAAAACGGGCCTTCGCAGGGAAAACAGACCACGTCACGGTGAACTAGGCAACTATCCGGTAGTCACCTCGGTGGAATAATGCCAGGTTTAAATCTGCAACTAGGTCACTGGGCAACATGCAGACTCGGCAAATTCAAAGTGGAAACAGTTTGCTGGACAAGAGCCGTCAAGAACGAGTAATATCAATATTTGCAACTACAGGTGGTTTGTATCTCAGAAACAGAATCTGGCAACGGACCCAAAGAAAGAAAGAGGTGAAGATTCAGATCTTGTAATGTATGACGGATTTATATAGCACCAATTTTGGATATTTATTCAGGTGTAGAGTTCTTGAATTGCTCTCACTTAGCTGAAACTCAAACGTCAAATCACACCAATCAAAACTCGTAGATCTTTCTAATCTCACATAGCAACATGCCAATCTTCACACACAATGCGGCAAACATGTAGTATCGGGGTCCGCTGTATTTTTGGGCGTTAAGGGGCGGGGTTCCTCGTTGCGGAATCTTTGACAAGGCTATACGGCTGCTGGCACCTTACACAGTTCACATAACTTCGGATAATTTTTTTTCGTTAGTAGTACGTTAGAACGCTTAACTCGTCTTTGCAGATCGTGTTTAGCTCGAATATATTCATTTTAGGGACAATTTAACTTGCGGCAACTACAGCCTACCATATAATACCATAAGCCACGTCACGCACACAATCCCCAAAGACAAAGCCCAACATAGAGCGGTCCTAAAGCGGACCCCGATACTACATGTTTGCCCATAATGCATCAACGTATTTATGTATGTTGGCAAGTATACATGTATGTGTGTATCTGAAAATTTATATAGCACCATTAAGTACCTCACAAAAGTGATGCTGGCATCTCATCAACCGAAACTGACCCTGCCTGTGCTTCATCCTCACCTTTACCTGCCATTTCCGCTCACCTCCATCCTACCTGCGCACAACCAAAATGATTAGCAGTGCCATTATAAATTTTCCTCGGGAAATCCGAAAACGTCTGGAGCGTCTAATTCCTTCTACTCGACATCAAAGGAAGCCTGGCGAGGCACCGAAGGAAACAGAAGACATAGCGACCTGCAGCTAGAGGATGTCACGATTTCAGGGCTCACGTGCAAAGTGCGTGGCATACTGTATCAGACTGGAAAAGCAACTCAAAAGTATGCGTGGCATACTGTATCAGACCGGAAAAGCAACTCAAAAGTATGCGTGGCATACTGTATCAGACCGGAAAAGCAACTCAAAAGTATGCGTGGCATACTGTATCAGACTGGAAAAGCAACTCAAAAGTATGCGTGGCATACTGTATCAGACTGGAAAAGCAACTCAAAAGTATGCGTGGCATACTGTATCAGACTGGAAAAGCAACTCAAAAGTATGCGTGGCATACTGTATCAGACTGGAAAAGCAACTCAAAAGTATGCGTGGCATACTGTATCAGACTGGAAAAGCAACTCAAAAGTATGCGTGGCATACTGTATCAGACTGGAAAAGCAACTCAAAAGTATGCGTGGCATACTGTATCAGACTGGAAAAGCAACTCAAAAGTATGCGTGGCATACTGTATCAGACTGGAAAAGCAACTCAAAAGTATGCGTGGCATACTGTATCAGACTGGAAAAGCAACTCAAAAGTCCCCTCTGAGTCAGAAGCCCATGTGAGCTCCTTCTCTCAACTCGGGTAATAATAATATCATTATTACTATTATTATTATTGATTAGTAACTTTTCTAGTGCCAGAGTATAAGGCACAATACATCACTGATGCCCCATCCAAACCGGCCATAATGATGATTGTTGTTGTTGTTGATGATTAATGATGATTATGATTATTTATGTTTATTGGATAGTGATTGCATTGATGATGATGATGATGATGACTGTACATATACATAATAAAACATCATCAACAACAACAACATCATCATCAGCAACAACAACAGTCATCATCAACAACAACAATCATCATCACAATAAAATCATCATCATCAACAACAATCATAATCATCATAAAGCATCAGCATCAACACACTCATGATCACCATCATCAACACAATCACTATCCAATAAACATAAATAATAATCCTAATCATCGTAGATCATCAACAACAACAACAATCATCATCACCTTCATCATCACTCGTTGCTCGTCAGCCTATGTGTTCAGCAGTGCTTACTGACGCGTGAATTAGACATCCGACATTCGCAGACAGTCCAGAGGACATAGCATCATAACTTGTGATTCCAAAGCACAGTGAGAAGAAACGACATATGTAGCGTCAATCAAAGACGCCTACATCAACGTAGATACAGAAACACATAAATATATAGATGAGGCAGCATACAGGCCTGTAAAAAGGAAATGAATGGACCTGAAGAAACCCCTTAAAAACGTCGCACCCACAGAGGCAGGCAGGACGACAAGCAGAGCGACATATAAGCAGGCAGAGCGACACAGAGGCCATTTGGGCTGACATTAAAACCCCTACAGTGCGGACTTTGACTTTTAATGAGAAATACAGGTGGGCAGAATCTAAGGACCAGCCCTATCAACCCGGCGGGGAGACTGTGAGAGACCTGTCAACAGATGAACATCACACATGGATAGGGGTCACTATTTCCCATCCATCTCAAGGAAACAATCACCAGGGCCGTATTTCGCAAGTTGTCCAAAATGTTTGTGAAAATAGTTTATAAGTGGAACAGGGGCACCCGAAAGTCAGAATAGTTAAGGAACGAGGCTTTTTATCGGGATATGATTTCACTGAACGATATAAGGGATGTTTGACTATTTATCCTATAGCAGGAAATTATTTATTTATTTATTTAAAGCACTTATAATGCACTTAATGTCAGTACATCTGAATCTGAGGAGCGGATGTATGTTCACTAGGGGCCAAGATGGAATCATGCAAAAAAGCCAGGGTAAAGTAGTTAGTCTTAACAACTGATTTAAAAGATGATAGCGAGTTCGCAAGTTGGGCCTTTGTGGTAGACGATTCCAAATGTGAGGAGCACAGCAGTTAAAGGCATGTGATCCTACCATTGCCCTGAACCTAGGTTCTTACAACAAACCAGTATCAGAAGAACACAAGAATCTGGGAGGGCAATATGGAGTCAGCAAAGTATTAAGGTATGATGGAAGGCCAGTGTTCTGAACCTTAAAAGTCAAGCATGCAATTTTAAACTTAATACGCCACTCAGCAGGAAGCCATTTTCTACTCTGATCTAATCTGTCTTAATCTAATCGGAAGACTTCTACAGTGCCACTATAACAATACAACACTTCTTAAAGGGTGTTCCTTCCAGAGTGACACCATACTGTATTCTCTTTATCTGTGCCAGGTCAAGTCAAAGTTGAGGTCAAATTGAAATAGGTCCTCACCATTACAGCTAAGCCTTTGTGTTTCAAGTGGAGAAAGTGTAGGAATGAATAGTATAAAAATTGGAAATACGCAGTAACCACAGATACAGGAGTAAACGGGTTTGCTCCAAAAACACGAGCAGTGAGGTAATAAGGCAGCATCCAGGGACAAAGTACGAAATGGGTAGTGACTAACAAGAGATAAAGGTAATGTAGCAAGGGACAAAGGTAAGATAACAAGAAATATAGGTAACAGCCTAACAGGGGATATAAGTAAGGTAAGCAAAGATAAAAGATAAAGGCAACGTAACAGCCTAGCAGGGGATATAGGTAAGGTAAGATAAAAGATAAAAGAGAAAGGTAACATAACAAGGGATAAAGGTAAGAAGGGATAAGGACAACAAGAAATATAGGTAACGGCCTAACAGAGGAAATAGGTAAGGTAAAAAAAGATAAAGGTAACAAGGGATAAAAGTAAAGGTAAGGAAACAAGGAATAAATGGGAAATTGAGACAATGGATAAATAAATGGTGTTGAAAACAAAGCTAGCAGTCATACGTTCACTGTAAGAGTAATGTAACCTTGTATGTTGATCAACGAAGCCAATGACATATGGCATGTTGACAAATCCATTACTTACTTACCTACTTAGGTGTATACACATTCGCTTGGTTTCCACAAGACCACAGCAACGCTTGCAATTCATTCCGTCTCAAGTGATGCTCCAGAAGGTGGGAAACGGCCATGCTAGCCAGCACAAGCAGGCACATAGTGTACCAGTGACGATAACCTCTACACAGCTGGTATTTGACACCACATTCTGAGACCCTGGTACTTATCTGCAACAAAACTTAGCCGTAAGCCTACACCAGATGGCCCTAGAAAAATTTAAAGTTACCGTACACTACGTCAGACCACATTACATCACTCAGTAAAAAACGAATTCTCTTGCAGCCATCAGAAGCAGCCATCCATCTCTTCGATTACTGATGTCGTGTGAGAACTTCAGCCAGATGATAGTGCCATAACAGAACCTCATGGAGAAGGAGCGGTATGGTTGATGAAGGCATGCAATTAATGCACAAAAACCCTAGATCAGGTGCATTCCATATCTGCCCGGAGTACATACTGAGTACACTCCAAGCAATTCAAGCATATCTGGTAAATATACTTAATCCACTCCAAGCATCCTCTTGGTTATACTGGGTGCGAGAATGAAATGCTCGCATCTCTGATTGCAACACACACAAATAACTTAACAAGTTTAAACATCAGCATCATGCACACTGATCAACTGAATTTTGCTGGATTTTTGCAACAAATTGTGATTGTGGACACTGGTTTCATTTCAACATTACTATCAGCTGATGCCTGGCACATTATGACAGCGTTGCAGAGTCATTGGATTAGATCGGATATCAACTGGTTTTCTTGGATTAGATTAGAGTATATCAGACTTCTGGTGGACTTCTGGATATATAAAACAGATAAGACTGCAAATGGAAAACACGCTTTTACAAATAATAGCAATTGTGGACTGCGGCTTCATTTTGAAGCAAACAGACCCCTCTCGTTATAGTGTGTTGTAATAATGGTGCTACATAGTCTTTGGATTTGATCAGATGAGATGAATCCGAATCCTGAGGAATTACACTAGTAAAACCACATGTAGACATCAGAAAGCTAAGTCAAGGAAGGAAAACACGCTTGATCTGGTCAACATACTTAGCGAAGCAGCCGAGAAGACAAGAGGACCTACTTAATAATTCAACATCGTGACTTAGCAAAATTATTCCAGACAGTTGCAAATTATTGGGCAAAGTGGAGGAAGAAGTCCGCAGAAAGCCACCATCGAGAATTATTACAAGCTGTGTATTATGGAGGATTCTCTAATTCACCACCAGTCATTAATGTCCCGTCTTGGTCCTTCCCTGCTTTGCTGTATATTCCCTCTTCCTACCATTTCCTCATTCCTTCAGTTGTTCCTTGATACAAATAAAAAGGCAGACAGAGAAAAACATTAGGCAAGCACAGACAGATAGACTGTGCAACAGTCAAAAAGAAAGGCTGGAGATAGACACAAAGGCAGACAGACAGACAGATTGTGCAATTTGTGCAACAGTCAAACAGAAAGGCAGGAAGACAGACAAAGGCAAGCAGAGAGACAAGCAAGATCACAGACAGATATGCAGACTAAAAGGCGAGCATAGTGACAGGCATTAAGAAAGCGACAGTAAGAGCAACAGACAGAAAGAGATTAAGCTTCGGAAAATCTGGATTTGTCCACACATGACAGAGCCTTGGATTTTTTGTACACAGGCTAATAGGAACAAAAAGCTTTTATTGATTCTCAACTTACCTCCGACGTTTGTTCCACTCGAATTCTCATCAGCTGAGTAATTGTTCTGAACATCCAAGTCAGAACTTTTTCTCTGCAGAAATGTAACAGAACACAGCATAAGCACACGTCTGTATCAAAGTTTTTCCTCTAAAAATAACAGTAACAAACTTATAGACTCGCTCGCAAAGGCTTTGTCTAACAACAGCTTGTTCTAAACCAGACCCAGCCACAAAACAAACATTGCCTGCGGAATGGCGGAATCGACACGGTGTTGATACTAACACAGGACGACGGAAAATAAAGCGAGTTTCTACAATAAACAGGAATTTCGAGAAAAAATCCTCAAGAAATAACAGCGGAAAGAAGCAGAATGTGTGTTTGAATGCAACACTTGATAAGAACAAGGGCCGCTCGTTGTTCATTGATTAAAGTAACTGTTGTGAAAATTTACAGATTCACACTTACAGCTGACCATCTCTATTTTTATGATTTTCTACAGCCCATTCCTCAACCAGCTGTTCAATTTTTAAGTTGAGAATCAATAAAAGCTTTTTGTTCCTATTAGCCTGTGTAGAAAAATCCAAGGCTATGTCATGTGTGGACAAATCCAGATTTTCCAAAGCTTAATCTCTTTCTGTCAGTTGCTTTAACTGTTGTTTTCTTAATGCCTGTCACTATGCCGGCCTGTTAGTCTGCATCTCTGTTTATGGTCTTGCTTGTCTCTCTGCCTGCCTTTGTGTCTTTCTCCTGCCTTTCTTTTTTCCTTTTGGTGGAGTTTGGAGTTTCCCAGTCAGCTGAACAGCTACCATTTTAACTGGCATCAAAGAACTCTTAAACACACTAATTTTATTTTCAGAATAACTCTTTGAGTCTAAAACAAAACTGAAGACAGACAGAAACTGGCAGGATGTCACTCGTGAAACAGCCATATGTATTTGTGTGTTGATTTAATATCTTTTTTGTAGTTGTCTAAATTATCAGCAGAAATCTCTAGAGAGACAGAGAGGAAGAAAATTGAAGACAGACATACAAAGACAGAGACGGAGGGCATGGCACTCGCCCTAAGCACCACAACTGCATCACAGTGTCCTTGGTTTTCTTTTACACTTGACATTGGTCGACACTGTACTGAAAAGTACAACAGAGCTTACTCCTGCGCTCCAAGACCAGACAATGCACTCATTGTTTCCTTTACAATAGTTTCTGAAAGGTTCCATTGGCGACATCTCAAGGCTTTCGCTTCCCTCTTCTCAATGTTGCTGGTCCAAGTGACTGCAGTTTCAGCAAAGTTCCGTCAATTAGTCAAACATACATGTGCTAGCAGTTTGCTATACAGGTAACACACGTTCTAGAATTTTCATTATTAATTATAGGACTGAGGTCGGCGGCGAAGAATTGATCTCAGAAAGAAGTGACACCCAGAGGGCATGACACCGTCCCTGGCCGTTACCATGGCGACCGGCATCAATGCGCAGTCTTTGTCTCCAAGGCAACGAGTGAAGAGGCCCTGTGGAGTTGAACAGATTCTTTGTGCAGGTGGAGGAAACCGCTGCCTCAGCAGCTGCGGAAGACCATGCCGCATCCGTACTGCCAATGTCTAATGGCATCACACACCAGTGTGACTGAACACTTCTTCATTCACAAATTGTCTGTATATATGTATGTATCTGAAAATTACATAGTGTCTGCCAAGTTGGTCACAAAGTGCTGGAACGTGGCTACCTCTAACAATAAAATTCAGGCAAATCAAGCTTTATCACCATATCATGATTTCTAATTTCCTTGACCCAACGGGGGGTTTCACTAGTTTGTCCAATATCACTCGTTTGATGCCTTTGCCATTGTATAATGGCGCTGAAGAAGCCATTAGATTAGATTAGATTACAATAAAACAGATTGGCTACAGTAGTGAGTTTCGTCACCTTACCATACCCTACTTTTTCATACCAAACCTTACCTGTATCTTACCTTTGGCATTCAACTCATTTCCTAAATTCATTTATACTGACAACCGGACCACGCAGAGCTGCCTGATATGAAGAATTGCGGGTAAGAGTCTATGGAGATCTTAATTTATTGCTTTCTGTCTAGGTCGAACAGAACGGGACCACTTCATTCCACCTTTTGGAGGTCAAATTATCAACGGCAACACCATTGCTACGGGTCCAAACGATGACACACTGTCACGTCTTAATTAATAATCAGATGCTTGCATTTAATTAGTCTGAAGGCTTTATAAATTTTTCATGACAACATCTGTGTGCAGTTAGCGCTTCTCGCTGGATCAAGGATTTGACCCCATCTGGCAACCTGCAAATTTCTGGAACATATGAAACGTATTACCAACCCATTAAAGGTCATGGGGTCACTGAAACCCTCAGCTGTAAGGAGTTAAAATCAGTCTCTGTTCTATCAGTCAGTTTCAGGGTGCTAGCTCTTGTCTCTTCCAACCAATTCTGTATCGGCCTAGCACGATGGCATTTTTGGGAACTTTTCTAAACATTTCAGTTCCTCTGAATCATTGCCAAGGTGATGATTTTAACACATTTCACATTCATAACATTGCGCTGCTCTGCCTTTGTGTATGTAGTTAGGTCCACACTTGTATGCAGGTATACTTAAACACTTCTCTAACACCTGAAATCTTCTCGAAGGCATAATTAAATGAGAAACCCACTGAATTTTAATTACTCTGAACTTAAAGCTAGACAATTCCAGTCCTTAAGGTTTCCTCAGTCAATTCTTTCATCTTCCAATTCAAACATACCCTCCAACCACGGGGCCACCCACCGACGAATTCTCTTGATAGTATTTAAGCTTAATTCTAAGCAGACACAAAGCAAAGCTGTGAGGCGAACACACCGCTGACTGACGCATAGGTATAAGCTGCGGAAATGTCTCCAGATTGAACCTCTTACTCAAAATACTTTGTATAAGACATTAGCATCAGAAGTATCAGTGTTTCCACCCTTATAATTCACAGCCCTTAATCTGTTTACTCGTGGATAGTTAATTTCAACTTAGAAAATAAACATCAGAAAACAAATAAGACTGCTACACGCAAAAACAATCAAGAAGCAGCCGATAACAAATATCAATTTGTTTTCCTTAAATATGTTAGTTCGAACAAACACTGCTTTGGAGGAGGACTTCATGCTGCACTAAGCATCCACTGCACCTGTCTGATGTAGTTTCCAGATGAAGTACTGCGGGTCAGAGACTCGGGTCATATATGATCCGGGTCATTAGATACTTCGCAAACATTGTTTCACACAGACTAGCAACAATTCAAACACGTACAGCGAGAGGAATAGAAAGAAAGGAACGAGGGTTGCGGCTAAGGAAAAAGATCAACAGTAACAGACGGCGGCGAAGGAAGAAAAGAACGAAGGAGCAGTGAGTAAACGACAGAATGGGGGGGGAGTACGAAAGGGGGAGGTGGTAGTGGTATTGCTTGCAGCACCTTTGTAATGGCGTCAGCACGTGAGCACATTGCGAATGTTTTTCGAAAGCTCCAGTATTTTCTTGGCAACACTCAGATTTTGCTCAGAGGGCTTATCGTTTCAATACAGCCACGCTGAGAACAACAACGTTCAGCTTTGCCAACAGTATCACCGGCGGATGCTAAAGATAGCGTTCATTGTCCAGAAAACCAGTCATTCTCGCGCTTCATAACCGAGGCCTTTTCTTCTTCTCATCGTGCACAAAAAACAGCTGGATGCTGCAACCCAGAGTTTGTGCTAACTCGATCCTATACGTTCCTTACTCTACCAACCGATGGAAATGAATCGCCAGAAACCTCAGAGCTGTTACTGGCACCTCCAGGATCTACGGCACACCAAATTAGAAGTGCAGAGATAATAATACCCCAGTATAAGACTTTATAAGTGCTGAAACGCCTCATGCAAAGGTACGGACCACTTCATAAGGCTTCACCAACTGATATTAAGCTTCTCCCGCTGGCTTCAGCGCAAATCAGACCCGTTAAACTTTAAACTCCAACATAAACCAAAGTTTGGCATACATAATACTATAATGCTAATCAACTTTCCAGATGCTTCAAGTTTGTGTTTTAATGCTCTGACATGGAAGCTTTGGAGGCATACCTTAAAGTGAAATAAAGACAAAGCTTCAGCAGACCACATCACTTGGCACACTTCATGCTTTTATAGTATTTGAGTTTCCACAGATGTAAATTGTTAGCTCTTAAACACCATCCTACTTCTTTCGTTTAACGTCTAAACATCAGTACACTTCAAACTTCAGAACAGAGATGCTTTTCTTCCCAGGCAGAGCATAAAGTATTGGTACATTTAAGCTGAAGTGAAAAATACTTTAAGCTACAACCCAATTCATGTTTCAACACACTTGATGTTGAGAATGACGTTAGCCACAAACCACTTCAGTTTCAACAAGCCTGAAGCTTTGACATTGAAAGCTTCTATGTACAATATCAAGATGTCTTCTACAATCAGCAAAGGGTAACTGGAACAGACATAATGCTGAGGAGGAAGATAAAGGAATGGGCAGAGAGAGAGAGAGAAAGAGAGAGAGAGAGAGAGAGAGAGAGAGAGAGAGAGAGAGAGAGAGAGAGAGAGAGAGAGTGGCACATGTTTGATACAATATTAAACATTTTATGAAATTTACTAAAGTTATATAGTTACTAGTGCATATTATATATATAAAACATACATAAATTTTATACAATAATGCAGTATTCTATATTAGATGGATGCCTGTAGAAAAAGTATTTTAAAAGTAACACTGTATAAAACTGCTTCCCACTACTTATGCAATATTCATTCAGTCAATTCATACAATGCCTCTTCAAGATATCTACCCCCAACTTCCATCCCAGCTTCAGCAAGAGACAACAGTTTTCAAGCCTCAATATCTTATTATTTATTGTACGTTAATACTCTTAATATTGTTTTTTAACCCAGAGGATTATATCCCTAAGGTAAGACGAAAAATTATGTTTGAGAGACTTGTTACATCTGGGATGGCTAATCTTCGCGCATGTCTGGCTTGATGAAAGTACCGCGCTAAGCAACTGGGTTAAAGCACTGGATGGCTACAGAAAGGCGTTGAAACAGGAATGAAGTCTCCCTTTTGTCTCCAGGCACTTGGAAAGCAAAAGTAAGACTGCTATTATTATTATCATCATCATCATCGTCATCATCATCATCATCATTATTATTATTATCATTATTATTATTATTATTATTACTACTAATACTACTACTATTGCTGCTACTGCTACTATTTAAACAGGCATTTGGAAAGCAAAAGTAAACTGCTATTGTTATTATCATCATCACTATTACTACTACTACTACTAATACTACTACTACTAATACCTAGTATTATTATTACTACTACTGTTATTAATTTTATTATTATTAGTCCATAGTCATATGATTTCTAAGCATCAGTTGATAGCAACGGTGCATGAAGGACTTACTTAAGGCCCGTACACAGCACCCTATTAACTATAATAATAATTAGCAACTTCTAATGCGCCAGTGTCTAATGCACAAGGCATCAACTTTTGCAAGTCTTGAACCCACACTCTGCATGTCACAATACCATGGTTCAACATGTCTGATCTTCTTGTGGTCATAAACATATATTGTCTAGGTGTAAGTAAGCACAGACATTATGATCTGTAATCATGTCTGAATATCACAAAAGACTGTAAGCCACTGTGTTTGTCTTTCAATGTAACCTTTTCATTCGTATATTTATTTATCCGGAGTATTTATATAGCGCTACTCTGTAGTATATCTACTCATAGCAAACAGCAATTTTAAGAATGAAATCTCCTTTGAGCATTCCTTTGCCTTCTTAAAATTTTAACCTTTGAGATAACATATCAGGAAAATGTGGTAATGGAACTGGAAAATGTGGCTACAGTTGAATTATTCACATTCTGACGGGAACAACTGTGCTCATGACAACAAGTGTTACCACAACAACAACTGTTCTCATAATAACAACAACTGTGCTCATAACAATTGTTTTCATAACAACAATTGTTCTCATAACAGCAATTGTTCTCATAATAACAATTGTTCTCACATCAACAATAGTTCTCATAGCAACAACTCTACTCATAGCAACAATTGTTCTCATAACAACAACTGTTCTCATAACAAAAGGTGTTATGCAAGAATTATTTTTATTTACCCTCTAATTTGGGAGGGGTAACAGCACACCCCAACCATCTTTGGCTGACATCACTTTCCACATGCCATCCAAAGTGGTACAGATCTCGTCAAGGGGTTCAACACTCCTTAACCACCCTTCTGCTAGATACGGCTCATTTGCCAGCCACCCATGCATCTTTCAACACCCCCCTTGACAGATTTTCCCGGAGATCCTCTCTGCACATCCGATATCCAGGGTTTATTGCGTCGGTCAGTGAGGGCACAGAGATGGGTTTGTTGGGTAATATGGAACTGCTTTGTTAGGGAACCCAGAAGTTAAACTGACACCACCTACAGCAAGTCTACGGAGACCGAAGCAGGTGGTAACTGTTGAAAGACTAAACGGTGTCCTTCGAACAACTCTGACCAGTTCCAACATGACCTCAAAACAATACCATCTGAAGTCCTTAAAACCGATACGGAACTTCCTGCAATCTAAGCCGGGCAAGGGTGCACCTTGCCCCCCCCCCTGTTTTGCAACCATCCTCTCCCTTCCATCCTCCCTCCCCTCTTCTCTCATTCCAAAACCATTAATTTAGCAGCACACAACTCACTCAGCCCGTTATACAGATAGCGGTGGGCGTTCAATCACCTGTTCTATCATGTCATATATATACATACATAGGCACACACACAAATATATACACATATATACATTATACATACATATATATATATATATTTGTACGGATATGCACATACAGAGATATACAAGTACTGCGTAAATTGCAGTATGTCGTGGTTAACCCATAATATCTAAACATCACAGGCTACTAATATATGCTCATACTACCACACAACCATGCATATTCAAAATATGCAAATGCGACAGTATATTTATAGAAAAGGACAGCTATCCACGGCAGCAAACACGAACATATTTACAGTAATGGTAAAAAACTACTACCAATGTAAACAGTATGTAGACCCATATGTTGTGCACAGCATCTACGCTAGTGGGTAAGTCTTATCTAATCTCGGAGCGTCTATAGTGCCGTCATCACAACGCTCAAGGCATCAATCGATGGTCATTTGTATACAGTAGTGTATACAACATTGTCTTGCATGGCTTTCGTCTGCTCGATTGTACATACATACATACATACATACTTTCACAAATACATATGTGTTTGCATGCATACACACATACATACACACATACATACATACATACATCCACACATACGTACATACATGTATGCATCCATACACACATATACAAACATACACACATACATCCACAAATACATACATGTATGCATCTATACACATACATACATACATACATCCACAAATACATACATACATGTATGCATCCATACGCATATACATACATACATACATCCACAAATACATACATACATGTATGCATCCATACACACATACATACATACATACATACATCCACAAATACATACGTGTATGCATGCATACACACATACAAACATACATACATCCACAAATACATACATACGTGTATGCATGCAGACACACATACATACATAATACATTGCGATGCAAAGCTTCTAAATTTCTCTGCCCGACATTTGACATTGTAAAGCAACTTTGAAGTAGTTTGCTACTGATGATGCTGTATAAATTGTCACGATTACAATTACAATTACAAATACAGTTACAAAAGCTGCATCGGGAGACCAGCATGTGTGTGCACTAGCAGCAAAATGTATTGTATTCGTTATACAAGTGCATTCAGGTAATCATAATCATAATCGTAAACTCGAGATTTCTACAGCACCCGGTGAAAGCCAAGTCGTGGTAACCAGCTTATTCACAGGCGCTCAGACAAAACAAAATCGATCGGCAAGAAGGGTTCGGTTGAAGGTCAAGATCCAAGAGTCAGGTAGGCAGGCAGTCATATGGTCATGGTGGGTGGTGTCAGGAACAGGATCCACAGGAGAGGGCAGGGAAAGAAGAGGAATCGGGATCAGATCTGTGGAAGAGGAGTATTTTCAGTTTCAAGTGGAAGGCCAGAGTGGAGACTGCAGGGGGTGAAGCGATGATGAGTTCATATGATGGATCAGATAATTGTCGTAATTCTCGTGGGAGTTCATCCCAGAAGGGGGTGGAACTGTACTCTACATACCCTGCCTTTCTGTTTATGCATAAATGTCTATACCAGACATATACATACATTCGTGCAAGTGAACTTTTACACATAGGCCCTATACATGTTATTCGTATTTATACCAGAGCTAACCCCGCAAATGCTTCTGCCAAACTTTAGCAAATGTTGGCATACGCTCACATATTATTTTCATCAGCACAAATGCACGTATATCTATGAACCGTTATCCACATACATACGTTTATATACATATTATATATTTACATATGAGATAGGTAAGTGAGGAGGAGGAGGAGGCGGTGGCAGCAGCTGAGCGGAGTCAGGCATGAGAAAGGATAGATTACTTGATAATATGTTCACTTTTATCGCTTGTTGCTTGTGTAACCAAAATGGAGCGGACGGCAGTTGGCTCTCGCTGCCCGTCCAGCCATCATTCATCATGCACTAATTCAAAAAAGCCTAATCCATTCAACAGACGCTAATTTACAACAGACACCGGCTATTAGACGCAGAAAAACATCTCCTTTGCTCCCAACCAGCCAGCCCCCAGCCGACCAGGGAGAGAGGCAGGCAGGCAGGCGCGGTGGGAGAACGATATCAAAGTACAAGTGGTGGTACATTTCTTCGGAGCTATCGAGGGGAGTCTGAAGTTGGACGGAGGGAGAGAGAGGAGCTCTTTGCGGGTTAGGCAGCACCCGTCGTGGGAGACATGAATGTCAAGCGGGGAAAAGTAGCCGAACAGAGAGAGAGAGAGGCGTGTCGTTCGACTACTTAGGGATCTGAAGAGAAACCCTTTGCTGCGCTATTTTTGACCCAGCTGAAAAATGGAACGGCTAATCTCAGACTCATTAAAAAATAAAACGTAAGTTCCGACTGGTTAATTCTGCCCTAGTTAGCGTATCTTCTGCTGTCTGTGTCTGCAGGTCTTCCACTCAAAACTGAAAGCACTCCTCTTCCGCAGATCCTATCCTGATTCCTCTTCTTCCCCTTATCTATCCCGCAGGTCCAATTGAAAAACACCACCCACCGTAGCCGCCTGCCTGCCTGACTCTTGGATCTCGACCAGGTACAGAACCCTTCTTGCCTATCGATTCTGTTTTGACTGAGCGCCTGTGAATAAGCTGGTTCCCGCGACTCAGCTTTCGTTGGGCGCTGTAGAAATCTCGAGTTCACGTTAACGGTTTACGGTTGATGGCTGTACCTTTACCTTAATACTGTATGTCGCAAGTACAACAGCCTCTGAACTACCGAACACGGAAAAGTCGTCTGTCCACAGTATTCACAGACACAAGTTACATAGCACGGTCAACGTGGTCTGCAGTCAGAAACTTCTGTCTGAGTAGCACGCATGCCCATAGCGCTTTCTTAGAACTAGCATGCACAGACATCAAGAGATCGCTTATAGACTTAACGAGTGTGGGCGACCTCATTCTTTGACCAAACAAATGATTGCCTTTTTTCACACGAACTGATTTCACATGAGTCATGACTCATGAACTAGTAATGTTATGCGAACCATCTTTCTCATTTTCTCATGAGCACAAGATGCTGTAAATGTACCGGACCTAGCTTTCACGTAAGCCAAAACATGAGAAATTTTACCGGGTCTGGCTTCCTCATGAGCCAAGAGGCACAAGAAATGTTGCAGGAACTACATCTTTCTCAGAGGCATAAGAAATATTTCATGGACTGCAGCCTTCTCGTTTGCTACAGCATAATGTACTAGGAACATTATAATAACATAGGTATCAGCTGTGGATGAATCACCTATGACTCAGCTGTGTTGTCGATAAATTCCAAGCGACTATAGACATCAAAGCCTCGGCCATTTATGAATCTTTTCAACATTTCCTTATCGTTCTGATCACAGACATCCGTTAAATCGTAATCATCAAAGTCGTAAGTCTCAAAGTGATGTGTACGCTTAATCTTCTTCAGGTTCCTATCACAAACATTTTGCTTTGCTAATAACATCAGCCTCCTTAACCTTTAATTTCTCCTACACCTCCATCATCATCTACTTCTCATCACTTCATCAGCACTCCTCATAGATCTTTCGTTTCTGTAATTCACTCACCCCATTTCCACCTCTTCCTCGACTGTTCCCTCCTTGCCCAGCATCTTCTTGCCTTCTCTTTGTCGTCATCCTCTTCCTCTTTATGTTGCTCCTTCTTGTAATCCTCCTTAAGATCATCCTCTTTACAATCCTACTCCTATCTGTATATCTCCTCTTCTTCCTCTTCCTCCTTTTAATTCTCTTATTCCTAGTATAACTCCTTCTCCTGGCAATCCTGTAATTCTCCTCCTCTTCCTGCTCCTCCTAGTAATCCTCCTTATGTCTGTTATCTTCTTCCTCTTATCATTCTTATCATAGCCATCTTCCGTACTTAGTTGCATCACAGCAATCACAAAATTTCTCACACAGAACAAGAATTACAATTAAGAATTGAAGTCCCACTAAGACGGCTCTCAACTGTTTGTCACTCATGAAACTAAACAAGCCAGAACCAACTCTACAGCTGCTAATTCTTGAGTTTCTAGCTTATATTTCCGGCTCTTAGCCTAAAAGACACGGGATAGTTCAAGAGTGACAGAAAGAGAGATTTGGGGGGAGCTACTGAAAACAAAGAGCTGCCAAAAACATCTCTGTCCATTGTCTCGTCCGAAGTTCTGTCAACAGAACTTAAGTTTTCTCTGCAACTTTTGTAAATTCAGTTGTAATTTATATTTTATCACCACATATCACCATGGCCCAGGTCAGATTTCTCTTAACATTCAGTAACACTGTTCAAGAGTCTGTGTAAAACGAATCCCAATAAAAGTTTCCGCAAATTTCAAAATAGATATCTAAAGTTGCAAGAAAATAATATCCAAATGGTTACTGTATACATTTCATGAAAACATGTGGTACACAGAAATATTGCCAAGTGTTTGCTACAGACTGAACAGTTGTGGTCAAACAAGTATGCCCCTAATGAAAATCTGTTTTGTGCCTAACTATGCTCCTAGCTATCTATATGGCACCTTCCGGAATCTCCTCACTAGCTTAAAAGATGACCTTGTTGTTCAACAAGAAGAACAAGGTCATCTCCAAGTGGCTGAAGCAACAGCTTTAAAGAGTCTCCTCTTCCAAACACATAAAACCCGACTAATGACGACCTTGTATTAAGTAGTCAAGTTCAAATTCATAGAGGTAAAGGTGACATCATTGTTAACATGCCACTACGGACCCCATGATCCTACCATATTAACATTATTAATGTTATTGTATATATATATATATACTATTATAATTATTATTGTTATTATTATTATTTAACTATTGTTACTATTACTATTATTAATATCATTATCATCATCATCATCATCACTATCAGTATCACTATCATTATCAATATCATTATCCTTATTATATCATTTAAAATCTTAAGAACCCATGAGGATGAACTTTGTAGATGACTTTGCAGCAATTATTGACTTATCACATGTTACAATAACTGCATCTTCGTCACATCAGAAGAATGACATCGGATCATTCCTGTTATTTTTACCTGAGGGCAAAATGATCCCCGATGAGTAATAAAGTAATTAATAAGGTATGACTGTCACAATTTCCCCACGGCTTTTAGCAAGCCATTAACGCCTGATACAGATATTCATCTCTTAATTTAAGACCTCTTCATTCAAGTAAAAGCCCCTCAATCAGCCACTTACCGTGTATGCAAGTATGTATGCATGCGTGTATGAATGTATGAATGTATGTGTGTATGCATGCATACAAGTATGTATGTATTTGTGGATGTATGTATGCATGCAGGCAGGCAGGCAGGCAGGAACATAGGTAGGTAGGCAGGCAGGCAGGCAGGCAGGCAGGTAGGTAGATATGCATTATGCATGCAAGCATGTATGTATGGATGTATGTATGTACGTCTGTACATATGTATGTATGTATGTATTTTGGCATGTATTTTGGGATGTTGGTATATATGTACATATGTATGGATGTATGTATGTTTGTATATGTGTATGTATGTACATGTGTGTATGTATGTATGAATGGATGTTTGTATATATGTATATATGTACATATGTATGTATGTATGTACGTCTGTACTTATGTATGTATGTACGTATACATGTATGTATTTTGACATGTTGGTATGTACGTACATATGTATGGATGTATGTATGTTCGTATATGAGCATTCATATGGCGTCTTGTAAGAACCCGTGAAAGATACCATACAAGTGATGACTTGCTGACAGAACCACAGCTTATTCTGATCCAGTAAAGCAGCGTTTGGTCACCTGGGCCGGCAACCCGAGATTTCAGAGCAGACTTTAGTAAACTCTCGCTATACCAGATTTCACCAGCTATTCGCAATCGACAAAACCTGCACTGGCGCTACATAAAACCCCTTTATTTTACTTTACTTCACCCTTACTTTACACGACTACACGAAAACTTGTTCAGTTCGTACCTCCTCCGTTTCCGTGACGAGACCGAGCTTGTCCTCGGAAAGGTTCTCAGACGATCTCTGTTCCTCGTCTCCCTCATCCTTGTAGACCTTAACCTCATCCGTCGAGGCAAAGTCATCTCCACCCGCAGCCGCATTCACGTGCGGCATCCTCGGTCACCAGTTCCACCTCCTCCAACTCCTCTTCCACCTCCTGCTGCTTCTCCTATCGCGTCCGCCCGGCGTCAAGTAGAGTCCAGCGCAAGAATTAATACAGGTATTCCGTCACGTCCGGCGACGGTGCGCCTACCTTTGCCGATATTCTAAGCGTCGTCTGTGGCGCTCTCCTTTGATTTAAGCGGCGAGTCTTTTGATTGGGTCGCTCGTATCGTCTTCGATTCCTTTCTTGTACAGAATTTCTCGGCGTCTTCAAAGGCCGGGTATTTATCTTCAGATATTAATCTTTTACGACCTCCTTACTGGAACGAAACCTTCGTCTCTTCTCCTTAGTCGCCTTAATTTGCTCCACCGACGGACGGTCGAACGAACGGACGGTGATGTTCAGACAGCCAGCCTCGCTCTCCTCCTCCTCGGCAGTCGACCGTCGTCTGTGCTGATGCTGCTGCTGCTAGCGCGGCTGCTGAGGCAGGGAACCCAACGACGATGACGATGACTAGACGAATTTCCTCTGATGTCGTTTGAAGTTTGCGCACATTCGCTAGCTCGGCTCTTCCTCCTCCTCCTCCGCTTCCTCCTCCTCCCGCTTCTGGCGCACGCACGCACGCACGCACGTAGACTCAGCCGCACACACCCACCTCTTCTTTCTACGCACTGGCGCAACTGCCGCCCGCCCGCCCGCGATGTTCAACGCCGACCGAAAGCGCCGTTTAAATATCAGGCACCAGATGACGGGGCTTCTTGGGCCTGCGCCACAACCGCCACCGCTCATTAGCCAGGCCCGGCCGCCCGCCCGCCTAGGCCTCTCTCCTGCGCCCGGCTCAGGCAGCCGCCGTCGTCTCGCGGCCACTCAGGCCTCCTTCTCTCGCCGGTCCACGCCTGCTTTGTTTCCGCCGCTTAAACCGCGGTCCAATGGTGGTTGCTCGGAGCTCGTCAGGCGAAATGCGATACCGGAGAGGCCGGGGCACCCCTGTTGGGAGGGCCTGGGGTAGAGAAAGAAGGACAGGGAGGAGAGGGTGGGAAGGAGGGTGTCCTTGGGCCCTCGGCGTCCTGGCGTTAGTAAGACGACACGCGGTCATAAATATTCAGCAGCTCCGGGCGACACCTTGTCCGAGATGGGGCCTGTCGCCGAAACTTCGCAGTCGATGGATCGTTTTGCCCCAACGGGTGCGACAGGGCGGAACAAGTGAATCCCAGCTCGCTCTCTTCGTTCAACTTGAACCTCTGAGCAAAGACGGACGGCTCAACCCTCAAACTAAAGAGGGATTGAATCTGTATCACCCTGTCCGCCGAGTCCCGTAATTACTGCGATAACTCCGAGGGCCCAAGGACACCCCTCCTTTCCACCCTCTCCTCCGTCCTTCTCTCTTGACCTGGAGCCGAACCCTTTTGCCTATCGATTGTGTTTTGACTGAGCGCCTGTGAATAAGCTCGTGCCCGTGACGTGGCTTTCGTTGGGCGCTGTAGAAATGTCGGAATTACGATTACGATTTACTTCATCCATACCTCGTCTATTCATCGGAAGTGACGTTTGCAAGAGCAGTGGGTAAGTGCCACCCCCACTGAGTAGAGGGCTATCCTCAGCAGTGCACTGCCCTCTGACCTTTTTCCTGACCCAGCTCATTTTGTTGCCCGGGGTCAAGCCCTTGACCACGGAGATCGAAATTCTAAGATTTAGATCTAAAGATTTAAATCTTAGAATTTCGATCTCCATGACCTAATCTAATCTAATCTAATGACTTCTATAGCTCTGTAATGTCCAAGGCATCAGTCGATGGTCACTTCAAGTCACAATCGCAATCCAATATCATAATCCGTTGAAGAAGACCAGCCTCCTTTGAGAAGTTTTGCGACTCGAGACAGTCAAGACAGGAAAGGCAGGGTAAAACAAGGAAGGTGAGGTAAAGTAAGGCAAGGTATGGAAGGTAACGTAAGGTAAGGTAAGGAAGGTAATGTGAATTTTCCTCTTCTTGCCCTCTCTGCTGGAGAGTATCACTCCAGACTGAAAACGAAACTTTTCAAACTATCCCATCCTGCATCCGATTCTGGACCATATTACGATCACCGTTACTATAGCAATCGCTTTCCACCTTAACAGCACACTCTCCACCGCCCTGGTAAATGTAAATATACACGTTTTTCTATAGCGACCGTATGGCCTCCGCCTTGCTCGGTTTTCAATGAATTTATCGGGTCAGATCATTCGCCACCGCTGCCTGTTTGAATGGGCGCCACGCCATTTGAGGTCCCCATGTACGAAAGATCTCACCCGATAATTTCATTGAAAAATGAGCAGGGTCGAGGCCATACGATCGGTATTGAAAAACGTGTATATTTACATTTACCCCGCATGATTACTCCTTACTAGCAACTGCTGTCGACTGCGCCTTTTCGTAACCACCTATCGTCCATTTTTCGGGACGAGAGAAGAGTGCTGTTGGCTACTGCCAGTAACTGAAAGGGTAAGACTTATGGACTGTGCATGGGAACAATATTTCGGCTGTACTACTATAAACTTGTCGATGCTTGAGACGAATATTAATTTCAACCCAGAAGCATCATGCCTCTCAGGAATGGCGTAGACAAACACATGAAACAAAGACATTCGACACACTACCTTATCTTATCTCAGCCTACCTTACATTACCTTACCTTAGCCAGCCTTACATTTCTTACCCTGCCTTACCTTACCTTACCGCACCTTCCTTACCTTACCTTACCCTGCCTTGCTTTACCTAACATTACCTTAACTTAACTTACCTTCATTACCTTACATTACCTTACCTTACCCTGCCTTGCCTAACCGTGCCTTACCTCACCTTCGTTACCTTACCTTACCGTACCCTGACTTGCCTTACCTTCATTACCTTACCTTACGTTACCTTCCTAAACTAACCTTACCTTACCTTTCCTTACATGTGATGCAATACAGCTGCAATTCGGTAATTTCATTAGAATAGCCCAGAAATGCGTTTGGAAGCCGAGCAAGAGGAGGAAATGTCACGAGCCAAAAGCACCGCGGAAGAAAAACTTTCTCAACTTAAAGTGAACGATGGTTTCAGTGAGAGAATAGGTAACAAGAGGAGGTCGGGAACCCCGAATGGCGGGATACTCTGAATGAGCGAGCAGACGGTACTCTGAAAAGCGTAAATTATATAGAGCCTCAAAAGCGAGCCGAATCAATGCGCGAATACGGATGGGAAAAGCTAAAACATCCTAGACTTATTTGCCGATTTGGAGTACCAGCGGTGGCTCCAGACGTCTAAAGTCGAAAAGAAGCCGAGCCTGTCAACTGCAAGAGGAGTTTAGTCTGCCTAGGAGGTTTCCGATGCCGAACCCGTTGATGAGAGTACTACATCGAGAGATGCTAATGGCAAGATCACAAAACTCGTGTAAACACGGCGAGGCGCATTCTAAAGACTCAGGTTCGTTTACCTGCGCGAAATAATTAATTGATTTGATCAGATGCTTCAGGCGGCTAACTAAGGAGCTTCCATGGCCGATTCATGCGCTGGTTATGACGCAGTCAAAGTAACTAGGACGCCACCTGGGGAAAGAGGAGACAAATAAATGTTCTCGGCGCTTTGATCACTGAAATCGTAATTCCGAGATTTCTACAGCGCCCAACGAAAGACACGTCGCGGGGACCAGCTTATGCACAGACGCTCAGTCAAAACAAAATCGATAGGCAAAAGGGTTCGGTTCCAGATCAAGATCCAAAAGTCAGACGGAGAGACAGCGTGGCAGCAATGGGGGGTGGTGGTGCTTGGGGTTGGACAGGAGAGAGATAAAAGAAGGGGTTAACGAACTTAGTTCCGACGTTTTGATGTGTAGAACGTACGTATTATCAGTATGTAATTGTAATTTAAAATTTGTATAGCGCCATTTCAAGAGAAACTCATCAGTAACTACGAACACGTAGGCCTATGCTATTTTTCTAAACATGACAGGCCTGCGTGTATGTAGGCTTATAACTAAGTAAATCTACTGTTACATTGTAAAGCACCATAGAAATGTCATTATAATTACAATTACTGCGTAATTGTTGCTGGTTTTTGTGTTTGTATTGTGTGGACGTATGTCACGCTAATTATTTACTGTTTTACTAATTATTTACATGATTTACAAATTATTTACATGATTTACAAATTAGTTATATGATTTACTAGTTATTTACTGATTTACTAATTATTTACTGATTTACTAATTATTTACATGATTTACTAATTAGTTACATGATTTACTAATTAGTTACTGATTTACTAATTAGTTACTGATTTACTAATTATTTACTGATTTACTAATTATTTACATGATTTGCTGCCGTCGCCAGCGTAATTGTCTCGTTTGCCATGACTACCACAGTAGGCCCTATTCAGCGTTTAACGACATCTTGTGGCTGCCAGGGCCGTTGACGTTGACTCCCGATTTTTGAAAGACGAATGCGCCACGGACGCTTTGAAGTCATTTAATGTTTGTAATGATACTAATTACAGACTATTATGAATAGCTATATTTGCTGATCTCAGGTGTCAACTTACTGTGATCATTATTTGCCAGACAGGTGTGTGACGGTTATTCAAATGTCGTTTCGAATGTAAGCCACTCCCTCTGCTGACACTCTTCTGACTTGATTACAGAAGAGTTCAGGCCATCTACTGGAAAAGGGAAGATCCAACTAACTCGGTGTTCTCAAAGACCTTTCATAAAACGGTTTGAAGATTCTGCCGATTTTTAGAATACTTTTCTGAAAACGACAGATCGAAAAAAACGAATCCTACTGCTGAATAATTATAGTAATTTTATTACTTTATTAAATCACATGTAATTTTATGACACCCTGCTAGAAGTAGATAGGCCTAATAACTGTAATTCGGTGTTAAGTGCTTCAATTTTAAAACTTCCTTGTCTGCGTTCAATCAGTCTGGCGCCAATGTACCCTAATCTTAGCTGCCCACCCTATTTCTGCTCAAATTTCCTAGCTGTTCCGGCTAAACTCCGCCTGAAAATAGTATTCAAAGTAGGCCTTCTCCTAATGCATTGGTCCATTACTACAGCCTACGCAGTATCTAGTGCAGCGCCCATTCAAACGGGCAGCGGTGGTGAAGGAACTCACCCGATAAATTCACTGAAAAATGAGCAGGGTCGAGGCCATACGGTCGCTGTATAAAACTGTCTACATTTACACTTATTTACATTTAGTGACCTATGCAAGACAAGAAAACTGTCCTCGAAGTCAGGCTTGTATGATCAACCGTTCGATTTTTATAACCTGTACCGATTAAGTAGTATCCAATCACCCAAGGGTTCAAAGAAGTTGGGCTTCTGCAAAGAAAAACTGTCCTAGAAGTTGGGCTTGTATGATCAACCGTTCGATTATTATAACCTGTATCGATTGGATATTATCCGATAACAGACGGTATCATTGTTCTAGCGGCTAACTGTGGGGCCGGCAACACCTCCTTCCCCTTCTTTACTGCTTCGTCTTTTCCGATGGATGAAGACGGTAACCAGAATCGCGGCCCCCGGCGCAAGAAGAGCGATCGCAGCCAACGGGGCCCAGTTGCCCGGCGTTCCCCCATCGCTGGCCGAAGATGACGACGAGTCATTGGCGTAGTGTAAAGCACCGAATGCAGGCGTCAATACGCGACTGGGTTCGACGCCTGGGAAGAGGGAGATCGGGACGACGGGACTCTCTTCTCTTCCTGTTCAACACAACGATGCCTTACATGGGTTCGTCGTTTCTTCAATAAGTCAACATCCGATCACTCGACTGGTCAATCGCTGAATCGATAAATTGTAATTGTAATTTGAGATTTTTAAAACGCTTCTTAGACGATAAACTCAGCAGAGGTGCTTCCGATCCGATGTAATTGTAATTTGAGATTTATAAAGCGCCTCTTAGAGGATAAGCTGAACAGAGGTGCTTCTGACCCGATGTAAATGTAATTGTAATTTGAGATTTATAAAGCGCCTCTTAGAGGATAAACTCAACAGAGGTGCTTCCGATCTGAAAAAGTAAAATCACTGGTAAACAGTACAGTCTTCAGGCGCCTACGGAACACTGAGAGGGGAGAGAAAGGAGCTCAAGTCGCAATATCTGTCGAGAGAAAGGATTCCAGCAAGTGGGACCAACGTAGGCAAAGCTTCTGGACTGGGCCGCAGCGGTTCGCATGCGAAGGACAAACAGGAGATCTTGTTAAATAGCAACTTCTATGGCGCCGGATTTCTGGTCTTATGTACAAGACATCACGGTAAAAAGAAAGACAAACACGGCATTTTACCAGGGCGGGGGAAGTTAGGGTAAAAAGAAATGTACAAATAAACGCCGGCCCCTTTTAAATGCCGATCTCCATCCAACAAGATAGGTCAGTACAAATATACGCCGGGGGCGTTTATTAGAAGTTTACGGTACGAATACGTTGTCAGACGTCAAGCTGGACGAGAACCTGTTCGTCGGGTTCTAGGCGTGTGCGAGGGCCCGTCAGCGCAGACTTTCCATGAGCAACATTCGCCGGCGGATGTGCTTGTCGTTTTCATCGTTGCTAACAAACTCTAACCTCATCTACACTGGCTGGAGCGCCTTCGAAAGGTACTTAAAAGGCGCTACATAAATGTCTCGTTATATAAACGGATACTTGCGCACGTCTAAGCGCTGGATGAGAGTAGGGCCTGTGATAAGTGAAAGAACTTGAACCGTCGTAAGTGAGTAGACTTGACCTGGAGTTATGCGATTTCTTGGAGCCGACTGACGAGCTTTGAGTCGACGGAAGCTGGAACTCTGCGTCGCATCTCGGCGTCTCACTTAAACACATCACCACCAGCAGCAGCAGCAGCAGCTCATTCATCCATCCGAAACAGTTAACAACCAGCAGCCAGGGAAAATTACTGTGACGGGTGAAGGCGGTGCTTGGCTACTGTTGCTGCTTTCATAGTGATGATGACTTTTCCGATGATGACGAAGATGATATTATTGTTGTTGGTGGTGATGATGATGACGACGACTATGATGACTACGATGATGATCATAATGACTATGATGGAAGATGATGATGATGACGACGACTATGATGATGATGATGGTGGTGGTGGTAGTGGTGGTGATGAAGATAATAGTGGTGGTAGTGGTGGTGGTGGTGATGATGAAGATGATGATGATGCCGATGATGCTGCTTCTGATGATTAATATATGGCGATGACGGCAGCGACGAAAGCCGCGTAGAGCAAAAGAAAGAATAAGAACAAGAGCTGTAGTGATTAAATAAGCTAACAGACCAAACTTGTAGAAATATTTGTTACTAAATTAACTGTAATTAAAATTTGCCAACAAGCAAAAGGTAACCGAGATTAATCGGATTTTGACCGGACTTAAGAGATTGCGAATTTTAACAACTGGTTTCCCTTGAAGCGACCGTCGACCGATGCATTGTGCATTATGAAAACGGCGCTATAGAAGTCATAAAATTGGCCCATATCAGATTAGATTAGATTAACTTAGATTAAGCGACCAACCTCGTAGACTAACAGTGAAGACTTCGTCTCTGTTTAGTGACTCAAAAATCCGTCCAGGAATCGCAACGACGTCGCCGTCCGCTTGAAGCCTGGATTTGCGGAATTCGGAGAGGATCGAGAGATTGGCTGAGGTCTTCGGCTGGTCCGGAAGTAGGTCCCAGGTCTTTTCGAGCTTCTCCCGGACCCCGCAGTTGCCGCAGCGGAACGAAAGGAGGACTGATTCAGACGAATTCACGTTTTCCTCACAGTTGAAGAGGCAGACGATGGAGATTAAGGGAGTGGCACCGGATATAACAGTCAGTCCGATCCAGTCAGACGAAAGTGTTCTGTTCGTGGTGGAAACACGTGCCTGGAAATGGAAGACCACTGGAAGCCTCTTCGGGTCGAAGGACAGCCAGCTAACCGGAAGCTCCAGCGATGGCTTGGAATGATCTGGACGGTACGGCTCCGAGATGCACTCGCTCAGATCTGGAAAAAATGGAATTTTCTGGACGCAGTGCATGCGATTGAGCTTAGGGTTTTTGTAAGAGGTTTATCTAATCTAATGACTTCTATGGCGCCGTTATCATAACGCCCAAGGCATCAGTCGATGGTCGCTTCAAGTCAAAATCGCAATCCAAAATCAATCTGTTGGATAAGCTGGGATCGAACTGCAATAGGTCAGAGAATCCATGTTGGCGAAACAGGCTTTCGACAGGCATTTGCTCTGTTATACGACCAGCGATCGACAAGAGACTGCTGTTGCCAAATACTTCATAACCGTGCCTTTGGCAACTCATATTTACATTCGTAGCCGTAATTTTGGCAGTTGTCACACAAGGTCATCGTAATAATAATCTTAATCTCGAGATTTCTACAACGCCCAACGAAAGCCAAGTCGCGGGAACCAGCTTATTCACAAGCGCTGAGTCAAAACAAAATCGATAGGCAAAAGGGTTCGGTTCCAGGTCAAGATCCAGGAGTCAGGCAGTTAGACAGTCGGACGGTTACGGTGGATGGCGTTTGAAATTGAAGCGAGAAGAGAGAAAAGAGGGAGAGGTATACTTGGAATAAGATTTTTGGAAAAGAAATGTTTTCAGTTTTGAGTGAAAGACCAGCGCAGAAACTGAAAGAGGTGAAGTGTTGGTGGGTTCGTATGAAAGATCGTGAGTTCGTGACTGTGGTAAAACACGGAAAACTAAGTTTCTAGTAACCATGGTTTACTCACGGCGGATGTTTTTCGCAGCTGGAGGTAGTTGACTTCCGGGCTTGAGACAGACCCAACTGTAGGCGACCAACCCAGGCGGATGTGGGTCTTGCCAAAGCGTCGTGTTCAGCCAAAATGTTTCGCTGACGTCTGCAACACAGAACATCGGAAAGCGTAATCAGCAGAAGTAGGAGGAGGAAGAGGAGGAGGAAGAGGAAGAAGAGAAGTACGAGAAGGAGGAAGAGGAAGAGGAGGAGGAAAATGAGGACTGTGAAGAGGAATAAAGGAAAACATAATAAGACTTGGACTAGACGTCAGAAAATAACTAGATTTGACAAATAACCGAAAAAAATGAAGTTCACTTAAGCGCACCCATCTCCGCCAAATGGCTGACGTCAGGAAATGATGGTGACGATGACGAAGACAACGATGATGACGATAATGAAGAATTGTGTAAAGAAGAAATAGAGAAAAATAAGGTAAGAGAACAACTAAGAAGACAAAATTGACGATGAAAGCAGATGAGTGGCGAAGACGGTTGCAAAGTGCAGAAAAACAACAAGAACTACACCCTCCCTCCTCAGTTCTTCCCTTCAATCTTTCTTCCCTCCGTCCCTCAGTCCCTCCCGCTCCCCCTTTCGTTCATCGTGCCTGTCTTCTTTTCCTTTCTTTTCCTCAATCCATGCTCTTAAGCCCTTCACTAATGATGATGATGATGACGATGATTGATGATGAGTGATGATGATGATGACGATGACTGATGATGAGTGATGATGATGATGATGGTGAGTGATGATGAGTGCTGCTGCTGACGATGATGATGAGTGCTGCTGCTGATGAGATGATGATGATGAGATGATGATGATGATGATAACTGATGACGATGAGTGGTGCTGCTGCTGCTGATGATGATGATGATGACAATGATGAGTTCTCTGCCCGAAGGCAGGTCCATTTTGGCTTTATGTCACCTGGGGATGAGATGAGTGAGGTGGTTTCCCGTTGCTTTCCTCACAGACAACTGTGGGTGAGCAACTTGTCCAAGGTCGCTACGCAGTGGCTTGAGGCACATTCGAACCAGCGACCCTCCGGCTATGAGGCACAGACCATACCACTACACCACCGCGTCCCATTAATCCCTTCATTAATCCTCTGCTTACCTCGTAGCACAGATTGGCCGTACAGATTATTCGATCGTACAAAGGTATTTCGCATTAGAGAACTCACTGTATTCAGTCTTCGACCTCGTAAGAACCGTTAACCGTGGCTTATTGTAGGACTCGATTCTGATCAGAGTCTTGCTCGACTGCGCTCTTGTCATCACGTGTCTGCCGTTAACGAATTGGCCCTTCAAAATGTAAAGCAATTAAAGGCCAATTAGAGTGAAACCCGGTCGAGTAATAATAAGCAATAAATCAGACACCAAAATTCGGAGGGATTGTTTTCGGCTGTTTTCAGAAGGGCCAAAGATGGCATCAAGACTCGGAACTCGAAAACTTATTCGAAGAAAAACAGCTGAATTTTAGGCTGCAAACTTTCTTACCCACCTTAGTCTGGCTTCTGGTTTCTCTGACCCATCGGAATTCGACCCGGTTTTTTCAACGGTTTATCATTTTTGACTGCGATTTTCACTTGAAGCGACCACCGACTGATGCCTTGGGCATCATGATAACGGCGTTATAGAAATCTTTAGATTATATTAGATTACATTAGTATGTACATACTGTACAAAGAGTTTAGGTTGAAACTTCATGCTCTGTTTTATGCCTATACCTCAGTGTTTACAGCCTAAAAGCCATCAATACATTACGATACACATTCAATTCAACACAAACAACAACACATACTATACTCAGTGGCGGCTCCAGGATTGCTTGCGTGGGGGAAGAGCATTTCCAGAGGGGGCCCACATTCTGGCAGTCCACCATGCTAGGTCTGGTCTCAGGGGCGCTGGCATATAACCAAGAGAGGCGCCCCCATGCAATCGTAAATTTATAAAGCGCCGCTTCAAGGTCGCCTCATCAGAGGTTCTCCCGGCCCATCCCAGAACTGGGGAATAATACGGTCTTCAAGCGCTTACGGAAGAGGGAGAGGGAGAGGGAAAGAAGCTCCCGTCGAAGGTCGGCCGGTAAGTCATTCCATGCCTATAGCTAAATCCGCCACTGATCCTACCTCAACGCCTACAGCGTAAAAGCCAGGGCTCCGAAGAACAGATGATTGAATGGTGACATTGACCAGCGACGACGTATTGTCCCAGTCGACGGAACAGTTGACACCGTGAAGCCGCACGTAACGACCACCACCGTCTTCCAGCGTATTCCTCTTCTCCACGACGCAGCGTCCAGCAAACTCCCTTGGGTAGCAGGCTGGAGTAAATCCCGCTCGAAGGACAATCGACTCATTCCAAAGATATCCAGAAGACGAACGGATATCCCCTTTGGTGGAATTCCTAAAAGTCACAGCCATCTCGTCACACGGTTTCATCACGATCGTCTTCTCTCGGGTGAAGTTACGAAACGCCCCTCCACTTCCAACCTGAAACCTCACGCTAAATCGTCGGACCGCAACATCCTCGTACGTGTGAGACAGCAGCCCGGAGTGGCGCCGGGGAGTGGCAAACTCGGAAGCGAATTCCGGAAGTTGGGCGTTCCGTTTCAGCTCCAGCCATCGCGGGGGAGAACCGTCGCCAAAGTCCCACAGCGTCGAAGTGTTCGGCGGGTAATTCTCCGCCAGAACGAGAACGGAAACAACACCGGCGCTGGAGACTTCGGGAACGATCCGCACGGAGCCGATGGCATCTCGTAGACTAAAGATCGGGACTCTGGCCTGCGTGAAGATAGGTCCTGATCGACCCGGGTGGTTGGTGACCTTGAGCCGCGCGTGGTAGATTCCAGGCCGTGGAAAGCGGTGGGGTACCAGAAACAGTCGGGCGTTGAAAAATGAGAACTCAGTCGGGAGCCAATCTGGAATGAAAGTCGAGCAGTTCAGAGCAAACGAAGAAGTCAGTTCCGCTTCGCTGCCATCATAGAACAGCAGGATCGGTCTTGGGTCGGGAAAAAAATCAGGGAGTGCACCGAAGAATTCCACCTCCTCGCCAACGACGGTATTCCGTGTGTGTGTCGGATTGACAAGGAGCAGAACCCGGTCAAGGTCAGCCCCTTTCGTCGTAACAGAGCTACGATTAGCTAACAGTAAACGGAGTTCCGTTTTAAGTTGGTCTTCAGCGGTGCAGGGATTTAAGGCCGTTGCTGTGACTGTGGAGGAGACTGTCGATTCTTTAAAACGATGAGTAGCTATGAAAGAATACTGCTCCAGGTCCGAAGCGTTTAAGGTATTATTCTTCGTTAACAGAACAACGTGTGGCTCTGTGCCATCCCCAAAATCGATAGATATTACTACATCGCGACGAGGAAGGCGTTCAACTGCGACGGTAATATCTACCACTTCCCCCTGACAGACGGCATAGGCCTTGCTTAGTGTCAGGGAGATATTCCCAACGATCCGTTTAACGGTAATCACTTCGACGATGCTGTTAAACGTCAGGATATCTTTGGAGATAGTATCCATAATCGTCAGATTCACCTGAAACAATCCGGGAACGAAGAATCTGTGTATAATGTTGGCAACATGGAAAGTGCCATTAGGAGTTTCGATCGGTTGGAAAGTATCTTTTAGTACACCCGCTGCAGGAGTGCCATCTTCAAACGAAACGGAAAACTCTGCTGACGGCCATGGATGGTTGATTTGCAACTGGAACGTGACATCGCATAAGACAAGGTTAACCCGGTTTAGGCTGCTGATAGTGGCATCACCGATCGCTTCCGTAAACGACCTCACCGATATGTTGGTCGTCACGACTGACTGCATCCGTTCCGGATCGCTGGCTGCAGCGATCAGAACTTTGGCGACGTAAATGCCTGGCTGGTCTCCATACTGGTGAACAACGAGTGCGGAACCCGGTCCAACGGATCCAGTTCTGTTTGAGTCTTCCGGAAATGACCTGCGATGCATGACGATGTCATCGCTGACGTTGGAGTTATCCCCGAAATCGATTTCCAGCGTAAGATTACAAACGACGCGCTCGACCGTGACGGCGAAAGCAACGAAGTCGAACGGACTGATCGAGTCGCTGGTGTTCTTCCGGATCTCGATCCGTCCAAGCGCGTCCTTGAAGCTCCAGACCCTGATTGAGACGTTGACGCTGGCTGTCCATTCAAGTACCTCTTTGTGCTTAACAGTCAGACAGCCCAGGTAGTCGCCCGGTGCGCTGTAGACATGCGACAGCCGAATGAAGCTGCTCCTTGGAGCTACCCCATCTTTTCCAACCGCGGCCCAGCGAGGAAGCGTCGGCCACTCCTTCTTTTCGAAGCTCTCGATGGTCAGTCCATCCTCGCTTTGTCCGTCGCCGTAGTCGAAGAACGCCGAGGTAACATCTGCTCCAGCGATCAAGGCGATCAGCTCAACCGAATCGCCTGGAAGGACCACAGTCTCCACCGACGAGCTGAAAAACTTCGCATTTTCCAGCTGCTTGCGGAACCGTTCCAGCGACCCGGCCTTGACCTCCATTTGGTAGCTGAGGTTCTGTGCACAGTCCGTATTCGTTAGGAGTACAGTCGGCCTAACCTTGCCCAGTCTTTCGTAGTAGTGGTTGAAGAGCCTCACACGATATCCTTCGGGTTTGTCGCCTCGCTGTGTCCACCGTTCCAGCGCCCAGTTTGGGAGGTCGCTTCGGTTGAAGGGAGCCAATGCAGGCACGAAAGCCGACGCATTCCCTCCTCCAAAGTCCACCCGAATGGAGATGTTTCCATCTCTGATGTTCGTGTAGATGGCGAATGTTGTGCTCCCGTTCTTCTCCGGGTGGTAATCGACAAACAGCTTTTGTGTGAAGTTGAAGACGGGTGAAGCTGGAACCTCCAGGCGGTCCTCGGCTTTTGCCTGACCCTGGACTTCGAGTCTGGACTGGTAGAAGTCACCTGGACAGCGATAGGTGTATTCAAAGCGAGCTTCGTGGTAAGGCTGCCCCTCGGTCTTCAGGAAGCTAATGTTCTGCCGGCGGAAGCCGTCGCCGAAGTGGAACGATGCAGTCATGCGTGAAACGATCCTCTCCATCCTTATTACGAACGACACGGTGCTGTTCCACGGAATCAGCTCCCAGTCTGGTGTTCTCTCAACCGTGACATTTCCGATGATGTCCTTGAAGGAGCGGCTACAGACATTGCTCCCTTCATCCGTGAGTATAGAAGAGTCTGTCAACATGACGGCTGCATGAACAGTTCATTCAGTCCAACCTTTTACAGATCTATAGATTTCTATCTAATAGGAAGAGTTTCTCTAAAAGTGTCGCTGTATAAATTTGCGATTACAATTACAATTTTTAATAGATTACGCAGAACGAAACGAAAGAGATCGAATCTAAAATGCTCCATTTTAAAAGGCCTCAGTTCGACTAAAATACGTAAACAATAGAACAATGAGCAGACCACAGAGTATTAGTAAGAAGTTGTCCTGTTATGCTATGAAGACAATCCACTGAGTTCAATAATAGAGCAGTTCTTCGAAATCAAGAGCGCTTGACAATGTCATTAATTAAAATGTCACCTTCCTCTGATTTGGAAAGAATGAAAGTCCTCCAAAGACCTATTAAGGGAACGGGAGAAAACGGCTCACTGCATTTCGGCTTTAAGACCGCCCCAGTCCTATGACGGTCCGAACACGGTGACCTTAAATGGCGTGCGCCCTTTCAAAACAGACAGCGATGGTGGCGAAGGATCTCACCCAAACAATTCATTGAAAAATAAGCAAGGTCAAGGCCATACGGTCGCTATAGAAAAACGTGTACATTTAAATTCATAGCCATCTGAACCAATGTTAAATGAATCTACGTATGAGGGCGCGTTACATGTTTAATTCGTAAATTGATTTTAGCCATCTTGCATGACTTTATGTATAAGCGTCTATGTACGGACATACGCATGCAAAATATGTACCTATATGTATGTATGTAAAGTATGTATGCCTAGATCTATAGATGAATGCATGTAGTATGTATATACGTAAGTATGGACGTACGTATGTATGTGTATAGATGTGTGTAGTATTTATGTCTGTAACTACAGCATATCTGACTATGTATGCATTGTATGTATATAAATATTTATATAGTATGTATGCTTAGATCTATAGATGAATGCATGTAGTATGTATATACGTAAGTATGGACGTACGTATGTATGTGTATAGATGTGTGTAGTATTTATGTCTGTAACTACAGCATATCTGACTATGTATGCATTGTATGTATATAAATATTTATATAGTATGTATGCTTAGATCTATAGATGAATGCATGTAGTATGTATATACGTAAGTATGGACGTACGTATGTATGTGTATAGATGTGTGTAGTATTTATGTCTGTAACTACAGCATATCTGACTATGTATGCATTGTATGTATATAAATATTTATATAGTATGTATGCTTAGATCTATAGATGAATGCATGTAGTATGTATATACGTAAGTATGGACGTACGTATGTATGTGTATAGATGTGTGTAGTATTTATGTCTGTAACTACAGCATATCTGACTATGTATGCATTGTATGTATATAAATATTTATATAGTATGTATGCTTAGATCTATAGATGAATGCATGTAGTATGTATATACGTAAGTATGGACGTACGTATGTATGTGTATAGATGTGTGTAGTATTTATGTCCGTAACTACAACATATTTGACTATGTATGCATTGTATGTATATAAATATTTATATAGTATGTATGCTTAGATCTATAGATGAATGCATGTAGTATGTATATACGTAAGTATGGACGTACTTATGTATGTGTATAGATGTGTGTAGTATTTATGTCTGTAACTACAGCATATCTGACTATGTATGCATTGTATGTATATAAATATTTAAATAGCGCATTTAAAGAAACTTTCAGAAGCGCGCGTGCTGCATGAGTAACTGTGATTCTCGTATAAGCCACACTGAGAATATTCTTCTGTTGCTTACTTACTTCCATTCACTGAAGCGTAGCAGACGGTAACTAATTCGCTGTCGCTTGGTTCACTCACGAAGCAGCAGCCGCAGTCCCAGCATGCATCTCGTTCCGTGATATATCCGTTTCCGCAAGGCATGCGCGCTGCCACTTCCGCCCTCCTCACTGTACACTTCGTTTCGTTTACAGCGACGACTGCATCACAAATTAACATTAACCCATGCAAAAGGCACGAGTTGAATGCAGAGCGGCGAATAGCCCTATAATGTAAAGTACCCCATATCCCACAAGTGAGACGTAGGGGAGGCGCTCATCTCCTTTACTTTAGACCCTTGAGCCAGCAATGGACGAATCCCAAGATCCTGGACACGGGGCCTGTGCATCGCAGGACTTGCAGTTTACTTCCCAGCTAATGCCGGTATCAAATTCTACAGCTTGGTGACAGAGGTACGGTGTGCGCAAACAACTCGCCCAGGGTCGTTACACGCAGTCGAACCCGCAACCGCATGATTATTGAACAAACGCGTTATTGACAGAACATCAATAATAGCCTTATTCTTTAGCACAACAAAAGCCTTATTCTTTAGGCTTAGGCCTATATTGCGAGCCTTTCAATTTAGGCTTAGGCCTAAATTGTGAGCCTTTCCACCTGGATGCTTATTGTATCGCCTATACAGGGGATTAGAGTCACATTCATAACCGTACGTTGCCAGAATAGGTAGCCTATCTTTTTATGAAAAGGCGTGACTTGCGTTATGTACACAGGACACTGAGTTGAAAGGATAGAGTTAGGCTTCTGAGCTCTCTGTTTGATTCTGTAATCTTATAAAAATCTGTTACGATGTAATATAATACAACATATTATAAAGAGTGGAAACAGCGAAAGAGTGGTGACTGCTTAGAGAGAGAGATCGTCCATGGCACAGTTTTTCTTCGATCCCAAGCTTGAGGAATCGTAATCGTAATCTCGAGATTTCTACAGCGCCCACGAAAGCTAAGTCGCGGGAACCATTCACAGGCGCACAGTCAAAACAAAATCTATAGGCAAAAGTGTTCGGTTCCAGGTCAAGATCCAAGGGTCAGACAGACAGCGTGGCAGCTACGGTGGGTGATATCTGAGATAGGAGCGGAAAGAGGGATGAGAGGAAGAAGGGGAGTCAACTTTTAGTTACAAGCGGAAAGCTAAGGTCTATTGGAGGAAAGAATCAGGCCGTGTATTCTGACCTGGGGGGGCTATAGTCTACAAACGATGCCTGGAATAGGACCAGCTGAGATAACAAACTGAGACAATGAATGGCGATGGAATGTCGACCAACCCGCTGCTTGAGTTTTCTGAATAAACATCACGGTCATCGGAAGAAGAAAACAGATAGCAAACAATTCCATATTATTCGCCGTAATTACTAGTCTCACGATTCAGACGAATAGCCACACAACGAAATTCAAGGCTATACGGCCTACATCAGTTCGATTAGAATTGTAACCGATGACGTAAGCCTGCGAAACAATACGTTCACGAATTCATCCGAAGGGCCTTTTTGCGATTGTTACCTACGAAGAGAATTATAATGGAGGACAATAGAAGTGTTTTTAAAATCGGTCTTTATCTCGACAGAGTGACGTCAGGGTTCTGTTTCATTATTTGCTATGGCAACTGAGAAGTAATAAAAATAAACATACGTAACAATGTCACTTCTGCTGCGAAGACGATATAATTACTGTAGGTAATATTCCTCTCTGTTCGCTATTGTGGACTTAATAGCTATGACGACGAAGAATTTGATATACGTAACAATGCCGCTTCTATTGTTGTCATGGAGATGAAAATGTTTTAAATATATATAGGCCCTATGTAATAATTCCACTTCCGTCATTGCTATGGATATGAAAAAAATAAACATCCAGTCACGAAAACGGGCCAAAACTAAATGACGGTACTGTCGTGCATTATTAAAACCATTTTTACTGTTGTCATCGAGATGAACAACAGAATAAATAAGTCAACTTAGGACAAAAATAAAATGCACTCACTTGTAACAATGCCTCGCTTTTGGACATAATTTATTACTACCAAAAAAAAGGTTTTAAGATTGTTATTTTGTCTTAACGTTAACTACGCTAATGGTCTTCTTGATAGTTCTTACCAAAACATAGTCACGTAATAATATGATTCACTCATTCTGCTGACGTCATTTCACTCGTTCGGGTGACGTAATAATATACGATGAGTTTAGAGTTTAGACGTGAGCGATATCAAAGAACTGACCAAAAGACCAAAACCACTACATATTATACGGGTGCAGGTGTGTGTGTGTGTGTGTGTGTGTGCACTACAAAACTGTAAAATATACACATAAATAATTATTTAAAAAACAGACAAAGGTTGCCATCAGGCGTAGGCTAGACGTGACTATATGTTTAACAAAGACTCACAGACGTTAAAACCTGAATTAAATTATATCAGTGTATAGGCCGGTCATTTTATCTAATGATCAGGTGTATCATATTTTATCTAATAACTAGATATGTATCAAAATTGCGATGTTATTTTGAGAACACGGTAACCAGTATGAATGTCTCAGAGAACAATGAAGCAAAATTCAGAGTTCCTTCGCCGATTCTGTTCTTTTCGTTCTACACGCGCCTGCCACTCCTTCGCCACGGCAGAGAAAGGATTCGAGATTACTCTTGTTCCGAGGACGAACTCTGTATGCCTCGTAGATGACGTCTTCGCCAAGGTGTTCAACAAACGACGCACAGACCTCCAAGAGTCTGCAGTGGAAGAAAATCGAATCTGACTGATCATTTCATACAACGACTATGTTCCTAACGAAGAAGTCCGAAATATTTCACCAGATTCAGCACAAGCAGCATTTAAATCGCCTCTGTTTAGGTCAGTCAGAAGACTATGTTTTTAACACCTTTGAAAGACCTGTACATACTTATCGCTGGGGAAATGAGTACAACAGTGCATACCGGCCTCCTTTTACGAAATAATTTACCATCAAATTTAAATTCTGGGACTCGAATTCAGCATAAAAAGCATTCTTGAAGTGTGAAGTCTTTTACCTAACACATGCAAAGCTCTAACTTGGTCAATGCATGGCTTTTACCGCGATCACCTTTCACGTCTGAAAAACGAAGCTGGAAGAAAGGAAGTATATAGGGCTAGGAAGTAAGTAGGTAAGTAAGTAAGTAAGTAAGAAAGAAAGTAAATAACTAAGTAAGTAAGTAAGTAGGGAAAGAATAAAGAAAGAAATGAAGGAAGGAACAAAATAAGGAAGGAGGAAGGGACGGAGGGAAAGAAGGAGGATGGCACATGAGTGGAAAAACAAGAGTATGCAAGAAGTGAATGAAGAAAAACAAGACGTTGCCCAAAACGAGAGGCTATTGTATAGGCCCTACACATGGGCCTATGTCGTGCTGGAAACTGGGGTGATAGGATTAAAGCAGCAGCGGTCGCACCTTATCGGCCACTTGCCGCCTCCTGAGACGATGCCTGGCAAGTCTTCTGCTTCGAGGCCTGGACCCGTCAGACGATGAACTCCATCGACCTCCTTCAGACCGTAACTACACAACAACAACAATACCAACAACAACAACAACCACGACGACAACGACACAGCTAACAACTTAATTTGGCTTCAACAGTGTAGGCCTACAGCCGCTACTCTTCTAAGCAAGTCGACATCATCGTCGTCGTCGTAGTCGTCATCGTCATCATCAGGCACGGTTGGGAGAGTCATCACGTGACCCGATAAAAAAACAGGAAACATCTCTGTCTGTCTCTGTCTGTCTGTCTGTCTCGCTCTTTCTCTCCCCCTCTCTCTCTGTCTCTCTCTGTCTCTCTCTGCCTCTCTCTGTCTCTCTCTGTCTCTCTCTGTCTCTCTCTTTCTGTATCTCTCTCTCTCTATATACTCTTTCTTCTCCTATCCATCGGCCTCCTCTCCTCTGAGTATGCACGTAATTGCTGAAGGTGGAAAAGGAGAAGAAGAAGAGAGAGACAGAGAGAGAGAGACAGAGACAGAAACAGACAGAGACCGACATAGAGACAGACACACAGAGACAGATTTGTAAGACAATCATCACTAACTTACTTGCTGAAGGTTTCAAATTCGCACACCTGTTCGGTCAGGTCGATAATCTCCCATTCAGGTAGGACGTACTTGTAATGCTTGTTCTTGCGGTTGAAATCGTCATATTTGCTGTACAACTACACAATTCAACCAAAATTCAAGCTCCCGTTCAGTTTTCATTTGAGTCGTTTGATACAGAAAGACGCTACCATAGACCTAAATGAGATCGTCTTATAGTACACTACTGATCTAATCTAATCTAATCTAATCTAATCTAATCTAATCCATTCCAGTCTAGTCTATTCTATTCCAATCAGGTCCGGCCCTGCCAAGACAAATCCAGTCCAATATAATCTCATCTAACTTAGGCTAATCTTATTTTATGCTATCTAACATAATCTAAGCTAAGCTAATGCTAACTAATCTATTCCGCGATTGTGAAAGGTTCATTTGTGCGGCTCTACAAAAATTACAAATGAACCGATATATATATATATATATATACAGAGAAAGAGAGACAGACAGACAGACAGACAGACAAACAGAGACAGAGAGAGAGAGAGAGAGAGAGAGAGAGAGAACGCGTGGAACTCGCCTGGAAAGCCACAGCTTTACATCCGTCGCACTGGAAATCCTCCGGAAGGAAAAGACTGTGTTCCTCCTCTTCCGTCAGTTCTGGAGTCTTGAAGACGAGCCGCTGAGAACCGTCGATCTTAACCACCGCGTCAGTGCGGTACACCACAGAAATAAGAATAGCCAAGAGAGCAACCATGTCATACCTTTTGGGGAATTCCACTCTAAGCCGCAAATGCATGACTTGAGTTTTGTTAGGTTACTTTTACAACGAGTAGGTCCAGACCAATGCTTGTCTTTGATAAATGCTGTCTGTTTTAAATGCTCTAAATGCTCTCTGGTTTAAACTCCAGTTTGAACTTCTTGTAAATTTCAGTGTTAAACAAGCTTACTAGAAATCGTAACACACGTGCCACCGTTGGTCTAATTTTTTCGAAAAAGGCGAAATGGTGTTTGAAAAGTAGCAGAATGGAGGCGTATCCAATGAGTCCACGCCAACTTGCTTTTAGGAGACTTACCTCTCGATCTTTGACCAGATTATCACTGACGCCCTCTTACGAACAAATATAACTAGCGGAGATACAACTAGAAAGGCTTAACAGTAAAATAAATAAATGCATATCTTATGTATGTCTGTATATAAGCGTGTGTGTTCGTATGTATACGTGTACGTATGTATGCATGCATGTATGTATGCATGTGTGCACATGTTTGTATGTACGTACGTACGTACGCACGCACGTATGTATGTAAGTATGTATGCATGTATGTATGCATTTAATGTATGTATGCATGTATGTATGTATGTATGTATGCATGCATGCATTTAATGTATGTATGTATGCATGCATTTAATGTATGTATGTATGTATGTATGTATGTATGTATGCATGTATGTATGTATGTATGTATGTATGTATGTATGTATGTATGTATGTATGTATGTATGTATGTATGTATGTATCATATACTACTATTTCATCTCAGTTTGCTTCACGCCATCGAGCCCAAATCAAAACAGATATGCTCGGATTCACCCACTCTGACGCCAGTGTGCGATTGTAAGAAGGATAAGAGGGAGGTTCTTCCAACAACTTGATGCGCCCCTTGAAGGAGGGCTCGAGCCCACTCAGAACCCCAGATTTGACCCCGAACGAACTGGACAGTCGCCGCAGCAAATTTAGTGGTCCACAGTGTCGAATGCAGTCGACAGGTCCAGTAACAATAGAAAGGCCAAGTGGTACTCACATAATTCGCTAGGATCGCCAGTGTATCACAGCAGCCTATTATTATCATCACCCATTGCGTCTTGAAGAACCTGATCCACGTCTGCTCCAAGCATGTTCAGAGTAACCTCGAAGCAATGCATCCTCATGTTCCAGCCCCTATTGTATTCATCGTCACCGCTTGGTGGCGCTGCAATCGACGAAATTGAGGACCCAGTCAGCGAGGTCGTATTATTAAAAACGGCTAGATGAATGTGGCTGCTGTCTCATCTGATCTTTATCATACCTTCCGCTAGGTGGCGTGACTGTTTTGCTTGTTGAGCAAAACACATGCGACTTTCACAGCAAAGATAGAGAGTGTCAAGTCCTTTAGTGCATGGAGTCACCTAAAGCGAGGTATTAAATTAGTAAGCCTTTCGCATGACGTTACATATTATACAACTCTGATGAGTTTCATGTTGAAGTGGCACTTTATAAGTTTTTGATTACAATTACGATTTTGATTACAATTATGTAATCTCTGCCACTGTCACTTTAGGCTCGGTATCACCTCGGCATGTGTCACTATCTTATATGCCGTCCGCTAAGCATATAAGCGATATAATCGCACTGGATAGGGTAAGAAGAGGCATTACGTATATGACAAAGCCCTTGTAAAGCCTAAGTTACAACTAGGCTACAGTTTAACTTGTTGCGCCACGCGGTGCAATTGTCCCTTTCACCCGGTAGGCCTAAAGCTCAAAGGTCTCTTGTTTACATTTAGGCCTACAGGCCTTGATTGGCTCCACGCGTAGATGGCTGCTTGTAGGGCGCGAGTGATGTCATGTGGGTAAACAGATTTGTCAGGTACGAGTGGATTTTTTGTAAGGGGTATTCCTGTTTCCCAGAAATAGGTCGCGAATTGAACGTTTACGTGTTTCGATTTAGAACTGAACGGGAAGAAGGGATGATATCCGTCGCTTCAGGGTTCGAAATCTAAACGCTGTGGACTGTAGCTTTCTCCCTTACACGTATGTATGTTCGATCTCGGTTGTCGATATTAAATACGGCCGTCACCAACGGCTAATATGTTTATACTTCCTGAATCGAGGTTATTCATTAATAATGGTGGTTAATAGTGCGACAGTGTTTAGAAGGCTGCCTAGCTTTGCAAATGAAATTTATTTCCAAATTCTGTGCACTTAAGGAGATACCCAGATACTTGTAGAATATTTTCACGCGTATGAATTCAGTCGAAGTTTATATTTTTGAGAGGTTCACTTTCGAAAGCGAAATGAGGAAGTCTGAAAACGAGAAACGCAACTCATTTCCTGTTTCCATTTAAGGTTTGGGTGTCTCAGCATTCGAGTTTATGACATATGGGTAAAGGGATAGCTCACCTAACCGACCCTTGTTTATGCTGTGAGGTTTCCCTGCAGGTCGCTGTAAGCTGAGCACTATGAGCGTGGAACAGAACTGTTGTTATAAGCCTAACTGGCCAGTATACAGGACTTAGAGATTATGATGACACTGGTCACCTTGACTACCGCACAACTTGGTCGTATTATCGCAGTGTTATGCATGGTCCAGACTGCTTGAATTCCCTGGTGAATGTGGACTTGTGCTTCAAACAAAATATTCATAATTTGTTATAAGTAATTAGCAAAAAACGATTGATGGATCTAGATCAGTAAAATTCTATACAGTGAATCCAACCATAATCAGAATGACTAACAATGCTTAAAAACATCGTCAACGGACAGTGACTCTGCTTAAGAAGCAGCTTACTGGGTAAATACGGGGACCTTAAGTGGCGGGACGGCCATTCAAGGGACAGCCGCGGTGAACTGCCAGGCTATGCTGGTCGCTATAGAAAACATGTGCATATACATTTACTACAGTCTGTCTTTTTACTTGGTTAGTTTGAACTTGGTAACTTTGAACATGGTTAGTTTGAACATGATAACTCTGGACATGGTTAGTTTGAAAATGGTTACTTTGAACATGGTTAGTTTGAACATGATAACTTTGAACTTTAGTTTGAACATGGTTAGTTTGAACATGATAACTTTGAACTTTAGTTTGAACATGGTTAGTGTGAACATGATAACTTTGGACATGGTTAGTTTGAACATGGTTAGCTTGAACATGATAACTTTGAACTTTAGTTTGAACATGGTTAGTTTGAACATGATAACTTTGAACTTTAGTTTGAACATGGCTAGTTTGAACACGGTTAGTTGAACTTGATAACTTTGGACATAGTTAGTTTGAACATGGTAGCTTTGAACATGGTTAGTTTGAACATGATAACTTTCGACATGGTTAGTTTGAACATGGTAACTTTGAACATGATAGCTTTGAACATGGTTAGTTTGAACATGGTAACTTTGAACATGATAACTTTGAACATGGTTAGTTTGAACTTGGTTACATTTAACAAGTATGTTGCCTCATGCAACCTTTTGAGAGGTCACAGTTTGACCACATATGATTTTCTCTAATATCCCATTGTTATGTGAGAAAATCAGCTAAAGTTTAATACCTTAACTTGAGTGGCAGAGGTTAGACTAGGATTGTTAACTTCTCAGCTCATCCTAATATACTTTTAAACTCAACCTGAGTTGGCTTTGGTCAACAACGTGTGTTTCAGCATCCAATTGATCTTACTTGATGGCATTCAGCTGTGTGCAGTGAGCCTGGTCAATGCAGATGTTATGATGCAATTCTTAGACTAACCACATATGTATGTATGAATGTACGACTGTATGTACATGTATATATGTATGTATCAGTGCATGTACTGGTATGTATGTACATGTATGTATGTATGTATGAATGAATGAATATATGTATGAATATATGTATGTGTATGGGTGTATGTATGTATGTATTTATAAATGTATGTGTGCTTTTAAGGAAGAACAGTTTGAATTTTCTAAATTAACTTAAATGAATATCTAGCGACAATACATTAGTCCCAATATTTAATCAGTAAATCCTAGCCTATTGTTCTTAGGTAAGACAATGGTTCCAAGTCTGCGAAAAAGAGTCTGGTACCAGCGATACCTTGGAACAGATAAAGTGGATGTGACATCCTACCGAGTTTTATTTCGGAAGTGTTATACAGACTCGTCCAAGAGACCATATGCTGAACAGGGTGGCAGTAGTGGGAAACGAAATACATCGAAGAAGAACTGGGAACGACATACTCGACGCAGTGACAGCCATGATTCGGAGAGTAGCTCGTCTGGTTTGTCGGATGACGAAATCCGAAACCGAGAAATCAAGATGGAAGTGGACGACCTGGAAGAGCGTCCAAAGAAGAACGTTCTTCCACTGCTGGATTCTGAGAGCAAATATCAAGGTCGAATGCTGATGCGCGAGTGGTTGGAGGTTAATGCCAACGTCGGTTGTATGTCTGGTCTGAGATGGCTCGACAAGGACCTGGGTCTTGTCCAGATTGCATGGAAGCACGGATCTCGTGCTGGTTGGAATCGAAGCGACGTTGAAGTTTTTGAAAGTTGGGCACTTCACACGGGTAAGTTTTTCATTTTATAGAGAACTTTGTAACAGGCATTGTCTGTGCATGGTGTTCTGTCTTCTCATTTGAATTTGGGGAGATTGTGGTAAGTATCCTTTGGGAGGTAGAATGCGTGGAGTAAATGTGGAACTGTCACTATGTAATGTATTGTATTGTACTGTATTTGATAACTTATGCAGCGCTTCTTACAGAACAAACTCCTCAGAGTTGCTTCCAGCATGAGAACCCGGAGGAAATAAGAACGTCTTTAAACAACGAGCTGACTGAGCTCAATCACCAACAGTGACCCTTGCACGAAACAGTAGATAATGCTAGATAGATAGATAGATAATGCTATATAATATTTGTGTATTCAACTGACTAGTTGAAAGCATAATTAGTCAGTTATTGACAATATGGTCACCCCAGATTGCAAGAGGAAAGAGTAATGCATGCAGAGCAGGAATTTTCCAAATAACATGTAAGTAAGTAATCAGTAATCAAAGGGACTATTCACACAATACGTGCAGATTAGGTGCAGATTGAAATATAAGGAACAGTTTATTTGGTTGTTCTAGGTAAATTCAATCCCAATAAATCTGATTGCAAACGATGGAAGGCCAACTTTCGATGTGCACTCAATTCCCTTCCGGATGTCATGGAAATCAAGGAGAAGTGTAACACTCGCAGTCGGAATCCATACAAAGTATATCGGTTGCTTCCGCAGCATAATGTTACCAGTACGTTGTTACGTCATTGTGGGCAGGCATTTATAAAATTTTAAGTAATTACGTCATCATAGACGAGCATTTATACAATTTTAAGTAATTACGTCATCATAGACAAGCATTTATACAATTTTAAGTAATTACGTCATCACAGACAAGCATTTGTACAATTTTAAGTATTTACATCATCACTGGCAGATTTTTAAATTTTAAGTAATGCGTCATCATATGTAGGCATTTTTAAATTTAAGTAATTACGTCATCATAGGCAGGCATATTTAAATTTGTAGGTGCTATGCTTTAATGGGGTGTTTGTTTGGCTGCAATTTAAATTCTAAATTGGTTGATGCTGAAACTTGTTTACACTGATTTGTTTATCAGAATTATTGCTTTCACTGTCATCACCAAAAATATAAAAATTAAGTTTTTCTTGCTTTTCCTATTTTTCTTCCTTCATCTTATCTGCTAAATTAGAATACTTCAAATTGATCCAGTATAAAAATTCTTGTTTTGCAAACTGTGTATAAAGTTTACTGATAACCATGCAATTAAAGATACCCTTTTCTGGCAGAAGCTGCTTTCTATTCTTTATCTCTAATTCTGTGGAATGCTTAAAATATTATACTTGTTATGGGTGGCACCAGGGCAGATAGCTGATAATGTCTAAGATGGTCACATTCAGCTACCCGTGGTCTCTTGGTAGTCCCTCGCGTCCGCACTGCGCCTGCTCAGTCCAGGAGCTTTGCCTTTGTTGGCCCTTCCAGCTGGAACTCCCTTCCTCTTGACCTGCGGCTTCAGTTACTTAGTCTCTCTCCTACCCAGGCTCGCAAACGCCTGAAATCCTTTTTGTTTGTTCAAGTCGGGAGCGCCACTGTTTCCTAAGTGGCGCTTTATAAATGTTCGTTTACAGTCACTAAGCCCATATCATACCTGCATTGTACCACTGGTGGCAACGGATGGCGAGCTACTGAATCAGGTTGGGCTGGGCTCAACCTTCGCGGCTCTCAGGTACGTTTGCCTTTCATATCTGCATCCTGTGCCTCAGTCAAAGGTTCTTCAACTCCAAGACTGTGCCTGGCTTTTAGGACTGGCTTTTAATAACGATCTTTCACCGTGATGGTATTTTACTTTGTCTTTTTCTTGCGGTGATTATAACTTTAACTTTATAAATATTTATTGACTTGCTTTGATGCACATCTCAGTTGTTATTGTCTGTTGTTCAAACAGAGCAGTCAAAGCTGAAAAAAGTAAAATCTTCTGATAGATACACCATACCGCATCTCTCCGCATGCAGTGATGATTCAGTAAGTCAGTGTTTGAAACTGATATATGATTTTATTAGGTTTACATCTAAGACAACTGCTTTTTTGTGTGTCATAAACAATGTCTATAAAGATGTCAATATGGCTTCAACTTCTTTGCGTCTGTGCGCTTGAAATTGAAATATGTACTTCAAGAAACTTGTGATTTGATTTACACTAATGTGTTTGTTAAATATGGCTTCTTCAACAGGGTGCTCACATTGTTATCTGTTGTTAGAATGTGCATATTAAAGAGGAACCTGTTGATCAGGAGATATCTGCTTTGCCTAAGCAGCAGATCTGGCAGCCCATAGAATCCACTGACGACACTGAGGCAAGCGAAACGAAGGTCCACGAAGAAGCACGAATTTGGAATACTGTCGAAACACCCTCCCGTAAAGACCTGGTGTTTGACCATCTTGGGTTTCCCTCTCCTGCCCACTCTACTGACGCTCCTCAAACCCAAGAAACACTTACACAGCTGCCTTTGTCAGGCGAAAATTCCATCAGGCACATTGACCACAGTTATGCCAACGTGTTGGAACATCTAAATGGTGAGAATATACACGTTCAACTGAATTTTGGTTTTGCACTTTGTCTGTTAATGTGTATGCTGTCCACAACAGCCACATGTGCAGCTCTTTGAGATACTTAAAAGGCATTGTGTCTTAATACATACATACATAAATACATACAAACAAATACATACATACATAAATACATGCATACCTGCATACATACTTCATACATACATAACATAACATGCATACAGTCATAGCATAACTCATACATACATAATACATATATACATAACATACATACATAACATAACTCATACATACATAATACATATATACATAACATACATACATAACATACATACATTCATAACATAACTCATACATACATAATACATATATACATAACATACATAACATAACATGCATACAGTCATAACATAACTCATACATACATAATACATATATACATAACATACATGCATAACATACATGCATTCATAACATAACATGCATGCATAAACATAACTACATGCATACATACATACATACCTAGATACATGCATGCATACATGCCATACATACTTCAAACATACATAACATACATACATAACATAATATGCATTCATGCATTCATAACAACATACATATATACGTAACATACATAGATAGCATAATACATTCCTAACATAATATATTTGCATGCATAAATATAACTACTTACATACATAAATACATAAACCAAAAACTTTAAAGAAAACACGTTGCTTATCCGTTGTTTTCCTGTTGCCCTGATTTTCCAGAAGAACAGACAACCCTTGAAGAACCAGACCTCACAGATGGTCACGATCTCGTCTCAACAATTAACGAAGAATTAGCAAGTACGTCATTTTCAGCTGGTTCAAACAGACGAAAGATTTCAAGCAAAGCTCACTATCAAATTTAGACTCAAATTTTGTAAATTGGCATCAATGGTCGTTATTTATTCTTTCAGAACTGTTTAATTAATGTACCTTCTATATATGTTGCTTCTGGAAAACGATTAGAATACAGTAAATCACTTTTTTACATGCTTCTACAGAAGCATAGTCCCCAAGATCAAAGGTCAAGGTTATTTGGGTTGGTGCAAACGTGTCTATAACAATCCTATGAGAACACACTTTACACCTCTTTAAAACTCCCAATTTCTACTGGCACCGGGAATTATGGTAAGCTGGTCTGGCCTGGAATTCCAAGAATGATCACCCATTCAAGACTGACCAAGCTTGATAACACTTAACTTCTCTTTGCTTTGCATCAACAGTACCACACAGCGACTAAAATCTCTTAGTTTTTTAGACTTTTAATAAGATGGTTTGAATTTTTAAAGTTTTTTATAAAGTAGTTTTTTAGTTCTTCTTATCAAATAGTTTTCTGATTTGTTCATATTAAATTATTAATAGTTTGTTGATATTAATTGTTTATACTGACTAATGTTAATAATATTATTTCATTGGTTTGCTGCAGAGTTTTGCTCAAGTAGCTTTGGTATTGATTTTTGGAGCGACGAAGCAGGCATCACAACTACAGTAAGATCTTGCTTTTTAGGCAGCTTATCTGGGCAGGAATCTAATCTAGTCTTATCTTAATCTGATGTTCTTCTTTGGTGCTCTGCTTAATGTAATATAATATAATCTAATCTAATCTAATCAGACGTTCTTCTTTGATGTGTGTGCACGTTAGAGGTTGTCACAGTGTGCGTGTTAGAGGCTGTCAGTGTGCATGTTAGAGGTTGTCACTGTGCATGTTAGAGGTTGTCACTGTGCTTGTTAGAGGTTGTCACAGTGTGCATGTTAGAAGTTGTCACAGTGTGCATGTTAGAGGTTGTCAAAGTGTGCTTGTTAGAGGTTGTCACAGTGTGTACGTTAGAGGTTGTCACAGTTTGCATGTTAGAGGTTGTCACAGTGTACACGTTAGAGGTTGTCACAGTGTGCACGTTAGAGGTCGTCACAGTGTGCATGTTAGAGGTTGTCACAGTGTGCTTGTTAGAGGTTGTCACAGTGTGTACGTTAGAGGTTGTCACAGTTTGCATGTTAGAGGTTGTCACAGTGTACACGTTAGAGGTTGTCACAGTGTGCACGTTAGAGGTCGTCACAGTGTGCATGTTAGAGGTTGTCACAGTGTGCTTGTTAGAGGTTGTCACAGTGTGTACGTTAGAGGTTGTCACAGTTTGCATGTTAGAGGTTGTCACAGTGTACACGTTAGAGGTTGTCACAGTGTGCACGTTAGAGGTCGTCACAGTGTGCATGTTAGAGGTTGTCACAGTGTGCTTGTTAGAGGTTGTCACAGTGTGTACGTTAGAGGTTGTCACAGTATGCATGTTAGAGGTTGTCACAGTGTACACGTTAGAGGTTGTCACAGTGTGCACGTTAGAGGTTGTCACAGTGCACATGTTAGAGGTTGTCACAGTAAGTAAGGAACCTGAGCAAAGCAGCTGTTTATAGCCACTGATTTATCATTAGACAATTGTGGTTTAAAAATTCATGAAAAGCAATACTAGTTATGGCAATTCTTTTATATCAAAGAAAGACAGATAAAGATTAGGTTAAATTACGAATTCCCTGAATGCCAAAATAATAACAGATCTAATATCTCAAACAGATACTTGTGAGTGATAAAAGCTCTGTAAAGCAACTTTGAAATTGCGCATTCTAAGTTGTCTTCTTTATACGTTAAGCTTGCATTTATCTTTTAGAAGTTTATTCTGCAAGATGTGATTGACTCCAACGATTTTGATGGCATTTTTCTCTAGTGTGAGTTATTTTTTAATTTCTTGTGCTGCTTACGTCTTGAGATTTTATGATTTAATTAATAGTTAAATGTGATACAACATAATTAAGTGGTGATCTGATGAAATCATTTACTGCAAATTTATAATGAGTAAAAGAGCGCCATTAACTCGACCCAGTCAGCCTGGTTCCCGGTCTCGTTTGGGCAGCCGTATGGTTCCATTTCTGGGCCTCTGCTTTATGTACTTAACACTACAGACCTAGGACCATGGTTATTCTTCCTTAGGAGTTGATGCTCACCAGCATGCTGGTGATACTCAGGCATATATTCATGGGCAAGCTGCAGAGGCAATTTCGATCCTTACCTGAGAAAATGCTTGAGACATCTGAGCTGCTTTGTGCGCGAATGTTATCCAACCGCCTTCGACTGTATCCCGCATTCAACCGTAAAACTCCAGCATAGCCGTAGTCGGGTGGTAATTGTAATTTGAGATTTATAAAGCGCCTCCTAGAGGATGAACTCAACAGAGGCTCTCCCGAGCCGAAGAAGTAAACTCACTGTTAAACAGTACAGTCTTCAGGCGCCTGCGAAACTCTGAGAGGGGAAGAAAGAGGAGCTCGAGTCCCAGATCTCGAGAGGGACGGTTCCAGCAGGTAGAACCGACACACCATACATACTCAGGCGTATATTCAAGACCGAGCTGCAGATGTAATCTCGATCCTTAGCTGAGAAAATGCTTGAGACATATCAGCTGCTTTATCCCGCTTTCAACCGTAAAACTCCGCCACAGCCGTAGTCGCGTGGTGCCAGTCCGAATCCTGGATAATGGAGGAGGACCACGAATTATCATCACTGTAATGAGACCTTGTCGTTACAGTTTAGACAATGAGACAATGTAGACAAGGACTATACAAAGTTATACAAAGATCTTAGCGTGCCTGAAGATCGTTTGTTAATTACACGCGTTCGATCGACTGCCACTGCTGTGTGTATTGCCAGTCCCAAGCCGGGACGAAGGAGGAGGGCGCCCCTAATCATCTTCGTTATGACACAGGGTCGTTAAAAAGAAAATTACCACCTACCATTACCAGTTGTCATGAGAATAGTCCCTACTTGGCAGTAAGATAGGTATGGTCGATGTCAACGGTAATGTCAGTAAACGCATCTTGAGCTACTTGGGCTACTAGTTAAGCTGTCCTGCATAAATTCGCGAGGCCATTTTCAGAAAACGCTTGAAATCACATTTATTGCTTAGATTTTTTGAGATACTGATGACTGACAAAGGAAAACAGCCTAACAGTAGCAGGCCATATGAATGTATGTATGTATGAATGTATGTATGTGTGTGAATGTATCTATGTATGTATGAATGTATGGGTGTATGAATATATGTATGTACGTATGAATGTATGTATGAATTTATGTATGTATGTTTGTATGTATAAACGTATGAATGAATGATGCTCTACATTAATGGATAATGCATATGGATAGAGCGCTCGGCTTGTAGCACCTCCTTCGAGACGGTTACTGTGTAGGGACCTTGGGCAAGTTCTTCACTCACAATTGCTCGGCGCCATCGATTGATGCTTAGTCGTTAGTTAGTGGCGCCTCATAAATGCAGAAATAATAAAAATCATTTTTGCATTACATTCTTATAATATATTCTTCTGGATAATGACCTGAATGCGGATTAAATTTGAAGCGCCATCGGTTGATGCCTTGTGCATTAGACACCGGCGCTCTAGAAATTTCTAATTAATTAATTAATAATTATAATTTAAGTTCATTATGCAACAGTTTAATTATTCCTATTTATTTAGCCTACTTTTTCATCCTATGATCTTCCAGATAGCCCACGGCTGGCTGGTGGCAGGAGAGAGATGAAATCACGGCTGACATGGTGTGAACAATTTTTGAAATGAGTTGATGAAGAGAAACCCTAACAACTAACGTTGGACTTAACGAAAAGACTCGGCGATGAGTCACAGCCATGACCAATAACTGTTGTCAATGTCACTACATGTTTGTCACGAAAACCTCCTCTTTTCCCTATTCTTTTTTCAGTTTTGTGTCCTGATAATTTCTGTTAATTTTCAGTTATATATTTTTTGTTTATGATATGATCATTTATATCAGGATTGTTGTTGACTCGCATTTCATGATGTCATTGCACGACGTCCGGTTGTGAATTTTATTCTCTGGAGTAACTATCGAAGGGCGGAATTTACCGGTGATTTACAAAGAGGCTGTTTTGCTTGGGGAGTTTTGAGGAGAATTCGCAAATTTTGTTCACACTGTTGCCATAGTTCCGTGAATTAATGTTGACAGTAGGCTTTTATTTCAGCATAATACCTGAAGCTCTAAGGAGGACAGTGAATGATGCAGAGTTCTAAGTTTTTTGTTGTTAGCCGGCCTCAAATTTTCGTAATTAGATTTCAAGACAGTATTATTGCAGGTCTCTTAAACAGATTTTAGCAATTGTGAGCCTTTGTTTTATACTCTGCTTAAGGGATACATTTCATTTTGTCTTGCATGTAAAAGACATCACTGCAGCAAATGTTGCTGCTTCTTTTGAAATTGAATGAAATTGTTGCATTTTTTTACACGGAATACAAGTATTTGTAGGATGAGAAAAGTACTGTGACTGATAATTTTGCACATAATCACACATGCACTGCTTACTTACTTACTCACTTGCTTTATCACTTACACACTAACTTTCTCAGTGTAAACTTTGCATTACACTGTCTTACATCAGCTTGAACTTCTGAACACGTAAACGTACCCGGTGAAAACTTTTTTGTCCACTGGTTTCCTATTTTCTTACATTAGAAATACGCTGTGCTTTTAAAAGCCAAAAATTTATCAGCAGTTTCTATGTCTGTGTATTATAAATTTTTTGCTAACTCAGACTTGCCTTGCTCGTTATCGTTATGATCGTCGTCGTCATAGTTATCATCATCGTCGTCGGTGTCAGCATCGTTGTAATCACCACAGTCACTATCACCACTATCACCATTTATTATATTTATGTAGCGCCAAAGACAGGACAATAATCAAGGGTACAAAGCAACTTGTTTGTTAAACACTTGCTCAACATCTCTGCTCACTGATCATCTCAGACGAGGTTCGAACCTGTACATTACACGAAAGGAAGTGAGCATTCAGGCAGCCAGTCAATATGTTACCATGAAATTACTGTCGCCGTCTTAAAATCACTTGAAATTGTTTAACTATCCTGTATTTTAACTTGCCTTAAACGGTGAACGAAATGCATGGAGACACTACTGAACAATGTCTTATGTACTATTATAATAATAGTTATGTAATTCTTGTGCAATATTATTACAGTTAAAATTCATAGCCAATAAATATTTGGGCAAATAGTAACTAGAAGAGTTTGTGTTGCTAGTGTGAGACCCAGCAACGCATGCAGTTTTCAGAACTTCTACTTTATGCAGCAAAGATACCTTGAGTATTTCAGCATTCTGTTTTTGGTCTGTATGAAAGCAATCATTGTACACATCTGATTTATTTCAGCTTCACTTCCTACAACAATAAGAGTCACTGACATAGGCATCTTTTAATATAAGAATAGAAAGATGTGTGTCTTTGTAGAACTACGCATACGTGTACCCTTGTAGATACCCATGTAGCTAGTAGTGTTGTAAATTATCTCTGTTTATGTATACTGGTCAGAGTTAAGGGACGGTGAAAGAACTGAAAGAGATTTGAAAATTTATTTCAGAATGTCAATTTCTACTGTAATCAAGCATCTATGAAATTAGATCCTATCTGCAAATGTATACAAGCTGTTATGTTTTCGTTGCGTAATATTTTTTAGTTTTAAAAGTTGATTGGTGTGAGTTTTAGAAAAAGGGTATAAAGGATGGCACAATATTTCTCACTGATTTAGGCTTCTTTCAAACCTTACCTCTATTTAAATTATCGTATGACTGTAGTTAATTTTCTATTGTCGCCTGAACTTATGTACAGCGCCCTTTTCTTCGGCCTCGGCCGTGTTATATAAATTGTCTTATTATTATTATTACAGATTGAAACTGTGTATTATATACTTTTAGGCATATTTGTGATGTAGATTTGGTCTCTCTTTACGACATGAGCCACATTACAAACCACCTTTTGAGTAAGTTGTAGTATATTGCAATTAAAATTGTACTAATGGTATTATTATTATTATTAATATTATTGTTATTATTAGAATAAAATGATATCTTTCATGTGGACATATAATAAAACCCTCTGTTGTTGTTGTTATTATTATTATAATTATTATTATTATTATTATGAAACACAATCTGCGCCAGTATAAAAAGTGTTTCATTTGTTGGAGCCAGAATGGCTTTCGAAGTCTCTCCGTCCTGTCGGTTGCCCATCAGTTCCAAAGTCATTTAAGTTAATGACTTGAAGGCTGGTGAATGCTGGAGGTCGAATGTCATCTGAGAACGTCGGAGGCTTTAACGCCTTTGGAGTTATGTAACTATCGTCATCATCGCTTTCATCGTAGCCATCTTTTCTGTTATTATTGTTGTTATTGTTATTATTATTATTATTATCTTCTGTTGCTTCCTTTAGCTATATTAACTGTCCAGATTATTCTAGAGATAATATGAGAATTGTGAAATGATATTAACGCACCTCAAAAGCTTTAAATCTTGACTCTACAGGAAAAAAGTTTACATGTATGTGTCACCTTTTCTGAGCAACATATTTTGCTGTCACATTACTCGCCAGACAGCTCCACAGCTGGCCTATGCATTAGACTTATTACATAGATAACGACCGTAAGTCCACTCACAAATATTTTCCTGTTATCTTTGTTCTTTTTGAAATTTTTGTCCAGCTAATTATAGGCCTAAATCACTTCATTTTGTATCTTGATTTGCTCGCCGTTCGTAGGCCTAAAAGTTTTGTGTCGTGAGGGGGGAAGTCGTGAGAGGGTGGGCAAATTATACGACACACCCAGAGCTACGAACACTCTTTGCAACCCCGCTACCCTAATTGCGATTTCCTCTGAAGTTGTCGGCAAGCGCCACTCCTTTCCGAGTGGAACTCGCGCGCGACTTACTCGCGGTCGTCTTTATGACAGAAAATGCAATTTGCTCATTTGTCATGGTGGCCGTTACACGAAATTTTCGCGTCTTTCGCCGACGGCAGATCTGTCTTTGCTCAGATGTTTCTAGAGCGTGGCAGATGGATTTGTTCTCGGCGTCCTCTTGGAAAGACCTCCCTGTGCGACAGGTCTCACCCTGACGGAACAGTTTTGTAATGGATTTCACTCACCGGAAGACAAACGTTGTCGCTTGGTTGTCACGCTGCGGCCCAGTCCAGAAGCTTTGCCTACGTTGCTGGAATCGTCTCCCTCGAGAATTGCGACTTGAGCTCCTTTCTCTCCCCCTCTCAGTGTTCCGCAGGCACCTGAAGACTGTGCTGTTCAACAGTGGGTTTGCTTTTTCGGGTCGGAAGCACTCTGTTGAGTTTATCCTCTAAGAGGCGCTTTATAAATCTCAAATTACAATTACAAAATTACAATTCTAGGACAGCATAGAGGAATCAGCGATGGGCGATGCTTAGCCCAAGTGCAACTGCCTTTGTTTGTATAGGCCTGTTTGCAGATCATAATCTCGGGATTAGCAAGGACAGAACACTCCCACGAGAATATTATACTGAGCCTGTTTGGTTTTCGCGAGACTGTTGCTCGTGCCCAAAAGAAAGCTGTGGGTCTATGGGCTTACATGGCTCACATACATTGGTTGTATACTTTGTACACTTTGCCTATGGCGTTTGCTTGTTAATTGCTACACATTGACCCACCGCTAGAGAGCGCTACTGCCAACATAACATTTGTAATCGTGGACCAATGTATTTCTAACAAACATAGGAAATAAAATAAGTTTCATTCATTCATTCATTCATTCATTCAACACCCATTCATACATTTATACATACAAACATACATACATAAATTCATACATACATTCATACATACATACATGCATACATTCATACACACATACATTCATTCATACATAGATACATCACACACACATACTTTCATACATACATTCATACATACATACATTCATGCATACATACAAACATACATAGATAGATACATTCACACACATACATTCATACATACATACATTCATACATACATTCATACATACATACATTCATATACACATACATACAAACATACATACATACTAAAACAATCTACCACACAATCTATCTTCTGAGCGCTAGGTCACAATAATTTACAAGAAGTCGGCTCTGCTGCATGATCCATGGAGGCTGAGAGTTGAGACAGCGTGATAAATATCCCAGCGGCGCCTGCGACAACCGAGAATCCACGCCGTTGAATACTCTTCTCACCAGAGGGCGTGTGTGTTGGGAAACATGTAACTCTTCTTGCAACAACATCTTGTTAACTCAGCTGTCGCCGTCACATAACATAAGACGAAGAAAGCGAATTGCAAATTGAACGGAGATAGGAAGAAATAAAAACCGAAGAAAACATAATAAAACAGTTACAGCCTTCTGGAAACACTACAGGAAGTCAACATATTCGTCGGCAGATGATTAGAACAGACCTGTTTTGCACGAACTAAAGCATTTGTTTGCAATTCCGCCATATCATATACGCGTTAAGACGACCATCCGAAAGAAGATATGCATGAATTTGTCGCTATGCTCTAAAATGTCAAGCTATTTACGATGCTGTGTATGTATCGTTATCATAGTTACAGTTACAATTACAAGATGCATTGACAGTTATGTAAATTGTCGTTATCACTATTACACTTACAGTTACAAGATGTAATTTACAGTTAGGCCTACTACTTTCGAGGGCCAATGTGAGTATTAACATTTACAATTGCATTATGTATTTACAGTCAGACCTACTTCTTAGGCCCATCCCTTCTTCCTCTTGTATCTCTCTGCTCTCCAACCCCAAACATCACCCACCGTAGCTGCCACGCTGTCTCTCTGTCTGACTTTTGGATCTTGACCTGGAACCGAACCCTTTTGCCCATCGATTTTGTTTTGAATGAGCGCCTGTGAATAAGCTGGTCCCCACGGCGCGGCTTTCGTTGGGCGCTGTAGAAATTTCGGAATTACGATTACGATTACTATCGAGGGCCAAAGTGAGTATTAACCTTTACAATTTCAAAATTTATTTACCGCTAGGCTTCAAGGGCCAATGTGTGTATTGCCTTGGAAAAGGGCCGAATGTTCGCATACGCTTTGGGTAAACGATGTTTGTACAGGGACTAGTGTCAGGTCCTTTGATCAGATTTGACCGGCGGGTGTCAAGTGTCATTCACAGAATTGTAGAGATCAGACGCCGTTGCTGTCTGCGACTTTCGACGATCCATTCCGCAGGGCATCATAAAGGTTATGTATACTGTGCATCTCTATTCTTCTTGTTCTCTCCATCGCTGTCTTCCTCTACGGATGCCTTCTTCCCATCGCTGTCTTCCTCTACGCATGTCTTCTTCCCATCGCTGTCTGCCTTTATACAAAGACAGCAAATAACCCTGCATGATCGCATACAGAAAACGGCAGAAAGCGTCGGCAAACAGATTTTCGTAGAGCCTAAGACTGATGAAGACCGATAGGCCATCGAGTAAGTAGGCGGGGGTGCACGACCGGGCTGCGACACATTTCAGAGATTTTATTCTCGGGCTAGCACGATCCGTACACGGGGACTTTAAATGGAGTGGCGCCCATTCAAACGGGCAGCGGTGGAGAAGAATCTCACCCAATCAATTCATTGAAAAATGAGCAGGGTCGAGGCCATGCGGTCGCTGTAGAAAAATTAAAACATTATATATTAGAACGCCATTTGTAGGCCTAAATAATTTGAAGGCTTTCAGACCTGCACGCTAGGCCTGTTGGCGGAATTTCAAAATCTAACCATTTCTCGCATAACGTGCGTCATAGATTTAATTGCCTGCCTGTTTCAAGATTTTATGTGGGTTTGGCGATGCCAGTTGGGGAATGCGCCTGCCAACACCTGCTGGAGTTTTGTCACCCATTTCGAGTTTGGCTGGCCGCAGAAATCTTCGCTGAGCGATCCGAGAGTAACAACTGTTCCTTTTGCTCGCTTTTCGACATCGCAACGTCGCTCCCTTTCAGTGGTTGGGTCATCTAACTAAAGGGGCCTCCCTTCATATCTGCGTTTACTTCTGGCCAGGGTCGCTATAGACACCTTTCCCCAACATTGTTCCCTCTCGTCTGGGATGGAAGCGGCCCTGGGTGACGATCTGAAGGGGCTATATAAATGCTCAGTTTAGCCGTCAAGTGCTGTCGACATAGATCATATTATGGAACGGTGGCCATCATCTTTGATACAAGTGCCTCCTTAAATCCGTTGTATACACGGCTCTCGTTATTTCGGCCTCCTACTCCACGTGGGCGCTCGTCGGCGCAGACGACGAGGATTTGTTTGTCGACAAACGTTGGCTACAATGTTGCGAGTAGGGTATGAAGTGTCGATGTGAGCATACAGATATGCATATACAGAGATATACAGATATACAGATACGCATATACAGAGATACAGAGATATGCAGATATACAGATATGCATATACAGAGATACACGGATATACAGATATGCATATACAGAGAGATACACTGATATACATATGCATATACAGAGATATACAGATATGCAGATACAGAAATACACAAATATACAGATATGCATATACAGAGATATACAGATATACAGATATGCATATACAGAGATACACAGATATACAGATATGCATATACAGAGATACACAGACATACAGTTATGCGCCGCGGCCCGAATTACTTCCAGTAATATTTCTCACTTCCGCTTTTCGGCGGTGAATTGCAGGCTAGATGAGCTTATGTGTTGTTCACAAATATAAGTCCGGCGCCATAGAAGTTGCTAGTTAACAAGATCTCCTGTTTGTCCTTCGCATGCGAACCGCTGCGGCCCAGTCCAGAAGCTTTGCCTACGTTGGTCCCACTTGATGGAATCCTCTCTCTCGACAAATATTGCGACTTGAGCTCCTTTCTCTCCCCCCTCAGTGTTCCGCAGGCGCCTGAAGACTGTACTGTTTACCAGTGATTTTACTTTTTCAGATCGGAAGCACCTCTGTTGAGTTTATCTTCTAAGAGGTGCTTTATAAATCTCAAATTGCAATTACAATTATAATAGATTAGATTAGATTAGATTAGATTAGATTACATTAGATACTGCTCCAGTTTCCTTCCTTTTAGTTCAGGTCGGTGATATTTGACTGAATCCATGAAAAGCAAATCCAGTGGCCTTCTCTGTCATCACATGTCGGCACATCACATTTCCTCGAAGTCTTCCACAAAAGGCATGACCAGAGGGTGAATGTGTGTCAATAGGACTTAATTTTGTCTTTTGTTTCCTCTTTCTGTAGGCCTGAGTAGGCCTAGAAGTGATGCGACGATGAGCACCGGTGATTACATCACCGGAGCGATACGGTTGTTGTTGTCCATTTGAATCACAGCATTGTACTGGTGGGTTAAATTCTAACGAAACAGATTTCGTGTTGGTGGTCATTCACCTCCTGCGGTCTTTCAGGTTTATCTCCATAGTTCTCGGTCGTCCTCTCCCTTTTTCTCCCCTCCCCTGCCCCTCTCATTTCTCTGTCTGTGTGTGTCTGTGTGTGTGCGTGTCTGTGTGTGTGTGTTTACCTCTCTTCCCCTCTATCTCTCTTTAACTCACGCTCTTCCTCGTGGTCTTTGTTTGCCTCTTCCCGGCTCTTCATGTCAGCTAATCTTGGTGCAAACTCACTCCTTGGCTATTTCCATATTCATGTCTCTAACCTCTCTGTCATTCTGTCTGTCTTTGGCTTATCACTTATTAATAATTACCTTTCTCTTTCTTTCTCTGTCCCTCTCTGTCTCTGTCTCTCTCTGTCTCTGTCTCTCTCTGTCTCTGTCTCTCTCTCTCTTTTGTTCTTTACCTTCTGTCACTGCTCTGTCGATTCTTTCAGTCTGTTTCTATCCATTTCTCTCTGTCTCTGTCTGTCATTTCAACTAATCGTAATCATAATCCCGAGATTTCTACAGCGCTCAACGAAAGTCACGTCACGGGGACCAGCTTATGCACAGGCGCTCAGTCAAAACAAAATCGACAGGCAAAAGTGTTCGGTTCCAGGTAAAGGTCCAAGAGTCAGGCAGAGAGACAGCGTGGCAGCTACGGTGGGTGATGTTTGGGGCTGGAGAGGAGAGAGGGATAAGAGGCAGATGGCTTGAAACTTGTTTGGAAAAAGTGTAACAAATAAATAAATATTAATAATTTAATAAATAATGCACTTTTAAAAATCTGAGGCCATCCTCTCTATGAAGCCCAGGCCAAAAGGCCCTACTGACCCTCCCCTGATAGGGCCTGCATATGCTCATGCTTTCAACAGAAGCTATCGTTCTAAGACAGGCCACCCGCCATCCGCCAATTCACGCCAGGTCGTGCAAGCGGCGACGATGCCTCACTGTCAGGCGCCGTCCGCGCATTACGCGCAAGGGCATCTGCTGCTGTTTTTACTGCTGCTGCTGCTTCTGATTATGATTATGATGACGACGACGATGATGATGATGATGACAATGTCGTGAGCATCTCCTATTTGTTCTGGCCGTACGTCGCCTTCCTCCTCGCTCTCCTCCTCGTCGTCATCAGCGTCCTTATCTTCCGCCTCCTCGTCATCGTCTTCTTCCTTCTCTTTCTCTTCGTCATCATTCTCCTCCTTATCGTCCTCCTCAAAGTGTTCTGCTTCCTCTTCTTCTTCCTCATCGTCCTCTTCTCCTATTCCTCCTCGTCTTCATTATCCTCATCCTCGTCCTCCTCATTGTTTTCTTCTCACTCCTCTTCTTCCTCATTGTCCCCATCCTCCTCCTCTTATTCCTCTTATTCATTCTCCTCTTCGTACTCCGTTTCTTCTTCCTCCTCTTCCTCCTCGTCTTCTTTCTTCTCCTCCTCTTCTCCTCATCGTTTCTTCATCCTCATCTTCTTCTTCCTCATCGTTCCTTCCTTCTCTGTCATTCCTCGCATTCATTCTCCTCCTCATACTCCTCATTTTCTTCTTCCTCCTCTTCCTCCTCGTCTTCATTCTCCTCCTGCTTCTCCTCCTTCTCCTCCTCCTCCTCGTTAACTTCGTCCTCCTCTTCTTTCGCATCATCCCCTCCTCTTCCTCCTCCTCATTATTCTCCTCCTCGTCCTTCTCCTCGTCCTTGTCCTCTTCCTCCTCCTCCTCCTCCTCCTCCTCCTCCTCATCGTTTTCTTCTTCCTCCTCTTCTTCCTCCTCGTCCACTCCTCCTCCTCCTTCTCCTCCTCCTCCTCCTTCTCCTCCTCCTCCTCCTCCTCGTCGGCGGCGGCGTCGTCTTCCTCAGCCTTACTTTAATTCCTTGACCGACCACCGTCACGACGACAATGATGGTGATGAAGCTTTCGACGTGTCGACTGCGATTCTCGGTGCAACATTAGCTTCACCCGATACCAAAGGACCAGGATTAGCTGCTGTTGTTGCTGCTGCTGCTTGCGTCTGGAAGCATCGCTTCGTCTGCTTGCTGCTGCCGTATCTTACTCGTTTAGCATCACCATCAACGTGCAGTCGCAGGTGGGTGATCAGGCCTTTAACTGTTGTGATTAAGATTTCGATTGGGATTACGATTGCAATCATCCATCATCATCATCATCATCATCATCGTCATCATCATCATCGTCATCATCATCGTTATCGTCATCGTCATCTTTATCATCACCCCTTCCATTTGCATTAGGGTCGAGAAGTCTTGGAGACATTATTTAGCGTCTCACCTGGAATTAATGGCATCAGCCATGGCATGCCGCCGTATTTTGCCGAAGCAAATGAATCATGTAGGATCTCTGGTTCATTGGATCTGGCACTGAACCTGACCATACATGACCCACCGATTTTGTTTGTTTTGACTGAGCGCCTGTGAATAAGCTGGTTCCGCGACTTAGCTTTCGTTAGGCGCTGAAGAAATCTCGAGATTACGATTCTTTTGTTACAAGACTTCACCGTTCGCTCAACAGAGTTATTTATGGGGCGCCATTATCGAAACAGCTCGAAGTATGTGTAAGACAACATAAACAAGTCTTTCCTTCTAAGAGATTGAAAGTTGGACCTACATCTGCATACATGTATGTAGTAATTGTATCCATGCATCTATAAGCTGTAGATAGAAAGATGGATGGATGGATGGATGGATGGGTGGATGTGTGGGTGGGTGGGTGGATGGATGGATGGATGGGTGGGTGGTGGATGGATGGATGGATGGGTGGGTGGATTGGTGGGTGGGTGGATGGATGGTTGGGTGGGTGGATGGATGGTGGGTGGGTGGATGGATGGATGGGAGGGAGGGAGGGAGGTTTATGGTGTATGGGTCAACAGAAATGAACCCTGTTTCAAAGCATAGAGCAGACAATTGATGCTTTGTGCGTCGAACTTGCCTGTTAAATCCTAATATGGTGTTATTGTTTCGACTAAAACAATTGCGGCTTTGTTTTGCTCCGAACCAGAGGATTGAATGAGGCAGGAGGAAAAGAGAATTAGAGTGTGAGGAGAATGCGGAGGAAAACACAGAGTAGGAGGAATAGGAATAGAATGCTGATGAAAAGAAGGAAGAGAATAAAGAAAAGAGGATACGATGAGGAAGAAGGCAGGAAGAAGCATATAGACAAATAGAAAACAAGGAAGGAGGCAGAGAAGGAAGAAGAAAATGAAGAGGAAGAGAAAGATGAAGAGGAAAAGTGAGGACGAGGAGGAGAAGGAGGATGAAGAGGAAGAAGAAGAAGATGATGATAATAATAAAGAAGAGAAAGAAGAAGAGGAAGAGAAGGAGGAGGAAAAGAGGAGGAGGAGAAGGAAGAAGAGGAATATGAAGAAAAAGAAAAGAAGAAGGAAGACGAAGACGAAAAAGAAAGATGTGTAGGAAGACAAAAATGAAAATAAAAGAGACGCAGAAGATAAGTAAGGAGAGATTAGATAAGACAAAATACAATAAGATGAAGAGGGAATTAGAGGAATTAGATGAAAATGAAGAGGAAGAGGAAGATGAAGAGGAAAAGGTACGTCGAGAGAAGACAAAGTATGAGGTGAGGAGGAGGCGAAGAAATCGTAAGAGGGGCGAAGTACAGGACAAATGGAGTCGAGAAGGAGGAATGAAAAGAAAGGAAGAAGGAACCAAGAGGATTAGGGTGAGGATGAAATAGGAGGACGAGAGAAGAATAGGACGAATAGGAATTGGTCGACATGAGCATGCACCTTACCTTTGACAGTACTTGATGAACTCCGACCTCGAAAGTCACTTCCACTGCGCATGCGCCTTGGATGTCAACACCTCAGGTGTCGCTGTAGACAGCGCAAGCTGCCAAATGTAAACTTGTCCACCAAACAGAAGCCGATCAGTCACACGGGATTTCCACGTAGCTCTGTGCTTTCGACCTGTTTGCTAGCATTGGGGTAAATGTTTTTATTATGATGAGAGTGAAGTAGGTTTCCCATTTTTTTTCTACTCCAGTTCCCAGGGGAAATAGTGGCTGACATGCGGAACAAGAGGGCGAAGCAGTAGAAGATAAATGAAAGCAGGAGGAATGGGAGGAGAGGAGGAAATAATAAAGAAGAGGAGGAGGAAAAGGTAGGTTGAGAGAAGGCAAAGTATGAGGTGAGGAGGAAACGAAGAAATCGTAAGAGGAGGGCGAAGTACAGGACAGAAGAAAATTGGAGGTAGGAAGAATGAAAAGAAAGGAGGAAAGAACCAAGAGGAGTAGGGGGAGGATGAAATAGGAGGACGACAGAAGAATAGGACGAGTTGAAAGTGGTAGACATGCGGAACAAGAGGGCGAAATAAAGGAGTAGAGGAAAACTGAAAGGACGAGGAATGAGAGGAGAGGAGGAAGGAATCAAGAGGAAAGAGGGATGAGGATGAAATAGGAGGACGAGGAGGATGAGTAAGAGTTGGTTGAGATGTGTCGTTCGTCGTCGGTGCTTCAGCGGTGAAAGGAAGTGCAAAGGCCGGAGGCGAAGGCCACTGTATAATACAGACACTTGCGTCTGTCCGACGTCATTAGCATGCTGGCGTCATCTGGCCGATGGCATTTGTACACCGACCGACAGTTCAGGGCGATACATAAATTATTAGACGCCGTGACATAAACCTATGTGCCTCGATACGACTGCACCAAGTGTTGTATCGTTACAGCGCTTGTAATTTGCATTTATGTAGCGCACTTCAGAGCCTTTTTTACTGTTCACTCGTTCATTCGTTCATTAAGTCACTAATTACATAACTCATTCAATCATTTATTCTTTCGTTTGTTCAATCGGCAAATTTATTTAGCACGGAAGAAGGAAAGGAACAAAGGAAGGGAGGAAGGAAAGAAGAAAGGAAGAAATGAAGGATGGACGGTCGGACGGGCGTTTGTTGCTCTCCTAGTATTCGTGGATGGATGGATAGATGGCTAATTCTCCTAGTATTCGTGGATGGATGGATGGCTAATTCTCCTAGTATTCGTGGATGGATGGATGGCTAATTCTCCTAGTATTCGTGGATGGATGGATGGCTAATTCTCCTAGTATTCGTAGATGGATGGATGGTTAATTCTCCTAGTATTCGTGGATGGATGGATGGCTAATTCTCCTAGTATTCGTGGATGGATGGATGGCTAATTCTCCTAGTATTCGTGGATGGATGGCAAATTCTCCTAGTATTCGTGGATGGATGGATGGTTAATTCTTCTAGTATTCGTGGATGGATGGATGGCTAATTCTCCTAGTATTCGTGGATGGATGGATGGCTAATTCTCCTAGTATTCGTGGATGGACGGATGGCTAATTCTCCTAGTATTCGTGGATGGATGGCAAATTCTCCTAGTATTCGTGGATGGATGGATGGTTAATTCTCCTAGTATTCGTGGATGGATGGATGGCTAATTCTCCTAGTATTCGTGGATGGATGGATGGCTAATTCTCCTAGTATTCGTGGATGGATGGATGGCTAATTCTCCTAGTATTCGTGGATGGATGGCTAATTCTCCTAGTATTCGTGGATGGATGGCTAATTCTCCTAGTATTCGTGGATGGATGGATGGTTAATTCTCCTAGTATTCGTGGATGGATGGGTAGATGGCTAATTCTTCGTGTTCATGGATGGATAGACAGGTGGTTAATTCTCCTAGTGTTCGTGGATGGATGGATAGATGGCTAATTCTTGCGTTAAACAGCGAATGCGTCTTCTAATAAAAAGCTCGTAAACGTCTGCACGTGTGTGTTCTTGGTCCACTGCGTATGCACAATCCGTGACTTGTGACGGACAACAGTGAGGTTATGACCTACAGGCAGGGGCGAGACATGCATACTGTGGGGTGAATGTACCTTCAACTGAAGATCGGCGGAACCTACGGGGAAAGACCGATGTGCAAGGGCGAAAACATTGGATGGTGGGCTCCCTTTCCCCTATTAATCGCACTCGGGGATCGCGGTGTGTGCGCGTGGGCGGTGGACAATTGTTAGATGCTCTGACAGATGATACGCGGTAAGAGGCAGCGGTGGACGACATCAGATTACGACCCAGCATTACGAAGGACAAATGCAAACAAGAACAAGTTCTCTGTTGCTACTGCTGCTGCAGATAATGATCACGATGATGATGATGATGATGATTATGATTTCTCCCGTCCTTGCTGCTGCTGTTGCTGTTACTGCCGCAGATGATGATGATGGTGGTGGTGGTGATGCTGCTGCTGATTTATCCCGGCCTCGCTGTTGCTGACGCAGACGATGATGATGATGATTTCTCACGGCCTTTGCTGCTGTTACTGCCGCAGATGATGATGATGGTGGTGGTGGTGATGATGGTGATGCTGCTGATGATGATTTCTCACGGCCTCTGCTGCTGTTACTGCCGCAGATGATGATGATGGTGATGGTGGTGATGATGATACCGGAGAAAAAGGGACTTCTGATGGATTGTCCAGAGTCCGTTCGTTAGTCCGGGGCGTCTAACAAAGCAGCGTCTATTAGGAGCCTTTATCCTCCTCGTCCTGTCCTCCTTCGCATCCCTTTGTCGACTCTTCAGCATCCGAATGGCTGCAGCAATCCCGGCTCGACTTGCTAGAGGCGAAACAAAATCTGTCGCCTGTCTGTCTGTTTGTCTGTCTGCATATCTGTCTGTGTGTGTCCGCTTGTATGTATGTCTGTCTATCTATCTATACATATGTCCTGTCTGTCTGCGTCTGTCTGTCTATCTGTCCGTCTGTCCATCTGTCTGTCTGTCTATATGTCTGCCTGTCCGTCCATCCGTCCGTCCATCTATCTTTTCTATCTACAACTTATAGAAGCATGGACACAATTACGACATACATGTATGCAGATGTTGGCCTAACCTTCAATCTTTTAGAGGAAAGACGTGTTTGCACACGACAAAAAGCCTTCATGAATATCCATGCACCTTACCTTTGACAGTACTTGATGAACTCCGACCTCGAAAGTCACCTCCACTGCGCATGCGCCTTGGATGTCAACACCTCAGGTGTCGCTGTAGACAGCGCAAGCTGCCAAATGTAAACTTGCCCACCAAACAGAAGCCGATCAGTCACGCGGGATTTCCACGTAGCTCTGTGCTTATCGACCTTATTTGCTAGCACTGGGTAAATGTTTTTATTCTGATGAAAATGAAGTGGGCTTCCCATTTTTTCTACTCCAGTTCCAAGGGGAATTAGGTTCAGTGGATGAGGAAAGATGGTCGATTCGTCAACAGACTCAGGGGCGTCAGCGCTTGGAGGTCACTGATGAAAATATTAGGATGGCTAAATACATGGACTTCATCATCTGTCTGCCTGACTTGGATCTTGACTTGGGACTGAACCCTTCCTGCCTATCGATTTTGTTTGACTGAGCGCCTGCGAATAAGCTCGTTTTCGCGACTTGGCTTTCGTTGGGCGCTGTAGAAATCGGGTAATGAAACAAATGTAGGGCTAAGTAAATCGATTCAATTTATTGATTGAATGGTTGATTGACTGGATAAACGAATCATTGATTGATTTGCTTATAGATCCTATATTGATACACTTATCCATTGATCCATTGATTCATTCATTTATTCATTCATTCACACTCAAAATTCATTGATTCGTTCATTCGTTTATTCGTTCACTCACTTACTAACTAATTCATTCATTCATTCATTCTTTCTTTCTCTTTCTCTTTCTTTCAATATAGCACCTCTTTCAGATTTGTCACTTGCTTGTCTGATCTATCTCTTGTCTGTGATGAAGGGGGAAAGATAGAAAACTAAAACTGAAAAATCTAAAACTGAAACCAGTTTTAGTTGCTGTTTATGATAGTCAGACCATTTACCATCAAGCCATTTCACTGAAAGTTACGACTTCTTTGCCGGCTCGACGCCCTGAGCTCTCGTCAGATGGAGAAGCTTGACCACCAGGCACTGTAGTGTCGTAAATATCATCCGAATTGAGCTCAGCTCAGTGTTTATGACATGGTGTTATTAAAAGTGATGCGCTTCTTGTGCAGATGTCTTCGCGTGGAAGCCAATATGACTTCATCAACGAGCACGAATAACAATTCTAAAATGCTGTAAACACCGTCCAGCATCGATACGCGGCCAGATATTGCGACTGGGATGGCATAGTAGAACCCAGAGTGGGCGACATTTCATAAGGTCCTGACCCCTGTCGTGTCATATACTGGCGCAAATGAACATTCCGACAACACTTTTGGCTTCAAATAATTGCACGATGAACGTAAATTGAATGGATGGACATAGATAAAGATAGAAGTGACAACCAAACGATGGACTCGATTCCTGAAGGGAAAAGTAAAGGAAGACCAAGGAAGGAACTGACCGGAGAACACGCTACCTTACCTCACCAGGCTTACATCACCTTATCTTATCTTACCAGACTTACCTTACCTTATCTCAACAGGCTTATCTTACCTTACCTTACATCATCAAGCTTATCTTACCTTACCTTACCAGGCTTACCTCACCTTATCTCATCTTACCAGGCTTACCTTACTTTATCTCAACAGGCTTATCTTACCTTACCTTACCTTACCTTACCAGGCTTACATTACCTAACCTTATCTTGCCATGCTTACCCTACAAGGCTTACCGTTCCCTGCCAGGCTACCTTACCTTATGTTGCCAGGCTTACCTAACCTTACATTACCATACCTTACGTTATCTTACATGATCAATACTTTACCTTATCTACTTTATCAGTGCCTTATCTGACCTGACCTTAGTCTTACCTCAAGTGCCGCAGCCGAGCAAGTATTGCGACTGGAGTGTCCAGCTGGTTTTCACCTGTACCTTCGATGACCTGTCTAATAATTATTATCGTGTTATCTGCCTCTCGTGAGCTAGATGTATTGATGGCTCTCATCGCTGGTGGGTTGAGACGAGACTGGAGCCATTCATGCATGTGCTTGGACTGAGGGACCTCGGCACTTGGCGCATTGATATCGGTGCCGCTGAGCAGAAACAGTCCGACGCAAAGGGCTTCGTACGCGAAAGTCCGTCCATGAGTTCATCTGATACGACCTGTGGAACTAAGGGAGTAAGAGGAGAAGGAGGAGGGATAGGATGCGGTCGAGGATGGGGAGGTCGAAGTCCAGGACGAGAATAAGAACGAGAAGGAGAAGGAAGAGGAGGAGGAAGGGGAGAATGAATACAACGGGGATAAGAACGGGAAGCAGGAGGATGACCGACTGAAGGTGGACAAAGAGGAGGAGGAGGAGGAGGACGAGGAGGAGGAGGAGTAGATCCTGGAGGAGGAGGAGGACGAGAAAGGGAGGATAAGAAGAGAGTAGGTAGGAGGAAGAAGGAAGAACAGAAGGAGCAAGAAGAGGAGTAGAGAAAGACAGAGATGGAAGAAGAAAAGGAGAGGAAGAAAGAAGAATATGAAGAGGAAGAGGAGAAAGGAAGAGAAGATGGAGAAAGAAGGCGACAAGGAGGGAGTGATATTTACGTTTGTGTCGTTGACAGAAGGATTAGAGGCATCTGTTTGCAGGAGATAATTCAGCGTCAGCAGCCGAGCACAAGACCAGGCAGCTTCAGCAGCAGCAGTACAACAGCCTCATCAGCAACTACAGCGACAACAGCGACAGCAACCGCGAGCAACAGGTGAGGAAGAATAGCATGCAACCGCGAGCAACAGCAGCTTCGATTAAATCAGTTGCAGCAGCAACGGGTTCAGCAGAGAATCGTTATTGCTGCTGCAGCCGGATGCTGAGGCAGGGATTAGCGCTGCAGATCACCATGGAGAACGCGCGCATGCGTGACATGCAATGAATCACTAGCGCGCGGCTTGAGGAAGGAAGGACAGAGTCAGGAGGAGGAAGAAGAAGAAAAGGAGGAGAGGGAAGAAGCGGAGGGGAAGGAATAGAACAAGGAAGAGGAGAAGAAGGAGAAGGCAGAGGAGAAGTATGAAGAGAATGAGGAAAATAAAAAGAGAAGTATCGGGATAAGAATGAGAAGCAGAAGCAGGTTCAGGCAGGTCAAGAAGAGGACGACCAGGAGGGGAAATAGTTGGAGACGGCGACGCTGTTCCTATGGCTCGTCATCCGCCCTTCGCTGCCAAGAAAAAACCGCCTATCAACTGCCTGCAGGCGTCTCCATGACAAAAACACAACAACCATCTCAACGTGAGCGGCACCAGGCTGTCAGCAGCAGCAGCAGCAGCATCCGTCCAGCCAGTGGGCCGTCCAGGAGTACTGCGACTCGCGTCACAGGCACTCACTCTACGAAATTCCCAACGGAGTCGGAAAACACAGCGAACGACCGCCTCTCTTCACGCAGATAGATGTCGCTCGTGTGACGCGCTCGACGTTTCCAAATTGGACTTGATCAATTTTCAGCGCAGTCCTGCGTTGAATTAAGATTGCCGAGATATCGTAGGCCTACAGGTAGATCAGTACGAATATCCGATCAAATTCTGGCGAACTATGAACCTTTGTCTTACGAAACTCTTTCATCGGCTGTCGGAAACCTGTCAAACCACTCTGACAGGTGTCTGTGTGTGTACGGGTTAAATGTTTGATTGAAAACTTTAAAACACGTGTCGGACTACAAGCATTCTTCGTTACAAGATTCGATCAGTTGAGTGGCTTCTACTTTTGAACATGAATCAGTAAGAACATGGAGAATCAGAGATTCAAACGTCGTTTTCGATTGAGAAAATCGTGGATTAAGCCCGGCAATGCCTAGTTAGCTGAGATTTTCGGCTCAGAAATCGCTATCGAACACCGAAAAGGTAGGCCTCTTTTCTAATAACACTGACAGCGTTTCGGCCAAGGCCTTTTCCGAAGAAGAAGAATCTGAGATTGCTTAAAACTACGCATACAGTAGAATTTCCTGGACTTAAGGATACACTTTCACGTAAGTCGATGATCACATAAGTTTCGCACAGTCGACAAACGCTACCTACAATTGTGGCAACGCAACTGAAAGTCGATAGCGTGGACCTTACAGTATCTGTGTCGATTTCATATCCTGTGATTAGAAGATAGAATTGAAAAGCCGACAAAGATAGGATCGAAAACTAAATATCCCCAATCAGCAACGCCTTATTCAGGACATGTGAAGCCATATGATAATATTTCCATGTAGGTTTCATATGTCCTACCGATGGCCCCATATGGTGACATATGAAGCCCATGTGGAATATTGTCATTTGGGCTTGATATGTTGTTGCTTTTGAAGATGTCTTAGATCTGTCTACTTTGATCGCTCGTAGGTATAGCCTGTTATCTGCTCAAATACATTGTTCGCTTTTGCTCGTATATGTTTGTCCCTTTATGCTCATACATTTTGTCCATTTTAGCTCATGCATAATTATTGTACGTTATGCTGGTACATATTGTCTGTGTTTGCTAGTAGGTATTGTACGTTATTCTCATAGTGTCTGCTCGCAATGTTCTCATAGGCATTGTTCGTTTTGCTCATGCATTGTTCGTTTTTCTCATGCATTGTTCGTTTTTCTCATGCATTGTCCGTTTTTGGTCATGCATATTGTTCGTTTTTCTCATGCATTGTTCGTTCTGCTCATGCATTGTTCGTTTTGCTCATGCATTGTTCGTTTTGCTCATGCATTGTTCGTTCTGCTCATGCATTGTTCGTTTTGCTCATGCATTGTTCGTTTTGTTCATGCATATTACTTGCCTTTAGAGAGTCTGCTCGCAGTGTTTTATACAAGTCACTGTAGTTGAAAGCCTTCATCGGATGGATCCAATCTCCATCAGAGGCTTAACCCAAAGCATGATGAACTGTAAACAGACTTAAGCTTAGAGACCTCTAGAAGACCTTTAGTATCCTGAAAATACCCAATCAAAGATCCTCACTAATTAAGAAACCAATGCTAGACCTAAGAGATCCTGAGCAGACCTTGAACAAACTTTTAAGGAACCACGAATAGACCCAAAGACCCTTCATAACTTAAGGTACCCTGAATGGACCTTGAACGGACATTTCATGTACCTAAGGGACCCTCAGCAGACCTATAAGGAATCCTGAACAGCCATTAAATTGACCTTTAATAGACCACGAATAGACCTGAGTGACTGTCAATGAACCTAAGGGATTCTTAATAACCCAAAAGAACCTCACGGGACCTGCGATCAATCTATATGTCCTAATACCAGAGTGTACTGAGCCGTGATATTTCTAGGAAAGCCGGAGGTATACGGCAGCCGCCCATTCATCACTTGCGTGTCACTATTAAAGACCTTCTTCGGATGCGTGACACTCGAATTGATGGATCTTTGCGGCCGAACCCCCAATAACTCAACCCCATAAAATTCTAGGCTGTTAGTAGGTGGTTGCGCAAGCATCAGTAACGACGGTCGTTTACAATTGGCTGCTGATGTTGCTCTGTCCATTGGCTTATTTTGCTCGGCCTTAATCTCCTGCGTCAGTGGCTTTGAGGGTAATTGCACCATCCTCTAGACGAATGTCCCCCGCCGCTCGCTGGCTGCCGCTACATGATGGACAGAGGAAGAGAGGACGGGACGGAGAGGGGGTAGAGAAAGTGACTGATGGATGGGTGGACTTCTTAGTTCTAAGAAGGTTCATCTCCAGTAGCCTGTTATTTCGACTTCCTCCGCTTTGTAGGCCTCTCCCTTCCTTCTCCTCCTTTTCTCTTCGCCTCATCTTCCTGCTCTTCCAACTTCCCTTCTGTCACATGACCAGTCTTTTCTTCATAGTTCTCCGTCCCTCGTCAATCTCATTAGCTTCTTCCTCATCCTTCTCCTCCGTCCCTCCTCTTCCTCCTCCTCCTCCTCTATGTCATCTCCATCTCCTCCTCTTCCTCTTTCTAGTCATTCTATCCTTTCCCCTTCATCACACTGTCGTCCTCAATCTCTTCCTCCTCCTTTTCCTATTCCTTCTTCTCCGTCCGTCCTCCATCTAAAATTCTTCCTCCTCCGTCACTCCAGCATCTGATCCTCTTCCTCCTCTTCCGTCACTCCTGCATCTAATCCTCCTCATCTTCCTCATCCTTCTCCTCCGTCACTCTTCCATCTAATCTTCCTCCTTTTTCCCATCCTTCTCGTCCGTCCCTCCTTTTCCTCCCTCCGACCTCCATCTAATCCTCTTCCTCTTCCTTCTCCTCCGTCACTCCTCCATCTGTTCTTCCTCATCTTCATCATCCTTCTCTCCTCCCCTCCATCACGTCGTCGTCGTCTTCTTCGTAGCCGGAGGATAATTCTGCACTTGTTGTGGTGTTTCGTTTCATGTTCAGTCATTTCCATCATTTCCAGACAGACGAAGAGGGAGACACAGATGGAAAGACATACAGACAGTCAAAAAACAGCAACGAACACACAAACTGACACATACACATAGTAAGAGAAACACGCGCAAGGATACACCGATGATCAAACGAATGGACCGTCAGACAGAATCTGAGACACTTAATTATACAAAGACTCCTGTAGGAAATGTTTGGTCGTGGACTATTGGGTTGTTAGACGAGCCGAGACCAAGGCCTGTATAGTCAGCGGAGAAAGGCCAGCGAGACTAATGGACCAATTGTGGTGTAAATGTAAATGTATAGGTTTTCTATAGCGACCGTATGGCCTCGACCCTGCTCGTTTTTCAATGAATTTACCGGGTGAGATCCTTCACCACTGCTGCCCATTTGAATGGGCGCCACGCCAATTAACGTCCCCGTGTACGGATCGCGCTAGACCCAGATTTAAATCTCAGAATTATAGCCGCTGTCGGTATGCGAACCGGCATCCTCATTCACAGAGGCGCCTCGAGTGCTTAGCACACTGACCGGCTTAGCACACGACCAAATCAGGACAGGACAAGAACAGTTCACAAAATATTGACTGTTCAAGTGGCCAGACCCCGAAATTTGTAAAATAGAAGCTGTACTGCCGATACCGTTAGACGATGATGTACACGTTTTTCAGTAGCGATCCCATGGCTTCGTCCATGTTCATTTTCTAATGAATTAATCGGATAGCTGACGCTTCGCTCGTCAAAATCAAACTGTCCTGGTTGTCATTGCTGAGTCGACTGCTTGGGATTCTATTTTTCCACTTGGCGTGTTAAAATATTGCTTCCTATTACGTTTAGCTATCTAGGGTAAAAGGCACTTTAAATTCTCTTCAATATTTCTTCCAAAAGTAGGTCGGAACCGTCCCATCAAGGAACCGATTTGGAACCATGCCAACCAGTCGTGTATCGGCCCTATGAAGGACCGGACTGACCAGGCCGTCACCGAACCACGGGCTCTCTGGCTACACTGAAGTAATTTAATGGTCGTACCATGATTATTGTGTCGCCATTTTGACTTCAGATTCATTGAGTATCAGAAAGTTTTAGGTCCGGGGTCTTTCGCCAATCACCATGATAAATTCTTCTCTCAACCGGACATGCGCTCTTGAGACCGGCAGACACCATAGATGTTATATCTATAGGTAGACAGTTCGATCTTCTGCCATAGACTATATATTTTAGAGATTCACAATTATATAGCCCACACATAAATATTTAATTGCGAATATAGTAACAGAGACGAAGGAAACCTGCGAAACCCACCCTTCTACACGAAGGCTAAGTTGCCATAGTTGGCCACTAGTGGCACAATGCGGACCTGTTTTGGACCCAGTGAACATGTCTGCCTGGACGTTTAAAACTCTCTACCTGGGTGCGAATTTTAAGGGGAAGGGGAATCATTTCCCACTTACCTATTACCTCTACCACATGCTCACAGCCACAAATCACACCCTAGGCGAAGGAGCACTTGACTCTGTTGGGATGCGTGTTTTCCTATCATTCCGTCCTGCTCAGAGATCTTCCAACCAACAGTGGCGGCTCCAGGATTGCTTGCGTGGGGGAAGAACATTTCCAGAGAGGCACCACATTTCTAGCAGTCCACCATGTTCGGGTTTGGTCTGGGGGCGCCGGCATATAACCAAGAGAGGCGGGGCGACCGCTCCTCCCACGCTATAACTAACTCCTCCACTACCCACCCACTGTTTCAAGCCTAAAGTATCTCCCTGCTTCCAGAAACATTATTTTGCCAAACAACTTAGGATCAGCGATGAATACACGATCCGACAAACTCTCACATGGAATGTAAGTTGATATATGACCATGCAATGCCGCATTCTGTCTGTCTGTCTGTCTGTCTCTCTCTCTCTTTCTCTCTCTCTCTGTCTCTCTCTGTCTCTTTCTCTCTGTCTTTCTGTCTCTGTTTCTCTCTATCTCTCTCTTTCTCTCTCTCTATCTTGCTCTCTCTCTTTCTCTCTCTCCCTGTCTCTCTCTCTGTGTCTGTCTGTCTCTGTCTTTCTCTATCTCTCTCTTTCTCTCTATCTCTCTCTTTCTCTCTTTCTCTCTCTCTCTTTCTCTTTCTCTCTCACTGTCTCTCTCTCTATCCCTCTCTCTCTTTCTCTCTCTCTCTCTCTGTCTCTCTCACTGTCTCTCTCACTGTCTGTCTGTCTGTGTCTCTGTCTGTCTGTCTCTCTCCCTCTCTCTACATCTCATAACAACATCTAGTAGCAGAGCGCAACACACGACTCGCTACCGATGCAACAATGGAGAAGAAGCAATCCGTGGACCCGTCATAGTTGAACGCGACCAACTGCCTACGTAATACAGCCTTCTGTATCCATGGAAACGCTAAAAGCTGAAGAAGATCGGATGTAGGTGTTGTAAGGTAGATCTATCGTTAATAAGCATATCGATGCCGTGACGCTATGAGCATCGACGTCAGACAGTGCTTCTTTCTGGAACCAGTCAGGCTTGCTTTTGTTGATAACGGACGTCAGCAAAAACCGCCAAGTTCGAATAGGGCCTATTCATACGTACAGTAGATTATAGATATTCATAGAGATTATAGGTACGGACGGAGACTACTCTTTCGTTGTGGGCGAACGCGTGGCGTCTCATTCCGTTTCCTGTGTCTCTGAGTAGGTAGTTAACAAAGCTGGATAATGGCTAAGATTTATGTTCGGTTTGTACGGCAGATACTTTGCGAAACGCCAACAAGAAACGTCGAGTGCTGTAGGAAGCAATACAGCTCTGCGTCTTTCAATAGGCCTACTCTGTAAAGGCACACAATCTTAGGAAGATACATGAACATCACAGCCTTGCAATAGTCGTCTGATTCCACCGTAGCCGTCTAACTGCATGTCTGCCTGCCTGGCTCTTGGATCTTGACCTGGGACCGAACCCTTCCTGCCTATCGATTTTTTGACTGAGCGCCTGTGGATAAGCTGGTTCCCGCGACTTATAACAATTATAGCTTTCGCTGGGCGATGTAGAAATCTCGAGCTACCGAGTACGATTACGATCTTGTAAAAACAAGCAAATAGTATATCATTCAATACCTAAGAATCTTATACGCACTAAATGGTAGGGATGGGGAGTGAGTTTGAAGAAAGGTATCCATTAAGCCGGGCAAAAACAATGCCTTCAGTTAGCTTATAGGTACTCCTGTTTCGCAGATCCTATCCTGATTCCTCTTGTCTATCTTGCAGATCAGATTGCAAACACCACCCACCTTAGCCAGCCAGCCAGCCAGCCAGCCAGCCAGCCAGCCAGCCAGCCAGCCAGCCAGCCAGCCAGCCAGCCTGCCTGCCAGCCTGCCTGCCTGCCTGCCTGCCTGCCTGCCTGCCTGCCTCTTGGATCTTGGCCTGGAACCGAACCCTTTTGCCTATCGATTTTGCTTTGACTGAGCGCCTGTGAATAAGCTGGTTCCCGCGACTTAGCTTTCGTTGGGCGCTGTAGAAATCTTGAGATTACGATTATAGATAACGATTAGGGTTTGGAGAAGACATTGCTTTCAGTTGGTTAATAAAGATTGGAGAAAATGCGTTCAATTAGCTTATATAGTAAAGTTTGGAGAGAGGAGAGTAGTTAGAAAGGTTTTCCTTGTCGAGAAGTGCTCTTCTAGAAGACGCTTGACAAGGAAATGTGCGAAAGCCGATGGAAAATAACCAGTAAACACTCCTGGTTGATTATTTTGGTGATAATAAGAACGAGGACCGAGGAACAGTCTTTGAGAAGAGAAGCAGGAATAGTATCTAGTTCGCACTGCTTGCTGGGGAGAGAATTTAGAAAGAGTGATACTTGAAACTCAGAGGCTGGAAGAAAAATGTAAACGTACACGTTTTTCTGCAGCGACCATAAGGCGTCAACCCTGCTCATTTTTCAATGAATTTATCGGGTGAGATCCTTCACCACCGCCATTTAAGGAAGTCAGAAAAGGCTGTGGGGTATCTGGAGTAGAAATGAACTCACTGTCGAATACATATCTCTCAAAAGCCTTTGTTAAGCGTGGGAGTGATTGGGTCATAGCGCCTATATATGCAAACTGAACAGATCCAATCTTTAGCTTAACAGTAGAGGTTGGCTTTTCCGATGCCGTTTCAACGCGACGAAGCAATAAAGGCGTTTCATTCTCTCAATCAAGCCCGTGGCTTTTGAGGAAATCGAATTCCTAGATTTGACGATACACACTTACTAACGTCTGAACCGCACTTTAGCCAAACGCAACACGCCATTATATCATAATCCTCCGTAAACGGTTCTGCAGTAAAAACAATCGCTGACGAAATTATGGACGCCAAAGCCATAATATTTCATATCGTTCACAATGCTTTGCTGTTTCGGTCATATAAAGTTGTAGCTCGATATCCGGCCATTACTCTTCGAATGCCCGGATGGTAGATTTGTTGGCTAGCAGCGTCCCTTCCGTCTGGCGATCGTGACATTTGGTTGTTTGTTACGCGTTGACCGACCGAATGAAGTATCGTTTTGACGAGTAACTAATATTCTACGTCACTTTTGACGATATAAATATAATCGCCCGTCGCCAGAGTGCGCTTCGATATGACGTAAAGCGCAGACGATGGACGATGAATTAATCATTGCGGCAAACGTCATCGATGACAGTCGGCTGAATATAAGTCTGCGGAAATGGGCCTCGCAACACGGAAAGTGAGTCCAGAAAGTAGGAAGGAAGGAAGGGAAAAAGGAAGGAAGGAAGAAAAGAAGGAAGGGAAGAAAGAGAGAGAGAGCAACAATGAAAGAAAGAAAGAAAGGAGGGAAGAAGAGAAGGAAGATAAAAGAAGAAAGCAGAAAGGAAGGAATGAAAGAAGGAAGGAAAGATGAAGGGAAGGAAAGAGAGAAGGAAGAACAAAGTCACGAAGAGATCGGCTGACGAAAGATAGGAATGATGGAAGGACAGAAGGAGCAAATGAAGAACGGAAAACACATGGAAGAAAATACGGATCGACGAACAGATGAAGACATGCGAGAAACGGATGGGCGGAAGCTAGCAATCAAAGAACGGATTGCAGCACCAGCGACAGAAGCAACGAAGCACGAAAGGGTAAAAGGACTGAGAGACCGGCTGAGGAACTGCAGAAGGCGTGTATACACTGACGAAAGACAGACTGAATGACAGAAGGATAAAGACAGATAGACAGACAGAAACATACACAGATACATAGATACATACATACATACATATATAAATACATACGTACGCATGTACGTACTTATGCACGTACATACTTACATACATACATACATATATGCATACATACAGGCATACATACGTACATACATACATACATACATACATAAATAAATACTTAATTACTGACTGAATTGTTGACTGACTGACTGACTGACTGACTGACTGGCTAACTGACTGACTGACTGATTGAATTATTGACTGACTGACTGACTGAATTACTGACTGACTGACTGACTGACTGACTGACTGACTGATTGACTGACTGACTGACTGACTGACTGAATTATTGACTGACTGACTGACTGATTGACTGACTGACTGACTGATTGACTGACTGACTGAATTATTGACTGACTGACTGACTGACTGATTGAATTATTGACTGACTGACTGACTGACTGAATTATTGACTGACTGACTGACTGACTGACTGACTGACTGAATTATTGACTGACTGACTGATTGACTGACTGACTACTGACTGACTGACTGACTGACTGACGGATGGACGGACGGACAGACGGACGCACGGACGGACGCACGGACAGACAGAACAGACAGACAGACGGACGGACGGACGGACGGACAGACCGATCGAGCAATCTCTGAATCTGATTCATCAACAGCAGAAGACGCTGGATGCTCTTCCGAGAGGATACTGATGCGTCTGGAGTTGATGTGAATCGAAGCGAAATGATGATCATAGAACACGCCGTCTCTGGACATGTAGTTAGCGCAAATATCCGCCTACATGCAATACATGGACACGCATATACATGTCACCCAGGGCCAAGGGACCATTGCAGCAAGCCAGTGGGTATATGTATAGCGTGGATAGACGGCTTGTTACTTCGGAGGAACAGATTAGAGACAGACAGACAGACAGACGGAGACAGACAGACAGACGGAGACAGACAGACAGACGGAGACAGAGAGACAGAGAGACAGAGAGACAGAGAGAGGAAGAGAGAAAGAGAGAGCGACAGACAGAGAAAGAGACAGAGAGACAGAGAGACAGAGACAGAGATAGAGAATGGAAGACAGTGAGGCAAATGGAATGCTGTGTAGGCATCGGCAACGAAAGCCAAGGCCTGGGTGAAAAATCTCCAGCCTAACCGCTGTCGTTTCCAAAAAGGTAAGCTGGAATAACCTTACCAAAAAATGGTTATCTCCCGTACAGAAGACTCTATTTATTAAGGCCAGCTTCAAGCATGCAAAGTACGCCTATCATCTCGTTTTAACGGTGTCGTTAGATAAACGTTATCAAAATGAGCATGCAAAGTCAGTTCGTGACTGGCTGTGCATCCGGTGTCGAGTTATAACTGAGTGTTCGTTCTGCTGCTGGTCAACTATCCCGATATCTCAGGCAGTCATAGACAGATACCACACATAGCTACTACATTTGTATGTGCATATTGTGTATGTATGTATGTATGTATGTATGTATGTATGTATACAAATATATTTGTATGTATGTATGTATGCTGTTTCAACACGACGAAGCAGTAAAGGCGTTTTTTTCTCTCAATCAAATCCGCGGCTTTTGAGGAAATCGAATTCCTAGATTTGGCGATACACATTTACTAACATACATATGTACGTATGTATGATTGTATGTATGTATGATTGTATGTATGTATGTATGTACGATTGTATGTATGTACGTACGTATGTATGTATGTACGTATGTATATATGTATATGTGTATGCATATATGTATGTATATATGTATGTATATACATAGAGACAGAGAGATCTTGTTAGTGAACGTTGACCAGTATTTACGGAAGCATTCATTGTCTGCCGAGTGACTGATGATTTCCTTCTTGGATTTCTTGGAATAGAGCTCTTCAGGTTACGCCACCGCTCGCAGCAGCAGCAGCAGCAGAATAATCTGTAGCAGCAGGTGGAGTAAACAAACGACATCGACCTCTTGCTCTTTGGTTAATGCCTCTGTTTCGCAGAGGTTGACTGTTTGAACTGATGCTTCAGGCTCATCTACTATAGCAGTCATATGAATCGCTATTATACAATACGATGTGATGGAATACAATGCAATGTATTACAAACCAGTTTTATGCAATGCAATGCAGCGCTACTGTACACTGTAGCCAGTCCTCCCATTCAGTTTAGTAGGCATATAAGTGTTCATGACAAGTAAATGTATAGGTTTTATATAGCGCCCGTATGGCCTCGACCCTGCTCATTTTGCTACGAATTTATCGGGTGAGATCCTTCACCACTGCTGCCCGTTTGACTGGGCGCCACGCCATTTAAGGTCCCCGTGCACGGACCGTACTAGATCGAAATTTAAATCTCTGAAATAAGCCACGACCGGGACGCGAACCTGGGATCCTCACGCACCGAGGCTCCTTGGCAAACGCACTTACCGATGTAGCTAACTAGGCTGATATGACACTCTGCAACATAGCTGAAACTTCATAATCCCCCAAAGTCATATGCGAGGGTAGAGTTGAAAGTCGATGGGCAACCTTTTTCTACTAAGTCTGTCTGCTGTACTAAGCCGGTAACACAGGAATTTTGGGTGTATGTAGGTAAGTAAGTAAGTAAATAAGTAAGTAAGTAAGTAAGTAAGTAATGCATCAGTTAACACGCCATATGTCCATCGACTGAGCGAGGAATCGTAGGCGTGGGTGGATCACAGCAGTCAGACAACAAAGGCAAGACGATACAAAAAGGACTTAATTAAGCTGCTTCACGAATATGTCTAGCGAGACCTGTGCCATGTCGGCCCATGCTTGCATTCTAGTTGGGTATCACATGAATTTTGGGTAAATGTAGGCCTAGGGCTATTTGGGTATTGAATTTCTGTCAGATTAAAAGGACCAGACAAGTCATGGTTTGATCTCGTGTCTACGTCAATACTGAGGCAGTAGCCGGCAACGCTGTCTTCAAGCATTGGGCCAAGTGTATCTCGAGACATGAGGTGTTAACTCCTCAGTCCGACGAGACATGGGCGAGAAAAGTGACTCCGACTCTTCGTGTCCCGCCAGACCCTATAGAAGATAGGATAACTGCCGTCCGTTGCGGCACTGTTTGTGTTGATTATGAAACAATACTGGCATTGTTAAACGGATCCAATTGGTCCGGTGTGTAGGCTATACAAGTGTAAACATGTATCTGAACAATTGCGTAGCGCTATTAACACATCTGTCTCGAAGATTTCAACAGATGGGCCATTAAGATACGAGTGTGTGTGTGTTTATGCATGTAGTATTTGTTTAACGACGATGTGTCACGGCAAGGGTGATTAGTGGCGCCCTCCTCCTTTATCCAGGCTTGGGACTGGCACCACCCGAACACGGCAGTGGCAGAGTTCTAGATAGTTATAGAATGTAACTTGAGTGTTGAGTAAAGGCAACTGCCAGGCATACACAAGACAGGCAAAAAGGTGCGTATGTTCGGAGGAAGGCTGTTTCAGAGGGATGGACCAAATCACTAGAGTGCTTCGTTTACTCGTGTTAATGTAGGGAAACGAGGGACTAGAAGGTAGACACAGGTAGGTGAGCGGAACTCCTGTGTATGCCTGGCAGCTGCCTTTACTTTTCGTTATGTGTGTCATCATATCATCGTCGTCGTTATCATCATCATCATCATCAACGGTGTCCATGGAGGCTGAAATCCCACTGGTGTCCACGGCACATTTAACAGCACTTTGAATCGTTACACTTCTCTGAGTTGCGCTGCCGGGTCAAACTGTGATCGTTTGTTGGGCACCATAACAGTCTTCTTTGTCGTGAAGTCGTCTTTTCCACGGTCTTCTCCATCTTGCCGTGCCCTTCATAATTTCCAACATCACATTTCTAATCTCTCTATCTTTATTCATCCTGCAGTTGTCCTCCAAATATCTACATGTGTTACTTAAGTGTATATCGGTGTGTTTTCTGTAGGTGACCGCAGTCATTTGAGGACTCCTTTGTCTTACGTTGAAGGATGAATTTCGACGCTCTGCGGCATCGAAGGGCCACCTACCAGCGGAGTAAGACCCTCAGCAGCCTTCCGCTGCACCTCATCCACCAGTGTCCCCCAGATTGCAAATGCGCCGCCCGAGATTCAAACAGATGTCGGGCGATCAACGAGGAGCTGAGTCTCCTGAGTCCCATCGATGACTCTCCAGTCCACGTCCTGTCGGTCGAGACCTTGCAACAGTCTGGAGAGGGCGATGTCCCGTATTTGGCAGCAGTGGGCGCAGTGTCCCCGACGAGGGACGGACCGCCGTACGTCTTCCGCCCTATGACGAGCCCGCGCCGTCGCCCTTCGCCGTCAGACTTTGCGATGGCCCACAACACCGGTGGCCATGGGGACGCCGGGGTCGTCGGAATGGCGAAGCGGTCAAGTCTCGAGAGGTCCCGCAGCATTTCGGCCCTTCTCTTTAGCAAGGTCAAGGACCGAATCGTCGAGAAGATGTTCCAGACGGCGACCGAGGGTCCCCACTTGGCCGCCATCGTCCAGGAGCGACGCCAGAGGGCGGCCGACGAATACGAGGCGCGACTCCAGACCGGCGCTCTCCACAAGGGCCACCGGAAAGATCAGCAGGGTTCTCTCGGTCTCCAGGTCGAGGAGAAGCTCCAGTTCTCCGGCAGTGGCGGTGTAAGCTGCAACAGCGGAGCATCGAGGCGCATTCGCGGCTCAGTGGGATCGTCTCCCATCAAGGAGCTTCCGATTACGGAGGAAGGCAGCGTTGGCGAGCCTGAAGCCCACGAGAGGATCCGGATCGCACGGGCCGCCTTCCGCCGTCGCTCTGTCAGCCAGGACGCTGCTCAGATGGGAATGCTGCTGCTTCATCCGGGCGGTGGAACCCAGGGCAGACCACGAACCACCGGAAGCCAGAATCTCCATTCGGCCGGTGGCGGAAGTCAGAACCTGACGACTTCCGCCGGAGGCAGTCAGAACTTCGACGGCGTCATCTGCTCAAACGACGATTTCCAGGCGATCGTCAAGATGGGCCAGCTCCAGATGCAGGCCAGTCACCCGAGTCAGAAGCCGCGGCTCAGCTCCCGTGCCCAGTCATTCAACCACGGCTCCTTCGCCCCTACAACCGTCAGACAGTCCGTCGAGCAGCAGCAGCAGCAGCAGCAGCAGAAGCAGCAGCAGCAAACCCGAGTGGAATCGAATTGTTACGTACGAAGCAGCGACGACGAATCGTCTGCAACGGATCGCAGTCAGTCGGGGAAATTCCTCAGAGGTTCCTCAAACCAACTCGGTCAAACGGGGTCAACGACGGTTCCAGTTCCTCAGCCAATGCTCGTCGAAAAAGAACCCAGCAGAACCGCGAATCAATCAGTCTCCGCCGCTACCTCCGATTTCACCACCAGCACCAACACCGGAGTGGTCAGCGATGACAGTGGAAACTCAGGCGATCCAGAGAGTCCGCTGACGCTCGCCACCGTACCGGAGATTGAATACGACGAGAACGGACAGACGTGGGACGTGTACGGAGCCGAGTTCGACCCGGAAATACTCGGCGATGCGATTCAGCTGCACTTGGAGAGGCTGATCGAGCGCAAGTTCCTCGACATGCAGCAGAAGAAGGAAAACTCTCCTCCGCCGGCGCCGGACTTGGCTTCCACGCGGCACCGAAAAGACGAGCTCAAGCTGGACCTGAAGCGAAGCTTTCGACCGGAAGCGAAACGGACGAACGACGACGGAGCGACGAACTCCATTTTCAGATACCTTTGCATCTTTTCGAAAAGAAGACATTCATCCGACGAGCCCGTCTGACGGAACGTAGCACATTTATTCGTGCTGTTGCCGAGTAACTGTAATTGTAATTTGACATTTATAAAGCGCCACTTCAAGAATAAGCTCTTCAGGGGCGCTCCCGACTCAGACCAGTGAAACCACTGTCAAATAAGACAGACTTCAGGCGCCTGCGAAACTGCGGAACGAGGAGCTCAAGGGCAACTCACGATGAGTGTAAAACGTGTATTATAGTGACTGGCGTGTCGAGGGGCCCTTTCAGATCCATGGCGTCCAAGCCCAAGTTTTGGTCTCCAAACCTTGGGCTTGGCCCCAACCTCGCACTTCATGCTGGATCTATAAAATCTGCCCTCCAGTGTCTTATTCTGCATCCATCACTGAGTATAACACTGAAGCCTCATATAGCTACATATTATGCAGCATCCTATGTATAAAAATGTTGGTGATACAGATACAATTTAAAAGTTCATCCATCGTCGAGATGGATACTAAACTTTTACCAGTAATGCTGGCATGTAAGGTTAGAGACCGATCATTAAATTTCTGCAACATACACGTTGAGTAATATGAACTCGAGTGGATGTAGATAAAGTGTTCGTAATCGTAAGCTCCTGATTTCTATAGCGCCTAAATAAAGGCAAGTCGCAGGGAACCAGCTTATCCACATGCGCAGCAAACAGAAGCTGCACAATTAAAGGTCAGAGTAAAGGTCAAGCACTTGTTCGCATGCCTTTAATAACAAAACTCATCAGAAGTGGTTCCGGGATCGCAGGATCATTCTTTGACATAGGTAGAAAAATATCAGCTCAAAAGCCGACGACATGCTGGCTGAACATAAATGTACACGTTATTCCACGGCGACCCTATGGCTTCGACCATACTCATTTTCAATGAATTAATCGGGCTAGACACTTCAACATCCCTTTAAGATTGTACAGGTCGACGTCCAGCAGCACACGCTAATGTGGCCAGAAGCCACAAAGAAAACAAATATCTGAAGCCCAAGAAAACAGTCCAGTTGTTTATGGAGCCAACGGTCGGATGTTATCGGCACTCCAACAGAATTACTACATGCACGCCGGTTTAAGCGTGGAGTCCTATATAGTTCAGGTCGCGATAACTCGTATTCGACGCCTGACAAACTGAAGAATAAAAATAGGACGAGATATATCGTCCCCGGCAGTCGCTGTGTTAAGTATAGTAGCGAATGGGAAGCGATACGACAACTACTGTACCATAACCCAAGATACAAATCTCTTAATAGTGCAGCGAAGAAAATCAGACACGTTAATAGTATGGGGAAGAACTGGTTTCTACTGAGTAGAAAGATAAGGACTGGTTTCTACTCACCTCCCAAAAGAGGATTGGTATCTACTGAGTTGTAAGACAAGGACCGGTTTTACGTCACCTGCCAAACGAGGGCCGATATTACTTCAACTCACAAACGAGGGCCCATTTTATTTAACCACTTTTGTCTTTCTTCCCCGGCAGATCAGCTGATGGTTGAAACGGGTTTTGTTTATCTATGTTATACATTCGAAGTTGTTAGAATAGATGTTGCGAGTTAATTAAGGTTGCCTAATAATGCTGAAAGCTGCATAATTATGCTTGCAAAACTAACGAACTGAGTCAAAAATGTGTCATCATCTGAGTTTGCATAAGCTGCAGAACAACGCAGGCGGCTTTGGTCACAGAAGCCCTGGTTTACTAGTATTGTGTTTAGCTTTGGGTAATTGTTCTGCTTGTAAACAAGCCCGTGATATACAGCGGGCCCTGGACAGATTGGATGGATCCAAATTATGGCTTATGTCGACTGTGCAACGTTCCACTCCACTGCTAACGTGGAAAACACTCAACGGTGACGGTGGAACTGGCACGCAACTGTGACGCAAAACCGATAATTAACCATGGTCGTATTTCATCCGGTGCAAGAGTCCCCGTGCAGACCCTGCCGCTTCTGTTTTAGAGCAAGAATCCGCAATCAATATGCGATCACTCCTGGGCACAATTTATTATGGCGTCTAAATACTTTGTTTCCCCATCAAATAAATCAGATTCCGTTTACTGCTTTCGCCGTTGCGATCGTCAGAACTCGTTCGGTTGAGTCTGAATGGGTTTTGCCAGTTACTTTCCTGTTTTCTTAAATCACATCGGTGAATCTGTTCCAGTCTATTTCACTTCATTTAAGCGCAGCCAAATGTAAATTTTCTTTTAGATTTGCTTCTTTTCAAGTCTGTTTTTCCCGCTCCATCTTGCGTCTGCCTTTGTAACTGTTAATGAATTGCAATCCTAATTTCACAAAAGCATTAACATCATAAACTTAACTTGTTTTTGTATTGGTACGAACTGCAGTTCCTCACATATGAAACTGGATGTAGGCTTATGTCCTAACTTAGGTATAACGCTGATCAGCCGAGCCGCAGCGTGTAAAAAAACTGTCGTTGATAAATGGGGAAAGGGTTAGGCCTGCATAAATGGCACTGACCTAATCGAACGTCTTCATTTAGGCCTGCAATGTACCCCTTTATACCCATCACCAAGCTAATTGTATTAACTGGGGTCATCCACTCAAACTCTGATCCAAAGATCTGCACTCCTCTCCTCCACCAACTCAACCATGTGAAGCCTACAACTGTTCCGGAAAAGACAACAACAGCTTTTAATCTGCAGCCTGAACTTCCTTCCTTATTCGGGAAACTTGATCCGACTTGGAACTGGACCTGACCACACATGCCTAATCGATTTCGCTTTTGCCTGAACGCCTGTAAATAAGACGGTTCTGTCGACTTAGAATGTTTTGGGCGTTACAGAAATCCGGAAATTACGATTTCAATAGACTCGAGTTTTCTAACTGCCTGCCATAAATTTTCATGCGTCTCAGTTTCCGCGAACAGTCTTAAACGTCGACCGTCCAGTCCCACTCCGAATTTTTCTACCGGTTAGCGAGGTAGTAGTGGGCCAAGGTTACAGTCTGTCTGGCCCCTGCGCGCAGAGACAAGCTCAGTCAGTATTTTACATTGAGGCCTAAGTTGTTTGCAGCTGACAGCCAATAGAATTCGTTATATTGTCTAATAAAATGACGTCAGATCGTAAACTGCGTCACTGATCTTTGGTCTGCAAACGGGGCAGGAAATTTTAAGTAGTAAGTCGATGAAGTTGATGACATCACTGTGACGTATACTTTGGGCTTTGCATCGACAATAGTTCCCGCAGGGACCAACCATTGTTGTGATGATGTTGACAGCGCAAGACACCCTATTGAGTACATACACTAATACATGTTTGTAAAAGAACAGATAAATGTACAGCTGTATAATACATAGGGCTTATATATTGAGACAGACAGACAGACAGACAGACAGACAGACAGACAGACACACAGACAGACAGACAGATAGACAGACAGACAGACAGACAGACAGACAGACAGACAGGCAGGCAGGCAGGCAGGCAGGCAGACAGACAGACAGACAGACAGACAGACAGATCTGATGTGCTTTCATGGTCCAAATAAGGCAGATAGATAGGATGATATGCCTATGTTGTCTGTAAACATGTTTGCTGATATATTCAATTAGCTGGGACCATCCATCCATTCAAACTCTAACCCCAAGATCTACACCCCTTTCCTCTACCAACTGATCCCCAACTGACCAGGCAAAGACAACAACAGATTATAATCTGCATCCTGTATATACATATATAAATGTATACATATATATGAGCTATTATGCTGCAGTACAAGATGACACAGGAATATATGCATACATATTTCAGCTATTATGTTTATAGACGACATGGACATAATATCCTGTCCATCAGCCTTATTTAGACTATAAAAGCACATCGGATCTGTAATCATTTCTGTTTCTTTCTGTCCATTTTTCTGTCCTTTTGCGATTTATGTACATCTAGGCTCCCAGTGTGTGTGGTATACTGTATGTATATAATGTATGAAGCCCTGAATTCGCTGCGACGAAAGGATAAGATGCTTTGAAAGTGATCCAACAGTCTGTGCTGCGCCGATAAAACCAAGATTTACAATTATGTCGACATTCGAGGACGGTTAAAAAAACAGCATCTAAAGATGGGCCGTGGTCTATATTTCTTCAAGAGATAAAGAACTAGTACATGGTAATCCTTCCTTTTCCTTTTCTTTAGGTCCTGAGCTGGAAATGGGCGAATCCTAGACGTCTCACTTGTCGGATATGGAATACTTTACTTATTAGTATAAGTTATTAATTCTGCATTTATTAAGCGCCACTGTCTAATGACGAAGCATCAGCCGATGTCGCCAAGTAATTTTGTTTTAAGGACTTATTCTACATAGTAACCATTTCAGGGATGGAGCTAGTTTCGAACCCGTACTCTCGGCGTTACAAGCCGAGCGCTCTAACCAATCGGCTACCTTTCCCCACATAATATACTGCAACATATTTTAATGCCATGCAAAGTGTCGCTAATAATAATTATAGCCAAAATTCCGAACAGAGTACTTAGGCTCCTGTTGATAAAAATAAACATATGGTTGGGTAGGACTACTGTAACTGATACCAAAAAAACAGAACGGTCACTAAGTAACATAAAATAGCATTATGCTACGGCTGTGTATACGTGGCAGTTTATATTCGTCTATTTTAACACGAAGTCTACATGTGTAACACGTCAACATTTATATTTATGAAGGTAAAAATCCTGTAGAATATTTTGTGTACATCAATCAAGGCCATGGCAAAGCTGACACAAGAGTCTGCGGAGTCCGTGCCTGTCTGTGTTTTTACAAGTCTGTCTGTCTGTCTGTCTGTCTGTCTGTCTGTCTGTCACTCGTCGCCGGACAAATGTGTGCGTCTGTTGGATTAAAGGGACTCCGGGCCCAACAGATATCCGAATAATTAATCAGCCTGGGACAGCTGCGGCCGAGCAAGGAATCGACAGTCAGAAGGCGACACTGTATTCTAGGGTGGGTCGGCCCCCATCAAACCACACTCCCAAGTGGCTCGAAGACGTTTCGTCATGCAGCAAGAATAGAAGCAGCGAGCTCTGAAGCAATATGAAGAATTAGAGGAAAAGGAAGAGAGCAAGAGAAAAGTAGACCAGAAAGAATCCACTGAACCCATGTACAGCGCCCTTTTCTTCGGCCTCGGCTGTGCTACGGCGCTATATAAATTGTCTTATTATTATTATTATACTAATTATTATTATTATTATTATTATTATTATTATTATTATTATTATTATTATTATTATTATTATTATTATTATTATTATTATTATTATTATTATTATTATTAATGAATCGTTCGTGGATGACTTCGACTCGGATTCCAACCCGACAATAAAATCTTTTATGGTTTGCGCTGTTGAAACTAAGCTAAAAGTAATATCTTAAATTCATCTCGGTGCTATATATGAAGGAACGCAGTGATGTTCTAGTGGTTGTATTTATTGACACGGATGCAGGTGTTAAATAGGCTTTTACAACCGGAATGCATTAAGAGCACCATTTATTTACTTATTAGCTAACCCACTCGATCATCACTCACTAACTTACTTATTTATGTATCCCCATCATAGCGGCTCTCAGAGTGTGGTGGTTAAAATAAATGAATACAGACTGTTATGGATACACAGCCATAGCCTAATGCTATTTTCTGTTACTTGATGACCTATCTGTTTTTTGGTATTAGTTATCGTAGTTCTTTCCAACCATACGTTTATTTTTATCAATAGAGGCCTAAGTACTCTGTTCGGTATTTGGGCTATAATTAGTATAAGTGGCATTTTACATGGCGTGAAAATATGTCCGCGACCCAGGTGGTCTTAGGCGGCGAGTTTCCTATTTTCCCTGAACGTCCTTCTCTGCATATAACGTGGCACTGTGTTGTCGCAGTTCTGTGAAAAGCATTCTAGCCTGTCTTTTTTTCTAATGCTATATCCAGTCCTTGGTTCTGGTGACGTCACTGTTCATTTCGTAATGATGACGTTTTTACCGTGACGGTCATATAAGTTCATTTCTGACAAAAATCGTTGAGCCGCGAACGAAGGTGGTGCTCCGCACTTTGCTGTCTGGTTTAATTGGTCCCCCAGGGAAGGGGATCTAAGAATCACTGTCATATCATAAGAAACAACATGAGTTTATGAATTTATATTATCTATCTATGTATGTAGTGTGTGTGTATATGTATGAATGTATGTATGAATGTATGAATGTATGTGTGAATGTATGTATGGATGTATGTATATATGTATGAATGTATGTATGTAAAAGCGTATGTAGGCTATGCATGTATGTATGAATGCCTGCATGCATGTATTTATGTATGTACAGTATGTATGTAATATGTATGAATGTATGTATGAATGTATGTGTGAATGTATGTATGTATAAATGAATGTATATATGTATGCTTGTATGTATGAATGTATGTAGGTATGCGTGTGCGTATGCATTTATGTATGTATGTATGTATGCAAGTAGGTAGGTAGGTAGGTATGCGTGTATGTATGCATGTATGTATGTATTTATGTATGAATGTATGTATGTATGTATAAATGTATGTATGTATGTATGAATGCACGCATGTATGTATGTATGTATGTATGTATGTATGTAATATGTATGAATGTATGAATGTATGTATGAATGTATGTGTGAATGTATGTATGTTTGTATGTATGAATGTATGTATGTATGTAGGTATGCGTCTGCGTATGCATTAATGTATGTATGCATGTATGTATGAATGAATGCATGTATGTATGAATGTATATACGAATGTATGTATGTATGTATGTGGGTAGGTAGGTAGGTATGTATGCGTGTATGTATATATTTTGTGTAAGCTGTTTCTTGCGTGTTCGTTAATATTGCAGTTGAGGCGTTTTTGATGTCTTGTACGTGATCGTCAGGTTTCATATAAGCATTTATGAAGCTCGCTTTAGAACATTGCAAAGCCAAAAATATGCTAGTCTAGCACGAACAATCCGATCGAAGAAAAAGAAGAAGAGGAAGAGAGGAGGAGGAGAAGGGGAAGGAGGAGGAGAAGGGGAAGGAGAAGGAGAAAGAGAAGGAGGTGTAGAAGAAGATGCAGAAAAAGGAAAAAGAAGAGTATGCAGAAGGAATAGGAGGAGAAGGAGAAGGAGGAGAAGGAGAAGGAGATGTAGAAGAAGGTGCAGAAAAAGGAAAAAAGAAGAGTATGGAGAAGGAAGAGGATAAGAAGGAGGAGGAGGAGAAGAAGAAGGAGATGTAGAAGGAGCATAAAAAGGAAAAAAGAAGAGGATGGAGAAGGAAGAGGATGAGAAGAAGGAGGAGGAGAAGGAGGATATGAAGTAGGGCAGTTCCTTGAGTTAATCCTGAGAGGCAGCCATGGGTGTGAATTTTTAACGACTTCATTTTCTTAACCACGGATTATGAGGGTAGGTAGCCAGTCATCTCCCTAGCCGTCTGAGATTCCACCGACAGTGCTACTTATTTTACAGCTGAGTTCGCAGGGATGCAAGTGAAGTTGAAATCTTGGAACATCTTTCTGCCCTCTGGGGATCTGAACCCCTACCACTGGGAATTGACAGGTCCAACTTGATAACCACTAGACTATTCCGTAAAGTTCAGCATGGATATTATTTTTGGAGGGATATGCAACTGAACCCAAAGTTGCCCCTAATTAGTAGTAGAACCAAAAGTTTAATGACATCGTATGGCAGCAATTGGCCGTTGACGTCCTTACAAATGTTCTAGATGAAAAACAGTTCTGTTTTAAATAGTTTGGCTTAACTAACAATAAGTAAAGTCACAATTAAACAGTAGTTTGGCTTAACTAACAATAAGTAAAGTCACGATTAAACAATAGCTTGACTTAACTAACAATAAGTAAAGTCACAATTAAACAATAGTTTGGCTTAACTAACAATAAGTAAAGTCACAATTAAACAATAGTTTGGCTTAACTAGCAATAAGTAAAGTCACAATTAAACAGTAGTTTGGCTTAACTAACAATAAGTAAAGTCACGATAAAACAATAGCTTGACTTAACTAACAATAAGTAAAGTCACAATTAAACAATAGTTTGGCTTAACTAACAATAAGTAAAGTCACAATTAAACAATAGTTTGGCTTAACTAACAATAAGTAAAGTCACAATTAAACAGTAGTTTGGCTTAACTAACAATAAGTAAAGTCACAAGCAATAGTTTGGCTTAACTAACAATAAGTAAAGTCACAATTAAACAGTAGTTTGGCTTAACTAACAATAAGTAAAGTCACAATTAAACAATAGTTTGGCTTAACCAACGATAAGTAAAGTCACAATTAAACAATAGTTTGGCTTAACTAACAATAAGTAAAGTCACAGTTGAACAAACCATTAAACTTGCCCCTAATTTTTTTGTTACGTTACTAGATGTAGGCAACAGTAACGCCACGGTAGTTGAACTGGTCCAGCAGCTGAGTGTGGATGGTCAGAAGATGCTCTGCTTGTCTCACGCGCTCACTTAAAAAGCGGGCAGTGCTTGCCTCGTCTGAGATACAGCTGCTGTTTAATGTTTTGACAGGTGATAGATAGATAGTTCGCATATGATCACGTCTGCACGGAGTTTCAGAAGAGGATGCTTGCATTCAGTGGCGGAACTAGGATTCCTTGTCAAGGGGATTTCCAAAAGTACGCCCGCTATGGCAGCCCACCAGGAGTCTGGTATGAGGGGCGCCGGCATATAAGCAAAAGGTGGGGCGGACCGCCCCACACGCCCATATCTAAGTCGGCCAATGCTTGTATACCTACCTGCCTACGCTTATTGGTCGGGCTCCTGCTGCTACTGTTTGGGCTGGAGCTATTTTCGTCCTCGGAATGGAGATGCGTAGAAAATACATAAACTAAGTCATCCTTGCCTGACTGAAGTTTGGAGAGAATAGGATTAACTTGTCTGGGCGCCTCAGTCAGTCGGTCAAAGTTTTCCAGGAGAATTCTGGCCATCGGTGGCCGACCGTTTGGCGTTTCGAGTTTTTGGGGAAGCAGGTTATGGGGTTTTCTGCGGAGACTGAAGGTTGCTCCTTCTCCATCTCCTCCTCTTCACTGCGACTTCGCTTGGTCATGGACTAGACTGCAGGATGCTCAAAAGACTCAGGCCTAAGGCAAGTTATTAGGTGGTTCGTTCACTGGATGGATGGGTGGATGGATGGGTGGGTGGTTTTGGTGGGTGAGTGGGTGGATGGATGGATGTTGGATGGATGGTTGGATGGATGAGTGAATGGATGGGTGGGTGGATGGGTGAATGCATGCATGCATGCTTGCATGGATGGGTGTGTTGGTGAATGGGTGTATAGATGGATGGATGATGGATGAATGAATGGATAGATGGATGGATGGATTTGATGGATTGACTGACTGAAGATGTACTGATGATAATAATAAGACGATTTATTTAGCGCTATTACGCAGTTGAGGCTGAAAAAAGGGCGCTGTACTTGTGAGTAGAACCATAGGACAGATGTTTGAACATATGGCTGGAGGGATGGATTGATATATGGCCGGTTGATTGGAAGAACGGACGGATGGCCGGACGGAAAGGCGGGTGGATGGGTGCTTGTGTGGGTGGATTGATGCGTGGTTGGATGGGTGGATGAATGGACGGAGTGACAAACTGACTGAGGGCGGATGGATGCGTGGGTGGGTGGATGTTTGAGTGGATGGATAAACGGATGTGTGGGTAGGTGGACGAGTGATTGGATCAAAGTGGGCGAATGGCTTATTGAATAGATAAATGTAGATGTACATGTTTTTCTATAGCGACCGTATAGCCTCGACCCTGCTCATTTTTCAATGAATTTATCGGGTGAGATCCTTCACCACCGCTGCCCGTTTGAATGAGCGCCACGCCATTTAAGGTCCCCGTTCACGGACCATACCAATACCTGCGGACCGTGCTAGCCCAAGATTCAAATCTCTGAAATAAGCCACGATCGGGTTTCGAACCGAAGATCCTCATGCATAGAGGCTCCTTGGCGTATGCGCTTACCGATGTAACTGGGAATAATGAGATGCAATGGAAAAAACGACGGTTTGCAAAACAGTTTATTAAGCAGGAAGCTGCTGCTGAGATGGAAGCGCGTGAATCGCCTGATCGAGATTGTGTATCTTTGCAAATGAATGGATAAACAATTTTTGAAAGATTTTACTTGACCGCTGAAGCGTGACCGATGAAGAAAAAGAGGACGTCTTCGTAAGCGACGCATTGCTGTTGCTAATTGAGGCGGGAAAAAACACAGAAAAATCCTCTGTGGAAATCATTAGCGTGAAATCAAGAGACCACCCGACATTTTCGCCAAAACAACATAAAGAATTCAAGGATATATCGACCAGAAAGGAATTACCGTTCGGGGAAACATTCCGCGCCCATTAAGCGGTCTCTACAAAATGGATGTTGTACTCAATGAGCTTCGTATGCCTCTCGCTTCTAGAGCTAAATCTGTTTCGAGTCAACAACGTTTGTTCATTTCGTTGATGTATTACCGCCATTAAAGGCCTGAGGTTGTCAGGATTACAACTAGGGACTGAGTCGTGGATGAAATTGAGGAAGTCTCAGATGACGATGAAGCGAACCCCTGACGAACAGGAGGGCTGAGGAGCATCGTAAACTCATCCAGCGGGATCCGGGGCGGAGTCCCGGAAGCAAACGCATTTTGCCAAAATAAAACAGGGTGGGAACCGAATACGTCAAATCGGAATCGGTCTGGAAAATGCTTTTACTGAATGAAACTTGTATCCATCGAGGGAGCAGTCAGAAATTACCAATCACGGGGCACTTCTAAGAAATCGTATTGGATCTACACGAACCCCAAGGTTTATTGTCTTAGCCTCAGAGGGGTCGGGACCTCTGAACCCCCGGCCAGGTATTCCACTGACCCTAACTTACCTCTCAGAAGTTCTGTATTTTACTAGCGACCCGAAAGGCGCGATCACCCCTTTTAGCTTTTGTCTTCAGTTAATTTATTGGGTGTTGTGCAGAGGGTTCGCCACTGCTGTCCGTCTGTGACCTATACGTTGTTTCTCTTATTGTGACCCTGTTTCATTATTAAGGCTCTGCTTTGTGTTTCAGTCGAAGACTGGAACCGTTGGGCGTTTCCTGGAGGCAGCGCATGCGGGTAATGGAGACAAAGTATCGGATCTTATAAGAAAGGGCATCGATGTTAATGCCACAAATGAGGTGAGTACTGTGTAAAATCTAAACGCAGCCGTCCAAGAGACTTGTGTAATCGTAATCGTAATCTCGAGATTTCTACAGCGCCCAACGAAAGCTAAGTCGCGGGAACCAGCTTATTCACAGGCGTTCAGTCAAAACAAAATCGATAGGCAAAAGGGTTCGGTTCCAGGTCAAGATCCAGGAGTCAGGCAGGCAGACAGTCGGACGGCTACGGCGGATGGTGTTTGAAATTGAAGCGAGAAGAGAGATAAGGTGAAGAGGAAGAATCAGGATAACATTGTTGGAAAAGGAATGTTATCTTAGGGCAAAAGGCGTAAGTCAATGGGTAATTCTTAGCTAGACGGCATTTCCCACACTGTCTTTCTTTAAAGTTAATCTTATTCTCCCCATACGGTTGTTTCAGAACAGGGCCGAAACGAAGTAAAAACTGTTCAGCACAAAATGAAGACAATTCCTTGTTCAAAGACTGATGTGGGCTGTTACTTAGTTATTTCAAATATCCGGCTGACTGCAGGATTGCTAACGCAAGCCTTCAAAGGCTCACTCCACTGCGAATCGGGCTTGGACTACTCAGTCTTGCAGATTTGGGCCCATGTGTTAGATCTGGTGCATTGATTTAGGTATCCATTGCTAGCCAGTCATCAGCAGCAAATAAGCAGTTCATCTTCTCTTAAATACCTGCACGAACCTAACTCTTTCGCTCTTTTGCTTCCTACATTGCATTCGAATCGTCTCTTTGTCTCATGTAAAGTCTAAATGTAATTTTAAAGTAACTTTTTAGTGAACTTTTGAACCTGTCTTTTGTTTCACGCAAGCTGCATTTCTAGATTATTTGCAAAAGTGGCTTATTTTGAAGCTACTCTATTTGTAAACTTTCTATAAATGTCCATATGTTGTCCTTTGTAAGTCTGTAGTTAGACTAAAGCCATCTACGCTCACCTTGGCGTGGCGCCCATTCAACCGGGCAGCGGTGGTGAAGGATTAATTCATTGCAAAATGAGCAGGGTCGAGACCATACGGTCGCTATAAACGTGTACATTTACCTTTACCTTTGCATTTGAGAAAAGATCTGTAGAAAATGTTGCTTCTCTAAGGGTGGTTTAGCCACAAATCTTCCCTGTGACATCATCCCTGTTTTTATGAGATACCGGCGTGAAAACTGAAGCGGTATCTGAAGAAAAAGGTTAATGGCTGAACAACCCTTAGAAATTTGGTTAATGGCATAGAAAATGGGACGGCAGGGAAAAAGCAAGCGTCCAACTGGTTTTATGCATTTCTGTGCATGCGTTTTGCTGTGTATGTGTGCGTGTGCGCATGTGTATTTGTATATATGCGTACATGTGTGCATGTATTTATGTGTATATGGACGTAAAGTTTGCATGCATCTATTTGTGTTACACCCTATTCATGCATAGTCTAGTCTGCATACTCTGCATTGTATGCATATCTACATGACTGTGTATGCATGAACATATATAGATATTATATGCATTGTATATGTAAACATGGGTATTGATATCCTACTTGCACTTCTCCCTACTCCAAACAACTTGTGTTTCGAGGACCTTACGAGCCTGTAAATGTGCATAGCTCAGTGTAAGTAGCCTTGGAATTATCTCACGTGATACCTAAATTACAGAATTGTAGAAATTGTTGCAAATGTCTGTCGGCAAGGCTGAGTTTGTTACTGTATTCTTATTAGCGTGGTTTATAAAGCTGTTGCTTCGTCGGGGATTTCATCAGTGATTAACGCACGGGATATTAATAGACGTGGAGCTGTTTTCCCTGCTGTCTGAAGGCCATTCGAGCCTCGACTGAACGTCGAGCTGCAGAGAACGTTGAGTGTGGATGCTGTAGCCGGCCTGGACTTGCCATCGAGGCTAGGCACACTGCAAATCAGAGTCTGAGGAAACTCTATGGCAGATGGCAGACTTCTCCTTGCTTTTTTATAACGCGGAAACTCCAGTATGCTCATGGTAGATGCTGGAAACAATTAAAAAGCAACTGTTGCATAAGCTGTACTGCTCTGGCAGCTGTTGAAACCATGCCAAAGTAATGGTGTGTTTTTGCATCTGCGAATTCGTTGTAATTGAATGATACCTTCAAAGTTTGTAATTATATGTAGTAAGAATGGTTCAGTAACATATTACTTGATTCCAATATATTTAATTTATAGATAAATGATCACCTATTTACAGCGTATAGCGAATAAGTAAGTAGGCAGGTAGGTAAGTAAATAAAGTGTTATGGTAATAAACAGCTGCTTCCAGGAAATTGCCATCGTTACAGTACATTACTTACATATAAGATAAATTAGAGTGAGGAATGTAAGATTATGCCGATGATAATGAATGGAATGTAGCATACTAATAATAAAAAATAAAATAATAATATTCACAATAAAAATAACAACATCAAATAATAATAATGATAATAACAACAACAAGACAGTTTATATATTGCAGCATCTTGGCTAAGCCAAAAACTGAACAACGAGCAGGGTTGAGGCCATACAGTCGCTATAGAAAAACGTGTACATTTACGTTTATATTTAATGAGCTGTTTCTTCTTAATGTACTTTGCACTATTGAAAATGGTGAACTTGTTGTGGTCTGTGAACTGTGGCTAGCATAGGCAGCGCTTTTATTAGGTGCCCAAAAGAAGGATATTAAGTGTCTAGATACATGTATACACAAATACATACATACATACATCCACGTACATATATACATACATACATACATATACATACATACATACACACATACATACATACATTCATACATACATACATTCATACATACATACATAAATACATACACACATACATTCATACATACATACATACATACATACATACATACATGCAGACAGTGATATATGCATGACCTTCATCAGTCTATGATACATAAGATAACACTAAACTACATAAAATGGATCAGATTAGAAGACTCTAGGACAACTTAGGTTCAAATAAACTTTATAGTAGATTAGATCTTAAATATAGTGCTGGACACAAGAATAGACCAGACCGGCCAGGGTGTACAGAGTACCTTAATTGGATTGACCCTCTTTGAAACACCCATCGTGGTGTGAATAGAAGATGAATTGCGGATTTTCTGGCTTCTGTCGCGGGCGACACCGCAAACGACGTGAGCGACGTCCCTTGAAAATAACCGGAGGCTTACTGGGTTCTTCTGCACTGAACATATTTCACAGTTAATTTGGCAGATCTTCCGAGCCGTTTTGTTATCATTGACCCGGCATTTGTTCGACTTGCCCCACCGATCGGATTTCGACTGGGCTTCTTCAACGGATTTGACTAAGACTGATTTGATTTGAACCGGTCACTGATTGATGCCTTGTGCAGTATAATAACGGCGCTATAGAAGTCATTGGATTAGATTATTACTTGCAGAAGAGGCCTCCTCTGTTTCGTATGCTTTTCCCTATTCTCTCTCTCTCTCTCTCTCTCTCTATCTATCTGTCTGTCCGTCAGTCTGCCTGTCGTGTCTGTCTGTCTGTCTGTCTGTCTGCTCCAATCCCAAACACTATAAACCGTAGCTACCTGTCTCTCTGCCTGACCTTTTGGATCTTGACCTGGAGCCAAACCCTTTTGCCTATCGATTTGGTTTTGACTGAGGGCCTGTGAATAAGCTGGTCCCCTTGACGTGGCTTTCCTTGGGCGCTGTAGAAATCTAGGAATTACGATTACGATTGCTGTGTTTCAGGTATGTTCCCGCTAGCGAATTGTGACGATGTGCTCTTAATTCAATTTCAGATTGGCGTAACGGGACTCCACCTGGCGGCCAAAGAGGGCCACGTCAACGTTGTAAGTCTGCTAGTGAAACATGGAGCCAGAGTTGATGCAGCGACAAGGGTAAGCCATTTTCGAACAAGTACACAGTGTCTTGTTTCCATTTTTACTTCGCAGATAAACTGAAGCAGTGCGTTGCCTTTTGTCTGGATATGGCGTAGGCATCGACACAGGTGCATGGGGAAATAAAAGTACGTTATAAAAATAATATACTGCTTGCCTGGGAGGAGATAACAGGATTATGGTGTGTTAGCCACGTAGTTCCGACAGGATACTAGCGTTTGTTTAAAAAACGCAGCATCTTCTACCGTTTAGTCTTAGCACTGAGACTGTGGCGCCCTTCCCTGGAGAGCCGGTTAGGCTCAGGTGATCCGATACCTTCCCGATAAAACATTTTGTCTACGGCTGGCTACAGCGGTATGGCTGCTATTATCACTCGGGAGAATTTTAATCCCTTAGAACCTTTGACCAGTTTAGCTTTTAGAGTTAGGTTATTGCTGGTATTTAGGAGCGCAGGTTTAGAATATCATGCATTGAATCATGTTTAGGAGCTGAGGTTTAGAAGCTCACGTTTGGAAGCTTATGTTTAAGGACTCGTGTTTAAGACTCGGGTTTAGAAGCTTATGTTTAGGGGCTCATGTTTAAGACTCGGGTTTAGAAGCTTATGTTTTAGGGGCTCAGGTTTAAGACTTCAGGTTTAGAAGCTTATGTTTAGGGGCTCATGTTTAAGACTCGGGTTTAGAAGCTTCTGTTTAGGGACTCATGTTTAAGGGCTCATGTTTAGGCGCTCAGATTTAGGTGCTTAGGTGCACAAGCTCAGGTTTAGGAGTGCAGGTTTATGAGCTCAGTTTTGAAGGGTCGCATTTGGCTTAACAGACTTGGAAAGGATGGACCAACTTATCTGACGCTGAAGAAAAGTGGAATTCAAGTTTATGATTATAATATCAAGTGCTTGTAGCAGATGGTCAGCTGGCATCTCCGAGTGCAGACTTAATGCTGTCCCTGAGTGATGAGATTAAGTCTGCGCTAACTCAGTCTGGCATCACGGTGATGCAGATGTTGACCTTTTGCCCAGGTTGTGTTGGCTGTCTTTAGCGAGTGCTATCCTTCCGGTGTACATCCATGCAACAACCACACATGAAGAGCATTAAAACCAACAGGAGTTACTTGATGATTCTAAGTTATTTGTTTTTACTATGGGCCATAGGGTGTACCAGTAGTCTACTGATAGTGTGCTGGACCGTCAGGTGAGAGGTGGAGGGTTCGAATCTCAGCCAGAGGAGATATATTTCAAAATTATCTGTTTTTTTAGCATTCTCCAGCAGACTGGGCTCTGAAAATGAGTGCATTGACCCTACACTGCTGGTGGATGATGGTGATGGTGAAGGTGGTGATGATGAGGATGATGATGACGACTATGATAATGATGATGATGATGGTGATGGTGATGGTGATGATGATATTGCTAATGATGATGATTTGCTGCTGCTGATGATGATGGTGATGAAGATGATGATGAACAAGATGATGATGATGATGATGATGATGATGATGATGATGATGATGATGATGGTCTAGAGTTTAACGACATCTTTCGGCATCTGTGGCCCGATGACGTCTTTAAAACATTATTTTTAAAAATAACATTAATTAAAAAATAATCATCAAGGTTTCTGTTGAGTTAGTTTCTGTTCGCCATGTTCATGCGTTTGTTTTCCAGTAAGGTTTTCTTGATATTTATGATGCTTAATTTTCGACGACGTGTTGACGTTACTGTGAGGGAGGTCGGATGATGGGGGTCTGTTGACATCTTTCGCTTTTTGGTTGGCCGTAGCTGCCCTTTGGAAGGCCATAATGGCTCTTTTGGTCGGCCTTATCGGCTCTTTTCGTTGGCCTTAATGGCTCTTTTGTTCTGCGGTGTAAAGATCAGACGCCGAGGGAGAGAGTACCGGCCACCCTCACTTATATGCCGAGGCTAGGAAATACGAAGTCCGTAACACTCGTGGTTGCCTTTAGGGGATAACAGTGGGGGCTAAAGGGTTGCTTGCGCGGGGGAGAGCATTTCCAGAGGGGCGCCACATTCTGGCAGTCCACCGTGTACAGGTCTGGTCTAAGGGGCGCCGGCATATAACCAAGAGGGGCGCCACATTCTGGCAATCCACCATGCACAGGTCTGGTCCGAGGGACGCCGACATATAACCTAGAAGAACACGAAGGGGCGAAACCCCCATGCCTATAGCTAAATCCGCCACTGTGTTTATCACTTCTTCATCTTCTTGAATCCGCCACTGTGTTTATCACTTCTTCATCTTCTTGAATCCGTCACTGCGTTTATCACTTCTTCATCTTCCTGAATCCGCCACTGTGTTTATCACTTCTTCATCTTCTTGAATCCGTCACTGTGTTTATCACTTCTTCATCTTCCTGAATCCGCCACTGTGTTTATCACTTCTTCATCTTCCTGAATCCGCCACTGTGTTTATCACTTCTTCATCTTCCTGAATCCGCCACTGTGTTTATCACTTCTTCATCTTCCTACGGAGGACATGGGCGTTTCAGTAGAATATCGCACCCTTTTCTAATTTATGGCACCGGCGGCTTCCCAGTAGGCCTACTAAGCTTGACAGAGGCACCTCCTTAAAGCCATCTTGTTAAATGTTGGCCTACACGAATGACGCTGGGCTTGAGGGTTTCAGACTATAATGGTCCATGAGGGATGGAGGGAGGGAGGGAATGATGGAGGTAGAGAATGAGTTGGAAGAGAACGTCTTGTTGACGACAGTTTTTGAACTTGGGATGGAATTTAATTGTGGATTTGAGCTTTGACTTGTAAATACATAAAAACGCGGCTTCAGATTAGGCCTACGTCCGGAAAGAGGCCCAGATATTCACGGGCGCTGCGTCAAGTCAGTGTGGTTGTCCAAAGATGCCATGTCAAGAACCAAGTCTGGTTGCCAGAAGAGCAGAGAGAGAGAGAGAGAGAGAGAGAGAGAGAGAGAGAGAGAGAGAGAGAAAGAGAGAGAGAGAGAGAGAGAGAGAGAGAGAGAGAGAGAGAGAGAGAAGGGGAAAGGAACTATTCGGGTGGGTTGTGTTTAAGACGAGAGAAATGGGAGGCCTGACACGGCTTCTATTTATGTTAAAGAAGTAACGGGCTTTGCGATTACCTTTACGCTATGATTACGACCACCATCTAGACCAACGTTCCTTTACGATGGAATTCAAATTAACCCTTGTAGTCTGCCTTCATCTAATCGTTAACATTGGCATACGATGCTGAATTGAAACATATTTAGCCTTATAAATAGACTACTCAATGCCATTATTCTGAAGAAATAAAACTTCACAATTATGGTTATGTTACGCTTACGGACCCAAACTTTGTTCAGTTATGATTTGGGATTAGCTCAGATATCCTGATTCTATCCTGAGTCCTCTCCTCCCCCTTATCTGTACTGCAGATCCAATTCCAAACATCACCCATCGTAGCCGTCTGACTCCCTGCCTGCCTGACTCTTTTTATCTTGACCTGGAACCGAACCGTTCTACCTATCGATTTTGTTTAGACTGAGCGCCTGTGAATAACCTAGTTCCGCGACTCAGCTTTCGTTGGGGCTGTAGAAATCTCGAGTTTACGATTACTATTACGATCTCCTACAGTCTATCTTTTTTGCTCGTTGCAATTTGAACAAGAAGATGATTAGCGCTATAAAAACGCAAGAGCGGCTTAGGTAAATATCGTAATCGTAATCTCGAAATTTCTACAGCGCTCAACGAAAGCTAAGTCGCGGGAACCAGCTTATTCACAGGCGCTCAGTCAAAACAAAATCGATAGGCAAAAGGGTCAAGATCCAGGAGTCAGGCACTCAGACAGTCGGACGGCTACGGTGGATGCTGTTTGAAACTGAAGCGAGAAGAGAGACAAAAGGAAGAGGAAGAATCAGGATAAGATTTCTGGAAAAGAAATGTTTTCAGTCTTGAGTGAAAGACCTGCGCAGAAACTGAAAGAGGTGAAGTGTTGGTGAGTTCGTATGATTGACCAGACAACTGTCGCAATAGATTGCGTCTGGCAACGTTAAAAATGTTCCTGACTTGCACATATTTATCCTAAAGCAGTAGCAACAGACTCCGTATCTCTAATTTTACTTTTGGATCCATGGAATATTTCTGCTTGTTGCATCGCAGCTTGCTAGCCGGGCTCTTTGTTGAGTTTTCAGGTTGTTATGAAGACGCAGCCAGGGTTCGTTTTATTGAATCAGACGACCAGGTAAAAGACAGGCGTTGAAAAAAGACGGTTGGCCCGGTTCTGCAGTTTATTCCATGCTAAGATTGGTGGCTGACACATAGGCAACACGCACACAAATACCACGCATACTCGCAGCGCACACAAGCACACAGCCTCGCGCAGCATCGATCAATGTTCGTTTCCCAACAGACTATTGTAAAGATTTATGTCTGCTGGTAATCACACATTAATAGTTTTCAGTTGCGTGACCTGGTATTGAATCGGAATTGCGCTCCCATTACACATAAATGTAAATGTATAGGTTTTTTATAGCGAACCTATGGCCTCGACCCTGTACGTTTTTCAATGAATTGATGGGGTGAGATCCTTCACCGCCGCTGCCGGTTTGAATGGGCCCCACGCCATAGTGGTGAAACCGTGAGGTGGTTGGTGGAGGTTTAACACTCCACTTTTTTCAGTATGACCCAAATTTGTGCCACAGTTCGTTTCTTGTGTCCATCAGGGCGGTGGCCAACAGCGTCAGCTGATAAGGAAAAGCTGATATGCCTTTATCTAGTGCTTTGACATAGCAGCATCCTTCACAAGTGGTGAAGGATCTCACCCGATCAATTCAGTGAAAATGAGCAAGGTCGAGGCCATATGGTCGCTATGGGAAAGCGTGTACATTTACATTTGCATTCCAAGTGCTCTTGGAACACATGACGTAACAACAAACTCCCCAATACCAATACCATAACATTTGCAGATTCCAATAGCAGCACATTTAAAGGTGCTGTGTCTAATGCCCTGTGGAAGAATGTTTGCTCGTCTATAGGGCCTATTCTTGAGACCATGTAACATTTTGTAGGTATCAATAAGGTCACCTGTCAATCTTCTTTCTAAAGAAAATAGATCCAGCTTTTGAAGCCTTTCATTCGTGCATACATAATATGTACACTCACACATACGTACATACATATTCATACATACATACTTTGGTATAACATGCATATGTACATACACATGCATACATACAGTCATGCTTGCATGCACACATTTGTACAGTGGCATACATTCTGATGCTGTGTGACTGTGGATTGTAGAAAGGTATCACTGCTCTGCACGTGGCCAGCTTGTCTGGCAAGGTGGATGTCATCCAACTGCTTTTGGACAACAGTGCCAAAATCAACATTCAGTCAAAGGTATATCTTTCTCAACCGTCACAGCTGGATTTAAATTCTGTACATGAAGTTGCACCTCTTTAGATTGTGTTAAACAAATGCAGTTTTCAATTTTAAAGACATGAATAAATAAAATACCTGCTAGGGCATAAGCATGTTTCGAGATTGTGCTCTAAGTACGAACTCAGCTGCTCAGCTATAAAATGGGTACTTACCACACATTGTCGGTGAGAGGATCAGACGGTGAGGAAGGATTGGCCAACCCCCTCATATGCCAAGAAAATGTAATTGCCAACACTTCATACCCATGACTTCCTTTATGTTAGGTGAAGGTACTGCTGTTCTTCCTCCTCTTCTTCCTGTTCTTCCTCTTCTTCCTGTTCTTCTTTCTGTTCCTCTTCTTCCCCTTCCGCTTCCTTTCCCTCTCCCTCCTGTTTCACTCCCCTTTCCTTCCCCTTCCTTCACCTTCCTCTTCCTCTTCTATTAACCTTACTCCTCAGCTGATCCTAAATTCTTTGTGGTTTCATTCCTTACAGGATGGATTCACTCCACTTTATATGGCGGCGCAGGAAAACCATGTGGAAGCGGTCAGATTCCTGCTGTCATCTGGAGCCAGCCAGTCACTCGCCACTGAGGTTTGTGTCAGGACAGGTGGTATTTATTTTGACTATGATGATGGTATTAGTGGCATGGTTGCAGTAGCAGTCACCACTAGAATCCAGCAGGGAAAAGATAGTTCTGCTGTCATCACTTGTTGTCTTAGTTACTAGCAGTATTACGTTGTCTGGACATTTATATAGCACCTTTTAAGAGCCTTTCATTGTCTGAGTTTACAGTTTGCTTGTAACTGAGGAAGATTTAAACTGAGGAAGGATTTTGCTCTGGAAGGTTTAAAATGACCGTGCGGTATCCTGGTGTTGTTTGTAAGTACTAGCAATGCAGTTGTAAGTACTAGCAATGCGTTGTAAGTACTAGCAATGCAGTTGTAAGTACTAGCAATGCAGTTGTAAGTACTAGCAATGCAGTTGTAAGTACTAGCAATGCAGTTGTAAGTACTAGCAATGCAGTTGTAAGTACTAGAAACGCAGTTGCTGTAGTTCCTCTGATGTGGATGCATTTCAGATCTTGGCTCTGAGTATACCGAGCAATCCATAGTAGCCTAAAATACACATGTCCCGTATTCCTGAGTTGATTGATGCATGCTCAGACAATGCTCAGAGCACACTTGGTGCAAGCATACCTCTTCCTATTGTACGATCCGTAATGTTCCTGTGGTCTGGCTTCAGAGTGTTCCTATGGGCTTTTGTCAGGGCTTTGTCTAACATTAGTTGCCTTGTATTGTATCTGATAAACACCTAGATGTATATATGGCCTTTAAGAGTGCATTGTTTTCCACAGAATGACTCGTCTATTAATTATGCATGCTTAATAAACCACTGCTTATTTGAATGCATTAGATTTGAATGCAATTCTTGACTGGCTGGCATTGAAATGCGCTAAGCCGACTGATTGATTGCCCTGTTTTGTTGACGTTCCATGAAAAGACTGTAGATGCTCTCTGATACATGTATTCTGCATTGCGTTTGGCATACGGGTAGGCCTATGCTAGGTACATTTCAGACTAACTGCTTATGTATGTATGTATGTCTGTATGCATGCATGTATGTTTGTATGTATGAATGTATGTATGTATGTATGTCTGTCTGTATGCATGCATGTATGTTTGTATGTATGTATGAATGTATGTATGTATGTATGTCTGTCTGTATGCATGCATGTATGTTTGTATGTATGAATGTATGTATGTATGTATGTCTGTCTGTATGCATGCATGTATGTTTGTATGTATGTATGTATGTGACATATATCTGTCTGTTTGCATGTATGTTTGCATGTATGTATGTAAGCATGTATGTTTAACGTATGTCTGTCTGTCTGTATATATGCATGTCTGTGTGTATGTTTGTCCAGGTGTTTGTACGTATGTATGTACGTACGTATGCATGGATGTATATATGTAAGTATGCTGTATATATGTAGGTATGTTTGTATGTATGTATGTATGTATGTATGTATGAATGTGTGTATGTACGTACACGTGTACGGATTGGGTTATTTATGCAGCCCTTTTAAAAATATCTCGAATATGGAGCAAAAGCTGAAAGTCCAGTTTCCCAGCCATCTTGTTGGCTGAGTTTAATCTCTCAATGTTTGATGTTGGGTTGAAGGATGGCTTCACCGCTCTTTCGGTGGCCCTACAGCAAGGCCATGATGACGTGGCCAAAGTCTTGCTGGGCCATGGAACCAGTTCGAAGCTGAAACTGCCCGAGGTCCACATCGCCACCAAGAAGGGCGATCTGCGAGCTGTGGCCCTTCTGCTCAGACGAAATGAAGACAACATCAATACAACGTCCAAGGTTCGGAGTTCATTCATAGGGGGCGTCACTTATTATTTTTTTATATATGATCTCTTAAAATTAAAAAATTAGGAGACTTTTGTCCTGGAATGGCTGGTCTTCGCTGATGGTGGAAATAACCTGCAGAAGGTGACGGCTTTGAAGCACTGGTTGGCTATAGATAACCATTGATGAAGGAAGGTAGTCTCCAGTTTATTATCTTCCTGTGCCTGTTATGTCTGAACGTTTCTCACCCTTCATATCAGCAAATTTTGAAGTCATCGCAAGGCAAAAAAAATGTTTTAAACTGAATTCTTTGCTTGATGTGCAACCTGTGTAAGGAATGCGATATTGGAGTACTATGCTGATATTTGTTCGTATCAGCGTACTGGAGTAATATGCTGATACTGAGAAGGTTAAGGGTTAACACACTGTCATCTCTAACTAGGTCAGTGCAAGATGTGCTGGAGAGATATGTAATGATACTTATAACAGTCATCTCTAACTAGGTCTTATAACAGTCATCTCTAACTAGGTCAGTGCAAGAGATGACAGAGAGATAAATAAGTAAGTAATGATATGTATACCAGTCATCTCTAAATAGGTCAGTGCAAGAGGTGCTTTAGAGATAAGTAGGTAAGCAATGAGGGCAGCCAATTCTTATGATGGTGATGGTTAGGGTCATGAGGTGATCATTGGTTATCTGTTCAACCACAGAGTGGGTTTACACCTCTGCACATCGCAGCTCATTACGGCAACACAGACATCGGTCGGCTGCTGATAGGAAAAGGAGCAGACGTCAACTTCAGAGCAAAGGTAGAAAATCGTAATGATGAATTAGATGAAATTTAAAATGTGTATACTGTAAATTATGGGTGCAATTTCTTTATTCAATATTTCATTTTTCATCCGCTAGTCTGATTTATTATTATTGATGGAATGTAAAAGAGTTGGCCTGCTCAGATTAATACTGTGCCTCTCAGAAATTACCAGTTTTTTGGACAGGATTGGACTACATTTGGGTAAATAAATTAAATTCAAACTCAAAACTCAAACAAATTATTGAGCACCAGAGTTTACCAGATCGTGATAGTTTGTTCAAGAATTTACATTTAAGATGTCAAAGTGTGGAACCTAGAATAGACAAGTAGTCCCGCTAATTGGCTCCAGGTGACTAAAGCAAAATTCAATTTGATCATTGGCAATAACTTGAATGTGCATTAGGGTAATTGCGGTTAAATTTTACTTGATTATCTGGATAATGTTGAGACAAATTGGATTTGTTGAGATTAGCTTAGACTCATCTGTGAAACTTAGGAGCTTCACCTTTAGTCTGGATAGGATTAGACTGATAGGATTGGATTAGATTAAATGATGCAGATTCTGTTTCAGAATGGCATAACTCCTCTGCACGTTGCAAGCAAAAGAGGACGATCGAGCCTTGTCTCGCTCTTGATCGACAGCGGTGCAGACACCAACAGCAAGACCAAGGTGTGCATCTAATCTAATCTAGTCACTGCTGTGATCGTAATAGTAATCATAAACTCAAAATTTCTAAAGCGCTACTTAAAAGCTAAGCACAGGACAGCAGCTCATTCTTCAGTGCTGCGTCAGATCAGTGGGGTCCAAAGATGCCACATCAAGAACCCAGTCTGGTTACCAGAAGTCCAGAAAGAGCAGGGGGAGAGCAGCTGTTAGGGTGGGTTGTATTTAAGCTGAGAGAAATAGGAAGACAGCGGATTCGATGGATCAGAGTGGGGTAGCGCTGTTATCAATACATAAGGCATCTATCAGTGGTCGCTTCTAGTGAAAATGTAGTCAAACCTTGCAGCCCGATGGAGAAGGAGGCCCAGGAAAATCTGCTAGGTACAGTGGCACATCTAGAGGTCTCTGCACTCAGAAGTCTCAAGAAAAGACTCGTCTCTACTGTTACATGATTCATGGAATAGTGATGATGGCATCAAGTTTATGTTTATTTTCACTTCATCTGGTCTCTTTGTTAACAGGACACTGTTGAATATTTCTAGCTGGTCGTTATAATTATCACATGTATGTAAAGGAACAGAAGCCTGATCCACCCTGCTGGTCCCGACGTGGGTCTGTCTAATATTCATCAACAGAAATAAAATGGACATTATTGCTCCAAGCAATAAATCTAGCAAGGTTCCTCCATGTAACGCTACCTTTGGGAGCTATATTTTGAAGCGTAAGGATGATGCACGTCAATAAAGTCATGTTCTGAAGCCAAATTACATTTTGAGACCACAATTCTGGCCATATTATGTAAGAATTTGCATTGTGGTGGTGAATTCTTGATTACTGCATGATGATCCAGCAACTGCAAAGCAGCGTTCTGGCCACAGTAGTGACTGATAGCAGTGTCTGCTGTAACCAGACATACCATTACAGCCCCATTCATTGGACCCACTTTGGACCCATAGACGGCCACCAGCCGTAACCCAGAGCAAAACAAAGGCCAGCAATGGGTCAGACAGGCACATTTCAATGGGCCTCTGGATCCCGAGATCAGGGAAGACCCAAGATGACATGGATAGGCAACGTCAGGTCGTGGACTGAATTGTCGTTTGACCAGTTATTACTGGAGGTAAGAGACAGAAGCCAACTCACCTCGAGGACAGTTGAAGATAAGACGGGTCAGAAAATGTGATTGTCTGGGTACATTTAGAAGATACTTGAACGATATAGGATCAAAGACTAGATTCCAACAGGGCTGGAACTCAAATCTAATCTAATGTAATCTAATGACCTTTATAGCGCCATTTAGTAACAAACAAGGCATTAGATGATGGTCGCTTCAAGTGCAATTGTAGTCAAAATCATCCGTTGGAGAACCCTGATCAAAATCCAACTTAAATTCTGGTTGGAAGAGTATCGATAAACTGATAAGAAGTTGGTTCTCTGTTACCTAGGATGGAATGTCACCACTCCACTGTGCTGTGATCAACGGAGGGAGCAAAGTGGTTGGGTGCCTCCTGCAGAAGGGTGCATCAGTTGATGCCAAGACTCGTAACGGCTTCTCTGCTTTACATCTTGCGGTCCAAGGAGACCACGTCAGCTGCGCCAGGCAACTGCTAAACCACGGGGCGCCAATCAATGATGTCTCAGCGGTAAGAGCTTTAGCGCTCACCTCATAGTGCCTTGTCTTGTCTTGGACCTTCCTCTTGGCTGCACGTAATGTTCTGTTTTGTTTGAACCTGTTGAGCAAATTTTTCAAACTGCCTTAAAATGTGCTATTTTAGAGTACTTACATGTAAAATGCATTTTATTAAGTGTCCTGATACATATGTGCATGAATCTATTTTATTTATTTGGTTTTACATGAGGTATATATGATCCTGCAGGGCTCAAAAATCCTCGGTATTGTAAACAAAATTTTTCTTTGTTATTATCTTATTATCTCTCATTATCTCTCATGGTCTCTTATCTTATTGAACTGTTTAATAACTGAAATAATTTCTGTCATTTACTTTCCAGTGTTTTGTCTTATTTCCATTGGGTTTGCAGCTTACTCCTATAATTGACACATGACTGTAAGTGATTTACAATGTTACAAGTGACTGTAAGTGAAAGCGTGAATTTGTTGCATAAGAGGAACATTTCTGCTATGTTTAGGAACAGCTTACTCCTCTTCACATTGCTGCTCATTGTGGTAACATCCGATCTGCACGTCTCCTGCTGGAGAAGAAATGCGAGATTAATCCGACAGCCATGGTAACTAGAGACAAGTTCGTAACCGTAGTCCTAAAAATTTCTAAAGTGCTAGTCTAAAGCTAGATGCAGGGCACCAGCTTATTGACGAACAATGCGTCAAGCCAGAGGGGTTGTCCAGATATGCCATGGGAAGAACAAAGTCCAATTGCCAGAAGACCAGAGAGAAGGGGACAGAGGAGCTGTTACTGAGACAAGTTTAACAATTACCAGTTTAATTTAACAATTTATGTGTTCTGTGAAGAATTCTACTGATTGTCTTTCGTAGGACTAATTTCCGGGATACTGAGGACTGACGGTTTCTCAACAATTGTGTTCTGTACTTGTAGAATGGATTTACTCCTCTGCACGTTGCTGCAAAGCGAAACCACAAGGAGATTGTCGAGCTGCTGATAAAGCATGGTGCTAAAGTTGATGTTAAGACTCAGGTGTGAATCTTCGTTTCGTTTGACATTGGAGCTTTATTAAGTCTTCTTCTTCTTTGCTTCTCCTCCGTCAGGCCACTGCCGACGATGGGTCCTCAACCTGTCGTCTCCACTGTTCTTTATTAAGTACCACATCCTAAAGAGGCTCTAATCTAATCTATTCTAATGACTTCTATTGTGCCGTTATTATGATGAACAAAAGTCAGGGTTACTATAATGGTCGTATATACAGAGTTTACTGTTATGACTGCAGTTATTTCAGAATGCCCATTTTAGGCTGTTTTCCACTTAGAATGGTTTAACAACTGTTGTATGTGGCTTTATTCATGGGCCTTTAGATAGCAACTGTATTTTCCACTTAGACTGGTTTGACTCCATTGCTTGTGGCTTTATTCATGAGCCTTTAGATAGCCACTGTATTTTCCACTTAGAATGGGTTGACTCCATTGCTTGTGGCTTTATTCATGAGCCATTAGATAGCCACTGTATTTTCCGCTTAGAATGGTTTGACTCCATTGCACGTGGCTTCGTTCTTGGGCCATTCAAATGTCGTTTCGTCTCTTCTCCGACTTGGTGCTAACGCAGACTGCACGACTTCAAGCGATGACACAGCCCTTCACTTCGCAACAAGTAATAAACATCTCGAGGTCATTGACCAACTGCTTCTCAACGGATCACAGGTCAATAGCCGAGCAGCGGTGAGTGATGAAGAGTAACTCAGTGGTTATCTTAAAAGGTTTTATCGAGACAAAGAGAGTCGTTATGGCGATTCTTAGACTAAGCATTTGCTTTAGGAGGATTTATTGAGATGCAAACAGAGTCGTTAAAATAAAGTGATTCTTGGAAAGCTGACCATGTCTGGATAAACTGAAAGATGGCCATATTTTGATGTGTTTGACGTTGTTGCGCTTAGCATGGTCAAAGCTTTGCCAAAATGTTTCCAGGGTCAGGTGACACCTTTGCACATTGCCGCCCAGAATGGTGACTTCGAAAGTGCTGCACTTCTGCTGCACCACGGCGCGGCGCCAAGTGCCAAGACGTCTGATCTCAACACGCCTTTGCACTTCACAGCTGCTGCAGGTGGCAAGGATGACGTGGCACAGTTGCTTCTTGAACATGGTGCCAGCCCCAACTCAGCAAACAAGGTCACTATTGCCACTGATACCTAATGTAATTTATTGCCATCATTCTAAACTTAATATTAACTGTATATATATATATGCGTATGTATGCTTGTCTGTATGTATGTGTATGTATGTATGTGTATGTATGTATGTGTATGTGTGTATGTGTATGTGTGTATATGTGTATGTATGTATATATATATACATATATATGCATGTCTGTATGTATGTGTATGTATGTATGCATGCATACAAGCATATATATATATATATATGTATATATGCATGCATGTATGTACAGTATTTTTTGTTTGTTTGATTATTCAATCATCAATAACATAATTTTCAGGAAATTTAAGATTTTACAGGAGAAAACTCACATGTTACTGTTGAGATGTCAGTGGGACAAAATTACTTTACGGAAATGTAAAGCATAATGCATGTACTTGTATCTATATATATATATATGTATATATATTTATGTATATGTCTGTATGTATTCATGTATGTATGCCATCATGCATACATGCATATGTGAATGTGTACATATATACATATATATTTGTATGAATGCATGCATGTTTGCATGTACGTATGCATGTACGTACGTACATGTATGTATGTATGGATGGCTGTATACGTGTATGTGTTTATGTGGATGTATGCATGCATGCGCAGATTCTGATTTGTGTAAGATGCTGTGGTATCCATTGTTCACGGAATAACGTTTGATTTCATTGTTTTTCTGCTTGACGCAACTAGAAAGGGTTTTTGCCACTTCACGTAGCAGCAAAGCATGGTAACATCCGCGTTGCCCGACTTCTCTTGGCAAGGAGTGGCGTCGACCCAAACGTGGTGTGTGACAATGACCTGACGCCACTGCATGTCGCTGTTCACCGCAACCAGATCAACACAGCTCTGCTGCTGCTTGAAAATGGTGCTAATCCAAACTGTCGGGCCAAGGTAGAGGAGACTCGAGTCTTAGTTTGCAGGAGCAGTTTTATTACTCATCTGATCTAATCTAATGACTTCTATGGCGCCGTTATCATAACGCCCAAGGCATCAGTCGATGGTCGCTTCAAGTCAAAATCACAGTCCAAAATCATAAACTGTTGGAGAAGCTGGGTCGTATGTATGTAACTGGCCTGTACAATGTAATGCATATAAACTGGTCAGATGCTATTAAAGGTTACTTACTTACTTACTTAGTTTGATCTGTAAGAGATGTTTTCTAAGTTGACCTACAATGCAATACAATTCTGTAAATTCTACATTTCCTAAAAGTTATTTTATCGTTAACATTAAATTATCATTAGGTGACGTTTTGAAAATGTTTTCAGAATGGCTACACAGCTCTGCACATTGCCGCAGCTGAGAACCGAATGAATCTGGTGCCATACCTGCTTGAAAGTGGTGCTTACATCAACGCTGAATCTCAGGTATGAGAGTTGGTTTCAGCCAAATTAGTGTTCACTGTTTTATATCATTCTCCACTTTCATTTCAATTGTGAATCTTTGCTTTATATCATATTTATTTATTTATATTTATTTATTTATTTATATCATTTATATTATGCCACAAAATTGAGAGAATAATACATTTGTAGGTGTATCTGGAAACTTGACTCAGCACTAGTGAATAAGCTGGTGCCCTGTGCTTAGCTTTAAGGATTGCTTTAGCACCAGCTTATTCATGAGCACTGCGTCAAGTCAGTGGGGTTGTCCAAAGATAACATGTCAACGACCAAGTCCAGTTGTCAGAAGACCCAGAGAGAGACGGGGCAGAGGAGCTGTTCGGGTGGGTTGTGTTTAAGGTGGTCACCATACAGAAACCTTGGGCAAATTTTTCACTCATAAATGTTCAGTGCCATCAATTATTGCTTTGTCACTTTGTTATGTAAACAAAGCTTTGAGGATTTTATGACCTGTGTAACGTCCACTTATGTGTCCGTTGTTTCTGAAGTCTGGCTTTACTCCGCTTCATCTGTCTTCCAAAACCGGCCATTTAGCGATGACCACTTTGCTGCTGGAACGTGGAGCTGGCATTGACCACGCCTCAAAGGATGGTCTGACTTCGATGCATCTCGCGGCGCTTGGAAATCGACTGCCCGTTGCTGAAATCCTTTCGCAGTTTGGTGCGAACGTAAATGCAGAGACAAATGTGAGTCATCATTTATTTAATCCAGATATAGAAAATGTGATTTATGTGGATTAAATATAAGTATATTCTTTTTAAAATATTTTCTGCCCAAATGAAAGGAATGATGAATGTCTTTTCTATGCATGTTCTCTTTTCTGTAATTAATCGTGATATTGAAAGATAATATAGAGAAATCCCTCCTTACTATGCATCTGTTTCAATAGTGAGTAAACTGTCAGCATACTGAACCATCAACTCCGAGTTGGGGATTCAATTCCTGCCGCAGCAGAAAGCTATTTCAGGATTTCTGTTTCATTAGCACCCCTATTTTTCTTAAAAGGTGCTATATAAATATACATACGTATATACTTACATTTTGCTACTACTTTTGCTTTTGTTTTTGGTTGTATTTTTCATGTTATTCTGTTCGTTTGTCTGTTTTTTTCACCGCTTTAGTCTGGCCTTCGTCCCGTTCATCTCGCTAATCAGTTCGAACATGCGGCTGTGGCGGCGTTTCTGCTCGGAAGAGATGTGGAGATTGGCCGAGTCTCACCGGTAAAGTCCAGCCGGCAATTTAGCTACTTTATCTAAAGCTTTTAAAAAATTCTTTACAGTTATTTTCATAATTAATTTAACTTTTTTTATAACTGAGTTGCCTTTTGGGGCATGGCGATGATGCAATGGCCCCTTCTTGAGCCCTGAGTCAGAGAGGAGCAGAAATATATGAACCTCTGTGACCCAGCTTAAAAACAAACTTACCCTAACAGCTCCTTTCCCCCTTCTCTTTCTCTAGTCTTCTGGTCTTCTTGGTTCTTGATGTGGCATCTTTGGACAACCCCACTGACTTGATGCAGCACTCCTGAACAAGCTGGTGCCAAGCGCTTAGCTTTTAAATAGCACTTTAAAAATTTGAAGTTTATGATTACGATTATGACCTTACTTCAGTGAGAGTAATAATAATGTGTAAGATCAGTAGACAGCTGTTTATAACATTTTTTCAGTTGGCTTCCACCTCACGTATCGATACTGGCTGATGAAAATGTGATTTTGCTCATATGGCATTATTGATTTCTTGTTCTGATTTCAGAATGACCAGGTGTCCATTTCCTCGTCAGAAGAACAGCTGAGCACTGACTCTGCTGTAGACTTGCAAGCTGTGAGCTCAGATGTGCTGGCAGGGCCATCGTCATCAACCGAGCAGTCAAACGAAGATCGGTGGGGAGTTACGAATGAAGATGATGAGCTCCGTGAGTTGATTCCTTATTAATTACACCTGACCCTTGGAATTGACTGATTTGGGATTCTGTTTTGGAGTTCCATTGACGTAATGCCTAGTGCTTTATGTCATGGCGCTATAGAAGTTCTGAAATTAGATGTTTTCCACGATCCTATCGTCAGTTTCTCTGATCTGATCAGAGAGTTAAAAAATATCTATACCATCACAGCGTTTAATGCCTTTATGAAGTGATTAAGATGCTATATAAAATCTTGTATAAAAGTGGAAAGCATTAAGAGTCGGCATCGAATGAAGATAGTGCTGCTGGCCAATATAAAAATCTTGTAAGTGGTTAGAACAGTAAAACTTGCTGCTTCATACAAAGCAAATGCAGTGTTTCAAGTCTAGGCTGTTAAGTTTTTCTACATTGTAACTTGTAATTGTAATTGTAATCTGAGATTTATAAAGCACCTCTTAGAGAATAAACTCAACCGGGGCACTCCTGATCCAAACAAGTAAAGTCACTGTTAAACAGTACAGTCTTCAGGCCCCTGTGAAACCCTGAGAGGGTTGGAGTAATATATCTTCATCTGAGATTAGGCTGTTAAATTTCAACCTAGTAGTTTCTTTTTAGCTTTCTTGTTAGTTTTAACTCTTAATTTTTTAAGTTTGTCTAATTTCAGGTGCTGCAACTTCCTTACCTGATGCGACATTCCAGTCAAGCCCCTCCTCCTCAGCTTTTAGCATCCCAGTGAGTAAAAATATTTTAAATCTGCTCTTAGAGTGAATAGATTAATATTTGTAAATTTATTACTTATTAGCCTTTTCGTATATTTTTTGAAAGCTCTTGACTTGATTATTTTGCCTTTTCAGGATGATGTTGGTGACCTTTTCGCATTTGACCTTGACCCTGACCCTGGATGTTCTGAAGGTCGACAGTCTCTGCCCAGTCCCTGCTCACTGATGGATCGGGAATTGAGCTACATGAGGGAGGACAGAAACTCAGCTGCACCAGTGATTGTAACAGATCGTCATCAGCATCATCATCAGGTGACTGATTCAGTCCACTTCTAATCATCATCATGGTCGTCGTCGTCATCATCATCATTATTATCTTCATCAGGTAACGCTTTCACTCCACTGCTCATCATCATCATCAGGTAACGTCTTTGCTCCAGTCCTAATCATCATCTTCCCCACAACCTTCATCATCATCATCATTATTGGGTAACAATTTTTGCTTGACTGCTAATCATCATCATAATTATTATGACTCATTTTCAGTTTTGTAGAGACCATGATCCATTTTCTTAGTTCAGACTATCTTTTTAGTTAAGTTATATCCAATATTTGCTGAAAACCTTTGCCGCCACATGCATCGTTTTGTAATAGGCGGCCCTAATTTAGTGGACCTAGGTCATTTTTGGGTCTACCCTTTGTATCCCAATAATCTGTACACTCTACTGCATAACATGTATTTGTTCTTTGAGAAAAAACAATGTTTTCAAATCATCAATCATCATCTTCGTCGTCATCGCTGACATCTCCATTATCCCCATTTTACATCTTCATGCCAATTCTCGAACTTATATGTTGCGTGACACTAAAAGGTGATTTGGTCACTGAACGTGTGATGTGACGAGAGAATCGTATTGCTTGGCATTGTATCTTACTATCGTATTGTAATTTGTAATAAAATATGACAAGAGAGACGCCACTGCATCTTTTTTTGGCCTTAGTTGTAATTTGTAATCCATGATGTAAACTGGTGACCTTTGTAGCGGAACTTTTTGTTCTTTTTAGGTCAGGTCATTGGCACCAGTGTATGTGATAGACTGTGATTGTAATTGTTAATTATTTTAGTGATCAGTTTAAAAAAATAATAAGTGTAAGTGGGAATTTATGTAGCACAGCTGCCTTTTTGTTGGAAATTTTTAGGAAGCAGACACAGCTAAGGGTAGGTATGATTGCAGAACTTAGCAGTTGGATTCAGTTATTCAAGAAAGCTTTTGACACACCTGAGTGATGATGTCAAAGGCATTTTCTTCTCCGATTGACTGATTATGATTCTGATTAAGCTATTTAACATTGTTGATCTGTTGATTGAGGAATTTATTATTATATTTATATTAATTATAAATTTATTTATATGGTGTTAATATTCTTAGATAGTGAAGCCGGAAACGCCAAAACAGCAGGAGCCATCACAACAGTTGTCAGCATTGGAGTCATCTGCTGAACCTTGTTCCGTTGTCTCTGATGACAACCTCCCTTCAGTTCAACCATCATGCCTACCACCAGATGGCCGTCGGCGACCTTCAACTGCAACACTCACTTCAAAGTGCGAATTATGCATTCGTTCTATAAAGCTTGTTACTTTTACAAAGGTGTATTTCATTGGAAGGTTCTATTTCATCTCCAGTACATTTGTTGTAATGTAATGTAATGGTAAAACTTATATAGCACTATTTGGAACCTAATCAGTTGTTCGTGTGGTGAATAAGGTGCGTCTTGAGGAATTTATTATTATATTTATATTAATTATAAATTTATTTGTATGATGTTAAATATCTTAGATGGCTGTTTCATTTTTTATTTCAACCAAGACCTCTAGGGATTATCGTTAAAAAAGCCGTGTAATAAATGATTACAATCTTAATCATTTATTTATTCCTCTTCCCATTATCTCGCTTTCCGGTTCAATTCCAAACACCATAACCATCTGACTGTCTGCCCGCCTGACTCTTGGATCTTGACCTAGAACCGAACCCTTCCTGCCTATTGATTTTGTTTTGATTGAGCGCCTGTGAATAAGTTGGTTCCCGCGACTTAGCTTTCATTGGGCGCTGTTGAAAACTCGAGCTTACGATTACGATAATGAGCAGGGTTGAGGCCTTCCAGTCATGATGCCTGTTCAAACAGGCAGCGATGGTGAAGAATCTTGCCCAATAAATTCATTGAAAAATGAGCAGGGTCGAGGCCATATGGTACCTATATAAAACCGTGTACATTTACATTTTATATAAAACCATGTACATTTGCATTTATTTGTGCATTTATTTATTTATTTATCTGTGTAAACAGCTTCCTCATTTCATTTCTGGTGGATGCAAGGGGAGGCGCCATGCAGGGCAGTCGATCTGCTGGTGTTCGGGTGATTGTGCCACCTGACGCAGCCTGCATGCCAACCCGCATCACATGTAGATATGTGAGGAAGGAGAAGCTGATCCAGTGCCCTCCGCTGGCTGATGGAGAGGGACTTGCAACGCGAGTACTCGAGATGGGGCCAGAAGGAATCGAGTTTTCAGGGTAAAATATGACTGAAGTCGTATGTATTTCTATACATGAGTTTTTATACCTCACTTAGAAATATTTCTCATTGCATGGAAGAAACTAGGTTAGGGTTGGATGAAGAGAGAAATATCAAGACCATCTGAAGAGATGCCTCTGAAAACGATGGGAATTATGAACCTGGGCAAGGATGGAAGTGCATTTAAAAAGCAATTGCATTACACTAATCATATGAACTCACCAGCACTTCACCTCTTGCACTCTCTGCACAGGTCTTTCACCAAAACTGAAAACACTCCTCTTCCACAGATCCTATCCTGATTCTTCCTCTTCCCTTTAGCTCACCGTATGGTTCCATTCGAAACACTATCCACCGTAGCCGTCTGCGTGCCTGACTCTTGGATACTTGTTCTGTCCATTGTTCTATCCATATTGTTATATAAATTTTTAAAATTTACGTTTTGGTTTTTGTATTGGCTTTCAGACCAGTTGTAATCGAAGTGAGCCACTTTGCATCGCTGCTGGATGGTAAACGTGAGGTAATTGTCGTTCGCAGTGACAACGGACAGAAGTGGTATGAACACTCTGCATCTGCTATGGATGATGCTACGATTGAATCTCTCTGTGGAGTTTCAGGTTAGAATTATGGAAATTCTGTTGGACAGTGATTTAGAAAAAACTGATCTGAACCACACCATGCCTGCTTCGCCGTTTTTGACTTAGCGCCTGTGGATAAAATGGTTCCCATGATGCAGCATGGAGATCATGATTCCTTGTCATGCTTTTACGATTCAGCACTTTAAGAAGTTTTTAAAAGGCACTATATACATTGTGTGTGTGTGTGTGCGCATGTGTGTGTGTGCGCATCTGTGTGTGTGTGCTTGCATGTATGTGGATATACATACATGTATTTATATTCTGGCTTATTTTAATGTTTGTGTTGATGTTAAGTGGGTTACAAGAAATCCGGTAGTTTATTAGTATTAGTGACAGCATAACTAACTTATTCCTGGAACTCATAACACATCAGAGTCTTTTAAACAGCATCCATGTATGAATTTTGATTTTATTTTAGAAGTCGAGTACAGTTGCAGGTTGCTGCTCTTCCTGTAAGGCTGTATCTTAATTAAGACGTGTTCTTGTTTTTATTCATTTTCGTAGACGATTCTGTTCAAAAGGTGAAGATAATTACACACAATTTCCCACGATACTTTGCCCTCGTCTCTCGCTTTCGTCACGAAACTGCGACCATTGGGCCAGAAGGTGGAGCGTTGACTTCAAAGGCACTCCCTGACGTCAGAGCCATTTTCCCCCCAGAATCTATTAAGAGATCCACCAAAGTGCGGTTGCAGGTACGTTGCAAGTCACACTTGAACTTTGAACTTGTAATTCAACGATACAACACAGCGTTGCACTTCATCTAACACAAGAATCCCCTTTGATGATTTTATTTTTCATACGAAACTCTGTATCCTCCGATTCGATACATGTGTGATGTTTTTTACACATATTAAAGGATTTGAAAAAAGTATAACATCCGTTTCATTATAAGTTTCTATTCTATTCCTCAGTTTAGTTTTTGCAAACTCATTTCCTTTGCATGAACCATGTCCATATCTACAAATATTTTGTGTTCATTAATTTATGCCACGTTGTTAGACAATGGAATGATTGTCAATTGCATCAGTTTACATGATATAGCGCCTTTTAGTACCATCACAGAGGCTCTATATTAAGTATTAAATTATCTAATCAGAGAATTAAAAATTATCTATATTATAAAAACTATGTAAGTGTGCTATATAAATGTCATTAAATTGTTCAATAACATACTTAAATACTGGTACATTCAGAAATCTTGCAGTTTCCTAGTCTCAGAGAAGTCAAGTAAGTCTGGACCTCAAAGAAGTCTCAGAGAAGTCAAGTAAGTCTGGACCTCAAAGAAGTCTCAGAGAAGTCAAGTAAGTCTGGACCTCAAAGAAGTCTCAAAGAAGTCAAGTAAGTCTGGACCTGCAAGGAAGGGGCTCAGTTTCAATACTAAGTCAGTGTCCAAAATGGTCTGGGTAACAAGAGCCAGTACATATAATAGCCTGGTGGACAATTTTGTTGAGCTAAAGACGTTACTAATTTATATCGATGTTTTTCTATTTAATTACATATTTTATTGTTATTGTTGTTTAATGATTTTCTCTGGTTGCTCTTTCCACTGGCAGGTCAATCCGGTCGTCGATGACTTGATGGCAAAGGTCTTGGGACCTGAGGTGCATCGATACAGCCCAGTGGTTACAATTGAACCCCGCCATCGTAGGTTCCATCAGCCAATCGCTCTGACGATACCGCTTCCAAAATCGATGAGCGATTTGACGGAAATCAAACGATCCAACCTCAGGGTGTTGTCCAGTCGCTCAGGTAAACAACATATCACCAGTGGCGGCTCCAGGATTGCTTGCATGGGAGGGAAGAGCATTTCCTGAGGGGTGCCACATTCTGGCAGTCCACCATGCATGGGTCTGGTCTGAGGGATGCCGGGCATATAATAAAGAGGGGCGCGAGGCGAACCCCCCACGCCTGTAGCTAAATCTGCCGCTGTGTCTCACCCATATCTCGCTGCAGCTGTGTCTGTACATGAAATCTGTTGGTTGGGCTCTACATGTTTGTGGGAGCCCATCAGTGGTGATTTTTCTAGTTTTCACCATTCGCTTACTAATGAACTTTGTGTTTTTAATGACTTTGATATCATATAGGTTGGTGTAGGCAGCGCTTTTGCGAGGTACTTAAAAGGTGCCATATAGAGTGTCTAGATGCATACATGCACATAAAGTATCTATTTGTTGGCCTCTTTAGCTGTTAGTGAAACTTGTACAATATTATTTGAAGATAAAACTACACTGGAGCAGCATCTTTCCAATGCTGACATTGACAGTCATATAAATAATAAAGCAGCGTGTTATGTATGTTTGTATGCATGTATGCATGCATATATGTATATATGTATGTATGTATGTATCGTAATCGTAATCGTAATCAAAAATTTATAAAGCACCACTTCAAGATAAAACTCATCAGAGGCGCTCCCGGCCCAATTTCCCATGACTAATGGGGAATAACACGGTCTTCAAACGCTTGCGGAAAAGAGAGGGAGAAAGAGAGAGGAATTCACGCCTAAGGTCACCAGGCAGGTTGTTCCATGAGGCAGGGCCAACAACGGCGAAGTTGCGGCGCTGTGCAGTAGTAACGTGTTATGTATGTTTGTATGCATGTATGCATGCATGTATGTATGTTTATATATGTGTATGTGTGTATGTATATGAACCTTGCATAGAGTCTTTTAGGACCTCACAAATTAAAGAGGTTATGCTACTAGGAGTCCGTGTTGCAGTGATGTACTGATGTTAGTTGAAAAAGTAGGTTTGCAAAAGCTGCATTGGGGAGACCAGCCACTCAGATGTTGCAGTGGAATTTCTCAAGCAGCATCTTTCCAGTGCTGACATTGACAGTCATGTAAATAATAAAGTAACGTTTGCTAAGAGACTGGCTGACTGGTTTGTGTTTAATTACATTTGCATTTTTGTTTCTCTTGCAGAAGGCGTTATGCCAGCGTTTTGGGAGGATATTACGGATGCCATTGCTATGACAATCCTCAACGGATCTGCTACGCTGCTGGTCACGGTTTCGGCTAGGTTACTGCATTTTGCGCTTTATTATAAATTAATAAAACAGTGCTTAAATTACTTCTGCGGCCTCCAGTTTGACCTTATTATTCTTTTACATTACCTTTACTGTATTGACCTTACCTTCGATTTCCTTACCTTCGATTTCCTTATCATACTTACCTTTGGACTATTAGTTGACCTTATCTTGGCATACCTTACCTTACCCTTAGATTACGAACTGCATGACCTTACACTGGCTTACTTTGTCTTAGATGACCTTTAGATGACCTTAGATGACCTTAGGTTGTCTTACGTTGTCTTACTTACATTACTTTGGCGTTGTATGGTACGTGAGATGCATGGTTTTCCTTAGGTTCTGGTTGGTAGACTGGTCTGGTAAAGAAGTTTCGTTGAGTGAAGCGACTGAATTCTACCAGGAGACCCTGGCTGTTCCGTTCTGGTCTAAGTTTCTTGTGCTTGCCAAGCGTTTGCAAGAAGCCGAAGCTCGGATTCGTTTGTTCGCCATAACTGACAATCAACTTGACAAGACGCTAGAAAATCAAGAAAGTTTCATTGAAGTTGCTCGGAGTGACGATGTCATCGTAAGCATCAATAAATGTTATTCTTTATGAAATTGTTTACTTGCCCATGTGTGGCTGTTTTCAGATTGTATCTTTCTTTATATTTGGATGAAAATGTTTCAGTAAAGTTTTGTTTCTTACAAATCATTATAGTAAATTTTTAAAGTGCCATTGTCATGTTTGTGCCTAAGCCTAAAGATTTTATATCCACAGGACCATGTCTCAAAGGACTAATGTTAATGGAAGTTTGTAATAATGTGAGAGCAGTTATCTTACCTCATCTCATCTTATGTTACCTTACCTTACTGCACTGATTCTGACAGAAAAAAAGTCCAGTTGCACCTGAAACTCTGTAGAGCACTGCCTTTGATGGCCATACCAAAGACCGTCTTATAATGAGGTCATATTTTAATGAGGTCAGTTTCTAAAGCTGAACTTAATGTGGGATCTACAAACCTGACTGTGTTATGTCGAAGTTCGTGTTAAAGTGAAGTGTTCTATATGGAGAATCTGGCGAACTCGACGTTGGTTTGAATTTCAAGCTTAATTCTTGCAATAAAGCTTTCTGACTGCTTGTTGTAGGTCTTTGATGGGAAGCCAATCCAAGTGGACTTGACGGGCAACCTACTTCCTCAGCTTGACAAGCCATTGCAGACCCTTTCCATCAACTTTCATGCTTTTCGAGAGAATCGACTTCCATTTGGTGCAAAAATCAGAATGCCAACGGAGGATCCAGTTGGTCAAGTGTCTCTTATTTACGAACCTAAGTTAGCACAAGATGGCAGCAGTGAGCAAGCTGTCATCTGTGTACTTGAAGTCAGGGTCCCGGATTTTACCGATGCTGGCACGAAAGAACCGGAGAAGGCTGCGTCTGCAATTGCACGGAAATGTATGTGAAATTCCGTTTTCCTTTGATCTTGTTAGTCATACCTGAATACAAACTCAGCATTATTCAAGAAAACCTGTTCGTGCAGAATAAAAACCAAAATCTAGTCTGAGCCAAACTTTAACACAACACCTTTTATAAGGTCGGCTTTCCCGGCAAAATGTACAAAGGGAGTACAGTGTACAACTACTGGACCTACTCATTATGGTGAGGATGCTGCGTTCGCATCCCAGTCATGACCGTGCTAGCCCGAGATTCAACTGTGCTAGCCTGAGATTTGAATCTCGGGCTAGCATGGTCCGTACACGGGGATCTTAAATGGCGTGGTGCCTATTCAAACGGGCAGCCATGGTGAAGGATCTCACTTGATAAATTCATTAGGATATGAGCAGGGTCGAGGCCATACGGTCGCTGTAGAAAACCTGTACATTTACATTTATACATCATATATAACAATATGTATACATAAAATATATATAAAAATATATATTAAGCATGTATACATAAATAATATATATGTCTGCATAAAAAGTGTGGCTTATGATGTTGTAAAAACATTAGGTATATATGGTGAAGAATATGTGAGAAGGTTGATCCACCCCAAACTAATTCAACCTAGACCGGTCAGATAAAATGTAACAAGTAAAAACATCTTTCGTTGGTTTTAGCTGACACCCAGATATCGAAGGCAGAACTCCACCTGACGGACATTGCAGATGTCCTGGACGCAGACTGGGTTCCGTTGGCTCTTCAGCTTGGTCTGACGCAGGAGGAAGTTAGCGAGATCCAGGTAGATTACGACTACTTACCAGAACAGGCGCTGGTGATGTTGCACCAGTGGGTGGTAAAGAACGGTGGGAAGGCGACTGGAAACAGTCTGGAGAGGGCGCTAAAGCAGATCGGCAGGGCAGACGTAATCACTGCTTGCATGCACAACATCAGCGAAGTAACAGATGATAGGGAAAGAATGGTTGCAAGAAGTTACATAAAAGGTGAGCAGTGGTTTATTACGATTATGATTTTAATTTATTACGATAATGATTTTAATATCCTGGTCAAATGCCTTAACTCCTACTGTGTAGTACTTAGATACAGAGTGACTTATATGTATTATACAATGTATTATACGTGCCTTTAGCTGCTATGCTCCTCGCATTTGGAATCGTCTACCACTAAAGGCCCAACTTGCAAACTCGCTATCATCTTTTAAATCACTTGTTAAGACTCACTACTTCATCCTGGCTTTTGCATGATTCCTTCTTGGTCCCTAGCGAACATACATCCGCGCCTCAGATTCAGCCATACTGACATTGCTTGCGTTACAAGTACTTTAAATAAATAAATAAATTAGAAATACATTATACACTTGTACATTCTTTGCACATGTACTTTGCACCATCGTTTGATGCTTTGTGCATTAGACACCGGTGCATTAGGAGTTTCTACTTGTTATGACTACAATAGTCTGGATATATTAGATTACCGAGGGCAGATCCAGCTACATGTGGCTGCCTGTGTAATCTTCTGGATATCGTAATTGTAATCTCGAGATTTCTACAGCGCCCAATGAAAGCCACGTTGCGGGGACCAGCTTATTCACTGGTGCTCAGTCAAAATAAAATCGATAGGCAAAAGGATTCGGTTCCAGGTCAAGATCCAAAAGTCAGACAGAGGGACAGCGTGGCAGCTATGGGGATGGTGTTTGGGGTTGGAGAGGGGAGAGAGATAAGAGGAAGAAGGGGTGTCTAAGATAGGAGCTGTGAAAGAGGAATGTTTTCAGCTTTGAGTGAAAGGTCAATGTAGAAATTGCAAGGGGTGGAGCATCGATGAATTTATATGATGGGATACCCCACTGTTGACTGCAAACATGATTTAATGGATTTGATTTGCATTCAACAGATTCCGATAGCAGAGATCTTGTTCCACCCAGGTTGTTTGGCAGTTTATCCTCTCGTGAATCATCCAACAGACTCCGTGCCGCTTCAGACGCATCCTACGGAGATCTCAGCTCTCTTCCGGTACATACTCATTTTTTGACACTTTTCTATGTACATCTCAGCCATTTCATTATGGAATTTACAAGATCAAAACAAGGAGCCAGAAGTTATGCATTTCTTGTTTGGCAGCTTCCCAAATACTGAAACTAGTAGCAGAGATAACTTTATTTTGAGCAACAAACTTGTAATCATTAATACAGCAGTTGTTGTATTGGTCATTATTGTTTTTGATCATTTGTGTTTATTTATTTATTTATTAAAACACTTATAATGCGCACAATGTCAGTACATCGGAATCCCAGGTGCAAATGTATGTTCACTAGAGGCCAAGATGGCCAATCATGGAAAAGACAGGATGAAGTAGAATCTTAACAAGTGATTTAAAGATGATAGCGAATTTGCCAGTCAGGCCTTTTGTGGTAGACGATTCTAAATATGAGGAATACCCTCATTTTGGCCATTGTTGTACTGATCATTGTTGTGAAACATTAATACCAGAACTTATTGTCTGCATATAAAGATAACTCTGAAGTGGTTATGCCTGAGGAGATCAGTTACCAGGTAACAGGTGGTTTTCTTCCCTCGATTCCTCTGAAGTTTTGATCATTGTTCAGATTTGCATTTTCTAGGAATCACGATCGTTCTGCTACGATACAGGAAGTGAAGTGAGCTCAGTTGCTGGAAAGGATGAATACAGAAAAACTCCTTTTGGTGAGTCACATGCTTAGTTTGCTTACCCTCATTGTCATCGTCAGTCTGTCGTCATTTTTATCAACATGAGTAAATGACTAAACGAGTGAATGGTTGTTATAAATCTCAAGTTAAACTTACTGATAATTTGAATGTGTTTATTTTGAAAATTTATCTAGTTTTTGTTATTACTTATTCTTGATTTGAAGATGATCAAGCCGATGATCATTGTTTCTATGTTGATGGATCGATCAACTCCTCAGCTTATGCGAACATACGATCGGCAGATTCAGAAGATTCAGATGCAGTCTTGTCAGATGGAGGTGACTTTCATCAGGATAAAATTTTAAAAAGTTTTTTATTTGAAACAGTGAATCAGTCAAAATGACGTGGAAAGATGGTTTTTTATCTGCTTGCGGTTATTGTTTTGTTGTGTGATTGGGGAAATTGGGAATGCGTATGATCACAAAAAACGTTGGACCTTTCATGTAATAATAATGTAAATGTAAAAGTACACCTTTTTTATATAGCGATCGTATGGCCTTGACCCTGCTCATTTTTCAACAAATTTATTGGGCGAGATGCTTCACCACTGCTGCCCGCTTGAATGGGCGCCATGCCATTTAAGGTTTTCTTATTTGGACTGTGCTAGCCCAAGATTCATATCTCTGAAATGAGCCATGACCAATAATAAGACCATTTATAGGGCGCTCTAGTATGACCGAGGCCAAGAAAAGGGCGCTGTACATGCAGGCGGTCTGAATTCCCACAGACATTGTTAAATTTGATCAATGCGAACTGTGTTACATTCTCTAGGTCTTGAAAAATGCACTTTTTCCATCTGACTGATAACCATGTATACAGCATATAAAGGATTCAGTGCAAATGTTCCCTTACAGTTATAGTTACATTTGGCTGTGCTTCTGATGGTGGCAGTTTTCAAGAGCAATGACAGTGACAACTTTGGCAGTGATAGCAGCGATAGTGTTGATGATGCTAATGAAAATGATGCTAATGTTGATGCGAATGAAAACTACCTTGATGCATTAGTAATTAGATGCTGAGTAAATGTCTCTGGTGAATAGATTGTGTCATTTGTACTATTCACAGCTAGTGATGTGGAAATGGGGAATGATTATGATCACAAAGAACCTTGGATGAACCCACAATGGAAAGACATGGTCCTTCGTAGAAATAAAGATGGTAAGCTGACCATAATTTCAGTAAAATGTAAATGTACACGTTTTTCAATAACGACCATTTGGCTTCGATCCTACTTGTCTCAATTATGAGGCCAATTTCACTAGTCGTTTTACTGGTGTTACATGGGTCAGATAGGTTGTAATGCTAAACAGAAACACACTAGAATTCACATTTAAAAGACCAGAGCAAGAACTTTAAATGTACCAGCCTCTGCAATTGTCTGAGAATGTTGACTGCAGTTTATTGGCCGGTTGCATGAGCTCTACTTCGGGAGAGGTAGAGCTGAAATGAGGGCTGTAAGGACCCCAATAAATCAAGCCCCAAAGAACTGGAAGAGGCCTGTTGTAGTAGACCCAAAACCACGTGGACCAGAATAGTTGAAAAGAATCGGTGTTTGGCTGCGCAATGGAAGGAGAAAGGCCCAGAACAGGAAAGTGTAGCACCACATCACTTGAGTTAACCCCGTAAAAGAGAGACTGAGAGAGATAGATTAAAATTGCTGATATATATCTGAAGCTTTACTTTAGAGCCTATTAACAGCCTTTCAATATGCAATGCATCTCCTGCTTTTGATCTTTCAGAAGCTCGTGTGATGGCTGATGCTGCAAGTCGACTGAGTCAAGTTTCGGATGCAACGATGACTCCTGAAGATGCAGAAGAATCGGACAGAGAACTTACACCTTGTGTCCCAGACATGGCATCGTTCGGTGACACAAGAGACAGAGGACAGGCCTCTTTTGCTGATGAGGAAAATCATAACCCAGGAAGCATTCTCAATTATCCGGAAGCGGTCAAAGGGAAAAGAGTGACGAGTGAAAATAAGGAGGAAAATTACAAGACAGAACATCCCTCAGGATCTCCGACTTACGCTGAAAAAAGCTGCAAAGATGAAAGCACCTATGAAAAGAAGACAGTTATTAAAGAACAAGACACAGAGAACAAGTTATCTGAGAAAAAGCAGAGAGATTTAACCGATTTGAAAGCTGATGGGAGAAACGAGAGTTCTGAAATTATCATGCAGGTTGAAGAAGGTGACTTATTCCTGAGTACAGATGTTCGCGACCTGGAAGAGCTGTTGAGAGATGGAACAATAGTCAAGCGCCGGACCGTAACAAGAAAACAGGTGAGGCCATTGGAGGAGAAACTTCTAAGGGGTAATGATGTCTTGGAGACAAGAACGAAAGAAGAAGTTGTACGAATAGAAATAGACGAAGACATCACAGAGTTGGAGCCTGGCATCGAAGACGAGTTTGGTGCCGACTTGGACTATGAAACGACGTCTGAAGAACTTGAAGAGGTGTTGCCGGACGGTGTTATACTGCAGAAGAGGATAACCAAAGTTAGAGTGAGACGTAAAATGTCTATACCTTCGCTTTCCGACTGGGAAGTTGAGAGTTCCATCTGTAAAAATTTGGACTCAGTTCGTGATTTAAAAACTTCAGATGATGCGGAAGACAGAATTCTGACAAAGCTTGAAGAGCTTGCGTTGTTAAATGACACTTTTGTTCCTGCCTCATTACAGGCCCTTCCAGCACAGGCCATCAAAACTCAGTCTCTGTCAGATCAGCCCATAATTTCTCCACCTCTTCAAATTCAGGTGCCAGCAGAGGAAGCAAAAAGCCCCGAAAAAGATGTCACTGTTCACAGTCTTGCTGGAGAAATTTTTCTGCAAACAGAAGAGGGCAGCGAAGAAGCAACATCGGAGAATGGAATCAAAACCAGTAAAAAAATAACCACAACGAGGCACATTCTACCGATTACTGAAATCGTCAGCCAAAGGGAAGGCACCACTGTTTCAAAAAGGTTCGAGGTCATCGGTACAGAAATTGAAGAAGAGATTCGGGAGACTTCCCTGGAAATGGATGTTGATTTGGAGGATGAAGAAGCGGAAACATCGATAGAGGAGTCTGAAGAAACGATGCTGGATGGAACGTGGATAAGAAGGAAGACGACGCGAACCACAATAACTCCAAGGAATTTACATCCATCGTTAGACTTTGGCATTAAAGACTCTGGCACCAAACTAAATCAAAGTCCACTTCTCGATGCTTGCATAAAAAACAAGGAAGGGGAACAAACAACGGATATAAGCGACAAATATACTGACGAAAAATCAGGGGAATTTAAAAGCAAAGTCAATGAGAGAGATCTTGGATTTTTCATTGATCAGCAATCAATTAAAAAGATTGTTGATCAAGAACCAGATCGAAAGACGTTGTTTGATTCTGAAGAACCGATCAAAGAAACTAATCAGCAAGCCTTTGATTCTGATTTGATCGAGGCAAGTGGTAAGAAAGCAACAATGATTAGTGAAATATCCAAAACTGAAATAGATCAACAGACACCAACAGAGTCAAAAGGATTGGTCAAGGATACTGATCGTAAGCCAGCTTTTGAAACTGCAGAAACTCATCTAAAGACAGCTTTTGAATCTGAAGGACTCGTGAAGGAAGTTGATCAAAAGGTAGCTTTAGATCCTGTAGAACTGAACAAAAAATCTCATCAAAGGCCAGCTGATGCTGAAATTCAGATCAAAGAAACTGATCAAAGGCCAGCTGATGCTGAAAGTCGGATTAAGGAAACTTATGAAAAGCCAGCTGATGGCAAAAGTCAGGTTAACGAATCGGATCAAAGGTTAGCTGTTGATAAAAGTCAGACTAAGAAAACCGATCAGTATACGTTTTTGAGTGCTGAAGAGTCAGTTGAAGAACCTGACGATAAGAAATCTTCAGACACCAGAGAACCTATTGAAGAGACAGATATAAACCCAGCTTTGGATATTAAAGTAATAATCAAAGAAAAAGACCAAACAATAATAGATTCTGAGAAATCCAAATCAGAAATAGAGAAGCAATCGCTCACTGAAGAAGCTGACAGTAGTCGTCGGCCACCGTTTAGTGCCGAGGAAACAGCAACGGAGCAGGAAGAGACAGTGGAACGTCAAGAACAAGACAATATCATAAAGTTTAAGGATGCTGTGAAAATGCGCGATCTAGAGATTCCTCTCCATCTTGAATTGTCTCCAATGAGGCCTGCAAACATTGAGATTTCTAGAAAATCAGATGTGCCACTAAGTACTAATGTACCAATACAGGTAGCTGTTGAGGCTGACATTGGTGTTGAAACTCAGCATCCACGAGACTCTACACTGTCTTTGGAACCAGGTCTTTTGCCAGAGTTGGCGTTGTCTTCAGCTGAGTCATCCTGGTTAGCTCCAGAGCCGAATAGACAAGGTGAGGTAGAACACAGCCAAGACAAAAGAGGTGAGATATCAACAGAATATGATGACAAAAGACAGAAAGTGTCAGATGAAGTTTTTAATGAAGCGATCAGTGAACCTGAAACCCTGAGTATGGTGTTTTCCAGTGATGTATTTCAGAATCGACCGAGTGGCGCAGAAAAAGAAACTCCGTCGTACATTTCAGAAAAGATGATTGAGTCTAAAATCGTCGAAATGCTAAATTCTGGGCGTTTTAGACATTTGGGTTTTGGGCCAAACATACCTCAAGCCGAGCTGACAGAGTCAACAAGCGGTGACGTTCATACTGTCAACAGAGCACTGCTGTTCAGTTCTTTACGGACACCTAGAGAATCTGCCACTTCTGAAAGCCATGTTAAGGCTCAACAAGCAGAATTTAATGCAGAGGAAGATGACTTAAGCAAAGCGCTATTGCTGCAAGATTCATATGAAAGCTGCTCTGTAGAATCAGTGCCTGTTAGATCTAACGTGCAGCCTTTTCGCACTGCCCTGTCAGATGAAGAGGGTGGCTTTCATAGACATTTGTTAGAATTAGAATCATCTCGTGAAGATTTTAACATAAAGCCATCGCACACCATGTTAGGAGAAGTTGGGTGTGGAAAAGTTCTTCCATTAGAAGCTTTGACTGTGGAAAGCGATACTGTGAATTCCTCAGATGTGGCCTTACAAGACAACTACTGTGAAGGGCAAAGTGACTCAGGTCAGAAGATTCTAAAGGCCTCTGTTAAGTACGACATTAATGGAATGCCCCCAGTGCAGGAAGGTATAACAAATGATTCTGCATTTGAACAAAAATCTGTGTTTAAGAATCGAGATCAAGCCAATACAGAACTGGTGAGAGATGACTTTGGTAAGCGATTAGAGTCAGCCCTTGGAAATGACTTGGCTCAGGAGTCTGATGAGGGAGTAGGGACATTGGAACAAGGCTTAGATGTCGAGTCATTTAGTAGGTTTCATATGGATTCACAGCCGTCAGAAGTATCCATGAGTCAGGACTTTCAGTTTGAGCCATCAGAATTTGTCAGGGGAGATGGCTTTTATACCGAGACGTCAGAATTAGCTGCAGAAAATGGATTTGGTGAATATCGTTTGAACGTAGTACCATCAGAAATACTGGCAAAGTATGGCTTTCGTTCAAAGTTAATGGAATCTGATGCAACTTATGACTCAGATGAGAAAATGTTGAGAACAGATCCATTTGATGAAGAGCCAGTGGTTGGACCTGGAGGATATGGCTTATATTTAGAACCATCAGAATTAATGGCTGCAGAAGGTGGCTTTTTAAATCATGAGTCTCAGACAGCCATGATAACTGCTTCTAATAACCAGCCAGTCATGACATCTCGTTCAAGCACAGAGCCATCAGAAATATTGGCAAAATATGGCTTTCTATCAAAAAAATCTGAATTTCCTGCAGAGGATGGCGTTAACAGAGAATCACATGTTGCAACATCTCATTCAGAGCCATCAGAAATACTGCCAGTCATGACATCTCGTTCAAGCACAGAGCCATCAGAAATATTGGCAAAATATGGCTTTCTATCAAAAACATCTGAATTTCCTGCAGAGGATGGCGTTAACAGAGAACCACATGTTGCAACATCTCATTCAGAGCCATCAGAAATACTGGCGAAATATGGCTTTCCATCAAAAACATCTGAATTTCCTGCAGAGGATGGCATTAACAGAGAAAAGGATGTTGCGACATCTCATTCAAGCACAGAGCCATCAGAAATACTGGCAAAATATGGCTTTCCATCAAAAACATCTGCAGAGGATGGCATTAACAGAGAACCGGATGTTGCGACATCTCATTTAAGGACAGAACCATCAGAAATACTGGCAAAATATGGCTTTCCATCAAAAACATCTGCAGAGGATGGCATTAACAGAGAATCAGATGTTGCGACATCTCATTTAAGGACAGAACCATCAGAAATACTTGCAAAATATGGCTTTGTTTCAAAACCTTCAGAATTATCCGCAGTGGATGGCTTCAGTCAAAAATCAGATGTTTCTGTCACGCAGTTCCCTGATCGGTCTTCTATTTCGTGTGAAGATAACTACAAAGATCGGGTACACAGGACGTCAGAATTGCAAAAAGAAGATGAGAGCCACACAAGCGCAAGCACCTCTGAGGAAACGCAGAAGTCATCAACGATCCCAAGGTCTAAACGAATGAACTACAGTCGTCCAGAGCGTAGACTGCGCAGGGCATCGCAAGAGGGCGCTGCGGACAACCTTCCGCTGTCTCCGCCAGCTGTGTCGGAAGGGGAACACGTTGCCCGGTTTCCCATCTCAACAATGAGAGGGGATATTGGTTTGCCTCCATTGCCAGCTCAGCAGAAGCGACTAGCATCTGTTTCCACAGGCGAATCTGATGTTCACTTTTCAGTTTCTTCAGCTGCTCAAGGAGATGTTTACTCGCCATCTTCGCAGTTAGAGAATGCATTCCAGTCTTCTTTCTTGCGAGATGGACGTGGTTTACATTTACCAGAGAAAGATATTCGTCCCCATACTTCAACACCAACATCGCCACTGGCACAGGTTATTCTATCACCTATTTCATCAGTGGAACAAGATATTTTAGCACCTGCTTCACCTGAGAGACGGTATGTTCATTCACCAATGTCATCAACAGACGATGTTTTTGCGCCTAATACACCAGTGTATTATTCTCCATTAGAATCAGACGTCAATTCACCAGCTTTGATAAGACAGGATTTTCCATGGCCCGATTCATCTGCAAAGCAGGATATTCATTTGCCTACTTCATCTGTGAGGCAGGATATTCGGCCACATAGTTCACCTGTGAGGAAGGATATAGACTCGTTTACTTCACCTGTCCGTCAGAGAATTCGTTCACGGACTTCGCCTATGAGGCAAGATATTCGTTCACCTACTTCACCTATGAGACAAGATATTCGTTCACGTACCTCACCTGTGAGGCAAGATATTCGTTCACGTACCTCACCTATGAGGCAAGATATTAATTCACCTACTTCACCTGTCAGGCAAGATATTCGTTCACGTACCTCACCTATGAGGCAAGATATTCATTCACCTACTTCACCTATGAGGCTAGATATTCATTCACGTATTTCACCTATGAGGCAAGATATTAATTCACCTACTTCACCTGTCAGGCAAGATATTCATTCACCGTTTTCATCACTGAGGCAGAACATATTGGCACCTACTTCTAGAGTCCTTGCTTCACCAGTGACGGAGGATAGCACTTCTGTTGGTTCTTCAATAAGACATGGTGTTCGCTCTCCGACACCACCAAGTGGCCGTGATTTTTCATTCAGAAGTCGAATGCGACGATCCTCACACGAATCACTTTCCGATGTTCCTTTGAGTTTGCCAGTAGATACTTCAGCGGAGTCTGCTCCTCACACGCCCACATCAACAATCCTGCAGGATTTGTATACTTCGCCCCCAGTCAGATACGATTTTCAATCGCCTCTCCTGAAAACCGAATTGCACGAAGGTTTGTTTGACTCTTCAACATCCATGGCAGAACTCACACGAGAGCCAGAGTCACCAAGACTGCAGTCAAGTGCATCATTGCCAGGTGGTCGGCCAAGACTTACCCGGCAACCGAGCCTCCTGCAGAGTACTCTGGAAGCCCATGCTAAGTTCATGGATGCTATTGCAAAAATTGATGAGATTGCTCCCGGTCTGTTGCTCAGCCCCACCCTGATGGGTCCTGACGTTACACAGGAAACTATCACGGGAAAAATTCAATGTTCAACGTCTGACCACAAAGATCAAAAGATCGAGACTGAAGATCGAACAATCATGAAAAAGAGCACAACGATTCGATACTTCCAGCCGGTCGTTCGCAACTTCTACCGAAACGGAATTCTGATTGACACGCGAAATTCTGAGGTTATTTTGGGAAAGTATGTGGACGAGTTTATTTACGATTCCCCAGCTGATCTGACTGGCCTTTCTGATTTGAACGGTGACACTACAACTTCTGTGGATGTCTCAGAGGAGACCTTGTCAGATGGAACATGGCTTAAGCACAAAACTACCAGAGTGGTACTTGGCCCTTCGGAGGACCATGGAGAAAGTGCAAACCAATCAAATTCCGGAAAAAGTTCCGTGCAAGACTTTTCGAGGATCTGTCCCTCTGTAAATGAGCCACGTCTGCCATTGGCAAGTCATCATCCAGTCGTCAGTCGTGAAGCCATTTCCAGGGTTGGCCTTCCATTTGCTGATTCAGATTCAGCAAGAATTCCTCTTTCTCTGGACACATCTAGATCCCAGAATGCGCTCTCAGGAAAAGAATTGGTTGCTTTCCTCCTTGCTGAAAGGCAAAGCCGAGAAAACGCTGCCAAAGAGTCCAAGAAAACTGGTATACTGTCATTTGACTTTCAGTCAGAGAAAGAACTTTCCAGCAGAAGGGAGGAGCCTTCCCAGGGAAACCTCATAGCTACAGAGGAATCTACTCTTGTTGAAACAGAAGCTACCTCTGTTCAAACAGAATCCACTCATGTTGACACAGAAGCTACACCTGTTCAAACAGAATCTATTTATGTTGAAACAGAAGCTACACCTGTTCATACAGAATCTAATCTTGTTGAAACAGAAGCTGCACCTATTCAAACAGAAGCCACACATGTTCAAACAAAAGCTACACCTGTTCAAACAGAATCTACTCATGTTGAAAAAGAAGCTACACCTGTTCAAACAGAAGCCACACATGTTCAAACAGAAACTACACCTGTTCAAACAGAAGCTACGCATGTTGAAACAGAAGCTACACACGTTGAAACAGAAGCTACGCCTGTTGAAACAGAACCTACACGTGTTGCAACAGAAATAACACCAGTTCAGACAGAAATAACACCTGAGGACGCAGAAACAACACCTTTTAAAGAGGAAAATTCACAAGTTCAGTCTGGTGTAGTTCCATCAACAGAAATTTCCATGGCCCCAAATGAGTCACCGTCACCTCAGCTGGAAATGGATCCTTTTCCTCTTGTATCTGAAGCAGTTCTCACTCAAGACATTATTTTCAAAAAACCGGAGATGGCCGAGGCGATCGACAGCAGATGTAGTCACTTTCGAATACCAGGATCAGATGTTTCACTGGATGACAGATCTGGAAAAGATGTACGGTCGGAGAAGATTCCAGATGTAAACGAAGACCATTTCCCAGTTAAAGCTGGTAACGAAACAGAACAGTCTGGCATGAATTCTGAAACAACAACTGAAGCAACAGGTGTCTTGGAACTGTCACCTTCTGCAGCATCAGACACACTGCAGGAGAGAGGTGGTGATTCCGAAAGAAAAGTAGTCAAGACAACAGTTAAAAAATCGGTCAAACGAAAAGTCAGAAAAGGCCATCGTGATGGCAGTGATGCGGAAGATGTCGTCACTGAGGAAATTCCAGAATCTTCAGTCTCTCCAGCAATGACAGATTGTAGCCATACCAGTAAACTGGAAATATCTGGTTCTCTGCCTGCTACCCCTACCAGTGATATTTCACCTTCTGCCAACTCAAGCTGTTCACCTGGTTGTGAGGTTTGCACAGACACAGTAGAAGGTGGACCTAAGTCAATCACAGCTGTAGACGAAACGGAAGAAATGCTTCCAGATGGCAGGGAAGTAACAAAAATATGTCAGAATAAGATCATCGAAAGAACAAGCATTGATGATCCTGTTAACGATCTGACAAAGGATACAAAAGAGCCACTGCCAGAGTTTCATTCCAGCATGCCAGGACTCGGTATGGAGCAGTCAGATGGAAAACTAGAGAAATCAGGAGAAGGACTCCTACTGGAAATTTCCACTACTAAAACACTGACACACGAAGAAGTGCCTTCCGACAGTGGTTCCACAGTTGCAAAGTCATCTGCCTCAAACGAAGGAAAGCACGAAGAAGGAGGCAAAGGTATTGAACAAGGTGTAGACCATGCACTTGTGGAAGCCGTGGAAATGCCAACGCATCAAGAAGATTCCACGGTGGAATCAACGCACAGTGACTCAACAGAAAGGCAGTGTGAAGTGACATAGATACTGGCAGATAGATGCAGCTTCTAACTGAAACGCTTTGAACTATAAGTCTTATCTGTCCGTTAGCTACGTATTCAAACAAATATGCTCTTTAACTGATGATGCATAAATCTGGTGTAGGTTGTTGCTGCATAGAAAAATCTTGCAGAGGATCAGGAGAACGTATCACTTTCTGTTCAGGTAAAGATAAGAACATGCAAAGATAACAACTGTGGGGCACAGAAGCCGACTGGACAAAGCCCTCGGCTTGTAATGCAGAGAGTACATGTTTGAGCCTTCCCTTAGACGGTTACTGTGTAGGGACCTTAAACAAGTCCTTCACTCGCAATTGCTTTGGGCCTCAGATTCAGATTTCCTGATCTTGTGCGTGTAATAAATGCAAAATAAAAAAAATAATAGCAACTCATTTACTATCATTCATGTTTGAAATGTTGTCCTCTATACAGAGCCTGTCATGCGATGTACAGAGTATTTGTTCACGTTACTGTTATTCTTGTTGCTCAGTGTTGGGTTCCTTGGCTTAGTTTGATGTTTTAATGTACATTGTAAATAGGTTTTTTGGAGTTCTGTAAGCCTTCGTAATCAGACTTTGCCAGAACAGTTGTGTGGATTCAGTTATTGAAATTCTGATACATCAGGCAAACGTGAATTTTTTTTCATCCCCAACAGTTGTAAGCTGATGCTTTTCTACCCAAAGATCATATTTCAGTACTTTGTCTTCAGAGAATGTGATTTTTGAACGCAGATGTTGTTTCTTGTGTGTAAACTTTTAATATGTTCGCAGATTACATTCTCACTGGAAATAAACATGCTCTGAATGAAAGCCGAGCACAAAGGACTTCTGCTGGACCCTAACAGACAACCTTATATAGACGTTATACAGCAGTACCTTCTGAAAAATGCAAGATTCTATAAATACTCTGATATACTGGGTTTGGAACATGATTCCCACGTTTATTAATGCTTCTGAATTTATCTCACCATAACACAACTTCATTATACCAGTTTTGACGGTGCCTGTGTTGGCAAGGTAAAGTTTATATGGACATTCCCAGGGACCTGGACCATTCTGTTCCCAAGTCTCTGGAGATTTCAGTGTATTGAAATTTGAATATTCCATTACGGTTACCTTTGTAAATCATAGCCTTAAACTAAATCAACAGCAAGGCTCTTGCAGATCTGATATGACTGAGCTTTGATGAATATACTGGTTCCCTTACACATCTTTTGTCTGGCTATAAATTTTCCCAGTTTACATTACCAAATACATACTTTACGTGAAATTGAACTAGCCGTAACAAAGTACAACATGCATGGAAAGGTCGTGTTTTACACAGTAGACAAAAACTTAAAATATAAAAGAATTTTTTAATTGCAAAATTCAAGTCAACTTTTTTGTTTCAAAAGAAAACTACATCATTTATGAAAGTTCTAAATAGAAAATCACAAACATATATACGTCAGATGCAAAAAGAAGAACACTAAAACCCAGAAATTTCAGGATATGTCTTGCACGTGGAACTGACGTGGCTCACAGCAGAAACAAAGTAACTCAAATTCATGACAAATTCGCTCTTACGAACAGCGCAAAACGAAACCGTAGGCAAACCAAAATATATCGATCATCATTTAGCCAGTAGTAAAACTATAATCTATTTGCCTTGTAAATTTTCTCTTCCTTGAGGACCTAAGATTTGGTTCTGAACATTTAAGAATTGTTTACAATTACAGTTGAGATCTGAAATCACCAGATTTCGCAGTCGATCATGCAACAACATGTGATCAGGTAAACACAAATAAAATCTTAAGCATTTCTCAGAACATGTTTATATCCAAAAAGAAAATAGCTTTCGAATTAACGACACTGCACAGAACAGCTTTTCTCTTTAAAATACAATTTTACACATAATTAGTACACAGTAAAACAAAATTCAATCTATACACTGTAAAAAATGTCAACTGGAATGTCTCGAAAACTGCTTGTTTCCATCGAAAAATAATGTTAAAAATACAACTAATTCTGTTAAAAATATATATCTGACAACCCACAGTAAGGACATTCAGTTCAAGCATACTCTCTCCCAGAATTCTTGGCATGTCATATACTACACTGCACCTCGACTCTGGAACGATCTCCCTCGTGAATTTCACTAATTCTCTGTTCCTCTGTCCCTTCTATTGTTCACCCACCATCATCTGTCTCATGCCGCACTACCTATTACACTTCATGTAATTCATTCAAAACTGAAGTCACAGCTTTTCAACAAATCCCACCCTAATCCATCCAATCCACAGCCTTCCCATTTCTCTCACAATTACAGAAGGCCATTTAATAAAAGCATCATCAAAATATAGATCTGGTCAAACAGCAACCTAATTATCATTCCCTGAGTGTTAGCTCACTTAATAAAGTCAACCTGTACTGGCTGCCACCTTCTTTCTTCAGCTTTCCAAGGCACATTAAACAGTACTTTGCAAACAGATGCCTATAACGTATTGGTACATAAAACATTTAAAGTCTAGTCAACATCAGAAGTCAAGGTCAAGCCAAAGACAGATATCAATGCTGAATGCCGACTGGCAAACGTTGTTCCAAACTGAAGTGCAAATTTTGCTGTTAAAAGCCGATTGATATCGTAAGTAACTACAGTTAAATCTAAACCAATGATATGAAAAACTTACAAAAATTAAAATCTAAACATAAATCAAAAGTGTCTAACCAGTTAATATCGCAAAAGTCCAAGTTCCTTCAACAACATATATACTGTTTACCACTGTTCACCTAAAAACCCACCAGCAGTGGATGGTTTTAAATTTATCTATATCCAATATTGTGTGCTTGCAAACAGAGGCTTTTACCAACTCTGCAGGTATCACTGAACATGAAAGAAACTCCATGTATGCAAGAGAAGGAACCTCTGCCGTCTTCATGTTTGCGCCTCTGTCTAAAGATCCTACGCCTGTAAGGTGTATGTATGCTGTATGTGTATATATGTATATGTATGTGTGTATGTATGTATGTAAGTATATGTGCGTGTATGTATGTACATGTAAGTATGTGTACGTATGTATGTATATATTCATCAACAGTGAACAAACTGGATATTTGTCTAGAGCCCACCATTTAAAATTCATTTTAAAAAGTAGACCTACATGTACCGCAAGCACATCGGACAGGCAATTAAAGGCACAAAATGAACACCCATTTGCTTTACATCAAATAAAAATAGAAAGTACTCATTAAATAAACATGATTTCTTCGATTAAACTTTCTGTATTATTCTCAGCAGTTTTCCCAGAATGTTATCTGTTTACCCTGTAACCTAAGACACACGACAGTCGACACTTTGTAAACGTCTCATTACAACACTCATAATTGAACTTATACACCTAGGTTTCATTTGCCATGAATTTACCACGTGTAGCCAAAATCAGTTAGCAATAATATGTTGTAACACAGCCGACCAAAGAAAGACTTGAGCAAGAAGACCACCAGAAATACAGAGACAGCAGCGGTCATCAGTCTGGTCTATTTGAGCTTCGGAATGCGCCGGAGCTGAACGTAAGCGAGGAACATTATTCCGATGGTTATTATTCCAAGTGCCATGATGTTCTGCCAGAGGTCCCAGGCTGTCTCGTGTTTGATTCCCTGCTTCTCCAGGTATTCGATTCCAGCGTTGGGAATCCTGAGGCAAACAATACCAATCAACACCTTGTATTTAAAATTATTTTTAGCGTGCCAATCAGTGCTAGAATTTTGCTTTACAGACTAGAATTTTTCTGCGTAAAAGAACTAGTGTGCAGAAAAATTACTTGGACTGGCATACTAACGACAAGCATCAGTCAACAGCAGTAAGCAATTGTGTATGATAATTTGGTCAATATGCCTACACAGCAATCGACTCTGGTGAAGTACTGAGCACTCAGAACTGTATCACATTAAAATTTTAAATATGTTGAAACCAAGTGTTTCAGTCTTATCTTAATCCCATTCATAATAGACCTGTCCTTTAAAACCAGTCAGACAAAAGCCTTTACTTTAAACTAATCACCTGGCATATAGCAAAAGATGCTAGCAAATCAAAAGACTTACAAAATTGTTGTGCCATTGAAATAAGCGTAAATTTCAAGATCTTTAAGTTCGTTGATGGACAGTGTCTGAAATGAACAAGCAGTTGCATGAAAAACGAAAAGAATAGCAAAAATAAAGCATCTACAAATTCTTTTTTGTTTGCATATTTGTGCCAAATGTTTGCCCATCTGCACCAAGTGTGAAGCAAAAAATCCACATTTCGGCTAAACGCAAGTGCTTCTCCATTAGGACACAGATATATGATTTTAATAACTTCTATCACACCGGTATCTAATGCACAAGGCATCAGCCAATGGCGCAACAAGTAAAAGAAAAAAGTAAAGTCCTTTCCCGTTCCTGAGGAACATAGGGAGGCGCTCATCTCCTTTTCTATGGCCTTGAGCCGGCAATGGACGAATCCCAAGGTCCTGGACACGGGGCCAGTGTATCGCAGGACTTGCCGTTTACTTCCCAGCTTACGCCGGTACCAAATTATACTGCTTGGTGACAGAGGCACGTGTGCGTAAACAACTTGCCCAAGGTCGTTACCTGGAGTCGAACCCGCAACCGCAAGCTCCGCGAGCAAGCGCGTTACCGATAAGCCACCGAGTCGCACCATGGCGCAACAAAGTCAGCTACAATCTCACTAAGACAGCCCATGGAGAGAGGCAGCCTATCGTGGATAAGCAATTTGAATAAGGTCTTAAGTTGAAAACTTAAACACATTGTCTGTATTATTTCACAGGTTCGAGTTGGGAGCGTCTCTGATGAGTCTATTCTTGAAGTGGCGCTTTATAAATGTCAGAATACAATTATAATTACGAATGCCATATATTTTATATTTCTTGGTTAAGTTAAGCAGAAATATTTTTGGTACTTACATTAAGACTGTATCGAATGATACTCAGATACTGCAGCCAGCTCAACCAATCAGCCATGGTATCCAAATTTACAAGTAAACCCCCAAATACCTAAAAAGTTTAAATACAGTAATTTATTAAACATTACTTCACAACTTAAACAGGCATTTTAAGCAACACTTCTTTACAGCTTAGCAATCGGTGTTTGTGGATAATATAGATCTAGATAAACTTGTTTCATTCGTATTTGCGGCTGAAAAGTTCTGCATAAAAACTTCAAGCACGTGTAAAGTAATTTTGCAAGTGAAATGGTCAGCGTGTTTTATGGCATTAGAGCCTTCCTACCTATCGATTTTTGTTCTGACTGAGCGCCGGCGAATAAGCTAGTTCCTGCGACTTACCTCTCTTTCCGTTTCAATTCGAAACATCATCCACCATAGCCATCTGACTGCCTGCCTGACTGTTGGATCTTGACCTGGAACCGAACCCCTCCTACCTATCTATTTTGTTTTGACTGAGTGCCTCTTTCTGGTTCAATTCCAAACACCATCCATCACACCCGTCTGACTGACTCTTGGATCTTGACCTGTGAATTTCTTGAGACTTAGCTTACAATTATGATTTATTGCGCACCGTAGAAATCTCGAGCTAACGATTACGATTCGTTAGGCGCTGTAGAAATCTCGGGCTTACGATTACGATTGTCTGTATTTGTAGATGGCGACCTACCATCATGATAACGTAACAGAGAGCAATGAGGAGGTTTGCAATTGCAAACACTCGCACAGATGCTCCAACACAGAAGCCAATTGACGAGGCAGCCATCGTTGTTAGGAACAGGGTGAGGTAGAAGATGAAAAATTTGTCGACATACACTTGCAGCCCTGCAAAGAGTTCAAATTTCATTCATAATTGATTAAGCACAGATTAATAGATCTCTTCTGAAGTTGACATAAGGAACCTTACTACTGCATAAACCGGGCGCACAGTAGCAGAGTGGTTAGAGCGCTTGGCTTGCAACGTGGAGAGTACGGGTTCGAGCCTCCCCTTAGACGGTTACTGTGTAAGGACCTTGAGCGAGTCCTTCACTTACAATTGCTTCGTGCCTCAGATTCAGATTTACTGATCTTGTGCGTGTAATAAATGCAAAATAAAAAATAATAATAGCAACTCATTTACTATTATTCGTGTTAATAATAATAATATATAATATATAATAATAATAAGAAGAAGAAGAAGAAACGTTGCAGTGCAGAAAAATAACCTACAGTGAATTTAGACTCTGTGTATGTACCTGAATATCTTGGTACAATATTACAGAATGCACTTCTGATCAGTGTAAATGTAAGAGATGAACTAGGAAGCTGTGTTGTAAGAATATTCTATCCACTACATTACTGATCAGATATTTATATCATGAATTCACCTCAAAAGCGCAGGCTACTTGAAAAAGATAAGCCTTCAAACTGTTTTAAAAAATCAGATAAGAGAAAGAGAAGGGTCCAGCAAAGCAGGTGGTAGTGAACTCAACAGATGAGGGCTAACAATGCACAGAAACCACAAGTATATTTTTTGTAAGTTCAGGCAAATAGCTGGTCAGAGTAGGTCATAAGTTTTGCTCTGTGGGATTAAAAATGAGTGTAACGCACAAGTCAGAAACATAGCTCGTCGTTAGATTCCTATTCTTAATGCCTACTTTTGACTGCTAAATAATCCAAAAGACTTAAGTGTAACTGAATAAGAAATGCAGTCACCAAATATTTAGTCATACTCTGAAAAGCTGCAATTTAATGATGCTCTTTTATACAATGTTTAGTAATATTTTATCTAAAAAGAAATCTCATAAAATATAACAGATCTGTACCTATCATGAAGTACGTTATGATGCAGAAAGCAGTCAGAGGCACGAGACGCATCGGAATAAGATCACAGAAAATCTTGGCAAAGAAATAGGCCGACACTCGGTAGAATCCACTGGCGCTTTCGTGTCTACATCATTTAAATAGCAAGACACATTGAGTCACCACGGCCACCACCACCACAACCACCACCATCACCACAACCATGACCACCATCACCTCAACCAACATCATCCTTACCATCACTCTCACACTAATTGTCTAATCATCACTGGATTCATTAGACACAAGTTCTGCTATAAATCAGTCTGCAACAGCCATGCTACCTTCTGTTCACATACCCTTCTTCATTTTGGGAGGTAAGTTTGCCATTTCCAAAAACTTGCTTGATAATTTTCAATAATGTTCAGATAACTAATACAATCGAGTCTGAGTATTAGAACCAACACCAGAATGTCATTTCACATTTGTCAACCTATCACAATTGCCAAAAACAGAGTTAAAAACAGGATCTGATTTTCTATAGAAACATACAAAATAAGATACACCTTAACCTCACTATAATCCGCTTTATTACAACACAAATCCTGCTATAACTATCACACAGTGAACAAAATGGATCCAAAATTTAGTTCACTTTCAAAAATGACCTCATTATAACCTCGTTAGAGTGCAGTTCTTCATTTAGCTTAGAAAGAAGGCGTCATAAGGAACTGTAGAAGTACCATAAATCAGAAACATTCAGAAACTCACATAAGCATAAATTGCACAACATAAATCATAAATTCACAGTAGCTTTAGGATTTTATTCTTGAATGGCAGTCGGAAGTATCAGAAAAATGCGACTCACACAAATATGCTTCTTTCTTTGATGAACAACTCAACAGCCGAAAGATTGCCAAAAACCTGATTCATGATGATGAAAAAGAAGGCACCAACTCTGAAAAAGGAAAATTTCACTTGGAGGTTTTGTTTTTGTTCTTCAAAAAATGACATTAGGTTTCACGTAGCATCCTTCGACCTGCAATTTTTTGATGCCCTGCTATTCCTAAAGCCAAGAACAGAGAATATCAAGAATGAAGAATATCATCACGAAGCAAAGAGTAGATGGAACATGTGGTTCGTATGGAAAAACATAGAACAGCCAACCAAGAGATGAACTGGATCCCAGAGGGAAGTAGAAGGGGGAAGAAGAGGAAGACCAAGGAAAACTGGCCGGAGACCAACAGAGGTGATCTGGGATGTCTGGAGATGCTGTGGGATGAAGCAAAAAGGATAGAGATGAGCGGAAATGCTTAATGCTTTATCCCAGACCTGCAAACATCCATAGAATTTTCATCCCTTCTAAAGTTCTTAGTTATCACTTTGCATCAAATTACATATGCATGTACATACACTCATACATACATACAAATACACATATATACAAATACACATACATACAAACACTTAATGTAGAAACCTATTCATACTGATTGTAAGAGACAGCTTCACAGAACATTGTATCATCCATTAAATTAACCTCAATTTGAGCTGACATCGGGTTGCAAGCCGAAACTGGTGGAAAAGTCGGAGAAATTAAATGCACTATTAACTGTACATACATATATACACTCATACATAACACACATACATCACAATATTTAACTGACCTGTTCTGAATAGCTGAATCGATGTTATATCCAAGTTGCAGGTAAATAATACCAACAATCAGAGCAAAAAACAGAATGATTCCAAGCTGAAATAAATAAGCAACAAACCAAGTTGTATCAGTCAAATCAACCAAAGTCTCATTATTATAAAGCAACTGTATTTATTCAAGGTTTTGGACGCTCAAGTTTATTGCCTTCCTCAACAATCAATTGCTTGCTGAAGTTAGACTACGCACCATTCAGAAAGCAGACACTACTACTGGTCAACACATCACACGACTCCACTGATCAATGAAATGATCGTCCACTTTATAGATTTTATAACCAAAGTGCAGACACTCACTTAGACACCACCGCCATTAAGTTCATGCATCAAGCTCATGTTCATGTCCTCGTTCAGGACATATGGCGCGTTAACAAATGCATTACTTACTTACTTACATTACCAAAGACCCAACAACTTAAGTCAGGCACATTACAGCGATACCTTGCTGTCATTCTCCAAAGTCTAAACACAATCAAGTCTGATGATGGATGCGTCCTCACTGGGCCAGGACATTGTGGTGGAGTCTCCTTGATCCCCAGACACTAAATTATTATTATTATTATTATTATTATATGTTATTTCTACATTCGTTAAGCGCCACTGTCTAATGTCGAAGCACCAGTCTATGGCGATGAGCAACTGTGACTGAAGGACTTGCTCAAGGTACCTACATAGTAACCATCTCAGGGGAGGAGCCTCGAACCCACACTCTATGTTACAAGCCGAGTGCTCTACCCAATTGGCTACTGTGCCCCATTGATTGATTGATTGATTGATTGACTCTTTATTGATCCCAAAATTCAACATATCAGGTTACACATAAAACATACAGTTTGCCAGGATGCAAAAGGCAAACCCAGAAGGGACACAGTCCCGCTTAAATAGGGTCACCTATTTACCTCAAATAATAGTAGCTGGCACATTTGATTCAACGAACAGCCCGATACAAACACATACTGGAACTGAATTAAAAATTCCCTGATGTCTAACGTTCACTGACCTGCAGGAAAGACGTCTGAGGATTTCGGATGATGTTAAGAACGGTTCTTTTGGCAACAAATCGCAACTGAAAAAAGTTTGACACTTAACGTAGAAACCTATTCATACTGATTGTCAGAGACAGCTTCACAGAACATTGTATCATCCATTAAATTAACCTCAGTTTGAGCTGACATCGAAACTGGTGGAAAAGTCTGAGAAATTAATTGCACTATTAATTGTACATACCAAGCATATGCAGAACTCAATTTAGTTTTAAAATTATTTAGAATGCAATAATGTAGAATTACTTCAAACTACAGTATTACTTTCTAACTTAGAACGTACTGTCATGGTACACAATATTAACTTAAAATATAATGGATTAGAATTTACAGGTTTAGACTAGTTTAGAATACATTATATTAGAACAAAGTAGATATATTTGTTTAGAATATACCACAAATTAAAATTCATCAATACCCATAAATTTATTATATCAGTCAGATAAAAGAAATCTGGTGTTGAACACTCCAGAAGTCTACACAGCTAATCATGCAAAATCAAGTTCTTTGAAAATACCTAATTAAAATTAATAAATTAATAAATAAATAAATATTAATAAATTAATACCTGTGTTAGGAAGTCTGTGCTGTATTCACCCCTAACGGCTGCACTGTTCCTGTTATGGTTTCTTTCAACGTAAGCCTGTTCAATTGGATTTATTTCATCGTTGACGCTGTAAGAAAGAAAAGAATAAAGTTCTGTATTGGTCTTGAAAACGGGGTGTGAGCATACAACAATGCAGGATGACTGAATAAATATGCCTATTAAGTTTCTAAGTACACACAGGTAGACATGCAAAATCGGGAAGGAACAATGTTTAACATATTTTAAAATATTGTTTAAATCAGATTATTAAATTCAGTGAAAAAGGAGATTGAGAAATCGATATCATGAATAATGAAAATAATAAGAAGAATGACAACATGAGTATTGTTACTATTTCTGTTTCTGTTGAGCACCTCCACCAGATGACAAAGCAAAAAACAACAATGTTACGACTCGCTCTAGGTCCCCACACAGTAACCTACTCAGGGAGGCTCTAACCCACTCGTCCCATGTCACAAGCCGAAGGTTCAATTGGCTACAGTATCATAACAGTGATAAGAACAACACTAATGAATAATTATACTATATTATATACTAATAATACACATTATATAATTACACAAAATAAAAATAAGATATACCGTTCTAATTATATTTTATAATGATAATTATTTAAGCACAATACTAATTATTTAATACTAAATTAGTGCGACAACAGTAATCACAAAAAACCACATGCTGGAAAAATGCTGGATTATAAATGGTTCAGCCTACCTCTTAGACCAAAGGGAGTTGAGGTACTTTTGACTTAGTTGGAAAGCCAAAGAGGACTGAACAGGTTCAACATCTATAACAGCTTTGCCATTCTTGATTGTGTCATTTGCTAAGAAAAACAATCCATTCAATCACTCAACAGTTTCTTCAGTTGTTTATTGATTGATTGCTTCATTAATTGGGTTTTACAGCACATCATTGAAGCAACTATCCTTCTGTGCATATATTTCACTCCAGCATAATTCACACACCCAGTGATTAACCAATCGTTCTGTTTCGATCATACAAGTACAAATTTTTACATCACATTAGCATCATCTCTGAAAATTTATCTTGAAAATTTATATTACAGCAGCTACGTATTATATCTTTCCACATCTACTCATTCTTTCTCTCCCATCATCTGTTCGTTCTGCTTATTCTCTTGTTCGGTTTCGGCCTCAGCTGAAGACTTACACTCTTCACCATAGCACGTCGCTCGGTCTTATAATGGATCAGTCGCTATCTGATGGACAGGTACGGGATCATTTGTATCTTGTAGCAATGTATCTTTGTATCTTGTAGCAATGTATCTTTGTATCTTGTAGCAATGTATCTTTGTATCCTGTAGCAATGTATCTTTGTATCTTGTAGCAATGTATCTTTGTATCTTGTAGCAATGTATCTTTGTATCTTGTAGCAATGTATCTTTGTATCTTGTAGCAATGTATCTTGTAGCAATGTACACAATCAAAAAAAGCAGCAGACTGATGGCAACAACTGACTTGATTGCAGCTTGGTTTTGGTGTGCCATCAGTCGATGCCTTAAGAAACTGGTGCTGTATAAGTTTCTAATCAATAACAAAAAATTCCATAATTTTGAGCAGATGTCATGAACAAGTGCTATGTGAATAAAGTGTCATATTACCAAATAATATATTATCATATTGCCATATCATATATTATCACTTGTTGCAATCAGTTACACAGCATCCTGTAACTGGTCAAACTCCAAACTTTCAGTACCGGTAATGTACAATTATGATTTATTCAGGAATCTGCAGTTTTCTTACGTTTCATTTGAGGCACACTGAATGAGCTAAATTTCGTTTGGAGCATCTAATATTAATATTAACTTCTAATATTAATATTAACTTCTAATATTAATATTAACTTCTAATATTAATATTAACTTCTAATGTTAATATTAACTGACAATTGTTTATCATTATTTAATTAAATCTTAATTATTTGTCTCTTTTCCAATCTAATCGTTAATCTGCACTTTTGAATACTTTACTTACAATTTGTAGTTTTCGTGTCAACGTTCTTGAAGCCAACTTCTTCAGCTGAAAAAATTAAACTGAACAGATTAAATTGTACAGAAAAAGGTCCTTTTCTCCTGGAGCATTTAATTCAAACCTAAGAAGCAAACTGTTTAAACAATCTTATTCTGATTTCGTTCTTTTATCATCCTGCCAATATCTGAATATCTTCTAGTCTTGGCATCTCATAGGTTGTCTTTGCTTGTCCTTGCTCATTTTTTAACTAGCATTTAACAACTCCAGCAACTAGGGGTGTCAAAATATTGGTGAAATACGGCCCAGGTACTCGAGTCCATTCTTAGTTGGTACTCGACTACCCATCACTCCATTACTGAATAATAAAACAATCATTCAAAAAGTCACATGTGAATCATTCAAAGCTCTTGGGCCTTGTCTTGTCTCATCTCTAGCCATCTCGATTGTCACCAAGCAGTAGAATTGGTAGCAATGTAAGTTGCGAAGCAAAAGGCAAGTCCTGTGGTGCACTGGCCCCATGTCAACGACCTTGGGATTCGTCCACTGCCGGCTCAAGGGCCTAAGAAAAATGCCTCCCCTACAAATCTCAGTTGTGGGATATGAGATACTTTACTCTTAACTCTAAACTCTTAACAAATCAGACACAGCAGATCAACATGAGTTATGAGTCTAACTCTAATCAGGACAGTTTAAACAAAGCGGCCGCAACAGCAAATGTCATGCTTGTGCAACGCCTTGAGCCCAGTGACAACTCTACAAACCTTGGATACCCTGGGTAAATCCTGGTATTTTTCCATCCACGGGTTTTCCCAATTCCATACACTCTGAAAGAGAAGATGCACAAACATGGAAGACAGAAGCTCACACACTCATAGAACCATTTCAGATCTAGCTCTTCTTCAACAAAGATGCACCACCTACTCTCAAATCATGTTTTGCTGTTACACACGAGTCACATTAGTTTATACTGTCTGCACACAGTATTCAAAAATAACTTCCGAATTTACACATATGTAAGATCTACCCATTCACAGCATACAGTCAACTCAGTCTATGAATAAGTTTGCTAGAGGGCGCCACCAAAAACAAAATTTTTAACTACCTTCGGCCCAGGAAGAGAGTTGATCCTATGACTTATGGACTATCAGTCCACCATGCTAACCTTCTCATGCCACTTCTGAAGTTAAAAACCCACACATACACACCATTTACTTCTTGGATTACAACATGCAATTTCTCTTCACCTTCCTCGGCAAATGGCTCCGAAAAAGAAAATAGAACGTGAGAACTTTAAGAATAATTTTGCGTTAGATTTAAAAAATAAAATCGTCACCTTCATTGGAAAGTTGGACAGCTGTTGAATCACCGTTGATGACGTCGAGGAAAAAGTCAGACGGATTATTGTGCTCCTCGCATTCATAGCCTACAATCCAAAGCAGAAATATTGACACAGGACTCAGTCTATGAAAAATCAGTTACATTCCAACAGTTGGACAGAATTTCCTTTAGGCTTTGAAAATTATGCTTTTTGAGAAATGTTAAATAACAGCAAAACATAGTCAGAATATTGTCACAAGATGCAGATTTAAATGAAGAATAGTATCTGTATAATGCACGCTGGCTTACCAGCGTGTGGCACGTGAGAGAGTTTCCTACGTGCAGACCAGTGATACATTACTCACACAATAGCAGCAAGTAGTTTGAGATGATCAAACAGTTTCAAGATAGTGGAGCAAGGCTGAAGGATAGAAAAGATGATTGTATGACCAGTCATACAGATAACCTGAATAATGCATGGCTTACCAATGCTACTGAAGTATGAGAGGGCCTCCTGTGCAGGGCCATGATAGATAGTTCGCCCAGCAGCAAGCAGCATAAGGCGATCGAACAGTTTGAAGATCGCGTAGCGGGGCTGATGGATCGAAAAGATGATTGTTCGACCACGCTGTGATAACCTGAAATACAGTAAAGAAATTACGTCCATCTGTTTGAGTTTCAGCTTAAACGTATTCATGTCTGTTGAGTGCCCTTCCTCACTCGAAGAAGAAGGCTACACTGGATGCCTCTTCCACATACACAGAACCCAACCATACCTTATCATGCATGTACAAGGTCATTGCTTAAAACACAGACGTTTTAAGGCGACATTGAAGAATTTAAATTCTTGCTTGATCATTTTGTTTAAGATGCAACATTTTTAAATTACAAATTACACCACCTGACTGCTAACTGAATTATATACATATTATTCTTACTTCTTTTTTGAGATTCTGATGGAATTGTCCAGTTGATCGGACGTGTGTATAGTTATTTTTAGTTTCATTTTATGTACAGCTTGTACACTGTTTATTTCAGTTTGTTCACGCGTAGAAAAGTGCCCTTTTATATTCTGATTGCCATAACACATTAATAATGTGAATAGATGACCCTAATCAATCAGGACTCAGTTACTTCTGGGTTTGCCCTTTGTATCCCAGCCAATTGTATATTACCTGTGAAACCTGATACGCTGCACTTTGGATCAATAAAGAGTTGATTTAATCTTAATTTGTTGCTAATTTATTATTTAAACAGAAAAACCGTTACTTGTGCAATAGCGACATGACAGCGTTTGCAGTGCTTGCGTCTAATCCTGTCGTTGGCTCGTCGAGAAAAAGAATACCAGGAGAAATTATCAGCTCCATTCCGATGTTTGTCCTCTTCCGTTCTCCACCAGACACTCCTCGGATGAACTCTGTGCCAATCTGCAGAAAATTACCCACAAGGACGTCACTCGGCGTCAACTTGTAAACGTAATTGTAAACTCCAAACTTCTAAACCACTACTTAAAAGCTAAGCACAGGGCACCAGTTTATTCACGAGTGCTGCGTCAAGTCAGTGTGGTTGTCCAAAGGCGCCACGTCAAGAACCAAGTCCGGTTGCCAGAAGACCAGAGAGAGAAGGGAGAAAAAAGCTCACATGGTGGGTTGTGTTTAAGCTGAGAGAAATTGGAAGGCAGTGGATTTGATGGGTCATGATGGAATTAATTTTTCAACATCATTCTGAGTGATTTAAATCACTCAGAATGAACCGCCATCATGAATTAAACAAAGATTATCGTTAAAATTCAGTGTAGTGGATGGCAGTTCTCAGCCATTCAGTTGAAACCACACATGTGCACACCATCTTTATACATGAGCTTTTCTAAAACTTCTGAACTAAGCAGATAACACATAATCAGTACTAAGTGCATTTCATCGGTAAGCAATCAAATTTTCTCAAGATAGTCACTATGAAGGAAGCTTGAGAAAGTAATTAATGCACAACTGTTGAACACAATTGTTGCAATAAAAAATTAACAACTGTTGGACCTGGCTTTTCCAACGGATTATGATTTTGGATTGCGATCTTGACTTGGAGCGACCATTGATTGATGCTTTGGGCATTACAATAACAGCGCTATAGAAGTCATTACATTAGATAGTGGTGTCGTCTTGTACTGCGGACATCATCGCCCATTGTCATTCGTCATCTTCGACGCAGCTTGGTGCAGGAACACTGAACACTGTGTCAACTGTTAACTCTTAATGAAACTCTGTTGGTTGGGCGCTTGGTGTGTGCAGGGGCTCACCAGTGGTGACGCTTCTAGTTATCTGAGCACTGTGTGCTTTAACATGACCGTTTTGTTCTTAATGACTTTAGTACCATTTAGGCTAGCGTAGTCGACGCTTTTGTGAGGTACAAAAGGCGCTAGCTCAAGAGTCTGAATAACTAACTAATAACTAATCAAACACTACATAAATATAATAAGGTAAGGTAAAGTACGATAAGGCAGGGTATGGTAAAGCAAGGTAAAGTTAAGGACAGGTGCAGCAGTGGTATTAAGAAAACGACAACAGAGAATTAACATTCAGTAAAACCGAGGTAATAAAAATGAATTTTTTACCTATCGAAAGTTCAGACAGTAATTTCTGGGTTTCCTTACAAGTTCACTACTTGAAACTCTTTGTAATCTTATTACAATATCATAAGAAAATCGTACGCGTAAATTTTAAAATGTTCACTACATTCCATAATTAACAAAATTCTTACTTTTGAGTCAGCACAGCCACTCAGGCCCAGTTCCTGTATGACCTCTTCGACCTTTGCCTTCTTAGCGCTGTGGGCGATGCCTGACGACAGACGCAGATTGGCAGAAAACATGAAATTCTCACGCACTGTCAGCGTTCCCATGACTACGTCATCCTGCACAACATATCCCGTCATGCACTTGAAGTTCTTTGGCTGACGTCTGCCATCCACCAACACTGAACCTGACAGTCCAAACGGCTCCTTACGCCCGGCCAGAACATCCAACAACCTAGTTCAGCCCCACACAAAAATAAACTAAAATTAATTAGAATCTCTGTATATCTCTAAGCTACTATATTATATAAAAAAAGTAAGAATATAATACAATAACATAGAAGACATATACAAGATATAGGTATATAGTAAATATAATTATATACATGAATTAAGTATTAAATTCTCATGTCAGATCAAATGAAAAATTCTGTTTGTCATGAGAATAAAAGTTGGAGGAACAAAAGAAGTTGCTCTGTTAGATCAGAACAACCAAACAATCTTGCAAAAACATTAACTATTTTGCTATCATATAGCTGATACAATTATTTTCTAAACAATTTGAAACTACCATGTTTCTCATTTTTATTTCTGCAATTAATTAGCGCCACTATATCTAATGACTACGTAACAATCAACGGCGTTGAGCAACTGAGTGTGAAGGACTTGCTCAAGGTCTTTACACAGTAACCATCTGAGGGGAGACTCAAACCTGGACTCTCAGCATTATAAGCCGAGCGCTAAGTAAATAAGTAAGTAAGTAAGTAAGACATTTGTTAACACGCCACGTGTCCATTGGTTGAGCGAGGAATCGTAGGCGTGTGCTTCCTAGCTATTTTGCTATCATATATATGATACAATTATTTTCTAAACAATTTGAAACAACCAAGTTTCTCATTATTATTTCTGCAATTAATTAGCGTCACTCAATGTAATGACTATGCATCGTGTAGCGCTCTAACCAGTTGGCTACTATGTCACACAATATTCAATATTAAATATTGAAACCTAATGCACTCTAAACTTTTATGTTTTCAACAAACTGCCACATATTGCATCAAACGGTCAGCTTTGCATTTTCCTGCCAAAATTAGAGTGCTAAAACATTAATGACCAGAATATTCAGGTTAAAATAAATTTTAAAAAGTGCAGAACTCTTGGAACAAAAGCAGAAAACAATGCTTACGATGTTTTTCCACCACCTGTAGGACCAAGTATTGCATTCATACCCTGTTTGAAGATTCCACTGCAAATAACAACAATGTTCCGGTAAGGTAAGATAGGGTAAGATATGGTAAAGTAAGTAAGGTAACAAATACAAAGGAAAATACAAAGGAAAAGTGCAGTAGTGGTATTATGACAATGACAACAGAGAATTAACATTCAGTTAAACCAAGGTAAGGTAAAGTAAGGTAAGATAAGTTAAGGTAAGATGCAGTGGTATTAATGGTCTTATGGATATCTTTAGAAAGACAATCACAACATAGAATTAGTACTTTGGATCCTTGCAACAGTTGAAACCTAAACACTCCTAAAAGCATTTATGAGTCCAGAGTTCATCAGACTACCCAATAAATTATCCAACCACTTGTAACTCAAGAAGAATTCATAATAAAACTATAAATGAGTTATGTATCTATAAGCACCAAGTGGTTATATTGGTAATTATGCCTTCTCTCTCTCTCTCTGTCTGTCTGTCTCTCTCTCTGTCTGTCTCTCTCTGCCTCTCTCCTGAGAGTCTCTCTCTCTCTCTCACACACATGCACATACAATTTAAATACAATTTCAGTGATTACACAATCTCAACGTTTATGCATGTTTTCACACACACATGTAAATACAATCTGAGTGGCTGGAGACATGCCCAACACATTAGCTTTCAGATTGGCAGCTCCAACATAACAGTAAATTTATTCCACATACCTGTATAGCATGCTTTTTTAAACAACACTTCAGAGCCTCTTACAATGTCCTAAAATCTAACCCTAGAGCGATAATCTTGACCTGATATCTGCATGCACAAAGTTGGAAACTTTGACTCATGACATTTACTGATCATGCTCTAATACTGCCTTTCATCTCAACAGGGTCAACGTCAGAACGAAGTTGGACAGTGCTTCTGTGACGCAGCTAAAAGTCACTCTCTTACCGTAAACACAGATAATTAAGAATTAAATTCTCTTAACAGATCAAAAGAAAGATTGCAGGAGGTGAAGTGTTGGTGAGTTCGTATGATAGGTCAGATAACTGGGGTAATTCTGGCGGGAGTTTATTCCATGGGGTGGAGCAGCTAGGTAACATATTTCAAAAAGACGGACTGACCACAGCAAAGCTTCACTGCTGGACTGCGGAAGTATCATAATAAAAAACACTTTGAAAAATAAATTAAGTGCAGAAATGCATAATAACACTGCATAATAGAGAAACTGTGCTCACTTCATGTCATACAGAATCTCCTTCGACACAGTGCCGCACTTTTTTCCGGGTGCTTTCACCTGCACAGTGTAGTGCACATGATGGAAGGTGATAGTCGAGCCGGGTGTCGTGGCCGTGCTTCGCTGCATTTCTTTGCCAGCTTCTGTTTTCTGTAAAAAGGCTAATGCTTCTGACCGTTACCTGCGTTTTTGATGCGATTCTTCGAGTTCAAGACTTGGACTTAAACCTGTAAAAAGAATCAGTGAAACAAACTCAGCCAAATTTGTCTTCTTACCTCTTCAACAATCCAAGGATCAAACACAACCACAGTGTTATTTTTAAGGTTGTTTAAAGAGTATGTAGTTAAAGTTCAGTTATACATGGCTACGGCTGTATTCCCTGAGACCATACAGTCATAGGAACTAGTTCTCCAGTAAAAAGTCAATGTATCAGCCACAGTGCAACTCCTTTATTCCTTGGTATTTTAATAAGACTTTTCAAAATATGAGTAACCTTTCAAAGGCAGTGGATTGTTAACAGAACCTCTCAAAGTCACTGTCGTCCAAACAGACACATGGCACATATTGAACAACCGACATTTCCAAAATGCAGGCAAAAACATAGTCACATAATATTATGTTACTGTGCAATGCAGAAACCTTTTTTGTCAATCGTATTTGCCATACAAATGCTTCCACGAGAGTTTGTCACAGTCCACTGCATAAGGTCTGCCTCATGGCAAATCTTAATTGTGTTTCAATGTGTCATTTCATACAAATGCTGTACTGACATCTCAGGACAACAATGGCAAAGGCATCTCATGACAGTAACCCCAATGATGTCTTTTAACTAATAATTCCAACCAGTCCAGTTCCTTTGGCCCTGCTGGCCTCTAACTTAGCACTCACATTCTAGAAATATATATCTAAAATATATGGCACTTCACAAGCAACCACTTAACTACACAACAATGCATTATTTAAAAAATTTACTAAATCTCACAAGAATACCAGTCAATTTTTTGATCAACGGGTTGGTTGGCAATCAAATTACTCATGAATGCAAATAGTTAGCACTAATTCCAATGTATTATAACACAGTCTTTACACGTTTATTCTAAAACGACACTAATATTCGGGAATGGTTTACTGATAAATATTACAATTATTTATTTACTAACACAGTATTAGAAAACTGAGACGTAAAATGCGAATTTACGGTCCACTGATTAACTAAATCAATATTTCAACTCGGTTAGTTTTTGCAATTTCACTTAATCAGTAGTAACAACGATTGAAATAGGTATTCCTTGTGTTTTACTATGGCCCTACAGAAGTTCAGACAGCGTACGAAGTCATTCGACCACGATTCTTTGATGAAACGCTAAGATTCGTTTTTACATCGCTCGGCAGCCCAGGTTTCATCATAGTAGGGCAGGTGGCAATCAATGTACCAATTATTTATTTACGCAACAAATCGACTCACCTCAACGCCGACAGTAATACCCGCTAACAGAACATCTAGTTAGATTATGTCAGCAGAAAATGAAACAAATGCACCTACGAAATCCATCAATTGTGTATGCCAGTAACTATAAACTCCATACATGTGGAGGTATCCAGGTTTTATAGGTCACAGATATCGTTATATAAACCGCAGAGAGCTTGCGTGAGTTGGTATCTCACGCCATCCGACCAAACCCCTGCAGTTATAGCCTGTTATATAAGATGTAAATAAGTAAGTAATCTTTAACTAGAGTGACAAACGTCCACGGCATACATAGAAATACAATACAAAATATAAATGTAAATGTATAGGTTTTATATAGCGACCGTATGGACTCGACCCTGCTCGTTTTCAATGAATTTATCGGCTGAGATCCTTCACCACCGCTGCCCGTTTGAATGGGCGCCAAGCCATTTAAGGTTTTCGTGCACAAACCGAGCTAGTACTACATACAAGCTCTAAATGAAAGTACGAACGAATGATTTGCTCGTTTTGTAATCTACTTTACGTTTCTAGACCTTTTCCCACTAGGCAGGTCCATGCATATACACAGACAATCAAACAAACATACAGACGGTTATAATACATAAAACTCTGTGCATAAAAGATTACATAAATACATGTATCCATGCATACAATTACACATACATATTCACATGCATCCTTACATACATACATATGTACATACGTGCATACATACCTACATACATACACGCGTACATACATACACATACATACACATACATACATATATACATACACCTTAGTTTGCTTGCGACATTGCATCCTTTTAACCAAAAATATATACATTATCACTGCTCATTAAATTTCTTAAAACTTCAAAAAACATTTGAGCTTGAATTCTTCTGCGTACTTGATTGATTCTTTTCATAAAAATGGTGTTTTTTTAAATTAAGGAGATGGGCGGACGTCAGAACATCCCTTTACATTCGCTAGGTGGCATGCCAGTCTCACGAACTGTCCATTAAGACAGCTTTGAATGATCCAATTGTATTCGCTTGATGGCGATGGTGAATCTTAGTGCCCATAAAATCAAAATCTGTTTTGTTGTGACTTTTACGCTCCACGTGTTTTTCACAGTTTCGACAAATTTAATCGAAAATAAGACTCGATACGGACTTCCGGTTTACGGAAAACATCCACCGCCGTCAGCAATCAAGTAATCCTAGATTTTATTGTAAGACGTTCAATGCTGGCACGATACATTGACCGACTATTAAAGCTATGTCTAACCTCGACGGCGAACAAGGCGAACTGTCTTGTCGAGAAAGACTTTAAAAATATGACGTTTTCAACAGTTTCGATAGTTGCGTTGTAACTTGGTGAAACTGTATGGGGCAATGTGTTTTTTGGCTCTGTGGCTCAGAAATAACTGAGACAATTAGAAAAAAATTGGCGAAGTTACGTACGTCCATTATCTCCCCACTGTACATCACAGACATTAACGTTAATATTCATTATGTGTTTGATGTATATCCCCCGGTGGCCATACATGATTTGGTCACATGGCTAGGTCACATGACTTGGTGACTCTGAAAGTGGGAATGACCACTGCGCTTAAGTTTGAACCGTAGATTATTATTCTCTTCATGTATGATTTCTATGAATGACTTCTCTTTAGGTTGAAGTCATTACGTCATTTCCGTATGGTTTGGTTAAGGTAGACAATCGCACGGGGTATATTAAACTTAATGATATTCGGAGAGTTAGTGATAACTATCTAGTTGTATAGATATTGTGAATAACAGGGTTGGTGTTAAGAGTAGTACCGATATTTACCGTTTTCGCTACTGTCGCGTGTCATAATTGTCTACTACGCGATGCAAGTTGTTTCTGCACCAAGTGCGATTTAGCCGGGCCGAGCACACGGAGGCTGGCGTGGTAAACACCGGGTCGTTGTCGTGTGCGGGTGACGAAGAGGATTTTAAACAAGTGTTCCGATCGTTGAAAAGTTTCTTTATGAGTATGTCAGTTATTAGACAGGCGTAACTTGGTCTAAGAAATGCGTGGTAACGTTCTGTCAACGACCGAGCTGAAGAGGCTGGCCGAACATAAATACAGCGCCCATGGCACGTCGTTTCTGGAGCCCCTTATGCAACCATTTTGGCGATGGGTTGTCGAATTGTTGCCTCTGTGGTGGGCCCCGAATGCTATCACGTTGGCTGGGCTGATTGTCAACGCTGTCACGGCCTTTGTTCTTATGCTGTTCAGCCCAGACGCCAAAGGAGAGGTAGATCGATTTTTTCCTTACCGGCTTTCTATAGGTCGTGCTGTGAAACAGTGGAAGCCACTGTATGGATTTAAATTCAAATTTATTGTAATGTAACGGTGTCATTGTTGTCAGAGTAAAGGAAATGACAGATAAGTGCAGGTGTATTTGATCACGTTTGTGTGCTTCTGAATATTCACGTTTGCAGAATTTATAAACACAGAGAGGATGAGAATTGTCGATACTTTATTAACGCAAAGCACGTTCGTCAGATAACTTCTACTGCGCATTTATGGCTATGTACATGGCCCAGTTTATAGCGTAGTCAGCTTAGCACAAAATAATTTTAAACCCAAATTGAAACGTTAGGTATGTGTTAAGGAGCTGTGTAAAACAATTTGATAACATCCAGTTAGGGCCAGGAAATGTACAATAAAACGTGTCATAAGGAGGAGTTTTGTTCTAGATGCATTTGGTCTCGTCTTTTAAGTAAAGTAAAGTAAAGTATCCCATATCCCACAAGTGAGATGTAGGGGAGGCATTCATCTCTTTTTCTTGGCCCCTAACCAGCAATGGACGAATTCCAATGTCCTGGACATGGGGCCAGTGCATCACAGGACTTGCCATTTACTTCCCCACTTATGCTGGTACCAAATTCTTCTGCTTGGTGACAGAGGCACGTTGTGCACAAACAACTTGCCCAGGGTCATTACACGGAGTTGAATCCGCAACCACATGATCACTGACCATAGTGTGTCTCTTCAACTTCACGTAATCTAGTTTTTAGTGGTTTGGTTTTTTAGCCGCCCGGATGGAGTTTTGTCTTGTGTGCGCTTGGCCTCTTCATTTATCAGACCCTCGATGCCATTGATGGAAAGCAAGCGAGACGAACCAACAGCAGTTCGCCTCTTGGCGAGCTTTTCGATCACGGGTGTGACTCAGTGTCTGTGGGTTGGTAATTCATTTACGTTCGGTAATTCATTTACGTTCTTAAAGTTGCTTCTTATTGTGCAACCTTTCTTTTAAGGGATAGTGCCTGAATGCTGATGATGGGCCTAACATTCTGAATTTGATGAGTGAACTGCCAGCATACATTTAACTCCCGCCTATAATCGAATGTAATCTAATGACTTCTATGGTGCTGTAACCGGCATAATTTTTTGGGCATTGGGTATTGATTGACATGATACTATGAGTAATACATTCCATCTGTTAATTTGGCTGAACAAACATTCTCTTCGTTAGTCCAGACTCACTTGTTCCAATTAACTGGGTGGCCACGTTTACTGCACTTTTGAGAGGTTCTTAAAATGTGCTATATAAAAGATTAGATGCATACGTATATGTGCATGCATTAATTAACATAATGATGAGCTTCTTTGTATCCCCATTCAGTGATCGCTTTAATGTACTAACCGGATATACGGTTACAGCGTACATCGTCTCTAGTACTTTGCAAGATGTTCCCAACACAAAAGAAAATATGTTCTCTTCTTCGTGTTGCACATAAGCAGGTAACAGCTAGTCACCATGCTTGAGAGGTTCTGAAAGGCGCTATATTAATGACCAGATGTATACCTACCTTCGTACACACTTGCAGTGAATGTGTTGAATATGATAACCTTACGAAAGTGATTTAAATGTATTTCTGTGTGTTTTTTGTTTTAGTCTTGGTGATCATCAGTCTGTGCATCACGCTTCAGCTTGGCTTCAATCCCGATCTCATGTACTTTGAGTGCTTTATGGCGATGTTTATCTTCTACGCAGCCCACTGGCAGACGTACTGCTCAGGCACGCTGAAGTTCGGCTAGTGAGTAATTCTGCAAATCTCTTTTTTTCAGGTTATGCTGTTAGCATCTTTGTCATTGCTGTCATCAGTTACATTACTTTACTATATTGCCATAACATTATCATTTTTATCAAATTGAGATCATGATTGTCATAATCAAGGATTCATTTTTTCCTCAGAATCTGTTGTTGGACGTTTGTTTCTTTTGGAGGCTTTTTCGCTGACATCTTGTTGCAGGTAGAGCAACAAGATGTTGGCATCAGACAAATAAACCTCATGAAGAGTCAACCAACGCAATCAATGCTTGCATACATACTTACATGCATGCATACTTGCAGAATCAGAATTTATCTTTTTCCGTATAATCTGATCTAATCTAATCTGATGACTTCTATAGCTCCATTGTCATAACGCCCAAGGCTTCAATCGATGGTCGCTTCAAGTCAAAATCACAATCCAAAATGATAGTCCGTTGGAGAAGCCAGGTTGAATTTCGATAGATCAGAGAAACCAAAAGCGGGGCTACGGTGGATAAACGAGTTGAAAGAGATGTATCTTTAACTTAGACCTGAGTGCTTATGATCGCAGGCATAATTTTTTGGGTATGGGGTACCTCTACCCCTTCTGATCTCTCTGTGCATTTCAATGGAATGGTGTTTTGTTTGATAGCGTTGATGTAACCGAAGGCCAGTGGAGTATCATCGCGATGTTCCTAGTGACTGCTTACTTTGGTCCCTCATTCTGGTCGTCCAGGGTAAGTCAACTGCTGACTTTACAGTGATTTTATCACTACTAGGTTGCCCTTCATCCATGCATCCAAAGATTCAGTTATGAAGACATTACAGAAACTGGAAATAACTTCTCAAGGTGATGAAAGTTAGGACTGGTTGATGGTGCCAGTCGATTGAATTTAGAAAACGTCAATAATTCTTGTGATGCCGCAATCTAGACAGTTAGAAGGTGGAGAACAAGGCAGCAGTAGCACATGCAGTATTGCAGACATAACAAGAAAAAAGTCCATGCATGATAGAATGATAGAGTAAAAAACTGGGCTTGTGTGGCATCGCAAGTGAGAATAACAAACGAGTCATTATTATTATTATTTCTGCATTTATTAAGCGCCACTATCTAATGACTAGCCTCATTTGATGGCGTTGAGGAATTGTGCATCATGGTCCTCAAACAGTAACCATCTCAGGGGGGGCTCGAACTCATGCTTTCCATTTTACAAGCTGAGCGCTCTATGCAATCGGCAACCATGCCCAACAGTCGCAGTTGCTTTAGGTGAAAGGAATAGAACGTGTTTTATTAGGAATATGAGTCTAGTGCCAGTTTGCAGCTGATGGTGTTCCGCTTACTGTTGGTGATGTTATTAAAATGATTTCTTTCAGGTTCCATTTCTCGGTTTTCAGCTGAAGCTTTTGCCTGTGTTGGTCGGAGTGGTTGGTGCCCTCGTTGCAGCCCAGTCGTACTTTAGGGTGATCTTCATCCAAGGCGGAGTCGGCCGAAATGGCTCAACGGTTGCCGTTAGTACAATTTACAGCTTTTCTGTTGCAAATATGTTCATGTTTAAGTCCGTAGGCTCACTGCTTGCAGTACTGTGTTCCCGCAGTTGGTGTTATTGCAATGTAAGTTAAGTAAAGTAATCTCATAACCCACAAGTGAGACGTAGGAAAGGCACAGATTTCCTTTTCTTTATGTACTTGAGCTGGCAATGGATGAATCCACGGTCCTGGACACAGGGCTGCTCTGATGCTTAGTGAATTTAATGTTCCTGTGAATTAATGTTCCAGTGAATAATTGACTTGAGTTAAGGTGATGATGATCTGTGCTTTGTTGAAGGGTACGAGCGTGTTATCACCGTTGATTCCGATTGGCTTACTCATTGCTCTTGGAGTGACGCTTTGGAAGAAGTCTGTTTTGCACATATTTGACCGCCACCCCGTTCTCTACGTTATGAGTTTCGGAATGGCTTCGTCCAAACTCACCATTAAACTAGTGGTAGGTGCAAGATTCACTCCACTAAACACGATTCTTTTAGAATTCTACACACATGTTTTGCTTCTATTTACCAAAAATGAAAGTTCTGCTGTGATTAGAAGTTGCTTACCTACTGATTGGCTGCATGTAGGTATGTGTGGGTGATAATGATATTGCGGGAGCGCCTCTGATGAGTATACTTTAAAGTGGCGCTTTATGCATTTTTTAGTACGATTACAATTTCATTTATAATAAGTGTTTCTGTCAACCATCAGTCCTCAGAAGGATCTTTAGACTGGGTTATGTGGGTTCAGATGCTGGCCAACGCATTTCTCCAGACCCTTGAGTGGTGTAGTAGTCGTGTGGAATCTTCTGCCCTGCTGAATAAGGTTTGCAGCATCTGGATGGAATACACCTGTAAAAAGTTTGACCATTATTACGTAACTTACACGTAAAGGTAAACGTTTTGCTGGCTAATATTTTATGCATGTATGGATGCATTGATTTTGTGCGTGTATAGTCCATTTTACAGCATCTCACAGGACTGTACTTGTAATTTTATTATCTTATGTTATCTTATCTTTATTATTTATAATCTTGTTACTGCAGGGTTGCTATATAACGTCTTTTTCTAAATGTAAATTAAATTTTGGATTCACATCCCTGTGTTGTTTCAAAATTTGTGTTAAAATGGGCATGCTGTAAAGGGTTGAGTACCTTCACGAGGTTTTGAAAGGCACTATATAAATAGTCAGATAGGTACATATGCATGCATGCCATAGGTGCTCAGCTGATTTGTTTGATCTGGAACCAACTGTTAAAATGGAGTGGCGATCGTGAAAAGCTGCTGTTTCTGAGCATGGTTGACTTGGTTTCTGTGTTGGCAGGTGGCTCACATGTCCAAGAGTGAGATGGAGATTTTGGACCAGACGCTGCTTGGACCGGGTCTGCTCTTCCTCAACCAGTATTTCGATACGTTCTTCGACGAGCATCTACTTCTCTGGGCATGCTTTGTAAGATCTCAAAATTCTATCTGTGATGTTTAAATTGCATCATTTACATTGGAGCATGCAGCAAGGTCTTGTTTATAGCAGATATCCAGAGAAGGTCCATAGTTCAAACTCCTATCTGTTGTATTGGAAAAATTGTTACTTGGGTACATATAACATTGTCTTGCATGCAAGAGTTATCCAGGGAGGATTAATTGCTGGTGTGAGGTACTGTAGGGTAATGGGTAATAGGTAATAGGGTAATGGTCCATTATTACCAATGTATGTCTTCATCGGCTTAGTACAGCATACTTGCTGATTGACCATTAATTGATGTGTTATGCATTATGATAACGACAACAAAAGTCATTATTCAATGGATTTCATTGTTTATCTTTCATGTGTAAAGTCTCTCATATCCCACAAGTGAGACTTTTACTTTTCTTGAGGCCCTTGAGCCGGCAATGGGCAAATGGTCCTGGACAAAGGGCCAGTGCATCGCACAACTTTCCGTTTACTTCCCAGCTTACACCACTACCAAATTTTACTGCTGGGTGACAGAGGCACGATGTACAGAAATAACTTGCCTAAGGTCGTTACACGGTGTCAAACCCACAACTGCATGATCATCGACCAAACGCATTACCAATAGACCACCATGCCACATTTCGTGTGTAGGCAGTTAGAAATCTAATGTGCGTTTCTAAATTGACACAGAACCAAAATGTTCTATTTATGGTGTTTGTTTTCCTTCCAGTTGATCTGCTCCATCGACCTTATCGTGTATGCCTACAAAGTTTGTAACGAGATGTGTTTCTTCATGAACATACACTGCTTCCGAGTAAGCCGGCCGCCATTTCGCAACATCTCTCGAACAAACCCTGCTGTTCATCAGATTGACGGCATGAACAGTTCAGGGAATTTTGGCAGCAGCGGTATTTCGAACAGCGACGAGATGCATACTAGACCGTTAAAGCGAAGTCACGTCACAGCGACTGCTGAAAGGCAGCTTGCAACAACCGAACGAATAAACTCGAGAAAGTAGTTGAATCTGTGTCCGAGTTATCGCGTCTTACACTTGTTTTGTTTGAAACCATGCAAAGTTTTGCTTCTTTGTGAATGTTTAATTGAGTATCTCAGCGGTGCCCTTGACTGAAACTGCTTAACTGTTAGAGAATTCTCCTGTTGACTCGTTTACTGATTCAGCCCATTCTTAGTTGGTTTGATGTTTTCTCTTTTAACTAATTGTCAGTTTTCCTCATCACTGACTAATTTGGAATCTCGATTCTTTGATAATCTGGACATGACTTAAGTTATGACCTGCCTATGCTGTAATAATTGGTTCTGATCTAGTTTTTGGGGTATGTCTGATCCATTTAAGCTGCAGTTTATTTATATGAAAATGCTGGAATCGTGAGCTTTCAGCTGTTCAAAGTTGGACCTTCACGAATTTGGATTTGTTTGACAGTGTTTCATCCGAATCTCGATAGAAGTTCATGATGATTAAATCCTCTATTACCATAGGGTAGTATTGTTGATAACATTTATTTGGGTGACAATTATTTCTATTTGTAGTGTGATATGGTAAGCTGTTTATTGTGCTGATCAGTTTTTTGACTTGAGTTTTATGTTATTTCCGCTTTCTGTTTTCTACTTGTTTTTTTGTAACGTTTGATTTCTTGCCTGTGTGCTATTGCGTTTTCTGTACGACGAATGAAGCTGTAGTTATTTGCCATTGCTAGTTGCAGCGGAATGTTGAAATGATCCCATTGTTGTCGAGTTTTTTAAACCGGCGCTTTATAAATGCTTGCTACAGTGATGTGTGTTTAGATAATTTATCATTTAACTCTGTTGACATAATGAGTGACATAATATGTGAATGTGTTGCAAAATGTGGTGTTTAACGCCAAAGTAATTTATGCTGGTATGTATTTAAAACACTTTCTTCTTGATGTGACATTTGAGGCCTAGAGGTGATTCTTCCCTTCTTCTTCTTATCCCTCTTTCTGATCCAATCCCAAGCATCACGCACTGTAGCTGCCATGCCGTCTCTCTGCCGGACTCTTGGATCTTGACGTGGAACCGAACACTTTTGCCTATCGAGTTTGATTTGACTGAGCACTGTAGAGATCTCGGGATTACGATTCTAAATTCACATGGAATTTGGACTCTGCAAGAACCTTTGCATCAGCTTTTGAGCACTGCAATGACATGACATTCCATGGTTGGACAACAGTTCAAGTGTAATGAAGTGAATCATTTGGAAAATTTAATCGTTTTTGTCTGGTAGGAAGAGTTTCAAAAATGTTTCAGTGGTTAGTCTTTCTTCCAAGCTGTGTCTGTATTTCACAGTGTTTACAATCTCCCATTTGGTGTACATAGTTTTATTATTTGTTGTGAGGAATATCAGTTTGCTCAACATGACGTGTTTCTACCATTCCCGAGCTTTTTTAAACAATTGATTTTAAGGAATAACAAACAGATTTGTACCAGTTTTGCTGATTTGTTTTAATTTAAAAATATTAGCAGTAGTTGTAAATTATTACCCAAGTTATAGTTTGGCCAAGAGTTATGGCCACTAATTTAATAAATTTTTAGTGCTACTTTGATAATTTACAATGCATAATAGGAGAAATGGGAATCAAACTCAACATTTTGAACTTTAATCCCGCTGTTTTCTTTTATGTACCAAAGTCAAACTTGAAACTTGCATCTACAAACTGAACTGACAGAAGAACAAGCTCAAGTTGAACAATTGTGATTTGTTTCTGTTGTACTTGAAAGAGGAAGGTATTGAGACCCATACCATCTTAAAATATGAAACATGAACTGACTCAAACCTTTAACCAAACCCAAGAAAACTTTGGAAGTTACTATCATTTTGATGGTAACCTTTGAGTAAATATTTAAGCAAACAATGTCTCAGGTTGGTTCAGTCAGAACCCAGCAGGACAATCCAAGGTAAGTAACCAACAGGCTACAGAGGAAACGTCTTTTGTCTTGTACAGGCCATTGTTTGTCGTGTGTCGTGAACCAAAGCTTCCCACTTTTTTACATTGATTGTGTTGGTTTGTGTACAGCATGGAGCTTCTTTTGGAAATATTTCAAAGCAGAAACAAAAATCACTATCTGGACATTAAACGGACGCTATCTTTGGTTTAATTTTTTGGTGGTTGGGATTTCGGTTTGTTATCATTTTGTACAGACTCTCCAGCTGCAGCTACTTTTGTGAATTCAAGGCATTACGCAGTCCTGCTTATGTTTTGCTTCTGACCGTTGCTTGAACCCAATCACTAGTGCATACACTAACTTACTAACTGAATAACTAACTTACTTTCTACAAGAGGTATGGGCTTGTTTATCTATCATAAAACAGGAGATTAGTACTGAGCAAATGTCCTTGTCTGCAAAAACGTTGCAAACGATTGTGTTCGTAGTAGCTGATCTCAGTGTCTGGTTAGTCACAATATGGTTGCAGTAGTGATGCTTGACTACAGTGATGTGTGTTCAGATAATGAATGACTGGATCCCGTGTTAAGGTGTACGTCCGTTGTGATTGTTAAACAGGTGCTGGTCATTCACGACGCAAGCATCGTTACAGAAAGCAGGGGTTGACCGACGTTGAATACAAATGTTGCAGGGTTAACCAGTAATTTATTGATTCTGTGAAATGAAAACATACCAACAAAGGTTTAGCTTAGACTTGTCTCTCGAAGAACCTACTTTCTGCATTTAACTGGAACTGTTTTGTGTCTTATGCCTTAAAGGCCACTGTTTAATGAGTACAGCAAGTACAGTTTTGGTACAGAGCAATCACTTAACGCTGGACATTGTCATATCAATTAATTGGCATCATCATTTTTTAAAACTTTAAATAAATGTTTAAAATAAACTACACAGACTCCTGCTCATTTCCTAAAATGTACATCACATAGTGAAGGTAAGGGTTAAAAAATCTGACTTGCGAATAAACACAGCATTTTGCAGTGACAAGACAAATAGAGAAATGTTTTTGGTACTGTTCGGTAGTGACGTCAACACTAGATGTGGCGCAGGTCATTCTCTAGTCCATAGACTTTGGCTTTAATAGTTTTGAGATCGTCCATGAGTGCACTGGACCGCGAAGCAGTGCGTCGGACGTTGCGTAGTATCTGCATGTCGATGTCGTCTGGACGCTGTTCTAAGTTCAGTTCTTCACTGAAACCAATCGTCACCTAAGAGCGAACCACACACATGACCCGATATATGTTACCGCACAAAATCTTTTGGCATATTTCCGTGCACTGCTTGGGAAATGGCGTTAAGTAAATTTCGAGATGTGCACACTTCTGGCTGCTGCAACAAAATAAATCTTTCCAAATTTCAACAACAGATAAATGTGTGTGTGTTATTTATTTCTGTATTTATCAAGCACCACTGTCTAATGACTGAGCAATTGTGAGTGAAGGACTTGCTCCAGGTCCCTTCACAGTGACCGTCTCAGGGGAAGTTCGAACCCGCACTCTCCGTGTTACAAGCCAAATGCTATAACCGTGTGTGTGTGTGTGTGTATATATATATATATATATATATATATATATATATATATATATATATATATATATATATATATATATATATATATAATGTATCTGTTAAACAAATAAGCATCATTTCAGAGTGGAACCGACCTTGTAGAGCTGTTTTTCTACATCTTTGAGACGTGCCCTCAGGTTTTTAATGTCCGTTTTGAAGCCTTCGACTTCCAGGTTACGTCTCTTTTCCAGATCCACGTAGCGTTTGTTCATAATCTCAAGATGCTTGGCCATCTTGTCAGCCCTTGCCTGCATTAAACAATAGAATGATTCTAACCTTAAGTAACATTATCTTCATAGAATTAAAGGCATAATTACTTACAGGCACCACAAACTTGTGATACTGCAGTCTTTGGGAGGCATATCAAGAACCGCCATATAACTAGACTGCATTATAAAGTGGTCATTTGCTACAATAGAAGCAAATTTGGGTTCCATGTCTCAACTGTGTTATATCAGAACCAGTGTCATAATGAAGCGTGTTTTAACGAGTCTCCGGTGTATTTCATCTTTAGAATACAACATAGTTACAACAACCTCATTAAAATTCACAGCCTTTCTTTAACTCTGCCCCACAGTAGCATTACAAGACAGCTTCACGGTATGGTAATATATGCAAGACGTGTACAACAACCTTGAACATTTCTTTTCCGACGTCGCCCTGTTCGCGTATCCTGGCTAGCTGGTCTTCAAGATGGATCACCTGTTCACGGTAGACATCAGCCAGCTTCTGCGCCTCTTTGCATTGACGCTGCATTGCCTGATGTTACAACCACCACAACACCACGCATTCTTACAGTGATTCCACAGAAAGTTACGTCAAAATAAATTTGGTGGGCCAGGTATAGTCAAGTTCGGTTCCAAGTCCACATCGAAAGGTCAAGCTGGTAGACAGGCAGATAGTTACAGCAGATGGATTTTGGAGACAGAGCAGTGGGAAAGATATAAGGAGAAATCAGAAGAGGATATTTTTCAAAAATACTGTTTTCACTTGCACTACCACAAGTTTCCATGAAAGCACAAATAAAGTATTAAAGACTTTATTAGATTTCAACTTTCAACAGATGTTAAACAATTCTTTAAAAACCTAATTAGCTTTTGTAAGCAAGCTGATCCTGCCTTAACAGCACACCTGCTAAACAACAATCATAAAGGTACACTAGTATGCTAGTACTGCTTCTTCAGCAAAACTTCTCAGAGCACACTCAAGTCTGAGCACTAACCATTATCCCATACGTAAAACCTAAACTTGTTCGCTTAATGCTGTGGCCTCATCTTAACTGCTGCGGCCTCGTCTTAGTAGTAGTAGTTCCGATGTTTAACGACATCTTATGGCATCAAAGGCTGTTGATGTCACCCTCCTCCTGGCTTGGGACTGGCACTACCTGACTAAAGGCAGGGGCGGAGTTTGGCCTCAACTGCTGCGGCCTCACCTTATACTCTTCATGGCGACTCATCGGTCCTGGCTCAGCTGATTCGTTGCGGACAGCTGCTTCAGTCTGGCCTCGGTCAAGGTTCAGTTCCTGATGGCAAATGTCAAGCTGCTGAAGAAGTTTGTCCTTCTCCGCCATCCACTGCCTCTCGTGTTCTCGGTGCTCGTAACGAAGCGTCAGAAAGTCCCTCGTGCTGTCATACAGCAATTCCTGCGTTTTGTGAAGCCTGCAAAATTATACATGTATACATATATATATATACACACACACTTAGAGTGTGTGTATATATATGTATGCACATGTACAAACATATATATATATATACATACATACTGGGCCTCCATGTGATAATGCTTCATTAAAACACAAATTCTGATGACACATATTTTATGGGAAAATGATCCAAAATTTAGTTCTGCTTTAGAAAATCAACTTATTACAGCACAATCTTGTGATGGCCCCAAAGACAACCCTGTCACAGGTTTCTGTTGTTTATGCATAAAAACATGCCATACAGCTGTGCATCTTCATTGCCTGACTAAAACTGTTGTTCTAATCACCAATTTGTATAGCAACCCTTCAAGAAAAACTCCTCAGCGAAGTTCCTAACCTGACAACACAATACTCTGAGACAAAACTCTGAGTCTGTAAAAAAACTGAAAAGAAAGAGGCACAGATAGGCCAGGGAACTCGTGCTGTAGGTTGCTAAGCAACTTATTCCAGATTTTCACAATGCATCTATAAATCTTGAAGGGGCAGTGCATAAATGCTCGGAACAAACGAATGAATGAACGACTAACTTTTCCGTCAGCATCTGGATTTTGTCCTGGTCTCGAAGCCGCCTTGTCTCATACTCTTCGGCCTTGACCCTTCTGTCCTCCATCAAAGCATCCACCTGTTCTTTCGCTAATTTCGTCTGCTCCTGAAGCTGAGCTTGCAGTGCCTCTACCTAACACAGCATTTTATTTATTTATTTAAAGCACTTGTCATTCGTGCAATGTCAACGCACCTGAATCTGAGATATGGACAAAGTACACTGTTTAACACACTGGTTCCACTCCCTCAATATTCCACACTAATTCACAACATGAGATAGCGTTCACAATATATATATAATGCACATAGCGCTTTCGTTTAGCATCTTTCACACAAGCAATCTTGAAACACAACACTTTAAGCCTTTTGATTACTTCAGGTGTAAGTAGATATTAGAAATACGGTGCTGTTATCTCTATATGATCCAATTCAAGGTATTTTAATGTTAACCCATCAAGCTGTCTGAAGTCAACCAAAATCTGGCATCTTGTAACACAAATTCAACAAACTCTAACAGAAGAAGCTTTACTTTTAAGCGTGCCTTTCCATTTCAACAGTGATTTTCCTTGTTTGGGTCGGGAGCTCCTCTGCCGAGTTTATTCTCTAAGAGGCGCTATATAAATCTTAAATTACAATTACAATTTAAGCTTCTGCCTTTCACTTTATTGTTCAGGGTTCAAATTCCATCGTGTCAAATGAACTTTGTCAAGCGCTGTAATCCACAAGGAAATGGCGCCTGGTTTTGTTCGATTTGCACCGCAGTCAAACTATTCATTCCCAGGACAGGACCCATGCCTCTGAGGACCAAGCCTTTGAGGACCATGCCTTTGAGGACCATGCCTTTGAGGACCATGCCTTTGAGGCCCATGCCTTTGAGGCCCATGCCTTTGAGGCCCATGCCTTTGAGGCCCATGCCTTTGAGGCCCATGCCTTTGAGGACCATGCCTTTGAGGACCATGCCTTTGAGGACCACGCCTTTGAGGGCCATGCCCTTGAAGACCATTGTTAAAAGAGACAAATAAGAGATGAGCAAACATTACCTAGCCCGTTTTAAAATACAGCTCAGCAGCTGAAAAAACTCTGATGGACAATAACTACCTGCAGAGCCAGCGTCTTATTGTCTTTCCTCTGTTTCTCTTCCTCTTCTGTCAGCAGCTGCTTTTTGTCCTTACCAGCTGGTGCTGCTGCTGCTGCTGGGGCTGGAAAAATTCAACAAACAGAAAAGCAGTCAAGTGTGAAGGAGGAAAAGAGAACATATGCAAAGAAAACGTGAAGAAGGTTAGAGGAAAACGATATGAAACACTTTCAGAAGAACAATGCTTTCAGCGAAAGTTTCTGTATTACACTAAAGTTAAAGATGGAGCTAACTTCTACATTAGTCAGTAATTACCTGCTAAATAGCATCCGGTAGGTTGAAAATGTGTTACACCATATGAATTCTGTTATTAATTACATTACTCTGCCGTTACATAAACAAAAGTAGACTCGACACCTGTGCGGTTGGATTTGCCAGACAACTGTTCAACATTCTGTAGTTTTTTTGGTAATTTCTGTGGAATGATGGCTTTGGCAGGTGGTTCTTTGAAGAAGTAGGATACTTCGTTCTCTGTCATTCCACTCACCGACAGCAGCGTCTGGATCTTTTTACGATCGTCCAGTTCACGGATCTGGAATTAAACATCAGCGCTATGATTTTAATTCACTGAACTTCAGTAATTCACTTGTGTCCAATCATGGACAAATGTGGGCAAAACTTCACTGCAGGAGTCTTAAACTTCATGATTTGACTGTTGGCTCAATGTAATGTAATAAGCATTTATATAGCGCCTTTCGAGCACCTCTCAAAAGCGTTGGAAAGATAAGATGCAAAGAAGATGACTGAAGAAGGCTGTAGAAGAAAGAAGTCAGAAAGTCTGGTGACTTCCAATAAGCATCTGAACATTTAAGTAGCCCTGCATATGGGCCTCTCAAAGGCAACTGAAAAGTCAAAAACGAAACACTGAAATGTTTTTCTTGTGAAATTAACGTAAAAAAGATACCACATAAAATAAAGATTCAAGAAGTTCAAAACTAACAACTTCAGTAGCACTGTTATAATGCGCAATGCACCAGTTGATGGTCATTTGAAAGTATGATAATTTGCAAAGAAACACGAATACAACTCAGACCTTAAGGCGATCATTTTCAGCATACAGTCGCAGGACGTGTTCTCGTTCCTGGAACAGGTAGACCTGCATGTCACTGAGGGCCTTTTGCAGTTCAACAATCTCGTCTTCCCTCTGCCGTAACTCCCAGTGCGTCTTGTGCTGATTTCAGATAAATAATTAAACACAAAAATAACCAATTCAAAAGCAGCAAATTTATACAGAAACTGCCTGCGGTTGACACCCCTTAGGTGTGACAGTGCCAGTAAACCAGAACTTTGCATAATGCACAATGAAATACCTCTTCAGTCAATTCCTACCAAAATACTGTCATTCAAGGCACTAGGCCAGAAGCAAGCATGAGGGAGTACCTGACACACACAGTATAATTCAGCTCCATTGTTTTCAATTCAAAGCCATATACAGAATCACCAAAGGTAATAAACTTCGTAACACTGTATGTTTAGCAGTTGATGCTGGTGATGAAGAGTCATTCCAGAGGGTCACAAACCCTCCTATAAACTGGGTTACTAAAATAAATTTCCGATGGCCTTAATAAATTATGCATTTTATACATGAAGAATGATGAATAACCAATTTTACACAATACCAAAGCAGTAATATTCATCTACATTATCAGTTATGTTACATTACAACACCTAAAGATTAAATTAGACTGTTTCAAGTCTAAAAATTAAGTGTAATAAACTTTTAAATCCAAGTTATAAGAAGTTGCTCAGATGACCAAAATGCTCACCTGTTCTTCATAGGTCATCTTGTACTGGTCAAGCTTGCTCAACATCAGGTCATGTTCATCATCAAACTCCGCAATCTTTTTGCGATAATACTCAAGCAACTCGCGTGAAGGACGCAGGTAGGCTGAAAGAAAGCAATTGCTGATCACGCAAATGTTAAGTAAAATAATACGATCACCTCTGAACTTTCATGAAACAACTTTCAAAACATAATCTCAAAACAAACATAATTTACAAGAATAAATCCTTGAAACTAATGGCTAGTAATTTTATAAATTCTTAGAGATATTAAGTAAAATTAACTGAAAAATAAGTTAACACATAATTCTACAACATAACCAAGCAAGAAATTATGACATAAGAGAATGTTGTTAGAAAATGTAATTTAATATTCATCTTCACTCTGTCCACTGGTTTCAATTCATCGTAACATAGTCACAGAACTTATCGACAAAATGAAATCAACAAAAGTGGATTGAGAATTTACATAAAACTAGTCATCTTGCTCCACCTGATGTTTTCACCCACTGCTTCAACTGTCCTTTGCTTCATGGTTGAGTTACAAAAGTCTCATAGTTAATAATATAAGTGTACCCTATGCAAAACCTCTACCATATTTACGTTAGTCTACGATACTTACGTAAGGTAAAACAAAATGCTTCTATTAACAACAATCTTTGGCTTTGTGGCCGATAAATCCTTTGACAGAGTAGTGACCATGACAGCAGTGAATGTCCGAAGCAGTTCCACATCACGCAGCCTGCCCAATAGAATTCGGACTGGGCTTCTTTGATGGATTACGATTTCTGACTACAGTTTCACTTGAAGCAATCATCAAATAATGCTTTGTGCATTATGATAAATGACAAATTGAGCAGGACAAGCGTTCACATGCACAACTGGAATAGCGCTATATAAGTTATTAATTGTAGTCCTCAGATTTCTACAGTGCCCAACAAAAGCCACATCATGGGGACCAGCTTATTTACAAATTAGATTAGATTAAAATGACAAAATACAACTTTGACTTATAACTTACACAGTCGTTCATTTATGCTAGGCAGACAAGGCTCTTTGGTCGAATCATCCAGAATCGGCGACATGGATGTTAATCGCGATGACGGTCTTTCTTTAGGACCCATTTGACCAGGCCTAAATAAAGCAGTTAATTACGCACACATTACAATTATAACACCATGTTTAGGATAGTGATTACAGGTAATGGTATGATATAACATGCTAGCTCTAAGAAATGACTATTGATTGGTTGTCATTCCGGCTCGGTAAATAAGCTCAGCTAAACCAAACTTTTCAGAGGCAAGCAAGAAAAATTATACGCAGCACCTTGTCAACAAAATGTCTATCGGCGGTAATAATATCTGCTGAAAGCAAAACACTTTTCCGTCATAATCAGTTTCTCTATTTATGCTTGCTGCAAATTGTGAGCTTACAGAATCCTTCAAAACAAAACGAAAGAAACATGTTTATACATGTAGTACACACAGTTAGATTCTCATACAGTAATCCTGACGGCGTACAACAATATAAAGCTATAAAAATATCCTTGTTCTGAAACAATGCAACGACTATTATTCATCGACAACAGGAATCCCTACTTAAATAAAACAGCATTTTAACTTCTAACAACCTCAAGTGGTCACCCGAAGCCATTTTTAAAATCGTGCCTTCTGAAAGTTCGGCAGTAAATAAAATACGGAATTCAATTGGCCACACGACAAAGTGCACTGTAGAGCATTAAATTAACAACGCCAGACTGGTGTCTGTGAGCAAATCTTTGTGTTTCTGCCAACTTCTGGGTTATGTGAACTTTCTGTGGGTAAAGACGAGTGTGTAAGTAATAGTAATCTAATCTAATCTGAGAACTTCTAAAGCAACATGGTATTAATGCTTAGTTGATGGTCGCTAATAAGCGAAATCGTTGTGCAAGCCAAATTCCAGGTAGGCCTATGTACGCAGCCAAATAAGTTAAAAAATGTAGTACATTTGTTGATTTGAGATGCTTTCAGTTGGTGAAATACTTATCTAGAATAGTGTTAATTATTTGAGGCGATGAAATTTGTGACACTCGGGCGCGCTTCATTTGCGCCGTAACAAAACTTGTTTCTTAGCCAGTCTAGCCAGTTTAATCACATTTAAAGTTATAAGTTACTTAGATGATTAAAGAGTGCTATAAATAATTTAAAAGCCTGTAATTACTAAGAACTTACTGATGTAATAGCAATCTACCGCATTTTCATTCTATTGAGTTCAAACTTCACGTTTAAACGTAAAAACTTTATGCTTCGTTCAGATAATAATGTATTCCGTCGCTTCTTTGTTTCGTTTTGCATTCTTTTTTGCAAATAAGATAGTTGCTTTGAGAATATCAATTTAATTAATAGAATTTATACGATTTAAGTGAGTTGCATTTGCATTTCCTTTTCTTTTCACTAATAGAGTTGCAAAAAGAATTACTAAAATTAGATAGCATTTACATACTTACTTACTTCTATCCTCGAGGCGTTGCCATGGCAGCGAAGGTGATGGCTTTCTAACCTGTGGATCTAAACGAAGTTGGATAATGGAGTTGTAAAGACTGCGTTTTTAGAAAGTTGCAGACAGCTACTGCTTTTTTCTAATCGTGCCTTACGTCAGTCAGCTAAGATTGATCGATCGCAAAGCCAAAGGTTTTTAATTATTCACGACATCTTGTAAGCTTTGCGGGGGTACGTGTGTTCTGATCGACGGATAGTGGCCTTGCACGCGATCCGACTTAGATTATTTACGAGCGATCAGGAGGAAGTCTGGTTCCCGCTGCCTAACAGCGACACGAAGATGATGAGATGATGCGCAGAGTGAAGGAACTTGTATATCGATGATGTCATGGGTGTTTGAAACCCATTCTAAACTTAAGTGGAATTGCTGTGTGAGACATGGTGGCCATACATGTTTAGTTTGTAAGATATTTTGGCATAATGAATGCCGTGTTGTGCTTTTCTAGCGACAGTCGACTTAAATAATTGTTTACTCATCCAGTTGATTCATTTGCCCCATATCATCACCACTTTCCTCCTCCTCCTTCTCCTCCTCCTCCTCCTCCTCCTCGTCGGAATCATCATCATCATATTCTTTTTCTTCATCGTTGTTATCCTTCACCATCATGGTCATCGTCATCATCAACAGCAGCATTTTAAGCTAATAATGAAGCATCCAAAGGTTTTGATTCAAAATTATTTTAGAAATTTGCATGGTTTAGAGTACAGTGGCTCCATGTAGTGATAAGTAGCATAATAGGAGTAAAGTGATGTATTGCTATTCTTATTACTGGTAGTAAGCATCACTTTTTACGAATGCTGCAACTTGCTATCAGTTGTCAGATTAGCTGAATCAGATCCTTGTTTTATTAGAGTTGTTAAGAATGGATCCAGTATGTTTTATTGGAGATATTGAGAATGGATCTACGATGTCTTGTTAGAGATGTTGAGAATGGATCCATTATGTTTTATTAGAGATGTTGAGAATGGATCCATTGCGTTTTATTGGAGATGTTAAGATTGGATCCTGAAACTGTGCCAGGAGACGATTGAATTATGGGTTGCTGCATGCGTTGTCCAGTTATGGTATGCTGTTGCTGAAAAATACATTTTAATTGGCTGCATTCTAGACTTGAGTTGCCTTCATTTATTAAGGGGGATCTTTGTTTGCAATGCAGTGTTTACCCTTTAAGTCTTTGCGTTTAGGATAAGAAGTAAAATGGCCGATGACAAAGATAACATGCAAGATGATAAATCAGGCTCCGATGTGGAAGATGAAAATGAAGACAAGTCTTCGGTTGGTGATATGCCCATGGAAGCGGAGTTGCTTGGCAACAAGTTGCTGAGCGATGAAGAAGAAGAAGATGACGGTGAGCACAAAGATGGAATAGATACATTTCAAGGCTATGGTTCGGCTCTTTCGGCTCTTCCGCCAACTGTCATGTCATTTGAGGAAAACCAGTTTGAAGTTTCTTCAAGCCCTGCCTTTCATGAACTAGACAAAGTAAGTGCTGCTATTCATTACTTTGAGTGTTAGCCAGTTGTTTTTGCTGCTATTTGAATTTTGTATTTGAATTGCTATGTTCTAGCTCTCTCTCTAACTCTGGGGAAGGGTCAGCCAAACAGATCCTTTCTCTCCACTTATTTCTGTTTCCAGTGTCCTCCTTCTTTAGTTTGGGTGGTTTGAGGCCCTGTTGGATCACTTCCCTCCATCTCTTCCTCTGTCTTCCCTGACTGCAGTGTCCATGAATTTCTGCATTCAGAATTCCTTTTGAGGTAGCTGTTGAGTTCAATGAGTCATTGAACTGAGTTGAGTTGAATTGAAGGCCTCTGCAATGAGATCTTTTGTTTTGTTATGCTTCACCTGATCTTATTATACCTAACCTAACCCACCGTAGCCTGACTTCTGGTTTCTCTGACCTTTAGGAGTTTGACCCGGCTTCTCCAATGGTTTATGATTTTTGACTGCGTTTTGACTTGAAGCAACCATCGATTGATACCTTGGGCATTATGATAACGGCACTGTAGAAGTCTTTAGGTTAGATTAGATTAGATACACAGTCTTCTCTGTTTCAAATTTAGCTTATGTTCAGAATCTTATAAAATCTAACAAATGCTTGATTTTGTTTACTGTCTAAATAGATCTGAACAAGTAGTTGACTGTGAATTTAAAATCTTAAATATCTGTCAGCTTTTCAGAGAAGGCCTTCTGACTGGAACACAAGTGGCTCTACTAAAATCCAAATACACAGAACTTCATGACTTAGTGAGGAGGTAAAAAACAGCTTCTTCATTTTTATATGTAAAAAAATAATTTTTGGAATTGATTTGCCTATCAGTGCTTCCATTTCTTAACAGTTATTGATAAATGTTATCACATTACTTTTGCTTTGTCTTAATGAATTAAAGAATTTACAGAATTTTTTCTAAATTGCAATGAATTGTAACATTAAAAGTACATTTTAAAAAGATTTAACATTAATAATGAGCTAGTTAGTTTTGGAGTTGGATGAGTATGTAAACATTACTGGATATAATATTTATGCAGTTGATAATTTCAAGAACCTCTAAAGAATATTGCACCGGAAAGGCTCAGTGATGCTAGTGTCCAGTTGGTGTCCAGTTGGTGTCCAGTTGGTGTCCAGTTGGTGTCCAGTTGGTGTCCAGTTGATGTCCAGTTGGTGTCCAGTTGATGTCCAGTTGGTGTCCAGTTGGTGTCCAGTTGATGTCCAGTTGGTGTCCAGTTGATGTCCAGTTGGTGTCCAGTTGATGTCCAGTGGTGTCCAGTTTACTAGAATGCCCAATCATTAGGGGAGGCTCGAACCCGTACTCTATGCATTACGGGCCAAGCACTCTGTCCAGTCGGCTACCGTGACCTACCCCGGTACATACAAGCCATGCACTCTAACCAGTCGGCTACCATGCCTCGCAATTACAGACCCAGCTACCACTTAGCTTGTAAACTTGACAGACCAGCATTTTTTCTAGTTCTTTTTTCTCATTACACCCCAGACCACACTATTAATTCGCCTCCTCCAACTTGAAATCCCGGATTTAGCACTGGCAATTATGTTTTATTTCACTCCATCAGCAATCGTGTGAAGGAGCAAGCACTGCTTCAGCAGGCCAAAGACTATACCAATCAGCTGGAAAGGCAGAAATTGGAGCTGGACCAGGCAGAGAATTTTCCCGAGAACTGCAACACTGAGGTGTCAAAGCTTCGGCAGCAGCTGCTTCGATGCGGAAACGAACTGAAGCAGACAGAAGAGAGATGTGAACAACTGGCCTATAACATCCAGTGGTACACGAGAAACTCATCAGCTTTCCCTCGTATAACAGACCTCTACCAAATGATATAATTTAATTCATTTTGATACTGTTGTACTATATAATATACAGTATTTATGGATATACGTTGATTATATATATATATATATATATATATATATATAAATTACATGTTATGATATATTTATCATAACATGTAATAATCTACCATATAATAATTCTTATTTTATTTTGATATTTATTCTGTAATGTATGTAGTGCAATATAATGTAGTTTAAAACATTAAATTACCCAGTTTAATTATAAGAAATAAATTACTGAATTTACATTTTGCATGTGTTTCTTTTCTAAAGTTTTCCTCTTGAAGCTGTGAAATAATTGTAAAAGTGTAAGTTGTGAAGCATCTAAGAAGTTTTCCTTGAACTGTTATGTGATATAATTTTAATTTGAGATATATATATCTATATAAGCTTCAGTATATATATATATAAGATTGTGATATATATATATATATAATCTCTAATTTCTCCATACAGTGGTAGCACTAAAAAACGAAAACACGAGAAATAAGAAAAACAGCAAATTTATAAGGAGGTCATACCAGCCTGTTATTGTGTACAACTGACTGTGGCTTTATGGCCTTTTGAACTTTTTGAGTTGTTCCAGCTTCCAAACATTCTCTTACCCTAAATTCTCCTCTTTAGCAAGCTGAAGGTTCTTTTAAATAATCTTTGTAAAATTCTATTGAACATTTTTCCTACAGCTTGGAAGAAGATCGAAGACTACTAGAGAAGGAATATAACAGAATGCCTAAACAAGGGGTGAGTGCTGTAGTACTTTTCTACCAGTAAAATGGCAGTAATACTTGTGCCTTATAACTCCACGTACCTGCTACCGTGAGGATAGCCAGGAAGGGTAGCCTGGAAGGGTAGCTGGGAAAGATAGTCAGAAAGGGTATTGGCAGCTGGGATTGGTTGCTGGCATGTCTATAGTAGCTGCCCATTCAAATGGGCAGCATTGGTGAAGGATCTCACCCGATCAATTTGTTTGCTAAATGAGCAGGGTCAAGGCCATATGGTACCTATATAAAACCGTATACATTTACATTTACTTTCCTATGCAAAGTAATGTTACTGTTCCACTTTTCATGTGCAGTTTTGTTCCTTGATGAATTTAGTTAGATTAATATCATTGTTTGACTACTCATTCGTAATGAACCCATGACCCCTTACGTGCAAAGCAGGCACTAGACTGCTGAGCCACACTTGGGATATAACTACCGGTAGTAATCTACATCCTCTGACATAGGTGCAGTGATTCTTGCTCAGATTAAATGTCATCAGAACCACTTAAAACTCATGTCATGTCATACGATAGTCATGTTGTGTCATGAGATATGTCGTGTCGTGTCATGTGATGTCGTGTTTAATTTCAGGAAATAGAAAAGAAGCAGGAAGATCTAAAACAAGGAAACACGGATTTAAGAAAAGAAATTAATCAACGAAAGTCGGAGACAAAGACCCTGAAAGAAGATCTCGATAATAACAATCGCCAGATTCAGCTGCGTGAGAAAGAAATCGAAGGAATCGTGGAACAGATGCAGAGACTCAAGGTTTTTACTACTTTACGCAGCATTTGTACTCGTAATCAGAAATTTATATAGTGGCAGTTTCTAGCCTCCCTATAGATCTGCATGTCCTTCGCATATCTCCGATGAAAACAGCCTAACCAACGGATTAAGTAGAGCCCAACCAGTTTATTTCAGTGTGGCAGTAAGACAGTATAAGGACATGAGGAACTTGTCTATGGAGTATTTATCATTCCTGAGGTTACAAATCAATTTCTGGAAAGGCATAAACAGATTAATCTCACGGGTAGTGTAATCATGAATATTCGATAACCTGCCAGCAGAACGACGGTCGTTCAGCTCAGCTGTCAATCAAGCCATCATCATCAGGTTTAAGTAGGATTTCACTCAATCTATTATTAATCATGCTTTTATAGTTCACGTTTTCTTGAGTGGTTCACGATAGGATTGCAGCTTCCTGTAGAAGAGCGGTCCCATAAACCAATCGCTAGAGTCGGCCATGGATGTCAGGTGTTAACAACTTTATTTTCACAGCCTGATCAGAATATAAGGGTCAGTCTACTCCCTCACAGCCTGAACTTCCCTCTGATAGTGTGTAGTTGATGTACTTATTTTGTAGCTGAGTTCACTATGGGAAAAAGTGAAACAGAAATCATGAAACGTCTTTTTCTGCAGCTCCCAGAACCAGAGTTTATTGGTAGAGACTTGAATTTGTATAATTTGGCTATGTATGCTGCAATATTTAATGTAAATATTTTACTGTTTCTTTATTAAATATGCCGTGCTATGCCGATCAGTGATTCTGACAGTTTTTGCGGTGTAGCCACTAATACTTTGTGTGTCTCAGGTTTTCTACAGTAGCATTTTATGTGATGATCGTTTTTCAGTCGGATCTTGTTGCCGCAAACGCTGTTCCGAATCAGATCTCAAAAGAATCTGACAAACTTCTTAGGCAAAAATAGTAAGTAAAGAACTGTGATTAAGCAGAAGAAAGGATACAGAACGCTATGACTATGATAATTACACTTAATTGATTACATAATTACATAATTAATCATGAGCATCATCTATCATTTAATCATTTAATTGATTACATAATTACATAATTAACCATAAGCATCATCTATCATTATTACACTTAATTAATTACATAATTGCATAATTAATCGTAAACATCATCTGTCATAATTACACTTCACTTTGCTGTTCATCACTATAAGTGTAAATAACACACTAGAAATGCAGTTTTGTATTGCATTGTGTATTAATGTATTGTATTGTGTCTTCAATATCATGGACTGAATTATCTTTCAACCAGTTATTACAGAAGAAGCAAATGGTACAGAATTATTAGTATTTCTGCATTTATATGGCGCCACTATCTAATGACTTGGCATCAGTTGATGATGCCGAGCAGTTGTGAGTGAAGGAGTTGCTGAAGGACCCTACACAGTAACCATCTTGGGGAGTTTCGAACCCGTACTCTCTGCGTTACAAGCCGAGCACTCTTTCCAGTAGGCTACCGTGCTGCACAAAATTGTCCGTGGTGCATCCAACTCTTGGCTTGAGGATGGTTGAAGACAAGACAAGACATACAGTATAAAATATGAAATGTCTAAAATTTATAAAATATATAAAATAAAAACATGTATGAAATGTTTAACCGTAAAATGCAAATAAATGTGAAATAATTACTCTGATCAGTGAAACAGACAAGAAGGTGAAGGAAGTCGATGTTGAGATAAAGCAGCTGGAGACGGAGCTTCAGAACCTGCAGTCGCGTCTGACTCTGTTGGAAGACGAGAAGAAGTTTCTCGATCGAGATGCAAGGGAGTCTGGATTAATCCATGCGGATCGAGAGAAAAATCTCCAGATTCTGATGAAAGACTACGAATATGCAAAGAATCGAGAGACTGACCTATTAGTCGATAAGTAAGATATAGGATTTTGTCTACTATCTGAGAAGTAAGAACTTTGATGTAACAGTTGATGAGTAAGATAAAGGATATTAGCTATTAATTGGTAAACAAGATGTACTAGTTAATTAGTACAATATTATTATTATTATGAAAACTTTTAACGTGCGCAAAGACAGAAATGCGAATCGGAGGCGCTGATAGTCAGTCACTAGGTGAAAAGAGTTAGATATCCAGATGTTTGAAAGCCAGTGAGAAATAGTGAGTTTTCAGGCGTTTCTTGAAGGAAGAAAAGGAGTTCGAGCTTTGAAGAAACATTGGTGGATGGTTCCATTCCTTTGGAGCATGGATTGTATCTGTTAGTTGATAAGTAAGATAGTGTTGTGCAGTGTGCTGCATCTTTCATAATTACATTATCTTACCTTACCTTATCTTACCTTACCTGCTTACATTACCTTACCTTTCATTACCTTGTCTAGGACGAAGTTGGACTTGAATTTGAAGCACCTCCAACTGGAGAAGGCCAACGTTCACGAGATCCATTCGAGAAAAGTCCGTGAGAAAGACCATGACCTTCGAGAGTTCAAAAAGGCGGAACTTAAGCTGAAGATTGCGCAGGATGCTTTCAGCCACTCAAAACAGACTTATGACAAGGTCAAGCAACAGGTCAGTAGGTCAAGCAACAGGTCAATAGGTCAAGCAACTGGTCAATAGGTCAAGCAACAGGTCAGTGGAGCAACAACAATGCCTTCTGTCTCCAATCAGCACGTTTAGCTGTTTTAATTTGTTACATTTATTGTTTGGGTGAAAAATGACAACAATCCTAATCGTAATTCCGAGATTTCTACAGCGTTTAACGAAAGCCACATCACAGGGACCAGCTTATTCACAGTAGCTCAGTCAAAACAAACTCGATAGGCAAAAAGGTTCGGTTCCAGGTCAAGATCCAAAAGTCAGGCAGAGAGACTTCAGGGTAGCTGCGGTGGGTGGTGTTTGGAATTGGATCATTGTTAGCATCCAGATCTACGTGGAAATTTAGTCATGTTGTGCAGATTTCAGATTGATGTTTTAAGGTCGACGCTTCGGCAAAATGAAGCTTCAAGACCCCTAAATAAACCTGTGTTAGATGTGGTCAAGTTAGTTTGTAATTTTTAATGAAAGATTGCATTTTCCAACCTACATGTAGCCTGGTTACAGTTCTTCATTTTTGAAGGCCTCAGTTCTTTACCATAAGTCATACATATGTAATAGCAGAAATGCATTATCTTTGTTTTAATGCAGAAGCTAACTGGATTAGGTAGCATGATTGGTCACCATAGGCATAAGTGGCAGACTGGAAATGCATTGTTGCATTTTTATTCTACTGTATTGTGCTATCTTCTTATGAAAACCTCAAGCCTTGCCTGAGTGTGGCAACCATGAGAAGCTCTTTCCAGCTCAGCTGTGTAATTTCCTCAACTGCTGCCTAGTTTAGTTTATTAGATTATAAAATTAACAAGAAGTAAAAAGAAATGAAATGCTGCTTTTGGTCAACAGATGGATAGCTTACCAGATGACGACAGTGAACTGGTGAAGAAGAAAGCTGAGCTGACGAAAGAAGTTGGTCAGTTGCGCCGTGCTCTTGAAAACCAGGTAGGCAACAAAGTTTAAGTTATTAATTTCTCTTGTAATCGTAATCGTTAGCCTGAGATTTCTACAATGCCCAACGAGAGAATAATTAAACACTTGCTATTTATCTGTTCCTCTGGTTAAAAAATGTGTTATATGCTGTTTTATTTTCGTCCAGTCTGGATTGACAGCAGTGGAACAGATTAAAATCGAGCAGAGCGTGGCCGAAGAAGAACGTCTGCTTTATGAACAGAGTGACCTTCGCATCGAAGTTGTTGAACTGACCCGATTGGCAGCCATAAAGGTAGGTCAACAGAGCCTCATTTTTAATACAAGTCAAGTTTCAAGTCAGCCTTTGATGGTTTTGGAGGTTCTACAGTCAAATGTAAATTAAATGTACATGTTTTTCTATAGCAGCCATATAGCCTTGAGCCTGCTCAATTTTTATGAATTTATTCACCACCGCTGTCAAGTGTGAGAATAGTCATGTGATAATCATGTGAATTGTCATCACCGTGTTTGTAGGGTAAAGTTGCTGTAGTGATAATGATGTTAGTTATGTGTATGTATGTGAGAGGTTATCCTTTTGTGCTGATATATCTTACATCAAAAATCTTTGGCAGCCGCATCACTTTGCCCATGCTTGGCCTTTAGCTAGCCAGTAATTGTCACTAATGGCACAGTGTGGGCCCAGTGAGCATGGCTGTCTAGGTTCAAAATTAGTTTCATGAATTAATGTATGTTTAATATATTTTAACATAAATGTAACAATTGTTCTAAACGATCTGCACCTTGTAATGCACTTGTCAGATGCCAAAAAACTACACATTCACTCGCATATTCAACCTTTTCTTATGCTCTGATAGAAGGTTAGGGTCGCTGTTACTCTGTTAGTTTGGCGGCTTCTTAGTGTTATATATGAAACTCCTGGTCTTTACTTTACAACTGCTATTCTGTATTTCACATATGCTAAACGTAGAGAGATGAAAGCATCCAGAAAGTGCGAGATCTGATGAGGGCCGAACAGAATTTTCGTGAGGCCAAGGATGAACTCAAGGCCAAACAAGTCATCATCGAAGACCACAAGAAAAAAGACCAAGAAATGCAAATCAGGTGAATTATTAATTAATTAATCAAGTTATTGTTAAACTTTATAATGACTGTAAATGTTATTCAACAGATGGCAGTAACAGTAAAGAACTTTTTAGTCCATTTGCTAGAGGACTTGGCTGGACTCTTAGTTATGTTTCGTTCACCTGTATTAATAGTACACCAGGAACTCCTCATAACATGCTTCGTTAAGACACGAATCCTGATATAACCCAGTTGGGGTCGTAACATGCTTCGTTAAGAAACGAATCCTGATATAACCCAGTTTGGGTCATGGACCCCAAATTTAGTTAAGCTATAGAAAATGATGTCATTGTTACGCATCTTCTTTATAAGTCAGTTCTTAATACAATTAACAAAACTCAAAACTACAAACACTTGTCTTTCATAGATCATATCCTGACTTCTTATCTCTCTTTCCGCTCCAATCCCAAACATCACCCACTGTAGCTGCCACGCTGTCTCTCTGTCTGACTTTTGGATCTTGACCCGGAACCCAACTTTTTTGCCTATCGATTTGGTTTTTATTGAGCTATGAATAAGCTGGTCCCTGTAACGTGGCTTTCGTTGGGGGCTGTATAAATCTTGAGATTATGATTACAGTGAATTTCAGGCATAATAAATGTTTCGAAACACGTCTTTAGTTTTGCGTGGTGGCCTTGTTGCTTTTCACAGACTGAAGGAGTTTGCGAAGATGTACGACGTCATTAAGAACGAGCGGAACAAGTGTGTCAGTCTCATCCAGATCAGCACTCAGAAAGCAGCCGAGATGCGTGAGAAAATCAAAATCCTCCAAAACGAAATGGAAATTCTGCGCACAACAGTTGCCCAGAAGGATCGGTAATTTTCAGTCACACTCTAGATATATGTATGTATGTATCACTAAATTTGTATAGCGCCTTTTAAGTAAATCACAAAGGTACTGCAGCATGGCTACCTAATGAACTCTAAAGACGAACGTCTTGAGACGGGCAGGAAATGTTTCCTGAACTGTTGAACAGATGGCGCCTCATAAATTTCTGCTGGCAGATCTGTGACTGAATGATGAAAATAACAAAAATAGTGACAATGATAATAATAATGTGTAGTAAAATTTAGTTCTTTCATTCATTTATTCCTTCAGAACATTTATATAGCTCCTCTTCAAAATACCTACTTATAAGTGCTCCCAGCCAAGTCCTGGCAAAAGAGGACTGTTTTGTCTTTTCTTTACTTTTTAATATTTATTCCCTTTTAGTTATTTATTATAACTTATTTGTTTAAGTGTTTACTAACATACTTGTCTAGTTTTTGCACATTTTCCTAATTATTATTTTTTGAATTAAATGAGGCTGCAGTAATAATAAAAAATAATTAGACTTCATAAAAATACCTTCATTAAAAGGCACTTTCTTTATGCTATTCTGCTGCATGCATGTGTTTTATGATGAAGTATTTTCTGTGCAATTTGTTATCCTGAAGGCAACTACAGAAACACAGACTGAAGCACTCCAACGCGATCATCGTTCGTGATAGTTTGCGCAACGAGGTCTCAAAGCAGACCCACATTCACTCAGAACTTCGCGAAAAGGATGACCAACAGCGAATCGATATCTCGAAACTTGAGCTGCTCATAAAGCACGCAGAACAGCAGATGGTTGACCTTCGGAAGCGTTTTGAAGCGGAGTTGAAAAAGCGAGATGCCAGGTTGGTAATGTTACTCAGAAAATAGGAACTTCTTGAACTGCCATTGATTGCATTTGATTTGCTAACACTGCTGCGCTGTGCTGTGCCTTCTCAACCAGTGGCACCATCTAACTAGAGGGGTGTCATTCTAGGGAGATGGTTACTAGCAAGAAAAAGAAGAAGAAGAAGAATATGAATAAGAGGAAGAAGAAGAAGAGGAGGAGGAAGAGGAGCAGGAAGAGGAGGAAGAAGAAGAGAAAAAGAAGAAGAAGAAGAAGAAGGAGGAGGAGGAGGAGGAGAAGAAGAAGAAGAAAGAACAGCAGCAACAACAATAGCAAGAAGAACAAGAACAAGAAAATTCGTATGATGCAACAATAGAGTTCAGGCCAAAGAAGGTGGCAGTGCACATTGCTCGAAAGATTAAATGTGACAACCAAAGGAAATCTTAAAAAGACATGTGTTGAACCTTGATTTGAGGGTGAGAGACTTTGACAATAATGATTTGAGGAGAGTGAAACTTGGCATCTTCAGGGAAGCTGATACAGGAAGTCCAGCCAACACAGAGGTGCTTCCAAGCTGGTTCCACTGCCCTTTAACCAAAGGTGCTGCATGCACATTTTGTCGAGATATGAAAACACTCTGTCAATGCAGGTTGCTGCCACCACATAAATTTATGGACGGTCCATAAAACATTGGCCAAAATTGGATGAGTCCATTAGATTTGCAAAACTTTTTTTTGATGCACTAAAGTTGATTTATTTTTATTTTCAACAGAGGTGTACAACTGCTAAATTTGGAAGATGAACTTTGCATCTTTTATGAAAAACTTAACATTCAAGGTACGGATTTCATAACTTCATCAACAAACCCAAACCAGTACGTGAGTAAACAAGAGAAAAATAACACAGGCAAGTTATCAAGTAAGTAAGTATCTGAGTTAGCATTTCACTGAAAAATTAATGGCTTCCTAGTACAACATACTTAGCAAACCAACAGCGGCCACAAACACTCCTAGCTTCATAAGCTAGCTCTAAAGGTGTACTAAATACAGGTCATATGGGTCATGCAGGTGTTAATTAGCATAGCTCAAAACGCCAATAACTTTGCTTGCCTGCTCAGAAGGTTCAGCCTGCTTAAAAATGGTCCTATGGGTCATACATGTGTTAACAGAGTTCCTAATGTTGCCATGGAAGATGGGTAGAGGATGACAAATTTACTGTGGAAAATAAAGAAGGAAACCGAGTCAGAATCAAAACATAAACCAAAAAGACATGCAAAATGCCAGAAAAGTACATGGAAATGTGAAAAACCATTAAAATCAGAAGAATGAAAAATTAAACAACGTAATAAACAAGTTATAATTAATAGTTATTAATATTATTATGAAACAATACTTGATATTGCTTCCAAAGATAGCATTATAATGAGTTTCCAGTGTTTTTTGATTTTGGTGCATAGAAACATAAATAACATTAAAATCAGACGAATAAAAGTCAAACAACGCAATAAACACATAATTATGATAATTATAATTATTATTAATGTTATTATGAAATTATACTTGATACAGCTTTCAGAGATAGCATTATGATGAGTTTCCAATGTGCTTTGATTTGATGGAATGAACCTGAGGCCTAAAACGGCTGAAGAAAGACCTGAATGCATCTTGTGAATGTCACTTGTTTAGATCAGATGGTTAAAGATGGAAATGTTCAGCTTAGCGGCAAGGAGGAGGAGATACGACTGCGCAAGATTAACCTCATGGAGACGAAGCGACAGGTTGAGCTGCTGAGGAAGAATCTGCGAGACAAGCGTACCACAGAACAGGAACTGGTGACCTTACAGATTCAGGTCTGTCATTATACGGAAGAATCCTGATGACAAGAATTTGTTTATAATCTAATCTACTAATGACTTCTGTATTTGGTTTGATCTTTTGGGTCGCCCAACAACGTATGTGGAACAGCCTTCCAGCATCTGTTCGGGAGTGTCTACGCTTTCAAAATACACCAACAATTGACATCATCATCATCATCATCCTCTTCATCGTCATCATATCATTATCATACCATCATCATAGCATTGTATCATAATCATATTATGATCATCAGTCATCATCATCATCATATTATAATCATCATAATCATCAGCAATTAATATTGGAAAGCACCCTACAAGTGCCTTGCTACTTAATGATGCTATATCAATTGTCATTTTTACGATTACAATTATGAATATAATTACTGTTCTTGCCTAATCTGTTTATGATATTGCACAAATCTGTTCATGTGATCTGGTATTCTAATGTTCCAGCTTGCACAGTGTCAGGATCGAATGATGGAACTGGAACAGCAGGTGGAGAATCCGAATGCAAAGAACAGAGCACGACTGATCGAAGGAAAAGATCCAGAACCGCTAGAACTTCAGAAAATGATCGAAAAGGTGGGAGGGACAAGCTTTGGCAAAGGAACTGTCTAAACTCTTGAACTGGTGTTGAGTAATAGTTTCAGTTTCTTAACTTGAAATAAATCATAGAAATAATTTGTTTGAATTTCCCCACTTATGTTGCTTATGCCCACGGCAGCTTCCCCATGGATCTGCCGGTCCTTCTGGCCAGAGATGCTGCACTAGAAAAAAGATCACTTTATCGGGGACTCAGCTGGGAGAACCTCTGTGTAGAGTTAGAGAAGGTGCACTATATAAATGCTCTGAGTGAATGAACGAATCTTCCATGCTGCTTCCATGCTGTATTGAACTATGTCTACGATCTACTTGACCTACGTGTTCCCCAGTGTTTCTGGGTCGTTGGGCTGGGAGCGCCTCTGATGAGTATACCTTGAAGTGGCGCTTTATAAATTCTTAATTGCGATTACGATTACAACCACTGTTGGTTGAGGGTCATTCTATATGTCTTGCCTTTGTTTTTTGGCTTTGCATCTTCCTTTATTTGTTTGCTGTGTTGTGTATTCAATTATGTGTCCATCCATGCCTGCAATTCCTTGCTCAGCTGATGGACATGTGGCATGTTAACAAATGCATTACTTACTTACTTACTTACTTATTAAGCCGTTTTTCTGACTGCAGCTGGAAGAACGCCTCGCTACGAAGGAGGAACGTTCTCTGGAGCTTCAGTTTGTCTTCGAACAAATCTGTCGTCTGATTGATCGTGCGGAAGGGGAAGTTAAAGCAGGAAAGACGCACACTCTGACTGTTGCTGAGCAGGTGACAAAACACTCACTGCTGGCCTGGTTAGCTACTTCAGTATGCGCGTATGCCAAGGAAGCCTCTTTGCATGAGGATCCCCGGTTCGTGTCCCGGTCGTAGCTTACTTCAGAGATTTGAATCTCAGGCGAACATGATCTGTGCATTGGGACCTTAAATGGCTTGTAGCGATGGTGAAAGATCTCATCCAAAATGGTCGAGGTCATACAGTCGCTATAGAAAAATATGTACAGTTTACAATGTTTTACTAATATCTTTTCGGATTTACAGCTCTGCTTGTGAATGAGGAAATTGTCGTCACTTGACATGTCATGTTGTAAGGTTATTAAATAAAATGCCAATACTTTTCAGAGCTTATGATTTTAGAAGCCTTGGTGTTTAAGTTTCGCTATTTCATGTCATTGCATTTTTAATTATTGTTATTATCTTCATTAACATTTTATCCTCAGCCTCATTATTATAACTATTTTTATAATAATTGTTTTTATTTGCTCCAAGGTATGTATGCCAATACTTTTCAGATCATGATTAGCATGCTTATGATTTTAGAAGCCTTGGTGAATTTCAAAAGCTATGGCTACAAAGATATTGGCTGAGGGCATCCAAAAGTATTTTGATTGTTTATAGTTAGCTGTTTGTTTATTAGATATTTATTAGATATTTGTATAGATATTTATTGTTCAGCTGCTAAACCTGCAGAGGTTATTATTATTATGATTATTATTATTGTTATTATTGTTATTACTATTACTGTTAAGATTAGAACTGAGTAGGGAGTGACTTTTGGATTATGACTTGGCGCTGAGCTTGGCCCCGCCTGTCTCACCAATTTTCTGTTTGACTGAACACCGGTGTTGTAGCTGGCTTACACGACTTAGCTTTTTGGACGCTGAAGAAATGTTCAGTTTGCAATTATTAGTAATTTTAACAGCAAATTGTATATGGTTTATGGTTTCAGGTGAACCAAGTGAATGCTAAACTAAAACATGTGACCCAGAAGCAGATGGCTTGTGTTGCGGAGTTGGCCATGCTCCAGGCCGAGTCTTTCCAGCTCCAGCAGCAGGTTCGGACGAAGGAGAATGTGCTGGAACAGTGTCACATCCGACTCGAAAAAGGAGAAGCACCAATGGAGGAAATGGAGGCCGAGTGGTTTCAAATGGTGCGTGGTGAACAAAGACGTTTGGCTGACCGAGATTCACTGCAAATCGTAAGTATTCCACCTCCTAAAGAACGTCATTCATTGCAAATCATAAGTATTCCACGTCCTAAAGAATGTAATTCATTGCAAATCGTAAGTATTCCATGTCCTAAAGAACATCATTCATTGCAAATCATAAGTATTCCACGTCCTAAAGAACGTCATTCATTGCAAATCGTAAGTATTCCACGTCCTAAAGAACGTCATTCATTGCAAATCATAAGTATTCCACGTCCTAAAGAATGTAATTCATTGCAAATCGTAAGTATTCCATGTCCTAAAGAACATCATTCATTGCAAATCGTAAGTATTCCACGTCCTAAAGAACATCATTCATTGCAAATCATAAGTATTCCACGTCCTAAAGAATGTAATTCATTGCAAATCGTAAGTATTCCATGTCCTAAAGAACATCATTCATTGCAAATCATAAGTATTCCACGTCCTAAAGAACGTCATTCATTGCAAATCGTAAGTATTCCACGTCCTAAAGAACGTCATTCATTGCAAATCATAAGTATTCCACGTCCTAAAGAATGTAATTCATTGCAAATCGTAAGTATTCCATGTCCTAAAGAACATCATTCATTGCAAATCGTAAGTATTCCACGTCCTAAAGAACGTCATTCATTGCAAATCGTAAGTATTCCACGTCCTAAAGAATGTAATTCATTGCAAATCGTAAGTATTCCATGTCCTAAAGAACATCATTCATTGCAAATCGTAAGTATTCCACGTCCTAAAGAACGTCATTCATTGCAAATCGTAAGTATTCCACGTCCTAAAGAACGTCATTCATTGCAAATCGTAAGTATTCCACGTCCTAAAGAACGTCATTCATTGCAAATCGTAAGTATTCCATGTCCTAAAGAACATCATTCATTGCAAATCGTAAGTATTCCACGTCCTAAAGAACGTCATTCATTGCAAATCGTAAGTATTCCACGTCCTAAAGAATGTAATTCATTGCAAATCGTAAGTATTCCATGTCCTAAAGAACATCATTCATTGCAAATCATAAGTATTCCACGTCCTAAAGAACGTCATTCATTGCAAATCGTAAGTATTCCACGTCCTAAAGAACGTCATTCATTGCAAATCGTAAGTATTCCACGTCCTAAAGAACGTCATTCATTGCAAATCGTAAGTATTCCATGTCCTAAAGAACATCATTCATTGCAAATCGTAAGTATTCCATGTCGTAAAGAACGTCATTCACTGCAGATTCGTAAGTATTCCATGTCCTAAAGAACGTCATTCATTGCAAATCGTAAGTATTCCACGTCCTAAAGAACGTCATTCATTGCAAATCATAAGTATTCCACGTCCTAAAGAACGTCATTCATTGCAAATCATAAGTATTCCACATCCTAAAGAATGTAATTCATTGCAAATCGTAAGTATTCCATGTCCTAAAGAACATCATTCATTGCAAATCATAAGTATTCCACGTCCTAAAGAACGTCATTCATTGCAAATCGTAAGTATTCCACGTCCTAAAGAACGTCATTCATTGCAAATCATAAGTATTCCACGTCCTAAAGAATGTAATTCATTGCAAATCGTAAGTATTCCATGTCCTAAAGAACATCATTCATTGCAAATCGTAAGTATTCCACGTCCTAAAGAACGTCATTCATTGCAAATCGTAAGTATTCCACGTCCTAAAGAATGTAATTCATTGCAAATCGTAAGTATTCCATGTCCTAAAGAACATCATTCATTGCAAATCATAAGTATTCCACGTCCTAAAGAACGTCATTCATTGCAAATCGTAAGTATTCCACGTCCTAAAGAACGTCATTCATTGCAAATCGTAAGTATTCCACGTCCTAAAGAACGTCATTCATTGCAAATCGTAAGTATTCCATGTCCTAAAGAACATCATTCATTGCAAATCGTAAGTATTCCATGTCGTAAAGAACGTCATTCACTGCAGATTCGTAAGTATTCCATGTCCTAAAGAACGTCATTCATTGCAAATCGTAAGTATTCCACGTCCTAAAGAACGTCATTCATTGCAAATCGTAAGTATTCCATGTCCTAAAGAACGTCATTCATTGCAAATCATAAGTATTCCATGTCCTAAAGAACATCATTCATTGCAAATCGTAAGTATTCCACGTCCTAAAGAACGTCATTCATTGCAAATCGTAAGTATTCCATGTCCTAAAGAACGTCATTCATTGCAAATCGTAAGTATTCCATGTCCTAAAGAACGTCATTCACTGCAGATTCGTAAGTATTCCATGTCCTAAAGAACATCATTCATTGCAAATCGTAAGTATTCCACGTCCTAAAGAACGTCATTCATTGCAAATCATAAGTATTCCACGTCCTAAAGAACGTCATTCATTGCAAATCGTAAGTATTCCATGTCCTAAAGAACATCATTCATTGCAAATCATAAGTATTCCACATCCTAAAGAATGTAATTCATTGCAAATCGTAAGTATTCCATGTCCTAAAGAACATCATTCATTGCAAATCGTAAGTATTCCATGTCGTAAAGAACGTCATTCACTGCAGATTCGTAAGTATTCCATGTCCTAAAGAATGTCATTCATTGCAAATCGTAAGTATTCCATGTCCTAAAGAACATCATTCATTGCAAATCGTAAGTATTCCACGTCCTAAAGAACGTCATTCATTGCAAATCGTAAGTATTCCATGTCCTAAAGAACATCATTCATTGCAAATCGTAAGTATTCCACGTCCTAAAGAATGTCATTCATTGCAAATCGTAAGTATTCCACGTCCTAAAGAACGTCATTCATTGCAAATCGTAAGTATTCCATGTCCTAAAGAACAAATCATAAGTATTCCACGTCCTAAAGAATGTAATTCATTGCAAATCGTAAGTATTCCATGTCCTAAAGAACATCATTCATTGCAAATCGTAAGTATTCCACGTCCTAAAGAACGTCATTCATTGCAAATCGTAAGTATTCCACGTCCTAAAGAACGTCATTCCATTAAAGAATGTAATTCATTGCAAATCGTAAGTATTCCATGTCCTAAAGAACATCATTCATTGCAAATCGTAAGTATTCCACGTCCTAAAGAACGTCATTCATTGCAAATCGTAAATATAACACCTTCTAAAGAACGTCATTCATTGCAAATCGTAAGTATTCCACCTCCTACAGAACGTCATGCAAGCTTGCAGTGATGAATGAGTAAAGTGAACAATCAGTCCAGATGAAATTTAACTGTAATAGAAAGAACTAGGTTAAAACTAATGATAAAAGTTCAAAAGCTGTCTTTTTTGGATAGCATTTTCAGAGTGGTATTTTCCAATGGTATGTTTATAGATGACTGAGCAGGAAGCCGTGTTCAGTCTGCCTGACGGATCAATCACCACAGCCGAGCCTCGCCCCAATGCCTACATACCAGACGAGGAGCACGAACTGCCAATACCTCGACCCTATGGCAAACACGCACCATTCAGACCATCGGAGCCTGGATCGACTATGCGACACATTCGTAAACCGATACCAAAGCCAATCGAGATTTAGACCTCGTTACTGATCAATATATTTTTCTGAATTGCTTTTGGCATCTGCCTGTTGTTGTGTCATGTGATAGCGATCATCGTACAAGGTTTCTGCTTCAGTTTTATGTGAACTACGGAGCTAATGTGACAAAGGCGATATTTTTTCACATTTTTGCCGCACAGTAAGTCCCTGTCAGGGAAAGTGATTTAGGGCTTCAAAGCATGAACCTACTTTTCTGAGAATTTCGTATGCATTCTTTCACAATGCGATTTTATTTACCTGATGTTGCTGTTTGTACAGTGTTCTATTTTTGAGACGGGGTGTACATTTTAGTTGCCCTTTATCCTTTAGACCCAGAGGGTTAATCATCTGTTGGATAATCCTGCTCTTTCAGTTTGTTCTTAAGCTCTAAATCCTTTGTACAGAATTCTAGGTTGAAGGATGCGTCATTTGGTTGATGGACAGTGGTTGCTGTTTTTCTATCGGGCATTGTTTCCAGAGTGGAGATATTGTTTTAACATGGCCCTTCATATAGGACCATGGACCTAGTTTTAACGTGGTCCTTCGTGTAAGGCCACGGACATTGTAGTTACATGGTCCTTCGTGTTACTGTCGAGTTCTGCACCTTAGCGAGGGGTTAGTTTTTCTCTTACAGCTTCTGACTTCTCCCACATCCTTCTTTATATTCTAATTACTTCTGTAATGCTTTGTAATCATGCAGAAACATTAGTCAGCGGCAGAGCAAAACTTACTCGCTACCCAGCATTTTCATTTTTGACCAGTTCTTCAGTGTCCCAGAACGGCACCTGCTTTCGTTCCATGGTTATGTACATGTATGTTCATTTATGTGTTGAATATCTATTTAAAGAAATGTGTAAATATATGTGCATCCAAGCTTGACAAGAAATCAAAGTGCAGGCAGAAGTTAACTTGGAGCTTACATTGATTCCTCACCAGTATTGACTGTCGGTTGTTTCAGCTGGTTTTTATCGATAAACTTGTTACGTATTTTTTCAGAGTAATATACAGTGCATATATACATATGTTCATTTAGCCTTAAAGTTTCTGCTGATTATGTCATGCTTTCAATCAGTAGTAGACTTTTTACAAATCAGGCAATGAATTGTTTGTTAATATCTATTTCTATGGAAAACTGAAGTATTATCATAGTTCACTGTAACCAGGGCTGGATTTAAAATCGAAGTGCAGGCTATGCACGTGCGCTGGGACCAGGTGTTTTGGGGGCCGTATTCCCGCTAAAAAAGATTATTTTTGTTATAAATAGTGGTAAAGTGGGTAGCCTAGACTGGCAAATCATTCCCGAGAGCAGCTTGTATTCAGAGGGGCCTCAGGCTATGAGCACGTGTAGTGCCGCAGAAAGTCTAAATCCAGTCCTGACTGTAAAATAGGTAATCATTTGAAAGGATTTCTTTCTAGATTATTTTGTGTAAATAAGTTTAACTGTGTGTACAATTTCAGCAAATGCCAGTGATAAGCTGTTCATGGTCTACATCCATTTTCTAAACAGTAAAACTGGCGTCATGATTCATACCACAGCATTTTGTCGCTTGAATTGTATTGCTAATAAAGGCTCACCTGTTCTCACGTCCTGATAATTAATTAATTATTAGTTAATTGGACTGTTTGGAGGGGATTTGTGCTATATAACATGCAACACAGTGCTGTTTGCGTTACGTGTGCTGCTAGCCACTCGGCAAGATGATTACGACCACTCCATTTAACCAATGTGGTATCAGTATTTGACACTACTGTTTCATGCAGTCTTGGAGTTATCATATATTTTCATTTCAGATCAAATGCATTTTGAGTGTTACTATACATATATTTTTTCAATTTTCTGCTGATTCTTTCACTTGAAAGTGAGCCTAGATGTTGAATTTTTTAAATAACTGTTGCAACGTTCCAGTTACTTAATATGTAATTATTCCAGTCAAAACTGCTATCAATCGTTGCCTTTCACGGCTGAAGTGATAGCTGAAGTGATTAGTTTGAGAAATAAACTTTATATCAACGTTTCTGTCAGTTGATTGTTTTGGGCGCATCAAGTTTTACGTTTACAACTTCAGAGGTTACTGAAAACCTGGATGGCACTGTGGCCTACAGGCAATGAAAAATGTTCAATTTTCACATGTATGTCAGCTAGTCGTACAACTTAATTACTATGCCTCTGTGAACTTATATAATTTATAGAGATTGCCTACTACAAAAAGAACAGCTGTGATTTGATTGTAGTTTTCTGAGCACTGTTTGTTTATTGATGAGCTTTTTGTTGTTTACTTCATTTAGGCTAGCATGGAGCGCGCCTCTTATTAATTTAATTTGATTAAATTAATTTAATTATCTGATTGATTGATATTTTGAAGTGGCGCTTTACAGATTTCTGATTACAGTTACAAAGTACTTCACCAATCAAGCTTTCAAACACTTAACATCGAAAGACATACTCGACAAAATCCAGAAGATGTTTAGTCAAAATACGTTTCAGATCATTTTAATATCATCCTTAAAAATATGACAAAACAATGCAAAAACAATTACCTATGCAGAGCATGTTTTACTCTCTACCATGCTTGCTCATCCAGAATTTACAGAGCTCCGACCACAAAAGTCACATGACCTTTCCCCGTTTTCCAGTGTGTGGATAAAGCCAGTTGGTATAACAAAGGAAAATGATCCTCAAAGCAAACGATCCCAAAAACGATAATAATTTCTCAGTTAGTAAATGTGAAACCGAAAGTGGTAAGGTATTATGTATGAAATCATTAATTATGCATTTATGACATGCCTTTCTGGCACCACAGGTAAAAACTGGAAAAGTCCAGATTCTTAACCAAAGACCGTTTCTTTTCTTTATAAATTATCCTCCATATGCTTTTTTCACCAAGCACAATTCTATGGATGGTTACCCCAGTACTTGTAATTGTAATTTAAGATTTAGAAGCACCTCTTAAGAGAATAAACGCAACAGAGGTGCTCCCGACCCGAACAAGTAAAATCATTGTTAAACAGTACAGTCTTCATGCACCTACGAAACCCTGAGAGGGGAACAGAGAGGAGCTCGAGTCACAGATCTCAAGATGAGACGGTTCCCATAGGTGGAACCGACATATGCAAAGTTTCTGGACTGGGCAGTAGGAGTTCGGCAGTGAACTGACTGACTTAGTGACCTGATTACAGCATGGTTTTGATGCACCATTGGTTGAAGCCTTATGCTTTAGACATCGGCACCAGAAAGGTTGACAATTATTTATTTCCACCCAATACAAAATAACTTCCCAAGTTCGCTATCATTTATCGAGGTGCAAGTTACTAACAAACTGCCAGTCCACAATAAAGATCTCTAAAATATACAGTCCCCAAACTTGGGATTCAATCAGCCAAATTGTTTTTATGCAGAGGCATTGTGCATTTACAGAAGTAGCTATGGAGAGCTTAACTTCAACATTCTTCAAAGAACCACAAAGATGAAACATCGTAAACTATTAATACTGCATTGCATTTGAATTTTTATATTAAAAAAACTGATTGTTATTGTAACTGTTTTAATTGTAATTTGAAATTTGTATAGCGCCTCTTCAAGATAAAATCATCAGAGGTGCTCTCTGTGCTAACAATGTTAAATGTCATTAAGAACAGAACTTTCATCCATTAGTAAACATTGCTCAGATGACTAGAAGAGTCACCAGTGGTAAGCTCGTGCACACGTGCAAAGCCCAACCAACAGGTTCCCAACTAGAGTCGAATGACGACAGCACGTTCGGAGTTTCTGAACCGTGCAGCATTGAGGATGAGGAAATGATTGATTGACTGGCTGTTTGAAATCTAAATGCTGTGGTGTCTGAACCATATGTTTAGCTTTGACAATAGCTTTGCAAGTGCCAAGAAATCAACAACGTACGCTTCCATGTAGGCTTGTGCGAAAAGGGACGGTGCCAAAAACAGCAGTTCATGTACAAACATACACACATCAAAAGCCACTCTTCCGTCATTCATAACAACAATTTATAACATCAACAACAAAAGCATGTTTCCACTCATCACACAAGTGCCCAGAAAATGAGTTAACAGCAGTGCAGTGACATTGCTTAGATAAAGTAAAGTCCAGTCATTATGCCCAGACGAGCCAGACACTATGGGCTGACGCAGATGAAATTGTCTTGCTGTAGGCCACAATGGTTATGCTTTATTCTCAGCAGTAAATGGTTTTATAAGTGTTCTAGTCAGTTCACAACAACAGCTTAGCAGACATGAATTCTAGTCAATGAATTCTTCGTTTGCACCACACACTGAGTTCAGCAAGTTTCGACTAAACTTTGTTCAGGTCGCACTGGGTCAAGTTTCGGAAACCACTAGATACACAGTAGCACAACAGACCATTCACCGCGATCGAACCTCACAAAGAACAACTGGAAGGTCCATATTCAGTCGTGGAAACGGGAGTTCGATGTATCCCTAAACATTCAACAAACCAGCAACCAAGTAACATTTTTCCATGTACACTTACAGCTCCATTTTGGTAACTCTCAAAGGCACTGCTTTAGCTTTAAAAGTAAATGTAAGTAAAAAAGAATTACTGCTCTGTATGACAATTAAGTATAATAGAACAATTAAGCTAACAAAATGCAATTATTTTAATCTATTGATATTATAATTGTTCTGTAAGTATCAAACTTCCATATAAACATAACATAAATAATATTAACAACAGAAATACTAATGCTGAAGAAGTTCACAGAATCTAAAGCTCCATGCAAAGCCCATCCTTCCCACGCCACCCAGAGTAAAGAACACAACCCATAAATGATTGACTTTTTCTTCCATCTTCATCAAAGTACACTGACCTGATTCTAGGTACCAGTTAACAGCTCTTTTGAGTAGTCATTCTGCATAAAGTTCTAATATACTCTATATACTGCACTACTTCCAACACTGCATTTAAAACGTGCCTCTTACACCTTCTTATTTCCCAGTGCTTCTGGCCTGTTGGGCTGGGAGCGCCTCTGAGGAGTTTATCTTGAAGTGGCGCTTTATAAATTTTCGATTACATTACATTACATTACCGACAGTGACATTTATTCTGACAAACACTTATTTGATGCTGTAAAATTACCTGTGGCGTGAGCTGTTCTCTTGGTTTTTGCTTCATTTCGGTTCCGTTTGAAGTTCTAACTTCCTCGTAAAATTCATGGGCCAAGTCTCCATCTTCGTCAAAGTACATTGACCTGTCAAAATCGTACACAAAATAGAGAACCCAGCTAAACATGCTGACGAAGGGGAAAAGCAAACAATGAATGAATTCACTGCAGTCCTTTTGGACTATTCTTGTCCATGTGGCTCTAGCGGTCTATCACACTGCCATTTCAAGTTCTTAACGTCTCTAGAATTCATTTATGGTCAACTTCAGATAGAGTTCATACAACTTGGCAACTTTTCAAATTGCTTCTCCAACACAGGCTGCCTCTGTCTTGTGGACTGACCTTCTGGATATTGACCTGATTGTGGCTTGGCTTTGGTGCGCCATCAGTTGATGCCTAGTGCATTAGACACTGGTGGTATAGAACTAATCTGCAGTTCATTCTTCTGAGGCACATTTAGTCTACTGAATTTTTCTTGCTCTGGTATCTGCCTCAGGCACAGCAGGTCACACACATGGCTCTGAACAGTCTTGCCACACAACTGGACCTCAGCTGGACCCGTCCAATGGATAGTAGTAGGTTTGGAAAGCGGTTTTGCTTAGAAGCAAACATTGACTGATGCCTCGCACATTTCGATAATCGCAGAGTAGAAGTTATTAGATTTGAGTAGATTAGATTAGTAAACAGTATCTAGCCAAATAGTGGAAATAGAGTAGCAGGCCAGCAGCATATTTATCATTCATGATCATCATTACACAAGCCCAAAAATGCCATACAAAATTTACAGAATGTCCACTGCAGTTGTCGGACCTACTGCATAGAACAGACTACCAGAAGGCATCACAAACTCATGATTCTAAAACTATATTGCATGTACCAAAATTCGCATTTAATGTCAAATTTCAATCTGTTGAATTTTTCCCTTCTTTGGCTTTGAGTCAAGTTACAGCAACATATGGTCTTACTGTTCTTATCAGGACATTATGCCAAATAATGTGGAATAATTAATAATTCAAGCAACATATGAAAAATAAACTGACCAATATTAGAATACTAACCCTCTTCGTTGAAACACGTATGGTGTAACTGCTGAATTTCCTGGGTCTGTTAGCGAATGCTTCGATAGATGTCGTTGATTGCGAAATGGGGAGAAGATTTTCTTTGTTACGTTTGATGCTGTCTGACCCATTGTAACTGGTGACTCAATCAGTGTTTTTACATAACTAAATTTCATAACAAAAAATTTCTTAAATTTTATGCCAAACATATTACTTTCAAATCCAACGCATTTTGTGCAACATGTCGCTCAATTCGTTAGCACATCCAGTCTACATTAATATTGTAATCTGAGATGCTAAAGCTAAAGGTTAATTCTGCTTGCGTTCACCCTATTTCTAAACAATATGGCCAACCCAGACTGCGAGAGAAATTAGAGCACTTCAAGCTGCCAGAAAGACCCCAATATAAATAAGCAAGTAATCCATAAGTGGTTCCCAAAACGACATGTGCAGCACCACAAAAACTATTTGTGAGTGTCGAATTATGTTTATTCCATTTCTTAACAGAGCAGTATGTTGAAAAACCTTTGTGTTACTCTGAAATTTATTCATTTATTGACACCAATAAAGAAATTTTAAAAACGTTGTGTTAGTCTGTTACTTAACGCTTACTCGTTTATTTATTGGAAGTCTTTCCGGTAGCGTGCAGTGCTCTAATTTCTCTCGCAATCAGGGGTGACCATATTGTTTTAAAGTAGGGCTATCGCAAGTGGCTGTTTCTCGAGAATTGCCAAGTTAAAGATGACCTCGTATCTACTGGAACAATCTGAAAATAGTCAATTTCCAGAGCAAGGAAAATATTAGCACCTTGCTACATCGGTAAATGCTTACGCCAAGAAGCCTCTATGCGTGAGGATCCCCGGTTCGCGTCGCGATCGTGGCTTATTTCAGAGATTTAAATCTCGGGCTAGTACGGACCATACGGGGCCTTAAATGGCAGTGGAGAAGGATATCACCCGATAAATTCATTGCAAAATGAGCAGGGTCAAGGCCATACGATCGATATATAAAATCTTTACGTTTACATTTTACATTCGTCTTCGAAATACAAGAAAGTCCGTGGCGTGTAAGACGAATGTGTGGTGAACCAGAGGCAGTCTGTACTCGCTGGAAGTAAACAGAAATGTTCCAAGTGAGTATTCAAGACATTCCTGTGATGGGTTGCGTTTCTGGTGAATAATGCGACGATGATTCAGATATGAAAGACGTGATCGCTCCCTCAGGTCGTGAGTCGATCTAGAGCATTGGTCATGCCTTCGGAAACCAAGCAAATAGCTCCAAATAAGCACTTTCGATCAGAACAAAGCGTGATTATTCAATTTGTAATTCAACCTAAACTACGTACCCTGCGGAATTTACTCTGAATCTTCGATTTTCAAAAACAAATTACTTGCAAATAATATTTGCATTTACAGCTAACAAAATTATATTAATCACGCATGCAAAGCAAAATATGGGACACTTAAATACAATAATGTGATTCTATATACCGTTCGTTATACCGGTTTCTAGTGCCAGGATTTTCTGCGTTCCATAACTGCTCATAGCCTAGTTCGGAGCAAAGATGTTAGTTCGGAGTATCCTCGGAGTAAAATCGTAGAACAAGAGATGGCAGTAAGATAATTGTGCGCGCTGGCAACTCTTTTTATTCAGGGACAAAACCTAAACCAAAGCATCAATCGGGTGTCAATTTATTGCACAATACTGAGAATTTTACCAAAAACATGCTTACATTGTTCGTGTATGTCATTCATTATATTGCTGTGTGCATTGTTGTTTAAAGTGTGGGTATTTAACTCATGCTAATAAAAGAATACTTACTTACTAAAAATCTGTTGTATATGAACAATATAGAGGTAATTAATTGAGAGGCTTTATTACTCGAATATGACCAAACGAATTCCAGAGCCGAGCTCAGGAAAAAGAATAAGAAACGCGTGAGACATATAGGCATATTTATTTAGAGCTTAGAATACATGCAAAAACATAAAACTTCAAGTTAAAATTGGTTCCTACACTGCAGAATTAGAACGACGCTAGAGGGCACTAGGTTATCTCAGATTCAAATTAAGTAAGTAATCTTTTATCAGCGCGAGACAAACGCCCACACTTTACAACAATGCATACGCAGAAATAGGCCTCTAATACAAGGTCGTGCAACAATGTCAAATACAGTCTGAAAAAGTTCATAATACAAAGCAGCAGAAGATCAACTGATGGTAAGATCTAACACACTGGATATAATGATAATGATTAACCGAGACTATGAGATGAAGTCGCTAATTGGAGCGGTTTAAATTTGTGGGGAAAAGAATAGCTGAGCAGAAAGGAGAAACGCGGACTGGTACAGTATTATGTTCGGTTTCAGGACAAAAATTCGCTGCTTTCAGTTACACGAGATAATACCCCACAAAGCATGTAGTTTCTGTTTAACGACGCTGTATCATAACGAAGATGATTAGCGCCGTACTCCTTTATTCAGGCTTGGGACTAGCACCTCCCAAGGACAACAAGCACAGGGCGATCTAGCCAAGAGAATAATTTTCTAACTGCGCAGAAAGTCTTGGGCGGAGAAAAATGAGTAGTGGGCGTAAATCACTTATCAAGGCCATTTACATAAATTATGGCCGGCCGCGATTGGCTAGTTATTAATAGATTCGGTCGCTGATTGGTTAATTATAAGTAGATTGACGTAGTGTTGTTGCTGGCCCCTCTGGCGATCAACGCCATTTGTGGTGGAGGTGGTACAACGTACTATGAAACAAAAACTCGTTGTCTGTTGTAGAAAATTTTACCGTAAGTAAATCGTTTTCTATATTATTTTCTCGATAAAATTGTTCATTTGTGTTTCAGGATCAAATATTATGACAAATATTTGGTAAATTTATCGAAATTGGGTTTTTAAATTGAATTATTTGAAAGCTGACCTAAGCTATGCGACAGTGGAGGTCGGTAGTGATATACTGTTGTTTACGGCCCACTTTGTCTTTGTTCACAGATCGTCCAGGTGTCAGCGTTACTAGTTCACAAGATTCGGTCCCAAACTGCTGTTGACGATGTTCAGCGAGGTGAACAGTGTCGTACACTTTGTTTCGAAGCTTTTAAGCCAGCGAAAGGTTTCGTCTGAAACTGTCGAATCCTTCAGAGAGGCGTTGCGGGGAATGCTTTGTACCCACTACGAAGACCACTGGTTCCCCGACAAGCCGTTTAAAGGAAGTGCCTATCGCTGCCTTCGCATTGTTGGAATGCAGGTCGACCCGTTGTTCACTCGAGCGGGAGACGAGGTAGGACTTTCGAAGAACCAGCTGGTGGAGTTGTTGCCAAGAGAACTGACCATCTGGGTTGACCCCGAGGATGTATCTTACCGCATCGGGGAGGAGGGCAGCATCGGGGTTCTGTTCGACGGTACAAACAACTTCGTTACCCTCGAGCAGGAAAACTCGCGTCCACCGAAAATCAAGTCTTGTAAGGAGCAACTGATCCACTGCATGCAGACGCCCTCGTCCCACTCAAACGCCGAAGCAATAACGGCCGTGGCCAGTTAGGGCGGCTATAGGGTGTTGACTTCTAAAATGGATCTCTACACCATTGCAGCTAAACTGTCACAAAAACTATGGCATTGAATTGCTCCAGACAATTATTGTAGTATACAAATTCTTCAGGAAAATAACGCTTGAATATTGGAATGGAATGTTAGAATGTTTTTAGCGTTTATCAGAACTGTTTTATCTGTACCCATAAAAACTAGGACCAAGTGTTCATTTTCAGGACTGAGCCGTCATTGTGTGTGCTGTTTACCTGTCGGCATGTAGATACTGCACCGTGATCTCCGTCTTGACAGTATTGTAAGTTTTGATGAGAAGGGACGTAATGAAAAATTAACAGGGACTGTAGCGAAAAGGGGAGGTTACTGCCATTTCTGAATTGTTGCCCCATTCTAGTGTACATAATGGACAGCTGTGAAGTTTACTTTGTCATGTTATTTGTCAGTTTTTGTGTGCTAAGCACAAGAAAATTATAATTTGAAAAATCTTGTTACGATGCATTAGCAAGGGTTCTTCGGCGTTTACATTCCGGTCATGTTGCTTTTATACAGTTTAAATGATTGGTAGTTTAGGTGGTCAATATCGGATTAATTAAAACAATGATTTGCTTAAATTTTGTCAGTGCATTGTTCTGTGTGGGTTGCAGTCTAATAACCGAATGGAACCAGTTATCTTTACTGATTGGCTGATCCTCCAAAAGGTGATTGTAAAAACTGTTTTGCAGCTTGCATGATAATCCTGGTGCTGCTTAATAGACCTGTTTCAATTTCAAAGGATAAATTTGATTAAATTGTTTTCAGGTTAAAAAGAGATAAATGTTCTTTAGGTGGCATCATTTTTCAGATATAGTTTATTGTATGCTGTCAGTTTTGAAATTTGTTTCCGTTTTAGGTGGAGGTTAGGAAGTAGTAGTCCTTTGCTGATGCTTCAGAATTGTTCTTAGTTTAAACAGATTACACATAAATTGGAATTGTACAGGACTGCCATGTTTAGCAAAAAGAATTACTGTAAAGTAAGACAAAGCCCTGTGAAAACTAGTTCCATAGTTCATGTGGCTCAAAAATGTTTTAGTAGAAGTGCTGTTAGCTGAAGATGAGGACACAAGGAATGCTTCTTTGTAGAATTCTGGTTGAACGCTGTGTTAAACACATTGAATGCTGATTTTGCGAGATTCTGGTTTTTTGAGTTTGGTGATCACCAGATTGTAGTTGACAATTTGCTTCTTCTGTAAGCCTTTGCACAATGGTGGCTTGCAACGGCATAGACCGACTGGTTAATCTGTTGATTTTCCTGCAGGGAGTGCTTTGACGGGCATCAGAAACCGTTTCCAGAGTTTAGAATTTATCAGTTTTGAATCTCAGGAATATCGTTGAGTTTGTGCCTCGTTTTTCAATTGCTGATATGATGCTTACTGAGAGAAGTAATTGTAGCCTGTTTGGTGTTAAGCGCTGTGTGGATTTTAGAATTGGTAAGTATGAAAATTTCTACTGATGGCCAATTTGTGTCTTTCCTGGTGGCTTTACCAAAAGTAATGACACTTAAAAATTAACTTATCATTGAAGATAAACTTGCAAAAATTTATTCATTGTAAGATGTGAGGGATTTATTTATTATAAATTATTTACAAATGACTAATATAAGCATGCATCCATTGAATATAAACTAAGGTTGACTACTGGTGGTAACGTCTCAGAGTTTGAAATTCTTGTTAACGTTGGAATTTAAATTAAGTGTTAATACTTTTGCTTGATGTGGATTTTGATTAACAGAATTTTGTTTTTACCGGCATACTAATGTTAATTTTGTTTTGTTATTAACCAGAAAATTCAGTCGGCCCAATGAAAAATATATTGATGTGTGTGCTCATTGTAAATTGTTCTGTAAAAGCATTATTTGAATTTGAGAAAGGTACTGTTTGCTGAAGCCAGCTTAAAGGCTTGTTTCAAATTAAAACGTCTAGTTTGCATTTGCAAAGCAGTTGGCTATTCACTTATTCTGTTTTAGAAACAGGTTTGAACCACGAGTATTAAATTATGTAAAACTCGTGGTTTTAACTGCTCAATATTCTTGTACTGTGAATGCATTGCGACTTCTTTCCCGATAGAGGGGAAAATTGTTACCTGAATCGATTTCATATTATGTGGCTGATTTGTTTAGACTGGCTGGCTTGGCTGTTGTACCACTTACACCATGGATTGTACAGTGTATGTAGCGGGCACCACAGCACAAGTTTAGAAATTTTTCGTTTTTGAAAGCACTTTCGTTTGTTTCGATGACTTTAAACTTGTCCAGTGCTGTGCCAAGCAGAAGCAGACCTAAGCAAATCTTTCATATCAGTTACTGTAATTGCACAAAGGCAGCATTATTCCATCCATCCATCCAGCTTATCAGGGGCTGATAGTTGCTAAACCCTTTTAGGTTCATTTTGTAAGCTATGAAAGTTTAAGGGGTTAAGCACCGACGCCTTGATTTCACTTGTCTCATGGGAGTTATGGTGTTAAAGAGTTTGACATATTTGTTTACAAGGTTAATGAAATTATTGTTCAATTTTCTGGCCACTCTGGATAGCATGAACTGTGATAAACAAATGCACTAGTCGCTTAATTTGTGCTTATGATGAGAGATAATCAGTGCCAGTAGCAAAACTACAGAGACGCTTTGTGCTGTTGAAGCTTTCTTAGTGTATAGGTCTGCTGTAGAAGGCGTAGCTTGATTGACCGGAGTCGAGGAAGGGGGATGGAAGGGGTGGAGGGTGGCCAGGTTTGTGGTGAAAGGTTGCGGTGTGTGTAAATGTGATGTGTTTAATTTTTCATTTTGTTGTTTCTCATCAAACTCTTGCAATTTTATGACATGTTGACAGTTTTTATGAGGTTTTTAAAAAACTGCACAAAACATTCAGAACCATTTACAGGCCTGTATTTTTCTTTGGCATTTTTAAGAAAAGCAAAACTAATAAAAATGTCTAATGAAGCAAGTGATTGTATTGTTTTTACACGTGACCAAAATTTGTTAAATTTGGCATTCAAAAACCTACCAGTATTTGCCACCACTGACAACAAACGCTACTATATGCCATCCTATACATATGTTTAATCCAAACAATGAGATCTTACATCAATTGTCACAACCACTTGGACATAACACCTACAAAATTTAGAGAATATTACTGTTTAGCAGAAGGCTGGCTAAGTAATTTAAAAAACAGTCTCAATCCTATAACCGTTAATCATGTTTAATTAAGAGAAGTACATGTGGTTGTCATTACTGCCTAGATATGCACGTTTCAATCGGCTGCACGTAACTAGCAGCTGCTAGTTCAGAAGTTGCTTGCAATATTGGTGGTTATCTTCGCCCATGAATAGGCCACATATCTGATTTTCTTCTGAACAGTCACAAACATGGCAATACCAGTTACAGACATGGTATTACCAGTCACAGACATGGCAATACCAGGCACAGATATGGCAATACGAGCCTTAGACATGGCAATACGAGCCTTAGACATGGGAATACTAGTCACAGATACGGCAATACCAGTCACAGACATGGCAATACTAGTCACAGACATGGCAATACCAGTCAGACATGACAATACTAGTCACAGACATGGCAATACCAGTCACAGACATGGCAATACCAGTCACAGACATGGCAATACTAGTCACAGACATGGCAATACCAGTCACAGACATGGCAATACCAGTCAGACATGACAATACTAGTCACAGACATGGCAATACCAGTCACAGACATGGCAATACTAGTCACAGACATGGCAATACCAGTCACAGACATGGCAATACCAGTCAGACATGACAATACTAGTCACAGACATGGCAATACTAGTCACAGACATGGCAATACTAGTCACAGACATGGCAATACCAGTGCTCTGGAATACGTTTCATTCCCATAATCATTCAAAGGGGCATTGCACATGCTGCAAAATGGTGCAACTGTCAAATAATACTCTTATTTCAACCTGAAGCTGTTAAATCAATCTGTCATGCCTAGAATTCGTCATCACTGCTGCGAGTTGCTGCTAGTTTTATGGTTTCTGTTGACAAACGATGATTTCCTGTAGTGCAGATAGGGCACAATGTAGTCCTCAGGGTTTCCTTTGATCAGCCCAGCACCGTTGTGTGGTACATGCCAGCATGGTGTCTGTGTCTTAAGGTCCATGTCGCGCCGGTCTGCAAGCGCCGCACCCACAGTTCTGTGTGACATGTGTGGCCCCAAAAACGTCAGTCGTGCTTGTAGCCTGACGTTGCTGAAGCTGGTACGAAGTTCCAAAGATGAACGAATTACTGAAGCTGCCTGGTGTGTGAACTGACCTGTTGAAGCAACGGATGAAAGTTTAAGCAACGACAATAGCACCACAAGATGCAATCAAAACTGACAAGGTAAAGAGGTGCAATATCCAGAAAGCTGCCACACGCCATAAAACTTTTCGTTTCATAAAATAGCAACTAGCATCACTTTAGCATCATTCAGCATATCAACACCATTACCATCATGGATCCTGACTGCATGGCTCTGTCCAATGGATTGTGATTTTGGGATGCAATTTTGTCCAGAAGCAACCATCGACTGATGCCTTGTGCATTACGATAACGGCACCATAGAAGTTTCTGGATTATATTAGATTTTGAGAGGTTCCTAACAGGTGCTGTAAAAATTTTCTGATACAACTTAGGTTCTAATTAATTTGCTTTTAGCATGGCATAGGCCCATACATCACTTGGCATAAATCTCAAGCTAGGCCTATTTCACTCGTAATAATACACCAATATCTTCTTATAAGTCGCTACCTTAAAATGCAGAATTGGATGTAACACTATTGTGGACATGTATCTCCATTTAGCTCAGCTTAGAAAATAATGACAATACCACCTCTGCCTGTTATTTGTCTAGGCACGTATTCAGTGCCACTAAAATCACCATAGCACGTATTCAGTGCCACTAAAATCACCATTTTCACATTCATCACAACAAGAAGAAGAAGAGATAACGTGCCAGACTACAAATTTGAATCACACGGTGTACCCCACTTCTATTCGTTGTCTTCAAAATTTCACAGAATGGCATCACTCAACGTGGTCCGTGGTCCTTACCTATGAGGCCGTGAATGTGTTCTGAAAGGCCAGATTCATCTTCAACGTAGAATCCTAAGTAGCTGACTTTGTAAGGATGTGATGGCTTAACCATGTGTCGCAGAATTCGCAACACAGCAACGTTTTTCACGGTCACCGTGATGTGTCTGCTCGACGTTATTTCAACTGATACGTATTCGGAAACATTAAATGTTGCATTCTTTTTCCAGTCGTGCAGTGCGCTGTTCAAAAGGACGTTTTCAGGATCAACCACAACTGATGTTCGGTCATACAGGATGGCAATTTTTCCCAGGTAAGTTTTTACGCTGGGAAATTCATTGGTGATGCCTTTCCCAGTGACGAGGGCATTAACTGCAAGTCCTGGAACAGAGAAAAATGAAATATCTATGAAATGAAAGTGTACTGTAATCGAAGATTTACAAGCATCCGATAAGAACTAGCCAGAAATTTGTTTCATATTGCAAGAAGTGTTTACTATAAGCGGTCGTATGCTGGGGTCTCACAAGCACTTTCTGAAGCACTTGATGTTTCAATTTACGAGTCAGTGACATGTTGTTTTAATTGTCCATTCGGTTATCTGATCAAAACCAATTTCTAATCAAATGACTGCGAGCTTGAACACCATGTTTTTGAAGTCAAAGTTCTCTAAATTAATCTAGTTTTTTTCCACAAGGCCACTTCAAAAGTCCTGAACAGAACGCTCCCAGGCTATGAGACTAGAGTTCACAACTTAAGAAAAGCTACTGCCCTCGATATGCAGTTATGCTGAAACGATAACAAGTCTCTTCACAGAAACAAATACTCGGAAGACTGACAAGGAGGACCTGTTGGAAAGTTACCAGCAATAAGTTTATCACGCCTTCAGCAAATTTGCTGAATATCTGTTTATAAGCAACTCAGTCTGTGTAAACAAGCAACACAATGATTTATACAGACTTTGCATTTATGTACTGCATAAATTTTAAGTAGTCGAGTGCAAGTTTCAGGTTAGGTTTCAATCATGTTACTGCGATGGATTGGTCACATACTGTGTGGAAATGCTCTCCTAAGGACAGTGATTGAAGGAAGGATTAAAGGAAAGACAGTTCCAGGAAGACCAAGAAATATGCTGGTGGACTGGATGATGGATAAAGAAGGAAGACGGGGCTACAAAGAAGTTAAACAAAGGGCACAGAACAGAGAAGAGTGATGTCATTGGACTCTTGGACCTGCCTAACGGCAGAACACTGAAGAAGAACTGCGATGAATAGTTAGTGGGCTGGATTTCTCTGACAGGTCTCAGGCACGTCAGGGTTGGACACAAGGCTATCACATACCCTGAATACTGTAACAAGCTTCCAAAGGACATCAACACCACGGAGAACATCGGTACAGCTCTGACTAACCGATGGACCCAGCCAGCCACATTCACTGGGCCAATGGTTGGCCCATATTGGCAGCAAATGGTGGCCAGCTGTGGGCTCAATGCCGACCAAATCTGTATCCGTTCGTTACATTCAAGAGTGTGCATGAATTTTGTATCAAACCAAATTTTACTTGTAAGTTTTACATTATAATAATATTCAAGCAAGCGAACAACTAAAGTTTGCTCACAAATTCCCTTATTAGCTCTGCATGCATCGATATGACTGTTTACAATCACGCGTGATCCATGAAGTGTGTGCATGCATTACGTCATCTGTGAGACTGGATTTTCCCAGCAGTGTTGGTTTTAAGTGCTTCATAAGTGACTTCCTGGACATTTCAACAGCTCTTAAATTTAAACGCGACGTGCCGTAAATAAAAATTATTTCAAAAGTTTCTAGATGAAATATACGATGCACGACATGCCTAGACAACACAGAAAAGAACAATTGAAAAAAGATGATTTAGTGCAATTTATTTATGGCAGTTATCTCCTAGAACAATTTCTTAAGAAATGGTTGGAGAGATGTAATCGTAATCGTATGTACCAGTTTCTTTATCGTGTATCAGCTGATAAATGATCCCTGGTTGGCCGTCAACGTCGAAGCAGACTCCCTCTTTCAAGCCATCGACCATGACGAGAAAATGTGGATCGTTGTCAACTGAAGTGCACAGACAAAAATTCCATGACCAACTAGTCGACTGATTGTGCAAATGCTGTAAACATTTAAATCTAAATCTCCAAAATTTAACAGTGACACACCAAAGACCTGCTTATTAACCGCAGCTACGTCAAATCAAGTCCACAACAGCTAGGTTGTTTGGTCAGAATCCAGGGATCATGCCAGACAACATGGTGCTATGGTGGAAATCGTTGGTAATGGTAATCGTAATCATAATCCCGAGATTACAGCGCCCAACGAAAGCCACGTCATGGGGACCAGCTTATTCACAGGCGCTCAGTCAAAACAAAATCGATAGGCAAAAGTGTTTGGTTCCAGGTCAAGATCCAAGAGTCAGGCAGAGAGACAGTGTGGGAGCTACTGTGGGTGATGTTTGGGAATTGGAGCGGAAAGATGGATAACAGGAAGAAGGGGAGTCAGGATAGGATCTGTGAAAGAGGAATGTTTTCAGTTTTGAGTGGAAAGCCAATGCAGAAATTGCAAGCAGTGGAGAATAGGTGAGTTTGTATGATGGGTCAGATAACTGTCACAGTTCCGGGGAGGAGTTTATGGCAGGTATTGTAGGGTGCAGGAGCAGAAGCAGGATAAGACAGCTTAAAAATTTCATTAAGTTTAGTAAGGTTCAGGTAAGGTAAAGTTAGGTAGAGCTAGGTAAGGTAATGCTACATGTCTTTATCAACACTTGTAATAATTTACGTAAGCTAAGGTAAGGCAAGGTAAAAAGGTACAGTAAGGTAAGGTAACCTATGGCTACCTGTCTCCAACAGAAGCAGAAGTTCTCTGGGGCTTGAGAGATCTTCGGGTTAAGAGTCACACAACGACTATGATCCAAGAATCGGATATTGCCAACAACACAGCAACCTTTCCTTAGCAGTTACACGTCGTGACAATAAATTATCAACGTCACCATCGAGTTGATGTCTTTGAGCTATGCTAGCTGCTGAGAGTCTTAGAACTCACCAAAGGCTCGATGCCGGTTGGCATGGTTACCCAATTTCCTGCGGTCATGTCGCTCCTTTTTTAACAGCAGGTCCCTAGACTTGCTGTCTGCAGAAGCTGATTCTGAAACATCTTCACAAACATAACACACAGTTTAAGCGGCTATCAGATTTCTAGCTATTTGTTCACTGACGATTTTAATTCACTTTCAGTACTGGATAGGTATAAAATATTATTATTATTTGTCAAAAACTGAAGAAATGATTAACAATTCCAAACATCACCCACTGTAGCTGCCACGCTGTCTCTCTGCTTGAATCTTGGATCTTGACCTGGAACCGAACACTTTTGCCTATCGATTTTGTTTTGACTGAGCGCCTGCGAATAAGGTGATCCCAGTGACATGGCCTTCATTGGACGCTGTAGAAATCTTGAGATTATGATTACGATCAAGTAACAATCACAGAGAAGTGATCTTTACAATTTTCAAAGCAAACTTAGATAATAAATAATCCAACAGAAAACAGTTGGCAAAATCCTAAACTGGAACTTTCGGACAGCACATGACTTCACAGTAAGCTATGCCATATTCCATAAGAAATTAATATTTAACACAAATATCCCTACTTAATGCATGTATGTACACATATATGTACATATGGCACGTCAACAAATGCATTACTTACTTACTTACATTGGAACCTTGTTCCAAAAGCCGAATGAAACCTGGGTTCATATTCCTGACCACATCGTATCAGAATCCTCATTATAATAATGCAGCTCTTTGGAGGTTCTGGTGTATATACTGGGAAATGAAGGCTCTAAAGGAAATTGGATTACTTAATCTCTAGATCTGTGACTGCATCCCTTGAGAACACTCATACGCACCGTGTAATCTGAGAAAATTGATCCGTAGTTTTTCTGGAGCTCTGCGGGTGGTAAGGCCAGTGCAAACTCATCAAGTGCACTTAATTAACACAGTACCCAGTGACACTGCCACTTGTTTCTTAGCTAAGATAACGTAAGTACTTAGTCGCTTCTTGTGCGATCCATTGTTGTGGGTTACAATGCTTTTGGTGAATAAAGGTTAATGCATCTATTACATGTCTCGTTCAACAGTTCTCAGCGGCATAACATATGTCTTAAGATTAGATTAGATTAGATTACAGGCTTCATTCTGTGGCCAGAGGACAGTTTGGCTCAAATGGAAAAACAATAGTTAACAAAACTATTGGCTTTTTCTTAAGAGTTCGTAAGCATTTCTTAATGGTTCTACTGCGTTTCCTAAGAGATCCAATGGTTAATGGTTCCACTGCATTTCTTAAGAGTTCCACTGCACTTCTTAAAAGTTCCACTGCATTTCTTAATAGTTCCATTGCAATGCTTAACGGTTCCATTACATTTTTAATGGTTCCAGTGCATTTCTTAAGGGTAACATTGCATTTCTTAAGAGTTCCATTGCATCTCTTAATAGTTTCATTCCAATGCTTAACGGTTCCATTGCATTTATTAATGGTTCCAGTGCATTTCTTAAGGGTTCCATTGCGTTCTTAAGAGTTCCATTGCATTTCTTAATAGTTTCATTGCAATGCTTAACGGTTCCGCATTTATTAACGGTTCCACTGCTCTAAAGATAACTTTGAAAAGTCTTACTTTCCCTACATGGATTTGAAACAACAATCCAAAGCTTTACCACTCAGCCACCCAATCAAGAACAACAGCTGAGTTTCTGTGGGCACTGGCATCCCAGCCAAAGAAGAAAAGAAAGGCAAGTCAAAGGCACAGCACACATTAAATACTAAGATATCTTTCGCCAAAAAGCCAAAACTCTTGATGTTTTTAGCCGCAGAGTAATTCTGATGTTGGAAGAAACCTGCTTTATCAGTCTGACCTGATTCTTCGGGCAGGTCTTCGTCAGGATCTGCCAGACATATCGGTCCCTTCAGCTCCTTCAGCTTACTCATGTCCATGCACATCAGTGGTGTCATTATGGAATGCTTCAAGACAAAACAAGATAACAAAATACTAGTACGTTCCGTGCACGGGGACCTTAAATGGCATGGCGCCCATTTAAACGAAAAGCGGTGGTGAAGGATCTCACCCGATAAATTCACTGCAAAATGAGCAGGGTCGAGGCCATACGGTCGCTATATAAAAACCTATACATTTATTTATTTATACTTCACACATTTATTTATTCATTTAAAGCACTTCTTTGCAGGAACAGTCAGGAAATCTGAATCTGAGGTGCGTATGAATTTTCTATAAGGGCCAAGATGGAGTCAAGCAACAATCAAAGTAAAATAGTGGGTCTTGACAAATGATTTAAAAGATGTTAGCAAGTTTGCAAATGGACATCTAACGCTGAATGACCTGAGTTCCAGTTTAGGACTTGCATGTTCATAATAACTTTCTCCAAGCGACAGTTCTTCCCGTCATGAATAATAAAGGCCAAAGTGGCTTTAGAAAGAAAAGCCATGTAGTACCAGTATTAATATCTGAACTCTGGAAGGGACTCTGTTGGCTGGGTTCTACGTGCCTGTGAAAGTCCATCAGCGGCGACTTTTCCGAGAATTATTTGCTTATAGATTTCTTACTGTTCTTAATGAACTTTAACACCAATTAGGCTAGCACAGGCAGAACTTCTGTGAGGTACTTAAAAGGTGCTATATTACCGGTGTCTGCACACATACATAAGTACATAAAAGTACACACATACATACTTGGTACATACATAATTTTACACACTACTTAGGCTAGCATAGGCCCCACATACATAAATAAATGCATAAAAAACATATATGCATACATACGTACTATGCATCAGCTGCAAAAACAAAATCTAAGCCAGAACCAAAGTTTAGTTAATAAGTTAGAATCTAACCTGAAGTGACATCCTTCGGACAGAAGCGACAGCCGTCGTTATGACAGTTTCGTTTATATATTCCAGCGTCTTCCGTAGTAATTTTCGGATTGTTGAATGAATCCAAGCTTTTTCGGCAAAATTGAACCCCGCCGCTTTGTCACGCTCAGACTTTGGAATCTTAGGTCGAGTATCCAGTGACATGTATCCCTGCGTGCTGCCACCAGATACTTTGGCAGTCAGGTAACCTGTCCTCGTCTTCAAATGCCCCACAACGACAAGCTCAGAACCTGCAAAATACGCCGGGAAATCGGTTTCCGAGAGGGAAGTATCTTCTACCACGTCGTCATATCTTACTCGGACGTTCTCTAGGAGTGGCGTCGACATCTCTGAGTAGAACAGCCTCATCTCCTCCGCGGCATGCACGGCCCGCTGTATTCGCCTTGCAAATCCACGGTTCTGCTGCGCCAGCTTTCGAAGGAACGCAAACCGCACTTCGTTGCCGAGTGCGACTGCAAAGATGGACACGCGGGCGCCATTCGCCTGCCTCACGTTCGACAGAATACGGTCGTAGTCTGTGACGCCCGTCATCGGGTTGCCGTCAGTGAGTAAGATGATCATCGATATTCGGGTGGCGAGGGGCTCTAGCTCTTCCTGTTTAACAAGGAAGTCGATCCCACGCAACAGAGCATCGTTCATGTTGGAACCTAAAACAATATCAGCAATAGAACAAATACTGCACTATAACAGATAAGCAGATTGTCCTTTTACGAGTAAAATTAATAAATTATCTAAGAAATGATTATCTAGTCGTAAGAAATATTGGTTAAATACTACTAGCCGAGTAGGACACAGTGGTGTAGTTGTATTGTCTGTGCCTCGTAACCAGAGGGTCGCGGGTTCGAATCTGCCTCAAGCCACTGCGTAGCGACCTTGGACAAGTTGCTCACCTACAATTGTCTGTGAGGAAGGCAACAGGAAAACACCTCACTCATCTCATCCCCAGGTGGCATAAAGTCAAAGGACTTGCCTTCGGGCAGAGACCTCATCATCATCATCACTACCAGCCCAACCAACTAAGGCAGATGTAATAAACTGCGTCTTTCTGTTTCGTTACTTATGTCTCATCTATAGTCGTGAGGAGGGGGTGTCTCCTTTTCCTCTCTACAAATCGCACACTGCTTATAATGAAGTGAAATTCTTGCTATTACAGCTTTCTGTATTTAATTTGCAATGTTTTCCCGTGTATTCATTTTGCAAATGTCTCATTATTTTCATTTGTACCCTCTGTTTATTCAATCTTCTGTGTCTGCATTTGCAATGTTTCCATCGGAATGTCTATAAGAGTTTAACATATCAGCATCTTCCCTGCAGAAAGATTCCGAGTTCCAACAACTGATTCCGAGGCCAGGACTGAAATTCAATATCAGTGCATCTGCTGCTTTACCCAGGGTCATAAGGCAGTGGATAATCACCCCTGGGAAAAACATTTCCTATATGGAGCCATCTGAAGCAATCAAATCCGTTACCAAAACAGAGAAATGAGACTAAAATAACAGAATTCATGTCGTCCTACTATCTTGAACTACAATCATGATTAGCGATTGCAGCTACACCTACGAACGAGCCGGTTCTACCGACAGATTCTCCAATGGGTGCTCAAGAAAGGCTCAGTTTTGCATCCTACTACATACCTCTTTCACAGATCCTATCCTGACACCCCTTCTTCCTCTTATCTCTCTCCTCTCCAACCCCATATACCACCCCCCCCATAGCTGCCACACTGTCTCTCTGACTTTTGGATCTTGACCTGGAACCGAACCCTTTTGTCTATCGATTTTGTTTTGACCGAGCGCCTGCGAATAAGCTGGTCCCCGCGGCATGGCTTTCGTTGGGCGCTGTAGAAATCTTGGGATTACCATTACGATTATGATTACTATGTTAAACTAGAGCAATGCCTTTGAGAATTTTACAGAAGCTGCAAAAAGAAAATGTGCTATATAAATTTCCAGGAACACATTCGTATAAAGGCCGTTCAAAAGTAAATCATTGCGTCTGCACCAACAACCCAACTACCGATCAATTCTGCGTCAGCCAGGTTGATGGGTAATTTTCCATACCACGTCCAAATTCAGTGGGCGGCACAAACTGCTTCTGACTAGATGTCATTCATATTTGGTTAAATTATGTTAATAACAGAGAAAACTTATTTCCTAACTTATAAGAAATATTATTTTTTAAATTCATCTAATTCATCCATTATCTGCTGACATGTCATCAATGGTGCTACACAGTTGTGCATTAAGGACATGCTGGTCCCTGTCCAGGGATCATCCATAAACTCCAAAATATTAAGCTTAATATGGATTAAGTATGATTAAATATGGAGTCTATAGATCATCACAGCTGAGGATCAAACCCACACAGTCAGTGTTACAAGGTAAGCAATCATCCAATCAGTTTCATGCATCACAACATATACAGGACTAACCACTGGAAACGTTTTCCGCTCGGATGAACTCCTTTGCGTTTTGGACGTTGTGGGGTGTGGCTGATACGACGCCTTGTTCGCGATTCCAGTACCTCACCGACGTCGAGTAGAAAATAATGTTGAACATATCTGAGGGTCGAAGGTCGTCCAAGATGGCCGACATGCCTTCATTGACCTGAGATTGTTTCGTTCCACTCATCGAAGAGCTCGAGTCAAGGACGAAAATGATGTTCCGGTCGATCGGATGCAAACTAACCGGAGCAAAGTAGTGGACAAAGTAACCATCTCTAATCTGAGAAAGACAAACACAACGGTTGTTGACTACAGCATCACAACAAAGACAGTGTGTATGCATGTATGTATGTATGATGTATGTATGTACGTAAATATGCATGTATGTATGTATGTACGTATGTATGCATATATGTATGTATGTATATATGCATGTAAGTGTGTATATATGTAAATACGTATGTATGTATGTATGTATTTATGTATGTATGATGCATGCATGTAAGTGTGTGCATTTATCTACGTACATAGGTACGTTTATATGTATTTATGTAAGTATTTAAGTACAGTGATAGTAAAATAACAAGAAAAATTAACGAGAACACAAACAGCATCTCCCTAATTTAATGAAGCTAAGACTTGTAATGATCCTCTAATTTAATATGACTTAGATAGATCATGATGCCAAAGGCATCAATCGAAGGTCACTTCGACTGAAATCATAATCAAAACTCCACTGGAGAAGCCAGGGTTGCATTCCAGTTGGTCCAAGAAACCATAAGATAGGCCATGGTTATCAACCATAGCCTAAGCTTGATAAGCAAGTTGAAACCATCTCAACAACAGTAAGATATGTCAGGTGACTATAGAATAACACGTGGATGACAAGAATCAAACGACTGGGCCTGCATATAAATGGAAGCATGTGTTAGTGGGTTAAACAACTGTGGCATCCACTGGGTGTTTTGGTAGCTGGATTTCCACACTTTTTAGGTGAATTAATAGGTGCTTTAATAAATAAATAAGAATAAATTCATAAATTAGTGTGATATAAGCATCTGATTTGTAATGAAAGCAGTCAAAAGTCAACTGAAGAACTGAAGGTGACGACGTTTTTGAGTTGTGGGAGATGGCAGAGGCATGAACGCTGCCACTTATCAATTTTTAACATATCAACCCTGAACAGTGGGGTTGAAACCTAGAAATCCCACCTTCACCTAGTCACTGACAACAGCACTCGTTGCAAGGATCTGAAGGAAATTCAAGTATGAAACTCGTAATTCAACAACTGGAGGGGCCTTCGGGTGGACGGATCGCTTCACAAATGTGGCTTCTTACTCTGACAGCAAATAAAAAGCAATTTCTCACCTGCACTTCGCCTGCATCCAGCTGTCGCTTGACGTCATAGTGAACAACCATTCGCGTGTTTAGACCAACTGCCGACAACGCTCCTTGCTCCGTGATGGACGGTGTGAAGGTAGCATGGGCCACATTTCGTGAAGACTTCCTTATCCGAACCTGAGACACGTCTGCAACAGATTCAGTACCAGCGTTCTGAACTAGCAGAGAATTTGTTCCACTAGAGAGTTCAAGACCAACTGTTACATTTTGGCATCTCCGACAGTGACAGAAACTCTCGTCAAGGGGAAATGCAAATGAGCGCAAGGACTGTAACTAAACATAGGAGTACAGGGACTGTGGTTGTAATGGAATTGCTCCTTTTCCTTAGAATTTTCATGATGCAGATAAACAAGTCTCTGGGACACTCATAGCTTGGACAATCGTTCTAGAACAGGAATTAAATTAAGCTTTACCTGATCTTATCTCTACTCTTATGAACACTTAACTCTTTACCTGATCTTATATCTACTCTTATGAACACTTAACTCTTTACCTGATCTTATCTCTGCTGTTATAACACTTAATTCTTTACCTGATCTTATATCTACTCTTATGAACACTTAACTCTTTACCTGATCTTATCTCTGCTGTTATAACACTTAATTCTTTACCTGATCTTATATCTACTCTTATGAACACTTAACTCTTTACCTGATCTTATCTCTGCTGTTATAACACTTAATTCTTTCTTCTTTTTTTCTTTGCTTCTCCTCCGTCAGGCCACCGCCGACGATGAGTCCTCAACCTGTCGTCTCCACTGTTCTCTGTCGCTGATCTTGTCCCTTGCTTCTCTCATACTCATTTTCATTCCCTCCAGATCTTCTCTTATGTTACTTAATTCTTTACCTGATCTTATATCTACTCTTATGAACACTTAATTCTTTACCCATGTCATTGATCATCCCAACCTTTAAATGCAACCTGAAAAAATGCCTCCATTGTACCTCTACATCAACAATTCAGTGCTGAACGCAATAAGTAAAGCAATAATGATGTCAATGATGATGATAATAACAATACTAATTAATAATTACTAATAATTACCTAACAGTAATAATACAAATAATAAATATAATAATAGTAATAATAAAAGTCTTGCTCCTATACTATAATTTCATATCCTGGAATCTATTTTGGGAAAAATACCGTTAACAATAATAAGCAAAATTGCCATAACGCAAAATATCAGTGAATACTAACCTAACCATTTCAGAACAATGCTCCCATTAATTTTTGATATCCCAAATGATCATCTCTACCTTCAACAAAATAATATTAATAATAGTGCTTAAGAAAAGTAACTGCCTTTGGTACGAGGCCTGCATACCAGTTGAGGAGTTGGTCATTTCGATCATGCCTGTGACGTTAAGAATCTCAACGGACTCTCGAATCTTCACGTCGACCCGTAAGTCGTTGACCAGCTGACCGGGATTGAGGAAGACCAAGTGCTCATAGACTCCAAGTCGTCTCTGTAACAGTTCCTGATAGGTCAGGTTGAAGTCGACCTTCGCGTTGGGTCTGATGACCACTTCGGCCCGAAACAAATAACAACCTCGAGACCTGATTAGACACAAATCATAATTCATTTAAGTCACATCCTTGCCTCTGAGAGGTTCCTAAACTCTGCTGGACAATTCTAGGTATGTATCAAGACACCCAAAATACTGTTTCAAAAGCCTGCTAGTGACATCTTTGCCTCTGAGAGGTTCCTAAACTCTGCTGGACAATTCTAGATATGTATCAAGACACTCAAAATACTGTTTCAAAATCCTACTAGTGACATCTTTGCCTCTGAGAGGTTCCTAAACTCTGCTGGACAATTCTAGGTATGTATCAAGACACTCAAAATACTGTTTCAAAATCCTACTAGTGACATCTTTGCCTCTGAGAGGTTCCTAAACTCTGCTGGACAATTCTAGGTATGTATCAAAACACTCAAAATACTGTTTCAAAATCCTACTAGTGACATCTTTGCCTCTGAGAGGTTCCTAAACTCTGCTGGACAATTCTAGTTATGTATCAAGACACTCAAAATACTTTCAAAATCCTACTGCAATACTAACAAGCTCATCAGTAATGTAACAAAAACTATATTTGCCAACTGTATTTCCCTTTCTCTCCCCTCTCAGTGTTCCGCAGGCGTCTGAAGACTACTGTTCAACAGTGATTTTACTTTTTCAGGTCGGAAGCACCTCTGTTGAGTTTATCTTGTAAGAGGCTCATTATAAATCTCAAATTACAGTTACAATTACAAATTATGGCATTTATAACTGATTCCAATTTGTGAATATTTACCAAGAGGTTTGTACGGTTATTCACCAGAAGAAAACCCCACAACAACCAAGTGAACTGAATTCGACTATTAGAGAAATTTAAAAAATTGCAGACTTGCTAAACTTCTTTGTGAGTTACAGGGGGCTACTGAGTCAGGGTTGATACAAATGTTTTGCTTTGTTTTGCACAGCAGCTGGATAAGGGTTGAGTCAATGCAAGTGGGTGATGAAAGGGCAGAGAATGCAAAGGCTAATACTCTCCTGATGGTAGGGATCTCCTTTCCAATAAACAATTTGAAGCCGGTTGTTATATAACATCTGGTAGGGTCCCGGGCCTGGACGCCTAGATTTAACCACCATCTGATATCTTTTATTAGCATCTGATTTGGCTTACTGCCTGCCCTGCGTCCAGCCGGTCGGACAAAGCCTAGCCCATCAGGAAAGGCTCTTTCTGTTTGGCAATTTCTCAAAATAAATAATGCCACAATTAATTCTGAGCACAGAAGCAACCGAAGCTAGTCAACGTACAAAAGCCCGGCTATAAAGTAAGACCAACCTCTGTTAACGACATGTTCTCAGCATGTTTTGAGATAAATAAGACCACGATTTCCATCAGCGAACACATTTCATCATTCATTATCAACCACAGGCAATTAATCAAAACCTTTATGGCCCAGGTATAACGAAACAGTATTGCCAACTGTACCAACATCGGCAAAAACATGCATTTGAGAATGGTTAGGCTATCTGCTCAAGTTATCTGATGTGACAGCTTTTCCCAAAGATTTCTCACATTCTTTGCAGTTACTCAATTAAGAAAACCTTAGCAGTTTAAATGTAAAACGAAACCATGTTTTCGCAACAGCATTTTTTCAACAAGCACCATATTATTTAAGAATAACCACAATGAAATGCAATCATCTTAAAGAATCGCCTAAATATGGTACCCGTACATGGGGACCTAAAATGGCGTGGCGCCCATTCAAACAGGCAGCGGTGGTGAAGGATCTCACCTGATTAATTAATAGAAAAATTGGCAGGGTCGAGGCCATATGGTCGGTTGCTATAGAAAAACGTGTACATTTACATTTACATCTTTTAAACTCTTTTCCGGTTACAGTAACATTTAAGATTTTCCGCATCCAAGCAATGTCTTTAAGAGGGCATAGGGTAGAAGACAAAGGGGGAAGAAGGGAAGAGGGAATCATGAAGGGAGGGAGGCAGAGAAAGCAGGTACATATAAGTGTATATTTATGTAAATAGGGAGGGAGTGAGCATACACCTAAAAGTACGTCTAGGCATTCATACAGAGCATGGGTGTCCAACCTTTTGGGGTGAAGGGCCACATTGCCATTTTTCTAAGAATTTGGGGCCGAAGACAGAATTTCATCAATAATCAGAACAACGCAACCCATACTAACGAAATAATTTTATTTGCCTACCCTAAGATCAGGCACCACATATTCATATTTTTGCTGATTATTTGGTGCTAATGGGATACCTAACACTGCTTTTGCTTACACAAGTTATCAGTTCACAACTTTAGACATAAAAAATCAACATTTGAAAGGTGTGGCGGGCTGGATGAATCCATTCCTCGTGCCGGATCATGTCCCGTAGGGCCGTATGTTGGACAACCCTGATATAGAGCCTCTCAAAGATACTCTCAGAAGAATATAAACGTGAGAGGAAGTGAATGTATGTAGCTACCAGTATGCCTAAATGTACCATACATGTATTTATTTATCTAGGCATTCATAAAGTGCCTCTCTAGGAAGAATTTCACAAAAGCACTACACTCCACAAGTATGTTTGAGTAAGATAAGCACAAATGTCAGAGGCCTAGACAGAAAATGCAGCCACCTATAACAACAAAACACTCAGAAATGAAATGTTTAAAAATAAAACTCTTCTGAATTCCACCTCTTTTGACAATTTAAGGCTCACTTAAATTCCAATGACAGAATTTACAAACAACGGCGAATTGAAATACGGCCAACTTCACATAGGTTACAATAACCACCCTTTTAAAACCTATTGTTGTTTACTGCAAAAGTGGCATGAAGTTCCTAAGAGAGGTTGACGGAGACTCAGGCCACTTGAAGACGTTTGAGGTCCTTAGATCCCCATGATTTTGATTTTGAATGACTAAAATGTTTACAAAGGTTTGAGCCTTAAATAAACTAAGGCTAGGCCTCGGTGAAACTGAGCCATGTGGCATTTATTCACTCACTTGCTTTACTTGTTACTTTACTCAATCACTAATTTACTCAATCGCTCACCCACCCATCCACCCACTCATTTATCCTTACTCATTATCAAGCATATAATTCATATGTAAAGGGCATTTATAGGGGCATCTAATCAAAGTGTTCCAAGCCACTCCCAGCAAAATTACTAATTTCTATATTGATAATAGCTGCATTGTCTAAAAATGAGCCAATAGTTGTGCTTATGTGTATACATGTAAAAGTGCTGTCAGTACCAATTTGGAGTGCAATCTGAAGAAAATTTGCACAAATGAATGCACCGTCGCCATCATCATTGTCACCCCAACCATCATCATCATCATCAACACCACCTCAATCATCATCGTCACCACCATCATGAGCATTATCATCATCATCATCATCATCAACACTGCCACCACCACCAGATCCGTACACCAGCACTTTGGTGGCGATGGGTGCAAATAAATTATCTCCATTCCTTTTGTGCTTTTATCAAATTTAGAGCTATTCTCATGTTCACAGATTGGGCAAGAAATCCAGCAAGACTGTATTTTATTCTAGCAACTTTAGCGTCTGCAAGTACCAGACATTGCTTACTAATTAAGAGTGCATACATCAAAAAAAACTACACCGTGAAAACTAGCACTCGTAAAAATACCATTTGATTTTTGTTTTGACTTAAGCCGTTACCGAACAGTGCATAAAAACCAACTAAGTTTTTTTTCCATTACAGCATAATTAACTTTAGACAATGAAAAGTGAAACCCAAGGAACATTACTGTCAAGCAAGTCTTGCTAAGTGGTCTGCCTAGTTTACTACAGCACATTTGATGTGGAACATCAACAGTTATGCACTTCTAAATTTTCCTGTAAGTGGTAGATGTGTTGAAGGAAGTGCAGTGTTGAAAGAAACCCGTTTTGGTGTCTGTTACCAATGGATAGCTAGATCATTTAGATGGCCATGTGTATAGTGCCTGTGACAGGTGCTTGAAAGGTGTTGCAAGGAAGTGCCTTGGTAAAAACATAGCCGAGTGCAATATCACATAGCAGTGTATTGTCTAACAGCTTCTCTGGTGCCAGTTCCAGTGCACAAGTCATCAGTCAAGAGCCTTAAGCTAAACTCCTGCAATGGTGGTCGACATACCTGGCGGACAGAGTGGCCAATGAAGACAACAACTTCCGTTCTTTGTCTGCATCAGACACCGAAGGCCGCTCACCGATTTCTCCGCGGTGTATCCGTCCATCAATCGCACTGAAATAACAGAAAATCAATTACTTGGGTGTCTGATTTGAAACTATGGTCACCAGTATAACTGTGGGCCCACAAGACCTGCAACTACACCATCTCTACAAAACAGACTGATTTATTTATGGAGTGGTACAAGTATCTAAAAGCACCAATCTGCAGTATCTGGTGGGAAAATTCCTATTTAAGCCACTTGCACTGGTTCTTGCAAATCACCCTATGCTTAAGTTTGTCAAAATGAGGTGCGATATTTTCTTATACCAGGACTGTATCTAAAACTGATTCAAGTCTGTGTATGTAATGGTTTGTAACTCTTAATGTCATGTGTTAAATATCACCGGTAAACAGGAAAATATTAATTAACAACTGAAACAGGAAAGTAAAAATCATGAGGAAAAGGAGGAGGAGAAGAAGAGAAAGAGGAGGACTGGAGGGAAGGACAAATCAACAGAAGCTGTAGGAGGATTAAGAGGAGAATGAGAAAGAGGATAATGACCAAAGAAGCAAGGGAGAGGAGGAAGATATGTCTAATTTCAGCCTATCTCTTACAATTTATGAGAGTACAAAAGCCTCATCAAAGATGCCCACTCTCTGCAGCCTCATGAAACAGAACTTCTAAACAAGCAAACTCAATCACCAGATAAAAGAAATCATAAAAAAGACGGCAGAACAGTTAATCTCCCTGGATCCAGAAAAAAAGGAAAAATGTATTCTGGTTTAATCTATACAAATGCCACCAGCATCAGGAAAAACAATAATGTCTGCAGCTATCTCAGTCTCCATCAAATTTGTAACAATACAGCCGCCCGGTGTTGTTCTAAGTTATCGACATCAGCCAATATATGCCGCTCCTAAATATTATCGGGCTGCCATCCAACACCATACCAGGTCGAATCATATGCCTGGAGGCACATATTTACCTAGAAGGCATGCCAGTCTGCGCAGATGGGAAAATCATACAGCAGGAAGGGCCATACCGAAAGGATTTGGATTTCACTGCACTTCTGACACAGAGTAGTTGCCCAAGATTCAGACACTGTGTTTACAACATTGGAAAACTCAACAGCTTATATATGATAGGGCGGATAAATTGTCTCCAGATACGTGCAGTGCACATTTTAGTGCTGGTGAAATGGATCGGTAAGTTTAGCAAGGGTTTTGCGGGTGGCCAACCGTTTTGGGCTATTATAGTAGGTCCAGGAGAAAGCAATCAACTGCAACTTACACAATTTATGAACTGGAATTGTGTTTCACCAACAAATTATCACGGCGAAGAAAAGCAACAGGAGCTGCAGTAGGACAAGGAAGACTAGAAGAAGGAGGAGGCGAGGAAGATGATGAGGATGAGGACTCACAGGAGTAGCAGGAGGAGGATGGCAGGAAGGAAGAGGTGGAGAGGGGAAGAAGAGGAGAAATATGATGATGAACACGAAGAGAGCAAATAGGAGAAGAGTCAAAATAGGAATGGAATGAGGGAAGAATGAAGAGAATAGAAGGACAAACAAGAGAAAGAAGAAAAGCAGGAGATGGAAGAGGAAGAGGATGGAAGAAATAACAGGGGAAGAGGAGGATAAGAAGGAGGAGGAGGAGGAGCAGTAGGAGAAGGAACATTAAGAGGTACAGGAAAGAAATGGTGGCTTAAAAGAAGAAGAGGCAAGAAAACTAAACTGAATGGAGAAAAGAAACACTTAAAACATGACAAAGAAGGTGAGAGAAAATGCAGTGGCTGAAAGATAAGCAAATGAGAAGAAGAACAAGTGCAGAAAGGAGAAAGGAGAAAGGAAGGCGAGAAGGGCCATAAGAGAACAAGAGAAGATTAACAGAACCAATACATGATACCAGGACTAAGCATTCCATCAAAGACATCAATAAAAATGATACTAACAACAGTGATGACAATCCTTTCACTAGTTCTGTGTAAACTATGGTCCTGCCTATAAATCTTGCAATTCTGCTGGTTTTTAAAACTTATAAAAAAATTCCACACATTCTTTTAAGACAGGAAAGCTATGCTAACACACACAGGTATAGTTCTACTGTAGGATAGCATGGCATAAGTGAAATTGCTACAAAATTAATCCCACAAGGTTTAGAAAACATTTCTTTACCATCAGCAACCATGACTACCTGCCAGCATGCCACCAACTATGAAAAAGCTTAAGAAAAAGAAACACCACAGAATTAGAAATATTTACATTGAAAACGCAACCACGAATGCTGCCTTTGGGATGTAAGCTTCAAATACAGCGGTTTTGTTCTTTTCCAGAAGATTTACAGCTCTCTGTGTCACGAGCGTAGTCGCAAACCGATGAGTGATGTCCGTTCGAACGTGCAGGGCATAGATCTCGGGTTTTCGTAGACGCTGAGCCTATAAAGCAAAGATTCATTCAACCACTGTCACTTGGAAGGAAGAACAAGTAAAACAATTCACATTTACACTAGAAAAGTTTTCTGTAATATTGATTATAACCTCAATTAAAGTAGCACTTGCAGCAAATTTATTAATCCTTGTGTTGACGCTATGTAATTGTAATCACAATCTTGACAATTTCTAAGGTACTATTTTAAAGCCAAGTGCTGGACACCAGCTAATTCACGAGTGTGGCGTCAAGTCAGAGGGGTTGTCCAAAGATACTATGTAACGAACAAATTTCGGAGACAGAAGGGGCAAATGAGCTGTTATGTTGGGCTATGTTTAAGTTGAGAGAAATGGGAAGACGGCCGATTGGATGGATCAGGGTAACATTTCTTGATATGTCCCATTACACCTATCTTTTTAATTTGTCTTGAATGAACTTACAACTGGTCTCTAGTGCAGCACTGGTGTCACGTGCATTCGATACATCGGCGCCACATAATTCATTTGATTACATCAATCATACCCAAGGTACGTGTTAGCCACTGTGGAGGCCCGGACAGCTGAACATATATTCAAAAATAACTTACGGTGCACCTGATCCAAAACGGAAATAGTTTAAGGTGATACAACTGCTTTCTAGTAAGTTAGATTTAAAACAAACAATGAAAACACTAGCTAAAACGTTTCTATTCATCGCTATAAAAGTCGCACAAGGCCAGATGTCACTAGGGTGATTAACGCGTAATCGCCTAGTAGAATGACGTCATTGTTGGTGAGATCCATATCTAATAATGTAGATTATAAATGGAAGAGGGCGTACTCTGATACGAAATTAGTCATCTCTAGCCATGAATAAGTTTATTCTATTTATATATAGGCGCCAAGTCACCAGAAATTAATCATAACTTGATGGAATCTGGCTGTGATGAGCCTGTAAACTGAGACGTTGGGTGAGAACCTTTGCCACCGCTACCCATTTGAATGGGCGCTGCTCCGTCCCACGAACTGTAAATAATTATAAATCTTAAATGCATATTATGCAGTCTAGACCGGGAAACGATCCGACAACCTCTCACAGAGACGCGACGCGTTACCAACAAAGGTGTGATTTGTTGTCGGTAGCAGTTGCAGAAGAAAAGACCTGTGATAAGGAACGGAACGCAGGCCCCTATGGGACGGCAAAAGTATAGGAGATAATTTTATAGACTGAACCAGTCATATGACTTTGCTGCAGGACTTGGTGTCTCGACTGGATAGAGAGGGCCGAAAGAAGGGGCTGGAGATCAATATGGGGAAAACAAAATGTATGGCAATGGCAGGTGCACAATGTAACATCAAGGTGCAAGATATCAGGATAGAACAAGTGGACGCGTTCGCATACCTGGGATCGCTCGTGACAGAAGATGCTGAGTGTACTAGGGAGATAAGAGTAAGAATTGCAAGAGGACAGGGAACGGGAGCAGAACTGATGAAATTGTGGAAATGCCATAACATCAAAGTACACACAAAGTTAAAATTAATGAAGACGCTGATTTGGCCAGTAATGATGTACGGATGTGAGAGCTGGACAATCAAGAAGAGGGATGAGGATAGAATTAGGGCATTTGAAATGAAGTGCATACGGAAAATACTTAGAATATCATGGACAGAAAAAAGAACAAATGAGTGGGTGCTGGAGACGGCTGGTGTGGAAAGGAGTCTACTTGAATCCATCAAAAGAAGAAAGATGTCGTACTTCGGACACATAATGAGGAAACAGGGTGATTGCTTGGAGAAGGAGATCATGCAAGGAACAGTTCCGGGAGCAAGAGCAAGAGGAAGACCAAGGAAGAGGTGGATGGACAACATCAGCGAATGGTCCGGTATAGCCACAGAGAAGTTGCTGAGAGGAACCGAGGATAGGAGTGGATGGAAAAGAATCGTCTACAATGCGACCAACCCTCGTACCGAGGACGGTTGAAAAGAAGAAGAAGAAGTCATATGATGTAAATCTCTGAAATTTCTCAGAAGATCAGCTTGTTCAGATCAAGTCTACATATGCCATCGATCATTGGGGGAAGAGTCCCCTTAGCCTAGCCCTACAAATCGAGCCTTTTAACCAACTTAATAGCAATGCAATATAGTAATACTTTTATGCAATTAAGGATGGTCAACATCTGATTCTTATTAATGCGTGAAACTGTATATTCTTGAGTAAAGTCAAAGTATGGGTGGGATAAAGTGTGAACTTAACGCAGCATGTCGTTGTAAATTTAAACTATTCCGCGTTAAGTGATTAAAGATTTGACAATTACTGAAATGACTCATGGCTCGAAAAGCGGCCATATTTGGTACTCCCGCGCATGCGTGCTGCAGCTGTCGGACTATTTTCGCCTATGACGCTTTCATAACATCATATCCGATTGCAGAAGTAACTGACTTCAAACGACCGTTTATGAAAGACGAGGCAGGAACAATCAAGGCCAATCGACATCGACTCGACATCAACGTATATTTTCGTATGTCGTTCTCATGTAATCGTTCGTGTGTAACCCACACCGTCAACTCTTCCATAATCCTCTAATAGGCCGTTGGGTTAATACATGGACTGGTCATTCGGCTAAGGTCAACTGTACAACCATATCATTACGCATGCCATAGGCGTGGAGTCCATTTATGGTTTCGATGGTTGGTATGATTATTTATGTTACGTATGTATGTGTGTGTGTGTATGTATGTATGTATGTATGAATATATGTATGTATGTATGGATGGATGGATTGATGGATGGATGGATGTATGTATGTATGTATGTTCGTACGTACGTACGTATGTATGTATGTAGGTAGGTAGGTAAGTAGTTAGGTAGGTAGGTGTGTATATATTGTCTGCATGTATGTATTGAATGTATGTATGCATATATGTGTGCATGTATGTATGTACGTTCGTACGTACATAAGTATGTAGGTAGGTAGGTAGGTAGGTAAGTAGTTAGGTAGGTAGGTGTGCATATATTGTATGCATGCATGTACTGAATGTATGTATGTATATATGTGTGCATGTCTGTGTGTATGCATTTATGCAGGTGAGCATGTAAGTACGTAAGTACGCATGTATACACGTTATCCATCGATATAACATGCATGCCTAAACACATGCAAACATAGGGAACATATGTTTCGGTTTATCTGCCGTTGTTCTGCATGAGTCGTTCGGACGGTGGGCCTTGTTTAAAGTTTTGACGTAGGAAATCAGTTCGTCTATTTAGATTCGTTTGTTGTTGTAGGCAGCCTGCGAACGGTGTCAGAAGGCTTCTTGTTGTCAAGAGAATCTGACATAACATGTCAGGCCAGCGAAAGCCACATCCTGGCACCACCTGTCAGTTTGCTTCATCGTCTCGGTGTAATAAGCCGAGGCCAAGAAACCTCATCTTCGAGCTCCAGGTCCTGCTGTTTCTCTTCCTCCTCGGACTCTTCGATCGCCTCCTTCGGTCGAAGAGATATATATATACCCAAACGCACGTTTTACCCTATGGAATGATATTTCTTTTGAGATTTCTTCATTTTCCATGGCAACACAAGCCTAATAGTATACACACCCAAACCCAAGTCTTACCCTATAGAATGATTTTTCCTTTTGAGATTTCTTCATTTTACATGGCAAAATGAAGAAATCTCAAAAGGAAAAATCATTCTATAGGGTAAGACTTGGGTTTGGGTGTGTATATTATTAGGCCTGTGTTGCCGTCATGTTGAATTAAAGCTAATTTCTGTGCTACAGAAATTCCCCACTTCATCAACGCAAAGGTAAAAGGTCGGGGAGCAGCTTTACCAGGGAAGGAGGGTAGAGCGCTCAGCCTCGGAATAAGGCGGGTGCAATGATACGTCTGTTGTTTATATCGACGGTGATTGGGTCATTCGGGTGATGCCTCTGCTTTGATATGTAATCCCTGGCAAAGGTTGATACCAGTAATCGGATCTCCATCTGGCGGTCGTTCTGTACGTCTCCGACGCAAACGATACATTACATCTGCCGATACGACTGATGGTGCAGCTGCTGCTGCTGTTGTGGAGGATGCTGTGACTGTACGGAGGGCGAGATGAGCAACGGGAGGTCTTAAAATGATCGCTAGATGCCGCCAATGCTGCTGGAGGGGCCTGTCTAAATTAGGCAATCACACCTCGCTCTCGCCTCCTCGTCCGAACGCCGCTGGCAATTACGCACTCGATCGTCTGCTCAAAGCATGACGGGGCAATCGGGTGCGAGGGGTCACGAGAGGTTATCGCAAATTATCTGCTTTCCCTGTAGAACTATGCTTTTTGGTAATCACTCCATAACCTCATCCTCTTCCGAGTTACTCCTCTTCCCCTATCTTCGATCTTTTATTATCCGCCCCTTTTCCACACAGGCGACTCTCAGTCGATCTGTAATTTATTCCTTGTCCCTCTCAACAAACTCTTGTCTCATTATCACCTATTGCTATGTATATGTATGTATGTATGTATGCATGCATGTGTGTATGTATGTATTTTTGTATTTTTGTATGTATGTGTGAATATATGTATGTATGTATGTATATATGTATGTGTGTATGTATGTATGTATGTGTGAATATATGTATGTGTTCATGTGTGTATGTATATATGTATGCATCCATGTACACATGTATGCATGTATATATGCATGTACGTGCATACATGCATATATGTATGTATGTATGTATGTGTGTATATATGCATGCACGTGTGTATGTATATATATATATATATGCATGTATAGATGTGTGTATGCATGCATGTATCTATGTATTATAAGGATCAATGCATTTTATGGCAAATAAAATGTAATCCAGCACAATGAACCAGAAACTGTGGTGCAAGTTTTATATAATTTTAACAATGGCGGAAAATGCCAAAACAGTATTGGTTTACATGTAGCCTACGACAGAATACATGAATGCTGCTCAGATTAGGTAAGTTGGGAGTAAGGCATAATGCGTCAAAGTATTAAGGTAAGGCAATAAGGGAAGGTATTAAGGTAAGGTATCCTTCTTCTGGTTATCTGCCCTTAGTAAGGTTCAAACGTCCGATGACGCCACTCCTCTCGGTGGTGAGCTTCTTCTGTCAGCCTAATTAAGGTATTAAGGCAAGGCAAAGTGACTCAGGGAGTCAAGATAAGGTAAATGGTAACGACCTACGATGCAGACAAGGGTGATTTATTTGAATATTTTGAAATATTGCAGCTTTAGGGCATATATATATATGTGTGTGTGTGTGTGTGTGTACATATATACCTACATATATAGATATATATGATTTATCACTGGTTCTCTACACTGGATACATCGTTCTCATTCGTTGACTCCTTCTCAAGGGTTTCTGCTCCAGACAGACAGACAGATACACAGAAAGACACTCACAGACACAGACACACAGGGACACGAACATTGGGTGTGGGGCTTATGAGGCGGTGACATGTTCCATGAAAAGGATAATTTATATGTCAGTCGAGCAAGTGATTAATTTGTGGCAGGGTGCGGCTCTCCGCGAGCTTACTTACCACAAGACGCGCCTGATTTCGCCATTAAGCTGTTTTCTGGATCATAGAAACCAATGTTTCCTGATTATTACCATAAATTTACAGAAGCTGTTGAAGTACATGTATTAATATGTATATCGTTAAGCCTGTATAATTATATTGGGCCCATATATGTCATTTATCTAAATACATGATTTACTAATCTTAATGTTACAGCATATTGCATACAGGACAATATATCTAAAGTACACACACACACACACACACACACACACACACACATATATATATATATATATATATAACTATATGTGCGGCAAGGTGGTCTATCGGTAACGCGTTTGGTCAATGATCATGCAGTTGGGGGTTCGACTCCGTGTAACTACCCTTGGCAAGTTGTTTGCGCACACCATGTCTCTGTAACCAAGCAGTATAATTTGATACCGGCGTAAGATGGGAAGTAAACGGCAAGTCCTGCGATGCCTGTGTCCAGGCCCTTGGGATTCGTCCATTGCCGGCTCAAATGTCTAAAGAAAAGGAATGAGTGCTTCCCCTATGTCTCACTTGTGGGATATGGGATACTTTATACATACATATATATATATATATATATATATATCAAAGAGCCAGACGGACGGACAGACAAACAGACGATATGACATGTATATGCGAGAGATAGAGAGAGATAGATGAGAGAGAGAGAGAGAGAGGGAGAGAGAGAGAGAGAGAGAGAGAGAGAGAGAGGGAGAGGGAGAGAGAGAGAGAGAGAGGAAGGGAGGAAGGGAGGGAGCTCCGTGTTAATAGGTCTCAAGACAGCGATCCGCATCGCACCTGTCTCGCGCAGTTAATTGGGTGCGAATACTCTGCCCTGTAGGAGGTGTTAGACGGTTCCTCAACGTGGCTCAGTGCTTCGAAAGGTCTATAATTAAAGTACCCCGGAAACTCGTTACAACGCTCGCTTTGTGAGCTTCATATCACGAGCAGCCGTATAGCGAGGCTGCAACGAGTTTATTTTCGATGGCTTGACTAATTTTGGGATCCAAGCGGCTGACCGTTTTATATCAGAGTTCGCGTCATAACGAAGCGTGTTTTATTGGGCCTTCGTTGTATGTGCATTACAAAAGCAATTCCTCGGAAGAGTGGAGATCCAATAAAGGTCACCACAAGGTAGCGTAGGTCATAATTACGATAATCGTAATCGTAAACTGGAAATTAATAAAGCGCTACTTAAAAGCTAAGCGCAAGGCACAAGCTTATTCACGAGCGCTGCGTCAGGTCCGTGGGGTTGTCCAAAGATGCCATGTCAAGAACCTAGAGGTTACCAGAGGACGGGAGAGGAGGCTAGGGTGGGTTGTGTTTAAGCTGAGAGAAATGAGAAGACTGATCAGGGTGGGATTTCTTGAAAAGGTGAGACTTCAGTTTTTGAATGGACTACCTGAGGAGTAAGAGAGACAGACAGACAGACAGACACAAAAAGAGACAGAGTCAGAGAGAGAGAGAGAGAGAGAGAGAGAGAGAGAGAGAGAGAGAGAACGAAGGAAGGGATAAAGTAGCAGAGAATTTGCGAAATTCAGGAGGGAGATCGTTCCAGCTTAGTGTACGATAACGCAAATTAACATATATAGAAAATACAGGATAACATATTTCTGGAATAGCTTCCTGTCTGCTGGGGCAATCAGCTCTTCCGCAGTGTATCAATTCCTCCTACGTATTTGCCATCTGCGAGCCTCCAGTGGTATGATAATTAGATCTGTATGGATCAACCAAAGTCATAATCGTATAAGTTTACGATTGTAGTCGATGCAGCTGTGTGTAGTCGTCAAAGAACACAAAGAAATTGCCAAGGCTCATTGTACACATGTATTCTTGCGCACGGATGTTTCTCTATTTGTATGTACGCCTATGAATGTGTACGTCTATTTATCTGCGTGTGTGCAAGCGCCTGTATGTGTGGGTCTATTTATATTTATATCCCGATGGCGGCATGAAATATTAGCAGATTATCGGGATTAGACGCCGTAGCAATTTAGATGCCAGGTAGGAGCGCAAGACGGAACAAATACGCTGCCTGCATCCTACGCTTCGTAATGGGAACATAAAATGGAGATAAAACGAAGGAGACAGAGGCATGAAAGAACCGGAAGCTTTATGAGGGCAGGTAGAGGAACTTGTTGCTAGAATGTATGATGCCAGTTTCGAACGCGCTCCGTGATCTTATTGTGTCTTGGAGGAGGAGGAGAAGGAGGACGAGGAAGAGCAGGAGGAGGAGGAGGAGAATGGGGAGGAGGAGGAGCAGGAGGAAGAGGAGGAGGAGAAGCAAGAGAAGGAGGAGGAGAAGCAAGAGAAGGAGGAGGAGAAGCAAGAGAAGGAGGAGGAGGAAGAGGAGGAGGACGAGGACAAGGAAGCGGAGGAGAAGCAAGAGAAGGAGGAGGAAGAGGAGGAGTTGGTGGAGGAGTAGGATGTGGTGGTGGAGGAGGAGGAGGAGTTATGAGAAATCCTAAATCACGTCTCTGCATGCTTGCAATCACGTCTTTTCAGGGATATCGTTGCCGTTGTTCGTCAATCTCTTCCTGTCTCTCTCGCGCGCTGTGTTTTACTATCTGTCTGCTTTCCTCACTCACTCACTCACTCACTCACTCATTAACTCACTCTATTTTGCTATTTATCTTCTTCCTCCTCATCCTCCTCATCTTCCCTTCTGTCAGTCCGTCCATTTGTCCTCCTTCCGTGTTTCTGCTTCTCCCATCCTCTCCTCTCCATCGTTCTTCTTCGTACCACGCCTATGTTGCAAAAAAGAACAAGCGACCTTCTGCTTGTGGCATCTGGCGGCCGAGAGGAACGAAAGCCGTCTATTATTTTTCTATCGGAAATTACAAGTCGGTCCATTAATCAGAATTCCGCTCCGACTTCTTGATGTGTACGGACACTGGTTGGCCAAACACGGTTTCCAAAAAGAAACAGAACTGAGAAGAAATTACAATAACTGAAGTACAGTTTACAAATCTGTTAATACATTGAAACATCTATCGCAGATGAGACAAAGATATTCAGTTTTCATCCACAGTCTATGTCCCCTTCCATCCTTCTGGCTGGAATTAATCCCTCCTATAGGGGAGGCGTCAGCCACATGATTCCTTCTTTTCCATCTGTTTCGATCTCATTATTTGCTTCATCCACAGTTACCTCCAAAGGCGTAATTTTCGAGAGGATGAGATGGAAGGGAAGCTGGCCCAGGCACCGAAGTTCCCGGAGCCAACTCCGCATTTTGAGCTGGAGTACCCTACCACACTTACCACATACCACAACCCCACATTTTGGACTGGAGTAAGCGTATACCGTACCCCAATCTTTTCATACAGTGAACAAACAATACCCATTAAATTAGTGTAGGTTCGATTGTCTCAAATGATTTCTCATACTATTAGTCAGACTATAACAATTACGCGAAAGGAAAAAATGGGGAGAATTTTCCCCCTTTGACTTTACTTGTCTTGCGTTTCACTTTAATTGCCTGGCGTTTCACTTAACTTGCATTGAGTTTCAAGACTTTACTTGAAGCGACCATCGCTGATGCCTTGGGCATTATGAAAACGGCGCTTTAGAAGTTTTTAGATTAGACTTTCTAGACTAAAGTTACGCAGCTAGTGACCTCACCATTAAGCCTATCGGGTCGCTGGCCCGCGTGCCTGGGACAGCCTTTCGCCATCCATTCAGGAGTCCAAAAGTGTCAACCTCTTTCAAAAACAGGTGAAATTCTATTTAGTCTTAGTACTTGGGCTGAATTTTGACTTTGTAAGGCACCCTAGAAGTGGCCTGCTACTTACGATGCTATATAAATTGTCGTCATTACAATTACAATTGTCATCTTTTTAAGTTACCCGTACCTCTGAAGTTTTATTTGCTAGCGCTGGGTCAGCTTACCTTAGGAGCGCTTGTATTGGGTTCGTTGGCCGAAGCCGTTGATATTCTAAGCAATCCAGATGCATCCGTGGTTGAGGTGGTAGTTCCAGTCTTCGAGGGCGATTTCTGACGGGGAGAAGAGACGGAAGAAGGGAAGGACAAGGACGAAGAGGTCTCCCGCATTTCCACCAACCCAACCGTGACACAAGCCAGCATCAGTATCCCAAATGCCTTGCGTTTCATCATTGTGTTGGCTACTCAAATTCTTCTGTTACTTCCGCAGTCCCGATCACTCCAATTTCTCCTCCGAACAGGCTAATTAATTAACCAGCTAATTATGGACGATAACAAGTTCAAAGTGGCCGCCGACGAACCTGAGTACCTAAAGCCCAATCGACACGATTGTTACCGCAGAATCCCTGAACCTGTTGTTTAGAAATTTCGTATATTATCCTCTCGATTGCGATAGCCGTTTGCGATAAAGGTGTTTTGACAGCAAACGAGTCAACGAAAACAAATATTCGGATAGTTTTACAGATGAAAATACCGATCCAACAATCGATCGAGCTTCGAGCGGCGAAGTATTTTCGAAGTTGGCGCGAGCTGATGATGAGCTCGCGCGTTTTTATGGGAACCCTGTGTAACTTGGGCGATTGTAATAATAACCACAGCAGTGGTCGTGAATCGCAGGACAACTGATCTAGCAGAACAGAGTAAACACAACGACACTTTAATTCGTTCAGATGCGCGACTCACACCGAACTGCTCGTTAAGCTGCTGCTTCTTCTCCGTTGATCGGTTACATGGATAGCTTTTCCACTTTTCTCTTGCTCTCCCTCATCTGGCGGCTTCTCCTCTTCTTCCTCTTCCTCCTCTTTTATCTCCTTCTGTCTCTTCTCCTTTGTCTCTTCGTTTTCTATTCGTCCGTCTTCAGTTTCATCGGCTGTGCCCCCGCCTTCTCCTCCTTCTTCCCGCGCCTTTGCCTCTGATCCTTCTTGTGCTATTCCTCGTTTTCCATTGGCTCCGGCAACTTCAGTGCCTCCACCGGCTCATCTTCCACTCGTCCTCCTTTCCTTCATCATCCTTCCTCTCCCTCCTGTTTCTCTTTCCTCTTCCTCCTCCTGTTTTTATCCTGTTTCTTTCTCCTCTTCATTTCTCTTCTTCATCTCCTCCTCCTCCTTTTCCTTCTCCTTTAATCCCCCTCCTCCTTTTCTTTCTCCTACTCCTCTTTTTTCCTTTCCTCCTTTCTCTGCTCTTCTTCCACTTTATACTCCTCTTCCTCCTTTTTCTTTTCCTCCTCCCCTTCCTTTCCATCTCCCTCTTTCTCCTCCTTTCCCTTCTCTTCTCCCTTTCCTTCTATTCCTCCTCCTTTCCCTCACCATTTTCCTCCTCCTTCCTCTCCATTCCCTCCTCCTCCTCCTGCCACTCCATCTCTTCCAACTCCTCCTCCTGCCAGTCCACTTTCCAACTCATCATCGCCGTAACTCCACCGCCTGTTGGCGCCAGCTATGTCAAATCCGCGAGGAGGGAAGAGACGGTTTAGGTCCTGCATCATACTCAGCAGCAGCAGCTACTGATGGAGCATCGTCATCATTAGACGGCTGCAGAGGATGGAGTGGAGGAGGTAGCGGAGTCTAGCATGGCTCCGATCTGTCAACGCGATCTGCTTCCCCACTCCATCCATTAAAATTACGAGGCAAATTGTCATCACATGCTCCCCTAAGATTTAGCTGAGAGCATCCCTGCCTACTGGCTCCTTGGCTGCTGCTGCTGCTGCTGCTGCTGCTGCGACCCGAGCGGCGGTCACTCTGCCCTGATATATATGAAATACGGCTCTGTGCTAATCACGCAGATCTGTCTGCCTGTCTATCTGTCTGTCTGCCTGTATGTATGTATGTATGTATGTATGTATGTATAACTAAATGTAGGTATAACTCTGTCTGTCTGTCTGTCTGTCTGTCTTTATGTATGCATGTATGTATGTATGTATGTATGTATGTAGATATGTATGGTAGCACGGTAGCATATTGGAGAGAGCGCTCGGCTTGTAACGCGGAGAGTACGGGTTCGAGTCTCCTCCGAGACGGTTACTGTGTAGGGACCTTGAGCAAGTCCTTAACTCACAATTTCTCGGCGCCATCGATTGATGCTGTCATTAGATAGTGGCGCCTAATAAATGCAGAACTAATAAATGTAGGTATCACTCTGTCTGTCTGTCTGTCTGTCTGTCTGTCAGTCAGTCAGTCTGTCTGTTTGTTTGTTGTCTGCCTGCCTGTCTCTGTCTCTCTGTCTCTCTCTCTGTCTCTGTCTGTCTGTCTGGCTCTGTCTGTCTGTCTGTCTGTCTATCTGTCTGTCTGTGTGTCTGTCTCTGTCTCTGTCTCTGTCTCTGTCTCTGTCTCTGTCTCTGTCTCTCTCTCTCTCTATCTCTCTCTCTCCCCCCCCCCCCCCATTGACCGTATGACCATTGTCTCATCAGGACTTGAGGTGGGGTCAGATGTCAGACAGTGACCCCTTAAGGCGGGACCTTTAAACCCGAAGCGCCGACTGAGTTGGGTCAATAAGGAAATGGGGCTCTTGAGACGTTATTTATTGACCCTATGACCTCATTAGGCTTAGGTACGATACATTAGGGCTTGTAACTGAATCCAGGTTGTACCATTAAATCAATCAGGAAAGACTGTGAGTAAGTAAGAAAGTAAGTAGCCTTAATTACTTTAAAACAAACGGCGCCACCTGTGTCAGATCCGCGCGGTGGTAAGAGACAGATGAGGTAGTCTAGTTAATACCTACTGTCAATGAAGACTTCTGCCACTCGCTACGTAAACGTAATCGTAATTCCGAGATTTCTACAGCGCCCAACGAAAGCCACGTCACGGGGACCAGTTTATTTTTCTCAGACGCTCAGTCAAAACAAAATCGATAGGCAAAGGGTTCAGTTCCAGGTCAAGATCCAGCAGTCAGACAGAGAGAGCGTGGCGGCTACGGTGGGTGTGTGTATGTGTGTATGTATGTATGTATTTGGTTATTTGGTTTATTAGCTAGCTAGCTAGTTAGTTAGGTAGGTAGGTAGGTAGGTAGGTAGGTAGGAAGGAAAGTATATATGTTGTTATTCTAGCCTTCAGGTGCTCCGCGATAGTCTACAAGGTAACACTATCGGTCCGTAATCAAACGGTTGCGGGTTCGAACCTGCTGAGCTGACATTCTTGTAATGGCCTGAAGGGCAAATTGTTTTATATTCACATTTCTAGCTTGTCAGTTTGTCCCTGTGCCCTCTCATTTGGTATCGGTGTCAGCGGGGGGTTAAGTAAACCGCGGCTGGACTTGAAGATCTAATTGAAGATCTAATTGAAGACCTAATTATTGTACTAGGGTTTTGATCTCCATGGCTAGGTTCGCTCGACTCGTTCGTTCCATGCTCCACAGGTGTCCATGTATGCTATCATCGTCGTCGTCGTCGTCATCATCATCATTAATATGGTCTTTGTCGTCCTAAACATCATCGTCGTCATGGCCGTCGTCATGATCATCGTCGTGCCTCCGTGTAAGAGGAGAGCAGATCGAATATAATCATTGTAATTATCGGCTACAAGTCCATTCAATTCATCAATTTGCATCTCAGGTTTGCGTGGAGGGTTACTCACAGAAATTTAAAATGTGTATGATAATACTTTAAAATGGGCTAAAATTGGACAAAGAACATTCAAAAACGAAATATATTGCGATTGAGAATTTACGTAAGTAATCGTAATCGTAATCTCGAGATTTCTACAGCGCTCAACGAAAGCTAAGTCGCGGGAACCAGCTTATTCACAGGCGCTCAGCCAAAACAAAATCGATAGGCAAAAGGGTCAAGATCCAGGAGTGAGGCACTCAGACAGTCGGACGGCTAGGGTGGATGCTGTTTGAAATTGAAGCGAGAAGAGAGATAAGGGGAAGAGGAAGAATCAGGATAAGATTTCTGGAAAAGAAGTGTTTTCAGTCTTGAGTGAAAGACCTGCGCAGAAACTGAAAGAGGTGAAGTGTTGGTGAGTTCGTATGATTGACCAGACAACTGTCGCAATTCTGGCGGGAGTTTATTCCAAAGGGGTGGGGCAGCTATGGCTATGGAGCGATTTCCAAATTTTAAGGATGAGGTAACGGGAGGACGAAGAAGTGTTAGGACAGATGAGGAGCGGGTTGAACGGAGTGGTTGGATAGTAAATAATTGACGAAGATAGGAGGGTTGGGAGGATTGAAGTGTGTTGTAGGTGAGGGATAAGACTTTGTACTCTATTCGTTCTGGTATTTTAAGCCATTGCAGTGATTTGAGAACAGGGGTGATGTGATGGTGTTTTGGGGTTAAGTGTGGGCAGCGGGCCAAAAAGGCGAATAACTAAACATGATTATCGTGAGCTGATATAGCGCCGGTGCTTAAGCTGGTCTGCCCGACGCAGATTTTATGCGGCGCTTTGAAATTTCAGAGATTTGTGTGTATATTACATACTTTAGAAATGTTGCTGACATTCTTACTTACTAAGCTAGGACCCTTGATCAGCGGAGAACGGAAATCGTGCATGACCCGTTGTCGTAGTATGTTTTAAGATTGGAGATCAAAGTTCAGCTTTGTTCCTTGTATTGTCTGCGTCTAGGGTGTAATTTGCAAGGCAGTTTAATTTCTGTTTGTAGGAAACAAATTCTGCATTTTGTTAACTGCGCTGTCATGCTTTCCTACTTGATTTCGGCCGCATTTGCGGGATACGTCGCATATGTGGCTGAGCCGGGCTCAAGTTAGTATGATGGCGTGGCGGGTTCAAAAACTTGCTAGTTTTGATTTCAGGTGGACTTATTAAGGTTTTGTGTGTTCCATATGTTTAGAAAACAAGCCACAAAAGTAAAAATGCAGGCATCATTAATGGCTGCTACAGACACATTTTAATCAAACCCGATGTAAGCCTACGTTTAAAATAAGTTGCCACTTTTTGCTGTGAAGTGTTATTTAGTTTGTAAATACACGGGAAGAGCAATAACACACGCTTATCGGAAGTAAAAAGCTAAGCTAAAAACCCATGGAGCAAAGATATTACAAAGATGTAGTGTGTCAACTGCATGTACGACCACGGTGCTGCTATTTAAATATTCTTGTTGTTGCAAATTGTAGTGGCCCCAAAAGGGATGAATTCTCTTGATGAATGTAGACGAAATGCAGCGTCACACACAAAGTTAAATGTTACTGGTAATGCAGTGTAAATTTTCCTGCCTTAACTAGTGCCTATTTTCAGCGAGAAGGGTTTATTTGATAGCTTAACTAATTAAAATATTCAGAGAGAGAGAGTGCACTATTTTTTATAGGAATGAATAATGTATGATGTTACATTTGTAGCTCTGTTCTCCTGGCATCCAACACTCATGAGCTTAGCTGTAAGTTTTAATTTTATATGATGTAGATGATAATATTTTAGAAGATGTCAACTAACTTTAACCGGATTTTCTCTTCAGTTACTATAGTGGCAAAATATAGTGAAACAGGCAATAAATTCCTTCCCTTTCCATAAGTTATTGTAGTTTGAACAATATGAAACATTTGGACATGGCATTGTAATACATTTTGTTTACTTTTTTGCTGAAAAAGGCATGAAAAAGCCATTCAAACTTAAAGACATTAAGATTTGTGCATGGTATGTGCTTAGTGTCACCAACATTTCTGAACCAAGACTTTAAAAGTTGATTTTAGCAATTTAAAGTTCTTTTCACACAGAAAATTCAACCACTACACTTTTGCAAATCACTTTCTAACCAGAAATCATTGTTCAGTTTATTACATAAATAACGCTTGTATACATAAGTCCTAGCAATGACTTTGTTAGTGGCTTAGGTTTCAAAATTATTTCTGTTATGGGACAGAATTGTATCTTCTCAGTTTAATTATTTGACAGTCCTTCTGCGAATATTTATTTTATTGTTGCTGTTTTTTTTTGATAGTTCATGGTGTTTGTGGCTCAAGCAATCCATGCCTTGTCACCAGGTGGCCTTCTTAGCTCTGGCAATCGCGGTAGGAGAGTCACTTATCATTGGCTGCTGCTGTCAGGAGGTGTTGTTACAGCGCTCCTCGGTAAGATGCATGCTGGGTGTCTATTAATTAGCAACGTACATTGCACCAGCGTATAATGCACAAGGCATAAACCGATGGTGCACAAAAACCAAACCACAGTCAAGGTACAGGTTTACTATTTCAAAGTTGTTTCCAGTGGTAGCAGATTCAAATAGAAATATCCTGTCTGGCCAAGTATATTGTTATATTACTTTATCAGCGATCTGCCCCACTCTTTAGTTCAAATCCTTGATGTAGCTGAATAGCCTCTGTCCAAATACAAGACTTGAGGTGAACAAAACCTTTAGGCTTTGTGTTGCTTCCATGTTTTTACTTCCTCCGATGCCTCGGCTGCAGAAAACTGTATTAGATTAGATGTGGTTGCAAGATGTCCATTTCTTTTAAAATTCTATTTCTTGAAATATCTTTACATACATACAGTGCATTATTGTTCATATTTGTTAGTTAATGTATAGTTTTTCTTCATAAAGTTTATTGTGGTGTTTACAGGATTTTCTGCAGTCTATTTCACAAAAGAGAAGTTTAAGAAGCCACACTTGACCACTCCACATAGTCAGCTTGGTTGTGTGGTCCTTGTCTATCTTCTGGTCCAGGCCTGCGCTGGAATTAATGTCCTTTTTCCGGCACTGGCCACCAAAGCTGTGCCGTATGGAGCGCTGAAGCGAATGCACGGTTTTTCTGGGGTGTTCTTGTTTCTGCTTGCCACACTTGTTCTTCTAGGTGGAGTCAGTTCAGATTGGTTTAAGGAGCGTGTCCCAGTCCCAGTTTGGTATATATGTTTAGCAGCTCCTGTTGTGCAGTGGGGTCTTATTTTGAAGCAGGTTGTGCTAAGCAAACCTCAAGGAAAGAAGGAGTCTACAAAGAAAGAGTCTTAAATTTCAGAGCTGCCTTGCACTAAAGAATTTGCAGCGTTGAGTTTTTTCACTAACTATTTAGTAAGGATTGTCAGTAGTTGATACAAGAGAGCCTGTTTTTGCTGTCTGAGGCTTTGTAGTTTGCCAAGAGATGTTGGTGCTGAATGACACAATTATTCAATCAAAATCATTTGCTTATATGACACCTGATCAAGGGAAGATGCTGAATAATGCAACTAATTGTGCAATTTTTTAAAAAGTTTACCAAGTATAGTCATTGCTGCTGCTAGCTGTGTTCTGATTTTTGAACTGATAGTAGTCCTTATTCATACATACTTATATAGACTGGTCTGTTTCTTACAGGTTAACTGGCTTTTTTGCAGAGATTTTGATGTATTATCTATAATATCTACTGCACACGTTTACATGAAATTCAAATATGCAAAACATTTGTTTGATCTTTGATCTGTTATTAAGAGAAGATTTAAAATTTGTTGGTTAGCACCAAATCTGCTTATAAGAGTGAGAGACAAGACACAGGGTGTATGAAATACAAGTAGGGCTATCGTCAATTATTGTCTGAAAGAGGAAATGTCCTGAAATTGAAATTTTAAAGATTGTAATCAGAGGAATGCATTAAATTGTGTTGGTGTCCTGGCTTTACTTTGCTATTAGCCAACTTTGACATTAGCCAACTCCGATATTTGCTTCTGTTAACTTCTTCAGGGAGGACAAGAATAAGAAATTAATTTGTCTGACTGCTTTGTGCTGTTATTTAAGTAGCTGGATTTTTGACACGTGAATGCAATCAAAGATGACAGTCCCAGTAGTTTTTTTCTGTAATTTTGTTAATTCCTATTGCTCAGTGTTGAGTTTGAATTTAATTTGTTTGCAATATGCCTTATGAATGATTATTGAATGGTTTTAAAAAAGAGTGGCACTATCAATTTGGTGTGATTTATTGTGGCTAATTCTTACTTCTTTTTGGTCCAGAAACGGTGTGTATCGGCAAAAGTGTCAGTTTCATAGGACAGTTAAAGATTTACCTCCTGAACATGGTAAAGGACATGGGTGTACTTCACAGGCACCATTCCGCACCCCTGAATATGAGCTAGCGTAGAATATTGGCTGAACAAACAATACAAAGAATGATATTCCTTAAATATTGATAGTGAAGTTTATCTAAACACTTGTGTTTTCCCTTCCATGTCCAAACAGGCCATTACTCCTTAACTAAGCAGCTTCTGCTCTGCAGGTTGCATATTCCCTTTTGCTTCATGTTTTTGCTACTGGTCCGATGTTGACTCTTACAAATATCTAACCGTCTATTTAACAACTGCAACTAACACAAATTCGCTTAAACTACAATTGGCCCCGAAAACCAATGTCTGTGGAGATAGCAAAATATGCACTGCCTCTGTGTTGTGAGCCTTCCATCGTCTCCCTGTTGAAAAAGTCCAGTATAAAATTGAATCAGCTGACGAGGTATTGTATTTAAACCAGCTAAAATGTTGCCATCTACGGCTCACCCTTCGAATTCGATTGTTGTGAGTGGTCATCACACAGTTGGACTACTTGTTCATTGTACCAGCTTTTCTGTAGCTGACAGAAATTTTTGGAATTTGTTCCTCAACTCTAGACACGGATTACGATTTCACATTGACGCTGTAAGTGTCATTATAACGGCGCTATAAAAGTCTAGATATACCAACCAGCTTTTCGTAAAACCTTCATATTCCCATCGCGGCTACTTTTTCGTATAGATTGCTTTGTGTTTTCATTTCATTTAACTTTGGGTTGGTTCGATGCTTATAACCATACGGGCTTTGGGCGCGATGAACGCATTCAAGTATTACATTATGGTGCGATAATGAGAAAAATGCTTACTAACCTCCAAATATTAAAATGCTTACTTACCTACTCACTGAATGTTGTTTCCGATGTCAGAAAACGAGTTTGTATTGTAGTATCTCTAGTCCCTTGTAGCGACTTGTTTAGGCGTGTGTTTTGTATCGCCGCAATATTTCGAAGGAGACTTTAATTTGATATTCTTCCAGATTACTTAAATTTCATCGTAACTTGTTAACTTTTGGAAAGACGCTATCCGAAAATGGCCACAGTTCTGGTCAGTAGCAGCTTTTTTGTTGCGATGTTTGTATTTTACGACCCGAGGCTCAATGATTGTCCCTTATGAAGTGTTGTCGTTCGAATTAGGTATTTGTGCAGGAATAAACAAGCGTAGACTTAACAGCCCGTAAGTATGACAGCGCTTGTAACTGTTACTAGTTGCAATCCGTGTTCATGATATTGATTTGCTGAAGCTGCTGTGTCTGTCAAAAACTGCTGTTTTTTTCTCCAGAGCGCGCCATTCGTAACTGTTGTCAAGGGGTTTTACTAAACACTTTACGTAGGGCAAACCCGACAGGATTCTAGTAAAATGTCAAACGTTCCACTACACTGCAGCAAAGAAAATTATTTTATTTCAAAATAGTATCCAGCACTCATATAAGCATATAAGGTATCCGTGGCAGCACAGCAAACTCTTCAGCTCAGTGTAATTGAGGAGTTAGTGCCCAGTTTGTCCATGGTGTGGGTGAAATTAAAAATTCTCACACGAGGAAACAAAACATTCAGAGCACCTATGGGCATGGGAAAATTGTATGGCAAAAATTTAGCCCAATGGGCTAGTCTGCACATCTAAGTGGAAAGTTCTGCCTAACCCTTTTCCTAAAAAATCACATCCTGCAGACCATCATGACTGCACATAATCGCAAAAAATCAACCTTACAAAAAGGCTTTGCTAATTTATCACACAATAAACGAACCACTGAGGACTGTCGTTGAAAGACACATGTAAACAAGTGAGCATTGAATAGTTGCTGGAAAGTTGTAATGTGTGACAGTTGGTTTGACTGAAGTTCACTACCCATTCACTGTAAATCTGTATTTTGATTTCATATTTTCTTGTTCTCCTGTGACTTCGTTAAATGATTTTTCCAGGAGGATCCAACCTTAGAGCGACACTTTAAAGGCCATCGTGACACAATCACAAGTGTTGACTTCAATCCAAACATGAAACAGCTTGGTAGGCAGTTTGTTTTACCTTGAAAGGGTAAAGGTGCAAAACCTCAAGTGAGGGACATACAGGAGAATTACATTTAGGCAACCATAAGTCATTTACTCCAAGGTTATCTTATTTTATGACATCTATATATATATATATATATATATATATATACCAGTATATAATATCTGTATCTCTCTATATATAGGTATTTATACTATTAGTTTTTACTGGTTAAATCCAGGATAGATACTAATAATGATAGCTCATATAGTGAATGTGCCAAAAGTGTACCAGTGTATATAGTTCACTGGAGTTAAGTTCTTCTATAGTGCCATCTTTTGCCTGAATTTAGTATTTTTTGTTACACATAATTCAAGCATATCAATATGACATGAATGCCCATATGTTATATACAGAAACAGGGATAACCACTGCAATTGTTAATCTTCGTAAGCTAGAATTAAAGAAATGATGAATGTTTGTAAAGGTTGGTCTACTTGACTCCCAGCTTTGTAGGAAAATTCTTACCTGGGTCCAAAATATTGCCCAAACCTGTCACTGCTGCTTGTCACATCTACGGTTGTGGTTATGCTTAGATATTCTATTTATATGTTTGTATGTTTCTACAGCTTCTGGGTCGATGGATTCATGCCTGATGGTTTGGAATTTTAAGCCTCAGATGAGAGCGTATCGCTTTGTTGGTCACAAAGTAAGTGATCTGTTGAGGGATTTGTTTTGTTTACTTTCGTTTAAGTTTTATACTGGAAATGCATTGGTGGAAATTAAATAAATAGGATTGAATTTCTGATTGCACCTGCTTAGGCTGAAGGCTTCTTTCTTAGGATTAACTTTATGTCAGGGCAGTCTGATTGCTTATATGTATATATGTTTGCATGTATCTGGCTGTTTATATAGCGCCTTTTAAGGACCTTTGTTGAAGAGAGAGACAGGCAGACAGACAGAGAAAGAGAGAGAGAGAGAAAGAACAGTTTATGCCTGAAGCTTAACGTACTAGAAGTGGTGATTTTGGTTTTGAAGGATGCTGTGATGTCCGTCTGCTTCTCTCCTTCTGGGCATCTGGTTGCATCTGCCTCCAGAGACAAGACTGTGCGTCTTTGGATACCAAGCGTGTGAGTATCGCCCAACGTTGAGTTCTAACTGATTTCTGCTCTTGTCAGATTTCCTGTTGAACTTTGTGTGCTAGTCTGGAGTTTTGCGTCTGCTCTTCTTGTATTTGCGTGTAATGTGCTGTTTTAAAATTCCTTCCTAACTTTTAGCTAATTATTTATTTTGGTTTTTTCTACTTGTGTTGTGTTGAGTTGTTCTGATTTCTTTGCCTTCTGTGATATTTATAGTTATACTTATTTTGCCAGGTTCTCTTTCTTGGTGCAACAGCCTTCTAGAGTTTAATGGATAGCGTTTGTACATTCAGTTTATTTGAACAGAGTAGAAGTGTTAACATATGCAGTATCTTTATTGAACTGGTATGTTATATTAACACAGCATACATTCAACAGCATAAGCTAGTTTTTAATAAGGTCTTTTAATGTATTGGCCCATCCTTGTGGAGCAGTCTCCCGGTGCATTTATTTACTGTTGCATTTGGCTATATATATATATATATATATATATAAAATTATATATATATTCGGGAAGCGTTTTCAAACTATTGTAAAACTTATTTGTTTAGATCAGTAAGATGGCCATGTGCAACACTTTTATGCGGTACTTAAAAGTCACTACATTGAGTGTCTTGATACATACATGTAAACTCTGCCACTACCCTTAGCCAGGTAGTGCCAGTCCCAGGCGTGAATAAAGGAGGAGGGTGACGTCAGCGGCCTTTGATGCCATAAGATGTCGTTAAACATTGGAACTACTACTACATACTTGTACATACTTGCAGTGTAATCTTTATTACTTGACCTACCGATGCTGAAATAGAGATGACTAGATTAGATCAGATTATCAGCTGTTGATGGCAATTAAAGAAATTCATCCATTCACTGGTGGGGTACATTGTTTTTTGATGCAGCAAAGGAGAGTCGACCGTCTTCAAGGCGCACACAGCCACCGTCCGCAGCGTTGACTTTGCCTCTGATGGTCAGAGTATGTGCACAGCGTCAGACGATAAAACAATCAAAGTGCGTTTCTTGTCACATCTCCGATTATTTTTTACCCAAGGTTGAAATAAAATTTTTTTACCAGAGGTAGAAATGATCCCTCAGCATTTTATGAAATGTTGTGACAAAAAGAAAAGTCACCTGGAATGGCTGACCCATCTCAAGTTTGAAAATCCATGGGTGATATGGATAAAGTGAATATGTACTGATCTAGAAAATCATTTTAAACTGACCTAGATAGTCTCTGTGTTCTGACCTAGAGAGCTTGATTTCTTATCATACGTTAGTGTTACTGTTGTCAGGTGTGGACGGTTCACCGACAGAAATTCCAGTTCTCGCTCAATCAGCACATGAATTGGGTTCGATGCGCTAAGTGAGCCTCAAAATTTTCAGATCTTTTACGAAACGTTTACCTTTTTCCAGTGTTTCGTTGGTAATTATTACTGCTAATATTGGTATCATTAGGTTCCTGAATAATTGAACTAAATGTCTACAAGACAGGTAGGTAGTCCTGGCATGCACTGCCATCTTGTTTTAAGTTACTGTCAGATGGACCATGCGTATGTCACGCTGGTTATATTGTTATTGTTGTCGCAGTGTAATTAGTTATTGCTTACTAGCTTACTTACTTGATTGTTTGCTTACTTATGTACATGCTTAGAGATTTAAAGTATGTGTTTGATTGCTTGCTAGAACCACTGCTCCAGCAACATCTGCCTTTGTAATGTTAATGTTATGTGTTAATACAGTTGCTGTTATAGATAGATTATTAACCGTAGTCTTAATCTAACAGTTATATGGAGCAACTTTGTGGTGACTACTTTAAATTGTGATATCAGCAGGTAGTTTGTTGATAGGTTGTTATTTTGTTTTTTAGATTTTCACCAGATGGCCGACTCATCGTGTCCGGAAGCGATGATAAAACGATTAAAGTTTGGGACAGACAGAGCAAAGAATGCGTTCATACTTTCTTTGAACATGGAGGGTCAGTTATCCTAATGGAAACAGTAATTTAAGGTTCAGCCATTCAACAGTAGTAATGTAACATAATTATGATAAGTTGTTACAGTTTGATTACATAACAAGAGCTTCTCTCCCTCTCCCCTTCCTCTTTCATAAGCGCTTGAAGACCATATTATTCCCCAGTTCAGGGATTGTCCGGGAGTGCCTCTGATGAAGCTACCTTGAAGCGGCGCTTTACAAATTTACGATTACAATATTCTAAGTGGACCGACTTCTCAGAATAAAGTTTTAAGAAATATCATTTGGCAGCACTGCGTTTCGTTGTTGGTTAGTCAATGATGTTTTTCTGAAGGTACGTCAACTGCGTTGCCTTTCATCCGAGTGGGACCTGCATAGCGGCAGCCAGCACCGACAGCACCGTCAAAGTTTGGGACATTCGAATGAACAAATTACTGCAGCATTACACAGGTAGCAAGCAGTGGATTCCTTTCTCTTATAATTATCTGCTTCTTTTATGGTCTCATTAGATTACAGTACTTGGGTAATTAGTTATAATTAATCCGTTACTTACATAATTAATTATAATTAATCAGTTAGTTATATTTAGTATTCCATTAATCAATTACTTATATTTAGTATTCCATGGTGTGTGTATATATATATATATGTATACCATACTGATATGCATGTCTGTATACTGTAAAACCTTTTTTGGGTATCGGGTTTCTGTTAAACGCTAGACACCAATTGCTGCCGGTAGATAAAAATAATTTGTTCAAATGAATGTGGGCTTCTTTTAGACGCTGGTCTAACAAACGCTGGCTCTTATTTAGGAGCCATTAGGCCAGTGTCAATTACTTTGCACAAACATGGGAGATGAAGTTGAGTAATATGTGCAGTCATGTTTTATAAGGACATTTGGCGGTATTCATGGCTAAAAGAAAAAACTACTTTTACCGGGGGAGGAGGGTAAAAACGTGGCATACAAATGAATGCTGGCCTGTATTAAATGCTGGTCTCCAGCTTCTGCCAGGCGGTAAAAGTGATTTGCACAAATTAACATCAAGAGTGTTTATAAGAAGTTGTATGGTATGTGCACATGTATGTCAGCCCATTAGCACTGCCCAGTGCCAACAATGTCATATGTTCTAGATTAAAAGTATTTTCACTGTGTATTGTTTCTGAGAAATGGTCAGTTGTCACCCCGTCATGTGTTGTTCTGTTACCAGCACATACAGCACCCGTCAACAGCCTTTCGTTCCACGCCAGTGGCAACTATCTGATTACCTCGTCCGATGACTCCACGCTCAAAATTCTTGACCTGCTGGAGGGTCGACTGTTTTACACGCTTCACGGCCATCAGGTCAGCTTTCTTAATCCTAGATTTTTCTTTCTTAATCCTAGATTTTCCTTTCTTAATCCTAGATTTTCCTTTCTTAATCCTAGATTTTCCTTTCTTAATCCTAGATTTTCACTGTGATGTCAAATGGCCCATTGTTCCATTTCAGTCTCTTTGTTCAAGTTTTCGTTTTGATAAGAAACGCTTATTGAATTGTTTTTTTTTGTACATTTTTGCATGTGGATTTAATCGTTTTAGAAACAGTAACTGTTTAATTACAGAAATTAGCATGTCGATAGGGCATTTAGGAATGTGTACTATCTGCAACATTTTCATGTTCATCATTTCCACTTTTACTGTTTAACTGATTCCTGTAAAGAGGGGTGTTGACTTGCTTGCAGCAATTTATGCTCATGGCTAGAATGTATTAAGCTATTGATTTTGCCAATTATTCACTTTGGTTTACTTCCACTTTGGATTTGGGATTATTTTTATGGATTTCTTTTGGATTATTTGCTTTATGTTCTCTCCCAAGATCTGGATGATGTTCTTTACACAGGGTCTTTAGACAACCCCTGTGACTTGACACAGCGCTTGAGAATAAGCTGGTGCCCTGTGCTTAGCTTTGAAGTAACGGTGTAGAAATTTTTAAAGTTTACCATTATGATTTGCAATTGAACATGAACTGTTCATGTTATTCATTTTTGGGATTTAATTTTTTGTGGATGTCATAATTTTTTTGAATATCAGTGATGCCAATTTGTAGACTGTTTTGCTAAGTTTTTACCTTTATGTACATTGGCTACAGTTCCTTGTTTAGCCGATGGACATATGTCATGATAACAAATGCTTACTTACTTACTTTACCTGCATAAGCTTGAACCATGATTACCAGTAATAAAAATGTTTCTTGTTTTAGGGCCCGGCTACGGCTGTGGCGTTTTCAAGGTCTGGGGAGTATTTTGCTTCGGGTGGATCAGACGAACAGGTCTGCAATTGATTTTGCTTTTATGTCGTTTGATGTTACTTGTTGAAATTAGTTGATCAACACATATCTCATCTAGTTTAATCTGATTAGATTCGACACAATTAGGGTAGAATAAAAAAAGGGTAATCCCTGGGGCTAACCCCGGGAGGCAGCCGTTGGTACGCAACGTTATTGACTTTTAGATCTGATACATGAGGGCAAGTGGCCAGTATTATACCTCACTGCCTGATCTTCCCATTGACAGCGTATGGTCGCTGTACTCATTTCATAGCTGAGTTCGCTAGGGGGCACAAGGCACAAGTGGATCAGAAATTTTGATTTTTTTTGCTCTGGCAGGTATTTGAACTCCCAAGCTCGGAGTTGACAGTCCAGCACTCTAACTGCTAGACTATCGTGCACCAATAAGATTAGATTTGAATGTTTTTAAAGAATTCCTCAAAATTACTTGAACATTTCATCATCGTCAGCTGTTGGCATTATCCCCAACCATATCATCATCACCCATTTGCATCGTTTTATGCAATACTAATATATATGCCACCAGATTTTGCATCTATTCGTTTATTCTTTGATTTTGCTTCTTCTAGGTTTTAGTCTGGAAAACGAATTTTGACAAAATCGACTACAACGAGGTGCTGAGTTCACATAAGGCCCGATCTAAAAGTGACATTCTGCCTCCTACTATCACTGATATTCCACCACGATCTCCGCACGCATCGAAAACAAAGGTTGATGATCGAATATTTAGGGGCTTATTAAATTTTTTAATTAGTTATGCTAACTTTGGGTGATCATTTGATTTCTAAGGATATGCGTTTGGTGTCAGTGTTGGTGAGAGCTGTGTATGCATTGATTGTGAGGATTTTAAAAAATCAATATATAATTGCCCTGTTTTATATATATATATATATTTATATATAATATATATATATATGACAGAGGACATACAGGCTCTATAGAAGCGATTCAGCTAAGAGGTTGGGTAAAGTAATGAGTAAGGCTAAGCAATAAATATATTAGCACAGACCAGATGTTCACAGTCAGAACTAGTCATTAATATCTGACACCAGCGAGATAGAGATGCCACCAAAAGGGAAGGGAAGGAAAGGATGTCCATTATAAAGCCAAGACAAATGATCCAGTGGACAGAAATGACAGCCGAGAATAAAACTCCCCCGCCAACCGTAGTCAAACAATATAGCCGAAGCTCCATTTCAAAGGGACGCTGGCTTGACCAACTAATGAGAGACGAAGAACACATGGCAAGATAACGTAGTCCTAGTAAACGCAAGCGGTCAAGCAAGCGTACCAACAGGCATAGACAATAGGACACGATCCCTGATAACGTCAGCGCGACTACCTTAGTCATAGTGAGTATAGTAGTTGCTGCTAGTATTATTAATAAAGGTAACTACTAGCAAAGACGCACCTAGGCGCTCACTGCAGGTAAGGGGAAGGTACAGTCACGCTAGCGCCGGCCGGACCAGCCGAAGTCTTAGCCCAAGAGACTCGCAGCCGATCCTAAAAAGGAAGCACAGAACTTAGCTTAGGGAAGCAACCAAGTATGGGTAGTCCCTGGATCCCAGCCAGCGTAACTGACGCCCTGCGTCCAGAAAACTTATATAAACGCCGGAAAAAGTAATTTGGGCAGTCTCATCCGAACTAAGCTCTTGTGGCGAAGTTTAGGTGAAACTCGATTACTGCAGACATTGACAACAGACATCGTCTCGTTCCTTTATCTGTCGTAAGTTTTATATTAATATAATTTCTCGTAGCAAGCGAGTGCTCTTCTTATCTTCTAGTATCCCCATAGCTGTATATATATATATGCATACCCTCATTTATACTTACAGCAGTATTTGTAAGAAGCTGTACTTGAAATTAGAAAGTTTTGTTAGGGGTGTGAGCTGCTGAAAGCTCATGGGTAATGACATTTAATTTTGCCCGAAAGTTGATTCCAGCCTCAGTTGGTTCTATGCGACTACTTTGTTTCTTGCTGGTTAACTTCTTCGTATGAGTGATGCTGTTAATATCCTAAATTGTCACATGTTACCTAGGTTGATGGAAGGAAGGAATTGCATAGTATGGATGACAATGCACCAGGTATCGTGGAAATAGGGCCTGCCCTTTTCTCTCAGCCCAAGGTATGTGGAAAATGTGCACAAAGCATGAGAAGAAAGCGCAGTTGTCTTGCCAATGTCAAATTTTTCTTGCGATCGTTAATAAGTTTTTACTGTCATCAGGATTAAAATTCTTCAAATGATATTCAACTTTGTTAGATTATTACATACTGTGTTATCTAGCGGAATTCTAGTTATCCCTCTGGTTTTAAAATGAATTTGGATCTGCTTAACATTAACTGTGCACTGGTATTTACAAATATTTATTGTCTAAATGTAAATGTGATTGCATAGAACTTTAAGAGCAGTGTAAAGTTTCCAAAGATCTTTTTAGATAGTTTTTGCTGGTACAGGTCTTGTCTTTGGCCAGCGCTCATTCGCAGTAGCTGGTCCAACCATTTTTTTATTCATTCATTCCTCTCGTTTATTAGTCCCAAATCAAAAACGATACATGTTTTAATCCTATACATTGTACAGGGATGCAAAAGGCACAATCAGAAGGAACAGAGGTTCTGCTTACTTAGGGCCAGCTATTACTTAGTAGCATTGAGAGGGCTGTTAGCCTAGCTATAAAACAACGTGTCCTTTATATTAACGCAAAATCATTTAGGACTCTACCACCTCACGTTCATAACTCTGACACTGGGACTATATTTCACTCAAAACTGAAAACTTGCCACTTCTTGTTGATGTTTCCTGTACCCTGTCTTCAATATGTACTTCTGAACTTCACAAAAGGGTCATTGTCAAATTTTGTTTGTACTGTGCTGCATCCTTGATGTGAAATATTTCGCAGATCAACGGGATGTCGGGTGACTGTTTGGATGACCTTGAGTTGACCTCTGGAGATCGATTCCGTCGAACGTCAAATAACTCAAGTCTGAAGAACGGACAGTTGCAGACGCATGGAACTTCGACCACACAGCCGCTTGAAGCCATGAGGATTCCACCAGAACTGGCAAATACTCTTGAACACATTGTTGGCCAGCTGGATATATTAACACAGGTATCACCTAACACGTAATGTATGTATGTGTGTATGTATGTATGTTTAAATGTATGTACTTGTATGTTTGCTTGTACCAGTATGTATGCATGTATGTATGTATGTATTATGTGTGTATTAAGACACTTAACTTAGAAACGTTTAAGTACTGCATAAAAGTGATTGGGTACCGTCTGTGACATGGAAACCAGTTGTTTTGCGTGCTTGCCTTGTGCAGTTGCAGGTTCAAGCCTTCCCTGAAATAGTACCTGTGTAGAAACCTTGAGCAAGTCCTTCATGGATAGTTGCTCAAAACCATCAGCATATGCTTTGGGAAGCGGGATGTTCGGGCACTGGTACTTTTGGTTGCCACGAGCAAACACAATGTCAGTGTAGATTTAGTTTAGGCCTTTGCATAGTATTATGCATTTTGTTAATTGAAGTTTGAAATCTGTTGAAATAAACTTTTTGAAATATTGGGTCGAGAAATGCTGGCTAAGTTGAAACAAATAAAATTTTATTTGAAACTTGCCAACTATTATTGGCCAACTGTTATTACGGTTTTGTGTAAAAATGTTGAATTGTTTTGCTGCTTTCAGACGGTTGCCATTTTGGAGCAGCGACTTACAATGGCGGAAAACAAACTTCGCGAATGTCTTGACAACCAACAGAAGATATCACTGCAGATTCGGCCCACGGACTAGCGTCCTGATCCAACAGTACTCAAACACAACTTGCATCGTACTGTTACAATATTGAAATTACAGATTTCTGTCATCAATATTGTTCTCGGCAGGCAAAAGATTTGTCAGCTCGGTATTACAACAGAAAGTCAGATAGTTTTTCTGTATATAGTGTATCAGAATTTTAAATGTGGATGCTCAAAATTAATCGGTTCAAAGATTTCTTTAGTTTTTCTTTGACTTTTCTGAGATATGAATTATGAAAGTGAAACCTATGGCTTTACGTTCATTCTGTTTTGGAATGTTTCTGATCTGGAACGTTTCTGAACAGACAAGCTCTGTATCGTGTACAACATGCTAATGCATTTGTGCATTTATGATGTCATATATTTGACATTCTGTTTAATGAACGAACACTAGTATTTTGGAGTAGTTTATGAAATTATAGTGGCAAAACCCACTGTGGATAATTAGGTTTTGTCCCACATAGGGTAACTCGCCTGTGTTGCAAAGACCATTAGCAAAGATATCAAAGCGATTTCTTGATGTTGCGTTTACATTTCAGATTTTTGGTTTCTTGCCATTAATTAAAAAGTGTAACTACCCGGTTTAGAACTAGTTTAAATAAAGTTACTGTAGGTTTTTATGCAACTGACTTAACTGTGTGTAATCAAAAGCATATGAAATTAAGATTTCGAAGAAGATGTTCAAAACTGGAGATAGCTTGGGTTACTTGCCATATTTTTAATGTTTGTTAATTGATTCGTGAATTCTGGTGTTATGTCTTTTTGCCAGGGAAATTGTAGGTAGAGTAAATTTATACAACACCTCAGTAGAAATTTCTGTCATTTGATCTCGTTGTTATTACAGTTACAGGGCCCTTTTTTGGCCTCGGCCATACTATGGTGCTCTATAAATTGTATTATTATTATTGTTGTTGTTGTTGTCATTATTATTATTAATATTGTTAATAATATTATACAGACATTGAGGGAGAGTACTGACCACTAGCCACGTCATATTCTGAGACTAAGAAAGTGAAGTTGCTAACACTTTATGCCCATGGCTGCTGCTCATGGCTAGCTTAAGGGACTATATTATTATTATTATTATTATTATCATTAACTGATGAGATAACCTGTCATACAATTTTGCACAACAGTGTTCGATCCTTCAATGAGACGAAGGCAACCCCTTTTCTTCCACTAGTGCCCTTACTGGGTGTTTGTCTAGGGATGCCAACCCAAGATTTGAATGCAATGCGCCCCTGTAGAAGGCCCTCACACTCCAGTAGGGCACTACCACAGTTCATTACAAGTTGACAAGGGAGAGACAATGGTAGGGTGCTTACAGGAAGGAATAGAGAATTTTCTCCAGTCGGGTGAGTAGATTTCTTTGGGACAGGCTTGTTTGTAACCAATTGTCAAGTTCAATAATGCTATGAAATGAATGATTGTACGCTTTTCAGATGCGAATTCTGGCTACTTAAGTATTTATAATTTTATACGATAGTTTCAAGATCAGAAACGTAAGTAACAAAGTTAAGGTTCTCGTACCCTTCAAGTTGCAACGGGATTAAATTGAATTATTGGTCTAGCGGTCTTCCATAATGGACGCGTTCCACTCGATGATATGCAACCTTCATGGTTCCACTAATGATCAGAATATGGCCTGGGCTTGACATCGAGTACACTACGTGTCCACGTGGAAACGAGCAAAAGCCTGCAAATTGTGAACGCGCAGCTTACGCTATTTATGCTTGAGCAGGTAACCTCGGTTGCCCTCCGCCCTTGAAGGTTCAATTTACTATCAATGCGAAGATTTGGTTCGTATTCTCCGTTTTTCTTCATTTGCGTCGTAGTTAAATTGTATGCAGTGCGCTTTCATACCGAACAATAGTTCCGTTAAAGCAAGCCACTTCTATCTACCCATATTGTACTCTATGAAACCCTGTCGTGTACGGAATAGGCTGCTTACTCTGCTCGCTCTTGCTCCATATCGACATGAAGTGTACTTGAGGTCAAGCCCGAACCATATTCCTAGCAGTATTGGAACGCGGCGCATGTTACCACGCAAGCTACCACGCATGCGCTGGATGGTTTGCAAAAGGTACAAAATCAAGTCTTCACCTTTTTTGCAGAGGTGGGATAAAGATGGCGTCCTTGTGTGGCCGTACGCTGCTGTCCGTGGCATCTCAGCCAACATGGTACGATGCTATTCATTTTGATTGTTTATATGTCTCTATTTAAATGCACCTAATTAAACCAGACGATCCCCTTAGAGCTCTTTCGTACTGAGTAGAGCAGTGAACTTGTGAATTTAAGTCCAGTTGCCAAGGTCATAACACATAGTATATACTGCTTCACCTAATCAAATGTCAGTACGAAAAGGACCTTATTTCTTTGGAAATGTTTAATTTAAAAGGGCACTTCTTTTGTCTTCAGTAAATGTCATTGGCAGAATCGAGCAATATGAGCAAATGATCAAGGAGTTAGGACACTGCATGGGCGCTCGAATGAACTGAGAATTCTGTCGATCCCGGGTGACAGTCTTCTGCCTTTGAAACAATGCATTTTGGTTAAGCATTTTCAATTTACATTTTATTTATTAACAATTTTTAATATTAGTCTTTTATGTCCACTGACACAAGCCAAGAACGCCAAAGGCGTTAGGACAGTCTGCCACTTCTGGTGTAGTTGTGGGAAGCCACCGTCAATACGGACCAGTTAATAGACCAGTTAAAAAGCATGGTTTGCTTGTTGACAAGTCATTTCGGAATTGCAGTAGGGCACTATCAGTCAGTGAATATATCATGATGGAAGAGCATGCTGTGGGTTATGCATGCTGTAGTATGCAACTCTCATGTGGGGCTTCAGCAGTATTGTCATGTAAAGAATACAATTTATATAGCGCAGTTTATTAGGAGCAACTCAAGATTGCTTTTCAGAATTGTAGGTTAAGCACCATATGATCTCCGAAAAGGAACTTCAGAAGACTTTTAATCCGAACGAAGGACTGTGAACTGAATATCGATCAGTACACCATTTTAGATGAACCCTATCATGTTTTTCCAATGAAGATCATGCATTTACACGTTTGCATACGTGCTGACCATGTCCTGTAGCTAGTAGCCTGCTTACAATTCCCAGTACTTAACAGTTTAACCTAATCTAGTAAGTCTCCATCAGATATCCATGGTATAACTAAATGGCTTTTTTAAATCATTGGAGGGAGTAATGGCCACCTGCTCTTAAATCCCACTTGAGACTAGGAATGTAGTAAACTAACATTGTTTACCTATATTTACCTAACTGCTTGAATTGGCTTCCATGGTCTTTTCTTCCTGAGCTGAGGATACATTTAAGTAAATACAAAAAAGTTTGTAAACAGAGAAGATTGAATGAAGTGGTTAATTAAGCTCAAGAATAGAATGGAATTTGAAATCCCTGTATTTTAAATGTTTGGCTAAAATAGCCTGTATTTTAAATGTTTGGCTAAAATAGCCTGTATTTTAAATGTTTGGCTAAAATAGCCTGTATTTTAAATGTTTGGCTAAAATAGCCTGTATTTTAAATGTTTGGCTAAAATAGCCTGTATTTTAAATGTTTGGCTAAAATAGCCTGTATTTTAAATAAATGCTTGGCTAAAATAGCCTGTATTTTAAATGTTTGGCTAAAATAGCCTGTATTTTAAATGTTTGGCTAAAATAAAGTGTTTGTCTTGTAGTACGCAGTCACGTCACATGGCCACGCTGAAAGCCAGTAAGTAGTGTTTTGCTTGTGTAATGTGATTTAATTTCTTCACCACTTGGACTGTAATGTAATGTTATCTGTTAACGCTATCTGTAATGTTGTATATGTGATTCTTTATATATACACGTACTTCCTACCCATTTCAGATCATCATTTGTTATTCGGTTATCATTTTTAGCTGTTTATGTTTTTATGAAGATCCACTCTGTATTTTTATTTATTTAGCTGCTTTTAAGTTCCTGAGTTTAAGATTTGTGTGGCTGTCTTCTTATCTAACTTGAATTAAGGCTGTCGTCTTTTAAGAAAATACTTCCTGGGGGAAAATGAAACGTATCTGTTCTGGAATGTTTATTTAAAATGAAGCCAAGGCATTTAATATGTTGTTTTTGCTTTATTACTGTGTTCTGTGTTGTCATAATTATATAATATGTTGTTTAGTTCTTTATTACTATGATCTAGGCTATCATGCCTTCTTTTCACTATTTATTGACTGATATTTGTTGACATTCTGTAAGCCTTGTAATTTATTTAAATTCATTCAACCTGATACTTAAAACTTCTAAGTTGAAAATGAATGGCTTGAGTTTTGTTGTGTTTTAGTATCGATGCGCCTGAAGGCTGTGAAGAACATTCAGAAGATCACAAAGTCAATGAAGATGGTGTCTGCTGCTAAGTTTGCCAAAGCAGAAAGGGATCTGCGTCCCGTGAGGCCATACGGTGCTGGGGCCCAGGGTAAGAGTATCCCCACCCATGGTATGGGTCTCTGTAGGGTTTGTGCCTTAACCCTACAGAGACAAACACTGCTGTTAATTTTGTTATGAGGAGTTTGTAATGCAAACTGTTTGAGTAAATGCATTTCTTTAAGTTTCAGTGCTCAGTCTTCGTATTTCTTTTAAATTTCCTGTGTTAAAATGTGTCAGTTCTACAGCATTTGAATTTCTGTTCACGTTGTGTTAATACCAATAAGAAGTATGTCAGGACCAAGGGGTGGGCAGGTCCCACTTACTTACATAATTGCTTATATGTGGGGCAGGAGGACAGTCTAAGGTCGAGTCGAAGTTATGGCAGTATGAAAAGACACAATTCAGTACAACATTAATATTAACATTAACATCGCAGTTCAGCACAACTTTAGCATTAACCTTAACATTAACTTCACAATTCAGTACAACCTTAGCATTAGCCTTAATTAACATCAACATCACAATTCAGTACAACCTTAACATTAGTATGACAATTCAGTACTTATTTATTTTATTGACTTATTTCTGAACTCTGATATTGCAACTAGCTCGCGACAAAGTTAAACAGTTTACGTACATTTTAGCGTTTTACGAGAAAGCTGAGGTGGACCAGGATGAGAAGAAGCCGAACCACCTGATCGTCGCAATGACGTCAGACAGAGGTCTCTGTGGCTCGGTGCATTCCAACATCGTGCGTGCCATTAAGGCTGCCCTGCCTCTCAAGCCACCTGGCACCTCTTCCAAGATCGTCGCAATTGGGGACAAGTCCAGAGGAATGCTCGGAAGGTTGGTAGTCCTTGTTTGGCTGGCGTCACTGCACAACTTGGAAGACCATTTTGAGTATGATTTTGGCTGTAAAAAATTTGGTAGCCAAATCTGTCGGATGAGTTTATTTTTTGAAGTCGTTGCTGGTTAGGTTTAGTGTGCTTAAGCAGAATTTTTAACAATAAGTCCGTTATTATGTTTTTTGTGGGTAACTTTATTGAATAATAAACTGGTTTTTTGTAGCTCAGTTCCATTTACTGGCTCACTTTTATTGAACAGTTCCTGATTATTATGTACTTCACAGGGAATTGAGTTGTATGCTTGATGACTGATGCTTAAATTATGTAGAGAATTGTAACCTCTGTGATAGTTGAACTTCTATAAATCTATACTGAATTGTGATGTTAATGTTAAGGTTGTACAGATTTGTGATGTTAATGTTAAGATTAATGTGGTTGTACTGAATTGTGATACTAATGTTAAGGTTAAGGTTGTACAGATTTGTGATGTTAATGTTAAGATTAATGTGGTTGTACTGAATTGTGATACTAATGTTAAGGTTAAGGTTGTACTGAATTGTGATGTTAATGTTTAAATAATTTCCTAAATGAAAATGCACTGAATCTTGATTCTGGCAGTAGCTGTATTAGTGATTAAATCAGGTGTATTAGTGATTAAATCAGATGTATTTTGATCGTGACAAAAAGTGGTGCTGTGACTTTCAGACTGTTTAAGAACGATATGCTGATGCATTTTGTTGACATTGGAAAACGCCCTCCTGTGTTTGATGATGCTTCAAAGGTCGCCATCGAAATCCTGAAAAGCGGTTACGATTTTGACTTTGGTCAGCTGTACTTCAACGTTTTCAGGTATCTCGACCCATTTTTATGGCTTGCGTTGACTTTGAGGTTAGAAATGTTGTTGAAAGTGGACACTTTAACTCTGAGCTTTATGTTTTTATATACTAAGGCAGTTTCTTGACTGTTGGTAGAGTTGATCAGAAGACAGGTAATTAATTCAATAATAATATATTTAGTTTTGTCATGAAATTCACTTGACGGTTTTGTTATTTATTTTTGGTAGTTTTAAAGTGCAGATTATGTTGTGCACTGAATTACATGTCTGTTGTCAGTGTGTTTCAACTGTTTCTTGTGTTGCTCTATAAGTTTACTTGGCTGGCTGGCTTGACTTGATTTGAAGGACTGACCTGACTAATTGGCTGATTCGTGCCATTTCAAGTATTTTGAAAAATACTCCACATGCGATAGTTGTACATCAGCTGTGTCTGCTTAGTATGAGGTTTTCTGTTGTCCTCTGTAAGTAAGCGGTTTGTTGGATTAGATGCCTTCTGCATTCATCAATGGTGTACAGCAGATGTGTGATGATGTGTTTTCTCTAGGTCTGTTGTGGCCTACAAAACGACTGTCTTGCCGCTGTTTAACGCTGAGAGTGTCAGCCAGGCCAAGAAGCTGAACCTGTACGACAGCGTGGATGAAGAGGTGCTCAGAAGCTACCGTGAGTTCTCTCTTGTGAGCCTCCTCTACTTTTCCATGAAGGAATCAGCCACCAGCGAGCAGAGCCAGAGGATGACAGCCATGGACAGTGCCACGAAGAATGCTGGTCAGTATGCAGCCAGTTTCTCTCATTCATTTGGTAAATTTTAATGTAAATTGTACATCCTTTAGAGATATCTGAAAAATACTTCCAGCTAAGCTTTGATAAAAAGAACAGTTTCCAGGTATTCACGAAAGGAGCTTGTAGAATCCGTAGTTGTGAGATTTCTGTTTAAGGAAAGCCATTTGTTGTATGTGGTCCTACCACTGAAATGATACCATGTTTAAGTATGTAGTTGCAGATCAGTAGGCTATGGAATATCTCTATCACAATTATTTGCCCTTGTAATTATTTGAAGAAACTGATTTTCAAAAACAAACTGTTTGGTGTTGAGTCGCATTCACTGTAGTCTGCTTACAGTTTTTGTGTAAATACTACAAAAGGTTGCAATAATGTGTGACAAGAGACATCGCCCATGTTATTATCGGACAGCGGAAATCTGCAACTGCTCTGCATAGATGTAGAAATTTTGTCTGTAATATCATATCTAAGAGCGTCAAGTAATAAAATCATATTTCATTGTCATGTTCAGTTGGCTTGGGTGCAAAATACTTATTGCAAACTAACTGCTCGCAAATAAACCATTCCTACATCTTTTAATTGACTGTATATCTGTTTTTCTGACACATGGTGTAATTCCTTTTTGGTTTTACACAAGAAACAGGAGTTTACTAATTTAGACGCAGCTACTTCCTTACTTTGGTTGTATTCAGCGTTAAAATTGTAAGTTTATTCTGCTCAGTAGTGATGGACTGACCTGAGTTTTGACCTGTTTACGGTTTGTTGTTGGTGTGCCATCGGTTGATACCTTATGCATTAGACGCCAGTGCTATAGAAGTTGCTAATTAATGATACTGATTGCCTCTTTAATGCAGTCAACTGATACATGGATGTTTTCCTTTGCAGGTGAGATGATTGACAAACTGACGCTGAAATACAATCGTCAGCGCCAGGCGGTTATCACCAACGAGCTGGTCGAGATCATCTCAGGTGCAGCTGCTCTGAAATAATTGTAGGTGTTCCATCAAAATGCATCCATACCGTGTGAGTGGTTGGTCGACAGAATTGATGGGGTGTTCCTGGTTTCCTACGGCAAAGAGGCTTTGAACATTTAGTCAGATTCTGTGCTGATCGAATATTTAGTAAACATTTCGCAAGAAGTAGTGGACATTGTCTGTAGACAGGTCTTGGGAGTGATTTTCTGAAGTTTTTGATTTTCCTTAGGTAATAAAATTTACCTGAACATTTTGGAAAATTGCTCATTGTCGACTTAATTTTTTAATGTCTAACTTTGCGCCTAACAATGTTGGTGTGGCATAAATGGGGTTTGCCATTCGGACTGGGTTGGATCAGAGTTGATTTTCATGCTGATCTTTAGTTTTTAAGATGATCAGCTTGTGGAATGACTCAGTAGTTTGTTCAAATGCAGGCTTACACTCTAAAAAGTTGCGTGGAATCATACATAATCATGAGATTTCTACAGCACTCGAAGAAAGCCAATAGATGAAAAGCATTCTTAAATAAATCACTGTCTGATTGAGAATTGGGCCTGTGTTAAACTGGAAGCACTGGTCTACAGTGAAATAGTAACTACGTAACTGTTACTTATATAGGCTTACACGGTACTTATGCTGCTTGCTGTCAGAGCTAGTGGCCCTTGAAGATGACGTTTGCAGCTGAAATAACTCGTCTGTGGAGAACTAATAATTATTCTGCTCTGCAGCAAACAAAACGCTATGCGATCGCTAATTTTGTCGGTGTTAAATACTGTATAGAGAGCTCCGGCATGGGTAAATGTACACGTTTTCTGTAGTGACTGTATAGCCTCGACCCTGCTCGTTTTTCAAAGATTCAATCGGGAGAGGTGGGTATTGCCGTCCTGTAAAACTTAAAGATCAAAATCTCAAGAACATGCACGTTAACAGAGGCAGTTAATGCTTTTGCACTTGTTCCTAGAAGTGTATGGGCTTTTGTTCTAAACACTTCTCCCTGACAAGTTTCTACGAAATAATTGTTATGCAGTTTTAAGTTTTACAGTTAACCCTATAATTCTTGTCAATACAAAGTTGTGGATTCCGGTAAAATGTATAGGTTTTATATAGCGACCGTATGGCCTTGACCCTGATTATTTTGCAATGAATTCATCGGGCGAGATCCTTCACCACGGCTGCCCGTTTGAATGGGCGCCACGCCATTTAAGGTCCCCCTGCACGGAACGCACTAGCCCGAGATTACGGCACTTTGTTCCCTCGCTTACTTACTCACTGAGCTTATTGGTCTACGATCTAATATTTATTTATTGGAAATCTATAAATTTTATACACCGGAAAGCGCCTGCATTTTATACTTCAGCGTTCCATATCACGTGCTAGTAATAGATCGATGACGTCAGCGAGCTGCTGGTATTGTGACGTACAGTAGCGGTTATAATAACAGACTTACTGGACATCGTGCGCCAGTTAAAATCAGTTTAAACTGCTTGCTTCTTAAAATTCCTAAGTTGCATTTTACACACAGAAACATGCGACGGGTAAGATTCTAATAATTAATAACAATTGTAAAGATAGCGCACGATTAATTTTCGAATATTTAGGCTTTTAGGCCTTGGAATAATAACTTATTAATGTACAGATTTTAATATTTCTGCAAGCGCTATGCTGAATCGCCGTTTTAAATCGCTTGCTTCTTAAAATTCCTAAGTTGCATTTTGAATAGAATTTAAATTACACACAGAAACACGCAAAGACTAAGATTCTAATACATTAATAACACATTTAAAGACAGCTCATGGCTCATTTTCGAATATTTAGACTTTTATGGCAATGGGATAATAACTTATTAATGTACAGAGGATCTCCCAAAAATGGCTTCAATTTATCAGGACCAAATTTATATACAAATAATATAATATAATGTAGGCCTATAGTTTCATTTATCGCTTAATATTATTCTCGCTGCAAAATACCTTAACTTTTTATCGTTAGTTACATGTTACGATTACAGGCCTGATAATTGTAGTAGTTCCTCAGTTTAACGACATCTTATGGCATCAAAGGCCGTTGACGTCGCCTTCCTCTTTTATCCCAGGCTTGGGGCTGGCACTACCCTCAAACAAGGCAGTGGCAGAGTTGGCATGAAAATAGGCCCTTCTATTACGTCATTAGAATAGGCTTCCTATTGGCTCTATATAGGCCAAGGCTAATTTGCGCAGAAAACCCTTATGCAGCTGGTATACATGGTTGTGGGGTTTGTGGACGCTCATCCATGGCCTAATGGCCTACTAATAATTTTTTTAATAACTTAGGCCTACATAGGCTAAATCTTACTTCTTTTGCATGCCGACTGATGAAATGTTGGCCTAAAGGTTATTTTCTCCTTTGTTGCCACAGTAAAGGATTTTCTAAGTGGTTTTGATGAATAACCTCAAAACCACTGGAAAAACTTTTTCCAGCAGGCTTAAACGTTCTGCAGCGCTGCGCGCGTTTTTCCGATTCCCACTCTAGTACGAGGATGTCCAGTATAAGGATGTCACTGTTTAGGGTTATGGTTAAGGTTAGGGCTAGCCTTAGGGTTAGGATAGATACAGCAGGAATGGGAAATACGCCTCTAAACCCTATTCCTAACGCTCACGTTTACCATTTGCATCCTCCTACAAGCGTGGGAGAAGGAAAGACGCGCGCTGCGCATGTGTTCCTTTACTTCCAAGACCCAAACATCACCCACCGTAGCTGCCACGCTGTCTCTCTGCCTGACTCTTGGATCTTGACCCGGAACCGAACCCTTTTGCCTATCGATTTTGTTTTGACTGAGCGCCTGTGAATAAGCTGGTCCCCGCGGCGCGGCTGTCTCGTTGGGCGCTGTAGAAATCTTGGGATTACGATTACGAAGACGTGCTTTAGTTCAAGGCCAAGGTTCAAAGAACTAAGATAATTGTGTAAATGTACACTATTTCCACAGCGACCTAATGGGCTCAAACCTGCTCATTGTCGAGTAATTTATCGGTGCGGTCCGTCACAACCACTGCCCAGTTGAGGGGGTACCATGGCATTTAAGGTCCCCATTTACGGACCGTGTTAAACCGAAATTGAAAAATCTGAAATAGAGCCTCGGTCGGTATGCCAACCAACCAGCATCCGCCCGCACATGTGGCGCCTTGCGTGCGGATGCTGGTTCGTTTATATAAGCGTCTACAGGCCTAGGCCTACTAGGAAGCATGTTTAAACCATGATTCGTCATTAAATATAGCGGAAGAGTATGCCTAACCGTTAACAGTGAAGCTTTAGTCACACCAAACTTTTATGTGAGCGATTGTTTTATTGCATATGCAGCTCTCAGAATAGGCCTAAATGTTATTAGAAGCAGGCCTGCATTAACAGTACGCGAATGAGCAGGTTTCTGCAGGTTTTTACAATTTTCACGGCCTACTACCTGTTAGCAGGTTTACGTGTCACGAGCCCATAATCCTCAGCGAAGTATCTGAAGCCACGACGCTGGCCAAACTTAAACCCTTTCTGCCGATTCACTGCGAACACTGGCGCTAGTCGAACGATTACAATGAGTATAGAGCGTGTGTGGGCGAGTGATTGTCTGCCTGCGTACGTCGGAATACGCCTGTAGGTGTCGGTGCGTGTCCGTTTCCTGCCTGTTGTTTATCTCTGGCGCTGCGCCTTGTTCTCCAATATCAACAAACGTCACTTTTCGTTTCTGAGGAAAATAATCCGCAGCGCTGCAATTTTGGCGGAAGGCAAATTTTGCGGCCGAATCGTACCGACGAGAAGAGATTTTTCAAAATAGGAATTTTCGTGATTTTGTAAGTATAATCGGATTGCGGCCGTCATTCACGGTCGTTGTCGAAGGAGCGTTGTGTTGCGAGATAATTTTTAACCGGGCGTATCATCGCATGAACGGCGATTATAGCGTGCTTGCTAGTTGAAATCACTATATCGTATCAACCTAGGTAGTAAAGAGGGCTCTACCTGACGTCTGATTTCAGTTTAAGTAGGATATATTTAATTTATTTGATATGATCGCTGCGCCGGACGTGTCGTGCAGTCGACTTGTTCTTTGCGTAAAGTGTCCGCCATATTGAATCTGTGGTCCTCTGCAGAGCTTGCGTGTTAATATCGGCTCCGGACAAAGAAAGTTGGCAGGGTGTGGTATTTGAGGTAGTTTTGTCGTAAAATTTGTAATTCTGCAACGAATTTATTAGAATTGCAGTGGTGTTACAAGAATGTGTTAAACTTGATGTTAGATTGGCTTTACAGGGTATCATTTTAGTTACTACGTGCATTTAGTGTTCGCGTGGTCCGATTTTCAATCAGCATCGAACGAAGATTGGTATAAATTTAGATGTTGACCCAATTGCAAAAGGGAAATTATGTTTGCGCCTTTAACCTGATTAATTGTTTAGATTTATTTGGTAATTCTTGAGAAACGGCCGTTTGTGGTCGCTGTACTTGCAAACAATATGGCGACCCCAGACTGCGAGAGAAATTAGAGCACTGCACGCTGTTGGAAGGACTTCCAATAAATAAGTGAGTAATCAGTAAGTAACAGACTAATACAAAGTTTTAAAAACTTTTATTGGTGTCAATTATAAATGAAGAATTCACAGAGTAACACAAAGCTTTTCAAAAAGCTGCTTTTTATATAATTAAATTAAGAAATTGGGTAAGTTTCTGTGTTGGTTATAAGAATGTTTAAGCTGATAGCTGATCATTAAAAGAATTATGGAAATGGTAATCCAAATGATAAGGACTGACCCCATGCACAAACAAATTCACATTTTACTTCAGGTTCACATTCCTATCTGACTTTTTGTACATTACAAATTAGTAACTTTCAAGCTGTTGTGTGGGAAATTTATTTCCCATGACACTGTTTTGAAATAGCCTTTGTGTCACCTAATTTGTGCAAAGACCAGTGTACCATCTGCTTGTGTGAATTTAGCAAAATATCGAATTATATTACGCAGTGTAAAAACAGAACATGTGTTTCGTGTTATTTGATGTTTATTTTCTTGTTTTCTAATTCTAGATGTCAGCTGATTTTGGTGCGGACGCCCCTCCATTGAAAAAGGCCAGGGTAGAGATCAAATCAGACACTGCTGCTAACAACTTGGATAATACTTTAGAAGCAGATTCAGTAAGTTCTGTCATATTAGTGGATTTACTTACGAAAAAGGAAATAAAAATCAGGTTAATTAAATAATACAGTGTAATATAAAACAGGATTTATTTTCATTGTAAGTTTAATTAAAGCTTTATTAGTATGGTGACTTAGAAGCTAACATATATGTTGTATATCCGTGTATGTTGTGTGAAATTTTTAATTGATACATGTACTTATATCGAGCTCATTTATGATTCGACTTCAAAAGCATGGGTTGCTGGAAAAACGTAAGTCTTCAGTTGTTTGTGAAAGGAGGTAACAGGAAAAGAAGGGTGAAATTAAGAAGACATCAAACATGTAAAATCCAGCTACCAACACATCTGAATATAACCAAATAGGGTGATTAAGAAGAAAGCCAACTTCAAATAGTTTATTTTATAAACTAATATACTAATATCTTTGAATGTTTGCATTCCTTTGAGATGTTTGAAATGCTAATCTGTATAGTCTGTCAAGAGCTTTTTTATCAGATGTAATGTATTCATGTAAAGAAATACTGTCAGCTTGTAACAACCATTTCCTGTATAAGGTAAAGTTACATTTGTGCATTATATTTATGGCTAGGTTTTTGTAAAAAGCTTTCTTTTTGCTGATACAGACTCCAGAGAAGATGGATCAGAATGGCACTTCTAATACTGGAATCGATGAAGGCCTTTACTCTCGCCAGCTGTAAGTTTCAATCTCCACAGTTAGCTTTTTCTTTAACAATTGGGAAATTCAAGCGGTCACAGTTACTGGGTTTGTTAGTCGGACCAGTAATAAGTGAAATTAAAGTCTCATTGACGATTATATAAATATCGGTCTTAATTTGTTTGACATTTATCTGGCTTTTATTTTTATAAGACATAAGCAGGAATAAAAAAGGTAACTCCATCAAGAATTGCATGTGACCTTTAATTGATTCCTACTGATTTCCTACAAGTTATGCTTACATTCATCAATGCTCGGGGCTAGAAACTCTCAATTCAGTATTTATAGAAACTCTTGTTGAACACCCCGAATTAGGCTTGGTAAAAGAACAAAAATGGGTTATGAAGAGTGGATGATAGTTTTGAGGTACTGTTTGCAGTAATAAATGAGAAAAAAATCATCATTTAAAAGTTAAAAATGCTAAAAATTCTAATTCTCTAGAAGTGATCATTGGCTTGTTTCTCTACATACTCAGAAAATCCTGGTTGTAGCAGATTGTTGGTTATGGTTTACTTTGATTATATTCACTGGACCCTTTTTATATTGCTCATCATTTCAACACAGATTCTGACATGAAGCACTTGTTAATATGGATCTAAAATTTTATTTATTTTCCTTATAAGACCTTCCTTATAATGGAGTATTTGATGTGGCATTAAAGGTTGTAAGAAGAGTGAGAGGTTTGTGTCTACATTTGCCAACTGTATTAAAGCATTGGCCTCATTTTAACGCAGTCCCTTTATGAAGAGGCTATGTCACTGTGAAATTGGGGTTCAGATTTGCAATGGTTGGTTATCTGGTGCACACTGCTGATCTTCGTAAACCATTTCCTTAGGTACGTGTTGGGACATGACGCCATGAAACGTATGGCCGCTTCGAGCATCTTGATCTCGGGTATGAGAGGTCTTGGAGTTGAGATAGCGAAGAATGTCGTTTTGGCTGGAGTCAAATCTGTGACGATTCACGATGAGGAACCTGCCACCTGGTCTGATTTGAGCTCTCAGGTAAGAACCTGTGTGCTATGTTAGGTTTGATATTTTTTCTTTGGCACTGATCGATTATAAATTGCACTGAATATCAGTTGATGGTGCAAAGCGTTTGTGACAAAAGGGTCCAGCTTGCATGCTCAGCTCATCGACTAATCTAGCCTAATTTGATCTGGCAAATTTTAGGGTACCGTTATTTTAATGAGCAAGGCATGAAGCAAAGCCACGATTCTAAGGAAGCTGCATTTCATTTATCAGTTTTAGGCATTCAAGAGCCATGAGGTCCTGAGACTGGAAGACTGGCTATGGAAGATAAGCATTAGAAAAAAAAATGGGAGCACATACATGTACTACCATGTCATTATTTTTATAGCACCATTTTGTGAAACTCTGAGATGCGTTGTTCTAAACTGGGTTACATGATCTTCATATATTCAGTTACTTTGTTGTTTGCCATAACTGGGTGATTCTTGGGGTAGGGGAGTGACAGATGGATATGGTAACAAGTGCTAGCACATGTGTGGCAACACTGTATCAAACTGAAATCCAGGCTGGTTTCTGAAATTCAGTTCGAAGTCGTGGAACTGTATCCATAATTGCTTTTGTCGTTTTATGCATATGGTCTTCGCTGTTTATGCTTGTAGTTTTTTCTACGTGAGGAAGATCTTGGAAGGAATCGTGCTGATGTCACCTGCCCACGTTTGGCTGAATTGAATTCGTACGTTTCTGTCTCGGCCTACACCAGCAAGCTGACACCTGAATTCCTTTCCGAGTTCCAGGTTTGTTAGTTTTGATGTTTCATTTGTTACACATTTTATTGACTGTTGGCTTGAAATACACCAGGCTTTCCATACAGAGCACTTCATTTTAACACATATTGGGGCATAACACAGTCAAGTTTGTGGATCCCAAATCTAGTTCAGCTGTAGAAAATGATGGCCTCGTTATAATACAACCTTATTACAAGATGATCCATGATATGGCTCACATAGACGGCATTACAAGGAGTTACTGGTGAATTTAGGTTTGTTGAACTTCTTTGTTTTGAAGTTATTTATTTTCTTTCAGTTATGACATCATTTCTGAATCTGTGTCTTATATTTTAAGTTTAAAACATCAAGAGAAACATTATATCTATGATTGCGTTATCCTCTGATTCAGATTTAAATGTCACTGGCTGATATCATTTGTTTTTACTGGTGCAGTTATTGGCTTTTGTCTTTGCGATTGGTTCAGCAAAACGTTGATTTTTTGTGATTGTGATCGATTAACAGGTGGTTGTTCTTACCAATTCAACACTGACTGAGCAGCTTGAGTTTGGTGAATTCTGTCATCAGAATGGCATATGCTTCATCGTTGCTGACACTCGAGGAGTTTTTGGGTAAGCTGAAGTGCTCCGTGTGTTACGCTGCTTTGCATATAGGGACAGTGATATCATTCAGCCATGGCTTTAAGTAATTGTTATCCATATAAATTAAGTAATCATTTAGCCATGGCTTTAAGTAATTGTTGTCCATATAAATTAAGTAAGCTGAATCCAAGATGTGAAGATTGTGAAGTTGATTTGGTGAGGAAATGGGGTGTCTATGGTTTTGTAGCTAGTGCATTATGTGAAATTGACAATTTAGTGTCATATGGTAAACACATCTACCATAGTCTGTAGGTGGTATGATCAGCTGACAAGTGGAAGAGAGGACTGGCTAGTGACCATCCGCCATAATACACAGAGACTAAGAGAAAGTCTTTTCCTTCTCGTTTTCCTCCTTCCTGGTTCAGCAGGATTTGATTTATTTGCTTATTTATATGAATTGGCAACATTTGAACAGCTGCCTCAACTGATGGCATTGGCAAATGTGAGTTAATTGTTAGGTGTATTAATTTTTCAGCCAGTTGTTCTGTGATTTTGGTGAGAAGTTCACAGTCAATGACACAAATGGGGAACAGCCAATCAGCAACATGATTGCCGCTGTTACAAAGGTCAGTCCTGTAACATCTTTTATTTCAACAGTTTCCATTCTGTATAAACTTTAAACCATACAATATATATGTGTGTGTGTGTGTGTGTATATATATATATTATATATATATATATATATATATATATATATATATATATATATATATATATATGTGTGTGTACATATAAAATATATATAAAATAGAAAAAATGATTAATAGTAGTCATGAAATTCACATCTAAGTTAGTGTGTTCCGTAAATATAAGTGCCTATTAAAGTTATATTAGTGGATTATCAATTCTAATTCCATGTAATATACTTTGCATGTATTTTTTGATCAGCAGTGTCTGAAACTGAAGCATAATTTTGTTATCAGTATAGTATCTGAAACTGTACGATGTCTGTGCATTGTAAAGATGCCTCTTGCTGGGTAACTTGTTTCAGGTGTGTGTGTTGTAAGTTAGTTATTTTTCTAGATGCTTTATAAGTGGGGCCTTTTGAGTGCCTCACAAAGGGGCTGCCTGTGCTAGTCTCGATGGCGTTAAAACCTAAATTGATATGAATTTTAAAAGGATTTCTAGTGGTTCAACTGTTTTTGACATAGATTTGTCTGCTGCTTCTACTATTTTGTTGTTTGCTTTGCTAATGTCTACAGGATGCTGAAGGCATTGTTACATGCATTGATGAGACCAGGCATGGATTGGAGTCGGGCGATTACGTTACGTTCCGGGAGGTCCAGGGCATGACAGAACTCAATGGGTGTGAACCTCGTAAAGTTAATGTCCTGGGTAAGTCAGCGTCAGAACTTTTCTGCGGCAGTGCTTGCACTTTGGTGACAGAAGCAGTTGGGCACGAACAACTTGCCCAGGGTTGTCTCAGGGGAGGTGGAAACCCGCACACCCCACGTTTCAAGGCGTATGCTCGAAGCAGTCGGCTACTGTGTTGCACGAGTAAGGGCTGACTGCTGTTTCTAAGTGCTTGATTGGCTTGCATTCGCTATTTTTATTGATTTCTTTATATTTATGAGTTATCAATTTAGCATGGCCACCTGGTGAGGAAGCCTGAGTGGGAGTTAATTTCTTATATCTATGCTTTAGTAAAATGCATAAAACCTTTGTAAAATTGTTGCTGTCTAGGTCCGTACACATTCAGCATTGGCGATACTTCGCAGTTCAGCGATTACATCCAAGGAGGTGTCGTAACACAAGTCAAGATGCCTAAGACTGTGACCTTCGTATGTTATGCTCAGATCTCATTCGCTTGATTGCTGATTTATGCTTGTAAATTGTATGCAGGTCTTCCTTATGAAATTTATGCGTCAGTTTGAGTTTTCATGTCTACTAATTATGTTAAAGTAGTTTTTAGTTCGTCAGAGTTTTAATTAAATATAGGCCTATGCAAGGTGATTTTTTTATTTGGAAAATAACTTATGAGCACTAAAGAATTCTTGCATTATGCCAATGCATTATTGGAAGTATTTGTTGCCACTTTTATTGCAAATTTATGTGATATTTATGACTGATGATTAGACAGACATGTTTTTTAGTTTGCGTCACCGTTCTGTCTGTTTGTGACAAAGTCTGTGGAGCCTGACTGCTGAAGTGAAATTGCTGTTACACTGTCAGTTTTTTGGTGCTTACTGAACGTAGGATGCTTGCTTGATTTAGAAATCAATCAAGGCCTCCATGGCGGAACCGGAATTTCTTGTGACTGACTTTGCCAAGTTTGATCGGCCGAGCCAACTTCATCTAGCATTCCAGGCACTGCATCAGTTTGTGTCTAAGTATGGTGCAGTCCCAAAGCCGTACTCACAGGTAAATCTTTCCGCTGTAAAATTATTAAGGCCTAGACAGCAACTGTAGCATCTGTCCTCAAGTAGGCCTTGCAAGGTTTGCGTCCTGCTGTAAAATTGAAACAATGCTGACTATCATTTTATTCCAGCATTTGTAATTATATATCAGGTTGTTTATATAGTGTATTTTAGAACCTCACAAAGGTGCAGTCTAGCACATATATAAGAAGATGCGATTTATGCTTGTTGTTTACTTGCAGAAGCGCCACCTGTCATATTGCACTTAGGATAAACATTTTATAGTGCGTGCTAAAAATCTTGTGAAGGAGCGCTTTCTAGAGGTATTAGCAGATGCTGTAAAAATGTTCACTTATGTTACATTGCAAATAAGATGGAGATTACAGAGAGCTACAGATAAGCAAAGTATCCGCTGTTTGCCTCGGATGGGTTTCTGTTAAAGCGGTGCTATATAAATTTGCAGTTATAATTACAACTACAATCCTTTGGAGGAAGTAATCAAAACGTAGACTGTAATGACGACAATTTATATAGCATTGTAAGTAGCAGGCTACTTCTAGGGTGCTTCACAAAGTCAAAAGTCAGCCCAAGTACTGAGAGGTGGTATTAAAGTAAGCAAATGAAATGGAGAGTAGTATTTTGTGATTTTAAATAGGTGTATATACTGTGTTATGGAGTAAACTGACTTTTGAGTGAATTTTTTTTAACTGACAAGGTTTCAGTTTCCCTGCATTTACCCCTGCATTAAAATAGCCATTTTGACAACTTGTTTAGATGACTGTAACAATTAGAATTTGAAAGGGAAAGCCAGTGATACAACGATAGACTGCATTGAGTGCTGTGTTTGTTTTTCAGGATGATGCGCTTAAGTTTGTTGCGATTGTCCGAGCGTTGCATGGGTCGTCAGAGGAAGAACTGAACGAGGATCTTTTGAAACAGTTTGCCAGTTGTGCGGCTGGTAACATTAGTCCTATGCAGGCTGTCATCGGTGGAGTCGCTGCACAGGAAGTGATGAAGGCGAGTCTAAACATTTTATTTATTTTTTATTCTATTTTTTTGCACGTATTTTGCATGCAGTCAGTATATTTGAATCTGAAGCACGAGACAAGTGTGCGTGAACAACTAGTCCAGGATCGTTGCACGGAGTCGCTCAAATGTGCAGTTGTTTGCTGGGTTTTAGACCAGGCACATTGCTGGTTAGACTGCCTTGCCTGTAATGTCTTTGAAGTTGCTCGTTTTTAACTGGCTGCTTGCTGGGTCAAGTTGCACTGTCTGTTAGAAGTTATCTCAATTAGGCATTTTGAACTTCCCTAGTTTTGATCTGCTGCATGCGGTGTTCAAGGTTGTGTGTTGACTGGTAAATTGTAAGAAAGTAAGTAGTGCATTTGTTAACACGCCATATGTCCGTCGGCTGAGTGAGGAATTGTAGGCGCGGGTGGTTCAGAGCGGTCAGATAACAAAAGCAATGCGGTACAAATAGGTCTTATATCGGTTTATGATTACATGTAGCGAAACATTTTATAAGAATTGCCAGTTTCTTAGAGGCACAAGAACTGCTTGTGACCCAGTTATCTGCGTGTTGTTCGTGTCTATCAGAATCATATCTTGTACCAGCAGTTGCTGAATAGTGAAAGGCGTTAGGTCCTGTCCAGAACTTTGGGATTTATCCCTTTTTGACTCAGAATTCATTCCGTGATCTGTCAAGGGTGATATTCATCCCATGTTGACTCGAGGATCAGCATGAAGAAGATGAGCATTGTTCCTATATAGCACGTAAAATGACTTATTTGCATCTTTAATGGTGACAGAGTGGCTGGCTGTAGATGAGGTGTGGTGTCTGCACTTTTGAGACGCGTCTGTATAATTGTTTTTGTTTACATTACTTTTACTATTAACAGTGCAGTGATAATTTGACTCATGCAGTTTTTGATGTTCTGGTGTTGTATTTAGGCTTGCAGTGGGAAATTCATGCCACTTTATCAGTGGCTTTACTTTGATGCAACTGAATGCCTGCCAGACAATGCACTGAATGTACTCACCAGTTCCAACTGCCAACCAGTAAGATGTCTCTTGATTCTGCAAAATGCTGTGCTATGTTCGTCAAAAAATCCTTTGACCTTGGGTTTTGACCTTTGACCTTGACCTTCATAAAAATATTTAGGTGTTTAAAAAAGTGTGCTACCTTTGCAGATTGTTTCTCTGTTCTATCGGAATTCAACCTGGCTTCTCCAACCGATTATGATTTTGGATGATTGAGATTTTGACTTGAAGCAACCGATACCTTGTGCTTTATGATAATGTCACTATAGAAGTGATTAGATTAGATTGTGAACGTATAGTGATGCATTTGCTGAACACCAGATCACGATTATGGTGGTAACCATTAGCTTGTAACATGTTCGTGAGTGTCGTAATATGCCTCTTCTCTTAGAGAAAACTTCAGTCTGTACCAAAAGCCTGCTCACTTTTCATTCTAACTATACCATTTAATTTACTGTGGACGAAGAAAATGTAATTTGCTGCTGAAGATGTTCAGATAGGAATCATTCGATCGGTTTTTGTTGGCATTCTTAAATTCTTATTCATATTTTAGAAAAACTCAAGATATGATGGACAGGCAGCTGTGTTTGGCTGGGACTTCCAAGAGAAGCTGGCAAATGCTCGGTATTTCTTGGTAAGATCTTACCTTTGAACTTGTTTGTAGTTGCAAAAGGTCTGTGCAGACAGTTTGTGGGTTTGCCATTTGCATTGGTTGTCATTGTGCATTATTGCTCTGATCTTATTTGATTTTGTGCCTCTGTGAAAAGGTAGTTGGCCTTTAAGTCACAAGTTTTCCTCTTTAAGCAACAATAGTCTTTGGAACATGAACAGTGTTGGATTCTAGAGCGTTCTCGGTTGCTGGTCCATGGCTTTGGAATTCACTGCTGAGTTTTTTTCATTCTGTCAGTGCTTTGATGTTATTCAGGTCTAAACTTAAGACTCTTCTCTTTCAACTTGCTTGCCAACCATGGACTAGCTATTGATTTCTCTGGTATATAGGAATTTGGCCTGGCTTCTCAAATGGATTATGATTTTGATTATGATTTCACTTGAAGCGACTTGTTTGATGCCTAAGGCATTATGATAATGGCACTTGGATGTCATTAGATTAGATTAGATAATGTAGAAGTTCATTATGCCTCATTTAAGTGTAAGGAAGTAATTACAGTTTGAGTTAACTATTTAGGTGCAAAGAAAAGTGATAGGCTCTGGATTCGCATTTCACTTAGTTTTAAATTAAAAGTAGTCCAAATCTTTCTTCTGCTTGATCTTTTAAAATCTAGGTTGGTGCTGGTGCCATCGGCTGTGAAATGCTCAAGAACTGGGCAATGATGGGCATTGCAACAGGAGGCAGTGGTAAAATCATCATCACTGACATGGATGTCATCGAAAAGTCAAACTTGAACCGCCAGTTCTTGTTCCGACCGTGGGATGTCCAGGTACGGTGCACCACCCGTTACGTCTTTGTTCTCAGTTGTTGTGGCCTTCATGGAGGGGGAATGATGGTTCTATCATTTCAAACTTCTGCACTAGTTTGGCTCAGCACTTTGGATTATATTGTGTAGCACTCTTAGACAAGAACTTCTGAACCTTCTCTGCCACTCAGTGTGTTTTGTTTGATGATAGTTCTGGTTTAACAATATGTGCATATGTATCGAGACACTTAATATAGTGCCTTTTATGTATATGAAAAATGCAGCACTGTGTTGCTGTATTGTTTTCTTTAAGTGGAAAGACAAAGTAATTGCACCTCTTCAAAAAAAACTTAGAGAAGTATCCAATTACACAAATGTATTCAACATAATTTGTTGCTGCTTCAGAAAACAAAGTCATCGACTGCAGCACAGGCAGTTAAGCAGATGAATCCAGCAATCGTCATCGAGGCTCACGAAAATCGTGTCGGCCCTGACACAGAAAACACCTACGACGATGACTTCTTTGAGAATCTGTCAGGTGTTGTCAATGCACTCGACAACATCGATGCCCGTAAGTGGACGGTGACTTTGGCCTACTTTACTCAGGTCTCATGACTTTGTGAGTCTGTGGTCTTGCAGTATAAAATATGGAAACTTGTAATCCGGAATTAACACGACTTTTATAAAGTACTGTTAATTTGCTTTGTCATCTGATGTGATTTGTTTATTGGTTAAGGGAATGTTTTGTAACTGACTGGGATGGCGAGATAAACTGTGGAAACTTCATCTCCTTTTTATAAAGACAGCATTATTTGCTGTCTGAACTCTTATATTTAAATGCAACTTGTTTTTATATGTTCGAATAAATGAATTGAATAAGTTGTTAATTTGTTTGTATTGCAGATGTTTATAAATATTGCATCACTGTTCCTCTGCAGTAAAGTAATGTAATCAGTCAGCAGCAACAGCTTGTGTAACAAGAGGAGGATCTTTGTAGCAATATTATTTAAAATTTGTGTTGTTGGTTCATAGGTATGTATGTTGATCGGCGTTGCGTCTACTACAGAAAGCCTCTGCTTGAATCTGGTACGCTGGGTACAAAGGGTAACGTCCAGGTAGTAATTCCCCACATCACCGAGTCGTATTCATCATCCCAGGATCCACCAGAGAAGTCAATTCCAATCTGTACATTGAAGAACTTTCCCAACGCAATCGAGCACACACTTCAGGTAGCATAATTAGTTATTTTTGGCCTCCTTTCGGAGACCTCATAGCTCATCTGTTCTGTTGATGTGCTGCTCTGTGTAACCATGTAGATCAGTTTTTAACAAATTTCGTAACATTGATAAGAGGAATGATGACTATTTGACGATGATGACTAATCATTCGTCATTTAGCAATAGCTGTTGGTACAGGGGGGACCCTAATAAGCGGGACTTTGGTCCCTTCTGGGTTCTCCTTTTGTTTCCTAAAACAATTGTGAATATTATGCTTTTCGCTGTTATATTTCTCTTTTTGGATCAATAAAAAGAATGTTATGTTATGTTATGATGGGTGATAATGATTGATGATGACGACAACGACGATGATGATGTCTTAAATCGGATTCCCATTGAAAAAAGTGGGATCAGTACAAGGTTGCTGTGAAAGAGTGAATGTTACTGGTTCGGGTGAGCTGGTTGTACCCGTGCTGCTGTTGGGTTCTCAGACCCATAAACCTTGATTCCTTAAACTACTGTGCATTGTGGTTGCCTTGATTGACGAAACTGTTAAATTTTTCTTGGTTTCTTGTTGTTTATCCTAGCATTACCTTGCCTTGACTTACTACTGTCTTACCTTACCTATTTCACCAAACTTTACCCTTATTTACTTTATTTTTGTGAGACACTGAATGTGAAGTATGCTTGTGGTCTGCAGTGGGCCAGAGATCAGTTCGAGGGCCTCTTTCGTCAGCCGGTTGAAACGGCTCGGCAGTACCTCACCGATCCCAAGTTCATTGAGCATCTGTCAAAACAGCAAGGAGCTCAGCCGGTAAGTCTTGTCAACAGCAGTATGTTAATTTGTTTGATGCCTAGTCGTTGTAACACTTCTTAGCGCTAGCAGTGTCTGTCTAGCATGGACTTCTGCTTGATCTTGCGTTTTGATTCAAACAGGTGGTACTGGTGGCCATATTTTGCTGTCTGTTGGGCGTTTCTGTTATACATACAAACATATGTACATACATACAAACTGCAGTTTATAAATTGTATTATTATTATTTATTTTACCTGAGGTATTTATGATTCTTCAGGATTTCGAAAGTGAGGGATTGCATTGTTCTGGGATGGCTAGTCTTCGGTGTCATTGTTATTCTTTTTATTATTATTATACTTATATACTGCATGCATACGTTTGTCAAGATACAAGCGTACTTACATACATACACATATACATACATCAATAAATAAATACATACATCATACATATATACATACATCATACATATATACATACATCAATAAATACATACGTCATACATATATACATACATCAATAAATACATCATACATATGTACGTGTATTATACATACATACCTGCATACGTACAATCGCATACTGGTACATACATACATTGATGGATTTTTGCTGTTTGCTTGTCATTTGCTGTACAGGTGGAGACCCTGGAGTCTGTAAAGTCTGTCATACTCGGTCAGGTTCCTCGTAGCTTTGAAGACTGCGTCATGTGGGCGCGCAATCTGTGGCAGGAGAACTACTACAACCAGATCAAGCAGCTGCTCTTCAACTTTCCACCGGATCAGACGACCAGCACTGGCACTCCTTTCTGGTCTGGTCCAAAACGATGCCCTCATCCTCTGAACTTTGACGTCAACAACGTTAGTAGAAAAGCCTAAACGTCTCAGATCAGATTATGTTTTATGGCACACTGTATACCCAGCAACGTTGTGCTTCACGTGCATTCTCAGCCAGTTGTGTTGCAGGCTTGCCGTTCTAAGCATTGCTAGAAGTACTTCTGTTTTGAATATTTTTACTTATTTTTGGTGCATCAGATGCTTGTTTGATCACTGAGTTATTTGTACAAGAATGTTTATTTGCAGGATACACATCTGGATTATGTTATGGCTGCCGCGAATCTGAAAGCAGAGATCTACGGAATCCCACAGAACAGAAATCGGAGTGAAGTAGCATGCATGGCTGCAGGTGTTAAAGTCCCTGCTTTCACTCCAAGATCTGGAGTGAAGATTGATGTCAACGAATCCGAAGCTCAGTCTTCTAAGAACAACAATTCATTTGGTAATTAGCTGAAACGCAACGATCTTTAGCATGTCAAAGTAGTTGTGAAATTTAAATGTTATTGAGTTATTTAAATGTTATTATTAAATGTTATTAAATGTCTGTCGTCAGGTAAAGATTTCATAGTAAGAGGCTGATGTTGCATTTGTGGATGTTCTTAGTATTGTGCATAAATAATCTTGGCATGTCTTTACATTTCTTTGTGCAGCACGCCTCTGATGTAGGGTTATGTTTTTGTGTGAATTATTCTCTTCTGAACTGGTTAAAAGTTGGAAAGCTGAGGTTTAAACTTGCTTACCCACCCTAGGTTCTGGTTTTTCTGACCTATCAGAATTCAACCAGGCTTCTTTTGGATTGTGATGTTGAATTTAAGCGACCATCGAATGATACGTTGGGCATTATGATAGCGGCGCTATAGAAGAGGTTTTGGGGCTCTCAGACTGAACAGTCAGTTCGAATGCCTACTTCTTAGAATGCTAAAAATTTGCAACAGGAATTATTTCAAAACTGGTTTGATGCTCCAAGGAATTAGTTTTTTGTGCAATATCCAAACTTAAGTTGTGTAACTACACAGCGGCCCAATCAAACGTTAACGTTGTGCTATAGAATTTTGTTCGTATTTGACTCAAACAGAATGTTTTAAAGCAGAGATTGGCATTTCTTGCCTAGTTTCACCTGAATGTCTAATTCGTGTTATTAATTAACTTGTTATTAATTAACGTGTTATTCAATTTTCAGACCGTTTCCTCTGAGATAGAAGGTCTAGATACACTCATTTGTGCCATTGTTTTTGAACTTTCAGATCCAGATGCTTTGGAGAAGCTCAAGAAATTGCTGCCAAAGCCAAGCGAGCTGAAGATGAAGCTGCATCCCATTGAATTTGAGAAGGACGATGACACAAATTTCCACATGGACTTCATAGTTGCAGCATCCAATCTGAGAGCAGAGAATTACGACATTGCTCCTGCCGACAGGCATAAGGTAGTTTTGCCATCTGGGGTTTTAATTTAATGATGAAGCATTGTGACCGACTGACTAACAATGGTTTTTCCTTGAGGCTTGGTGTTGACGATGCGATGCTGGCAGGCACGGTGAAGCTTCAAGCTGTGTTAGTAAGTGGATGGGTGACAATTCATGTAATGTTAGGTTAGCATCCTGTTAAGCATTTTGTTGAGTTTGAAATATTTTGCATAAGGAATAGTTTCTCGTGATTGGTGTAGTTCAGTTTTTGTCAAATGATAATGTAAATCATGATGACCTTATATTGCTTTTAAAGAGATGGGTCATTTTTCATTTCTAATTTAACTTTTAACTGGTCTGAATGTATTTATTAAACATTTTAAAACTGATTTGCTGCTATATTTCAGAGTAAGCTGATTGCTGGCAAGATCATTCCTGCCATTGCAACGACTACCTCACTGGTTGTGGGCTTGGTCTGCCTTGAGCTCTACAAGGTGGGCTCCTCTCTCAGTTACTTGATTTTTTGCTCATATTAGCAATTTTCTAGCTGATACATATTTTTCTGTGGCTTGACAATGCTTTTGAAGTCATTGAAGAAATGCTGTTGTCCGAGCATTTGAATTCAGATTTTGGTTGTCTGATGGACTTGTGTCCTAGTTTTTCTGTCTTTGGATTGTTTTTCTTTAATATTTTATGATGATCACAATTTCTTGCTTCTCTTCACGATTGCTGATTGTTGTCATATCTATTGTGATAATTACTGCCTTATCTGTTGTGGTAGTTATCTTTGTTTAGTGATTACTGTAATGTAATCTTTTGTCTGGTCACACCTAAACATCCTGATTATGATACTGTCACTGCAATCATTGCAGTCGTGACCACTGTAATTGCGTTATGGAGTTCATTATTTTGATTATTTAAAAGGTTAAGATGAGTGGAAATGTTAAGTGAAAGCATCATATCCTTTAATTAAGTGGAAATTAGGTTATAAAATTTCGAATAGTTAGCTCTGATAGATGATTAAGATGTGAATTTCTGCTCTGGCTTCTTGTCGCTAATGAAATTCGTGTTGGATGCAGTTGATACAGGGTCACCAGAAGATTGAGTCATTCAAGGATGGGTTCGTTAATCTGGCGCTGCCGTTCTTTGGCTTCTCAGAACCAAAGCCACCTGCAAAGAACAAGGTACTGCAGGAAATCTTGTTTTAGATGGCTTTAGAAATTCCGTCCCACCTCAAAGACAAGTTTAGTATTCAGTTAATGAATGGGAAAGCATTTCAGCTTCAACTATTTCTGCCGCTTGTGGTTCTTTGAAAAGTGAGATCGACAAATGTTATAGCACCACAGTAATCACGGTTTAGGCATCAGTCAATGTTACTTCTGAGTTTAATCTATTCATATGCTGAAATCTGAGTGAGTCCGTTTGAAACCCAGTAGGCAAACTACAAAAACATTGTTCATGTTTAAAGGTAAAAACCCTGATGCTGGTAATACAACCTTTGGCATAATTTTGCACACCACAGAATCCCTTTGTATTCTTATGTACTAGTACTTTGGGTTTATGCTGGATAGTCATTTGTTTTTAAAATTTATACTTGAGCAGCAAACGATCAGAATTAGTAACCTCTAACCATTCTCCATACAGATTGCCTCATAATATAATCTCTCATTAGATGTCAGCATTTGGGTGAAGTACAGTCTGGGTACGGAGTCCATTCTGAGCAGGAATTTGACCACATGTCCCTGTCGTTGGGAAATAAAACAATAGACAACAGTTGGCGCATTTTGGTTGCTTTATGTAGTTTGAACTGAACTTGGTAACGCTGTGAATAGTTTTAACGTTCTCGATTCTCTGCGTTGGTTTCTTTGGTGATACGCTGTCCGTTATTTGTTTTCTAGTATTACGATAACTCATTCACACTCTGGGACAGATTTGAAATTGATGAGGAGATGACTTTGGAGCAGTTTATCAAGTATTTCCAGGTATGTAATAACCACACTTGCAGCACGGTGGTCTGTCAGCAACGCTTTCGTCAGTGATCATTACTTATATATAATAATATCTATACGCACATGCTTGTATACACACACGAGGAACTTATCATAATGCTGTCTTAGGGAGCCATATGAAGAACTGCCTTGTAACGAGTTCTTGTGAAAACAAGTTTATTTTCCATAGGTAAATTAATTCTGGGATCCTTGTCCCCGATTGTGTTATATCAGAGTTCGTGTTATATTGAACCATGTTAAAATGGGCCTCCAGTGTACATAATATTAAGATATATGTTTCAGAATTACAAGACAAGTCTTGCTTGGACTAAATATGGGAATAGTACTAGTTTGACAAAAGCCGAAGAGTGAAAGTCGTTCGTTTCCTGCCAAGTGGTTGGTGTCGCGAACCGATGGTGGCGATATATGATCAACAGGTTTTAAGGAGAATTTGATATGACTTTTTAATAACTGTTTTTTCAATAATTTTCTAAATATTTAGGACAAGCACAAGCTGGAAATCACAATGCTATCACAGGGTGTCTGCATGCTGTACTCATTCTTCATGAACGCACAGAAGAGAGAGGAACGCCTGACCCTAACGTAAGCACCTCATGAACGAGCATATAGTTCTTTTATCCGTTAAACAACTGTTTTGAAACTGGTAGTTTGTTGCGGAGCCTGACGTTAATGATTTAGTCTAATTCAACTGATTGTTATTGGCATAATGCACAAGGCATTAGTCAATCAGTCATTGCTTCTAGGTGAAATAGTCATAATCATAGTCATAATCTGTTACAAAAGTCCAGCTGAAATGCAAGATGGGCAAGATTTGAAATGTGAAAAGATTTTGCCACAAGGCTTAAAGGTTCACAATTTGGTAGTTGCCGGGAGAAATGCACTTAGGGGGCTTTTGACTTGGATTACATTACGCATTACCCTTTCTCATTTTACTCAAGTTGCATATATATATATACAGATCCAGTTTTTTTCTTTCTCAGTTCATACTGAATATAGTGTTTTTCTTACGATTTAGGATGCCTGACTTGGTGAAGAGCGTATCAAAGAAGAAGATCCCTCCTCACGTGAAGGCACTGGTCTTTGAGCTGTGCTGCTACGATGACAGTGGAGAAGACGTAGAAGTACCTTACGTCAAATACAACCTTCATTAGAACTTTTCCTTAGAGTCATTTGTCTTTTGTCATTTGTCGCTGTTGTTTGGACTTCGCTGTCCGCTGCTTGGTCTCCTTTTAGCTGTCGTTGAACAATGCATTCTTTCAAATATGCAAAATATTAAAATGTGGCAATTTTCTTCTGTCTGACATCAAAAACATGTTCTTGTAACTTTGAAATTGTCTATCCGGAAAATGTAGCATATGTCAAACTTCTCTGTAGATCTGTAGCTTGCATGTTCACACTGGTAATCTATTCGTTAAAAGCCAAAACTGCTAATCACTGTTTTTCTCATGTCATGGACTAAACTCAGCATGCACGCACACACGTTTCAAAACTTATTTACACAGAACAATGTATAATCCATGAAAAATAAAACTTTGGGGTTAAAAATAAAAAATTTGGCACACTGCAAGTAGTTTCTTGTTATTCAATTACAGTAGTTGAGACAGAAACGTTTAAAACTTAGATTTCGTTAATTAGAAAGCCTGCATATAGTTGAGGAATCTGTTGGAAATTCGTTTATGTATTGAAATTGTTCATAAAAAAGTCACAACTAACGGCAATTCTTTAAAAGATCTTTAAAAACTAAAATGTCCACATTGCCTAACCAGCTGTCTGATTAAAAGGAAAAAAGCAGTTGCCTCCACGCATGTCACAGAAAATGCCAAAGATTGTAGATATTGGTTGATATTTATTGGTTACAATGAAAGCAACCAGTACCAAGGAAATATTTAGGCCATGTAATTAAAAAAATTAAAGAAAAACCAGCATTTTAGATTGGTCAGGTCTAGATTTTCATTGCCGAATGTGCCATATGAATGTCCATGCCGTTGATTCCAAGATGGCTTTTGTCGTGCACAAGATTGTATGCTTTTGGAACTCCAATGCAGGGTCAATTACTCAAGATTTATGCACAGTTGGAAATTTTAACTGCTGATTATGTGATGTAAATAAATTTATATATGGTCAGCTTGGGTCAGAAACTTGTCACACCCTGCAATCTGAAGACTTTTATGACATTTAAATTTATAATAAACTTCAAATAACTTCAACTTTTTCGGTATAGTGAAAAGAAAGTTTTCATAAACTACTAAGTAGCTGCCTTTTTGTAGATTTCCAAAAGCAAACCAACCCATGCCAGCCTGTATAGTTGACTAGTTCAGTAACCAAAATAACTAGATACACCAGCAACTTTGAAAGATTGCAGATAAATTTCGTTAATCGTTATGCGCACTGTAGCAGAACTTTTCAAAGACAACATTATAAATCAATAGTGTTCAACGCCTGTTCCTCATTCAGCCTTTGGCAACGTCACTCTGATTAGCCAAGCACCAATATGCTCGGAGTATAATCCGCTGACATAGTGTACTCTAAGGATAAATGTATAGGGCCCCTGTTAGATTCCGCAGAGGTCGACGTTGACCATGTAGTGACAAGACAGTTCTTCCTTTAAACCCATTTCCCAGTCGGACCATTTGTCTTGCAGTGTATCGTACTCTTCAACCACAGTCGTTATCTCGCTGCTGTTGATGTCTCCTCCTGCCAATAGTATCCGTCCCTGCCACACCACGGCCGGTGCATTGCGGTGCCTCTCCCTCGGGCGCGACAGCAGAGTCCAAGAATCGGTGGCCGGTGCATAGCACATGCATGCCTGGTTGTATCCACCGACTATGTAGATCCTGTCGTTAACGACGGCTCCGGCGCCAAGTCGGCACGGCTCCGGCATGTCGGCTTTGTAGGACCACTGGTCCCAGACGGGGTCGTACATCTGCGTCTGACACGACGTTTGATCTCCGTCGCTGATGCCACCAAAGACGTAGATGTTGGCTCCGCAGCTGTGAACAAGTGGGTGCGAAAGACCGGTCAGCATCGCGGCCACCTTAGTCCACTGGCGCAGTCGGCAGTCGAACTTTTCTACGGCTGTCAGAGGCCGATCCATGTCGTCTTCTCCGCCGATTATGTAGACCTTCTCGCTGTGAACGACGGCCCGGTGCCGGTAGCGGCTGACTGTCATCGCCGGAAAGCTCTTCCATTTCTTTTCGACCATGTCGAACAGCCAGCAGTCGGACTTGACGTTGCTGTAATAGCCGCCGGTGATGAGAATTCCGTTCTGGAGTACACAGGCTGCGTAGAATCTCCGGTTGGGCTTTCGCACTTCGGCCAACACTTGCCACGTGGACGTCTCCTCGTTAAGGAACCAGCAGTGACGGTTCCCCTTGTTGTCCTTCGTCAGTCCACCCAACACCACCAGTCGCCTGGTCAGATTGAAACTGCGCCTCGGTACTGTCCGCGGACTGACCATCTCGTGCCTCTTGTCGGCTAGCATGTGATACAGCCACGCTTCTTGAACCGTTTCCCGCGCAGCGATCGAATTTGTGACGATGTCCGTTTGCATGATGACGTAACACACGTATTCTGACGTAGCAAACGGCAGACGAACATGCTTGATGACGTCATCGAATACACTGCGACGCACCGTGACGTCATGTTTCACCCACTGAACCACTGCGTCGAATACGACGTTTTCGTTTTCGACGCTGAGTCCGTCATCGCTGATGTATTCGATCAGTTCGTCGGCCGATAGTTCTTTGAATTCGTTCGACGTGCGCACAATTTCTTTGAACTTGGTCAACATTTCGGCCCGCGTGCCATTTCGCAGTATATTTAGCGTGAAGAAATTGGAAAATTTATAGAAACCGATGCAGTTCGTCGGTTCGATCTCTTGCAGAATGAATTTTTCGCACGCTTCCTGTAGACTGTCCAAACGAAATTGATTGCAGGTCTGCAGTAGAGGTTGCGCATTTTCGGTCGTAATCATTATTTCGGACGTGTAGATATAATCGATAATACTGCGTAGGATCTGTGCGTCGGTCTCTTTGATCTCGACTATACCGGATGTCGATTCGTCCAAACCCGACGTGAATATCGCACGAAAGTAGGCGCAAGAAGCCGAAAGGACGACCTTGTGGCAGAGGAATGTCTCGTCTTCGATTTTCAGTGTTACATCGGCGTAAAGCCCGTCGCTTCTGAGTGTTGAAAGTGTTTGCATGAACCTCGTGGTATAGTTTTCACCTCGAAATAGCTGACATCTTTGCATAGTGGAAGTAGGTTTTATTCGAAAAAAATGTACTTTTGTCAGCAATATTCGTTAAGTTCGAAATCGAGATGACGTATATAAACAGATCTACGTCATTTTAAAATCTACATGCAAACACTGATGTATATAAATAATAAATAGAGATCAATGCGTGCAAATAATTAGGCAGATATGGCGAACCGAGGCCATAGACATAAATTATCTAAGAACCAGTAAGGAACAAAGGGCTGAAATTCTTCACTGAAAGAGTTGTAGAGTTGCGGAATGGTTGTCTCAGTGGACAGTATAACAATTTAAACAAGAAGCTAGGAAGAATTGTGTATTAAGTAAACATTCTCGGTTAATTTGAAGTGGTTCTAACACAGATTACTTTCCTTCTGAACCATTAAAACCGGTCATGTTAATTGGCATACTACCGCTTATATTATTGCAAGCGGTAGGTAATGGGGGCGTGCGCCGTAGAAGTATAAGGCAGAATGACTTAGCTTACTGCGCGAATTTTAAGGTACAAGGCGAGCAACAGACTGAATAAACTCTCAAATTGGCGATTCCATAGCAAGCAGAGCGAGTTTTGTTCAGCAAACCACTTCATTGATTCAGACGAGCCGTACATATACTGGCGTTCATTTTCCAGCTTAAGCTTCAAATGACTTCAATTTTCGGTGCAGTGTAAAGAAGTTTTCACAAAATACTAAGTAACTGCCATTTTATAGCTTTGCAAAGGCAAGCAAACCAACCCATGCTAGCCTGTAGCTAGTTGACTAGTTTAGTAACCAAAATAACTTGATACGACAGCTACCCTGAAAGATTTCAGATATAGTGAAGTGTTATTAGCACTGTTGCACAATTTTTCAAGGACTGAGCATGATAATGTAATAGTGCTCAACTGCTTTTCCTCATTCATTACTTGGTTACATCACTGTTATTGGCCAACTACCAATAGGCTCGGCGTATACTCCAAACTATGTGGTATTCAAGATGCTCAGTGTATACTCCACGGACTTAGTGTACTCTAAGAATAAATGTAGAGTGCCTCTGTTAGATTCCGCAGAGGTCGACGTTGACCATGTAGTGACAAGACAGTTCTTCCTTTAAACCCATTTCCCAGTAGGACCATTTGTCTTGCAGCGTATCGTACTCTTCAACCACAGTCGTTATCTCGCTGCTGTTGATGTCTCCTCCTGCCAATAGTATCCGTCCCCGCCACACCACGGCCGGTGCATTGCCATGCCTCTCCCTCGGGCGCGACAACAGAGTCCACGAATCGGTGGCCGGTGCATAGCACATGCATGCCTGGTTGTATCCACCGACTATGTAGATCCTGTCGTTAACGACGGCTCCGGCGCCAAGTCGGCACGGCTCCGGCATGTCGGCTTTGTAGGACCACTGGTCCCAGACGGGGTCGTACATCTGCGTCTGACACGACGTTTGATCTCCGTCGCTGATGCCACCAAAGACGTAGATGTTGGCTCCGCAGCTGTGAACAAGAGGGTCCGAAAGACCGGTCAGCATCGCGGCCACCTTAGTCCACTGGCGCAGTCGGCAGTCGAACTTTTCTACGGCTGTCAGAGGCCGATCCATGTCGTCTTCTCCGCCGATTATGTAGACCTTCTCGCTGTGAACGACAGCCCGGTGCTTGCAACGGCAGCTGGTCATCGGCGGAAAGCTCTTCCATTTCTTTTCGACCGTGTCGAACAGCCAGCAGTCGGACTTGACATTTCCGTGATAGCCGCCGGTGATGAGAATTCCGTTCTGGAGTACACAGGCTGCGTAGAACTTCCAGTTGGGCTTTGGCATTTGCGCCAACAGCTGCCACGTGGATTTCTCCTCGTTCAGGAACCAGCAGTGACGGTTCTCCCGGTCGTCCCTCATCAGTCCACCCAACACCACCAGTCGCCTGGTCAGATTGAAACTGCGCCTCGGTACTGTCCGCGGACTGACCATCTCGTGCCTCTTGTCGGCTAGCATGTGATATAGCCGCGCTTCTTGAACCGTTTCTAGCGCAGTGTTCGAATCAGTGACGACGTCCGTTTGCGTGATGACGTAACAAACGTAATCTGACGTAGCAAACGGCAGACGAACATGCTTGATGACGTCATCGAATGCACTGCGACGCACCGTAACGTCATGTTTCACCCACTGAACCACGGCGTCGAATACGACGTTTTCGTTCTCAACATCGAGTCCGTCATCGCTGATGTATTCGATCAGTTCGTCGGCCGATAGTTCTTTGAATTCGTTCGACGTGTGCACAATTTCTTTGAATTTGGACAGCATTTCGGCCCGCGTGCCATTTCGCAGTTTCTTTAGCGTGAACAACTTGGAGAATTTATAGAAACCGATGCAGTTCGTCGGTTCGATTTCTTGCAGCATAAAATTTTCGCACGCTTCCCGTAGACTGTCCAAACGAAACTGATCGCACGCCTGCAGCAGAGGTTGCGCATTTTCGGTCGTAATCATTATTTCGGACGTGTAGATATAATCGATAATACTGCGTAGGATCTGTGCGTCGGTCCCTTTGATCTCCACTTTACCGGATGTCGATTCGTCCAAACCCGACGTGAACATGGCGCGAAAATAGGCGCAAGAAGCTGAAAGAACGACCTTGTGGCAGAGGAATGTCTCATCTTCGATTTTCAATGTTACATCGGTGTACAGCCCGTCGCTTCTGAGTGCTGAAAGTGTTTGCATGAACTGCGTGCCATAGGTTTCATCTCGGAATTGCTGACAACTTGGCATGGCGTCAGTTGTAATATATTTTATCGAAAAAACCGTGCTTTTGCCAGCAATATTGGTTAAAGTTCGAAATCAAGATGAGGTATGTCTAAAAAACAGATTTTACAGATCTGCGTCAGTTCAAAATCACACTGTACAAGAAATAGATAGGAACATCAGGGCTGAAATTCTTCAGTGCAAGAAAGTGTATGTTAAGTGCATGTGAGGATGCCGAAAGCGGCTGTATTTCAAAGATTTAAATCTCGGGTTATCACGGTCTGTACACGGGGATCTTGAATGGTGTGGCGCCCATTCAAACGATCAAAGGTGGTGTGGATCTAGTCTGATAAATTTCTTGAAAAATGAGCAGGGTCGAGGCCATACGGTCGTTATTAAAAAACGTGTATTTACAGCTACTGCTTCTAACCAGAAATTGCACGCTTCTTGCATGCAGCTTCAGAAAGTGGCCTACGAACATTTCTTAACTTTGGTTAACGCATGGTTAAGAGCAGCAATAAACGAAGAAGCCTCTGCTATGCGCCTATGTGTAACAGTAAACCCTTCGACCTGCTTAAGCGCTGAGTAATTAGTAAACCAGATGTACACCAAAAAACGCTAAATAACTCTGTTGACTGACTTACAAAAAAACTTGTTTAATCCAAGTGCACTCCGAGTATTATATACTCCTTTACGACGGGGAAGTTGAAAAACCAGACCCAGAAACTATGTATAGTCAACAAAAATAAACATTAAAATACGACTGCATAATATTGCTACCTGATCGAGAAAATGTAAGACCTTGATCGTTGATAACTTAAGGTGAATTATGACGCTTGTACGTTTCATAAGCCACGCCTATTTGCCGCTAATGTAGGAGGCTTTCCGTTGGGCCAAATGAAAGCCAGCTGACGGATGGCATCGACGAGTACTTACAGCAGTGCAGGGCTTGCTGACCTTGGGTCTGGCGCTGCGGTGTGTACATCGCGTTCAATTGTGATCCCATTCAGGGACTACACAGTATCGGACCTTGACTCCGCTATAGGCCTGCGTCAGAAGTCTGAACGGTTCAGCTACACGCCTGCGGTTAAACATGAGCTAAACCCATATGCAAAAGCGTAAGCATACGAATTATATACACATGAAAAATATGAGCGTTTGTCTTACATTAACAAAAGGCTACTTACTTTCTTGTACGCGGCTATGCGAACTATATATACTGGTACTCGACCCTACCGAATTAAAAGCACGTACACTCGCACCATGTAAGGCCAGTTTTGTCGTTCGTTACTGAATGTTGCTTTCCCGTGGAACCTACCACACAGGCTGCGCGTTTATATATGCATGATTTCCCGGTATCGAACTAAAACTAATTAGCCTTTAAATTCGAGTAACTTCCTCTCGTATCGACCATTATTCATTCTGTACAACACGCGGCAGGTTGGTGTGGTGTCAGATGAGTTCAGTGCGAAGACGGTTCCGACTCGGACCACTTTTGGCACAATTTAGGCGAATTTTAGTCTGCAGCTGTCCTGCTAGTAAGAGTTGATAAGAAAAACTATTTTAGTAAGTGGGAAAATAGAAGCCCAAGTAGCCTGTACTTAAGCAATTGTACTATCTTGGAGAGTTTCGCTGCAGACTGAAAACCGAACTTTTCAAACTTATCCAGAACCATCCTACGACCACCGTTGCCGTCGTAAACGCTTTTCACTTTGGCACCACCCCGTGTCCCCGGGCTAAACCCAAGGATTCTGCCCTGGCACCGAAACTGACCCAACAATCTGGCTGTTGCAAACCTGACTTGATATAGCGATGGTGCACAACCTGCAGTGGCGTAGCTAGCCTTCCGAGGGCCCTTGTGCAAACTGAACTTTGGCTATTTTGCTTTAAGTAATTGAGCAACCGGCATCGAACTAAAACTACCCTTGATGGCCCGGACGACCCCAGGCCGCGTGGGCCCTTGTGCTTTGCACAACCTGCACAGCCTATTGCTACGCCTCTGACAACCTGGTCTCTCTGTTGCAGCATTTATGTGTCTGAGATTTTTCGGAGATTTACATTAAAAATGAGCAGGGTCGAGATCATACTCTGCCGCTATAGAAAAACGTGTACATTTACATTTCCATACGGCAAACAGTACAGATCCGCTTTAGAAACATTTCCGCATTGTGGTCACGTGAACCAATCACAGTAGGCCTATAATCAGAACTGTTTTCTCCCGGTCCGGATTTGGCTTCACATAGGCGCCTGTGATATGTTAGCGTCATAACCGACTCCTGTGTAGCCTTCCTGCTGGTCTACACACTGATGCGGCTATAGGCTTATCAGCTGGTTAGGCTGTGTTGCCTGCGCGTGGTCCTTCTCTCTGCTGCACGGCTCTGGCATAGGTTAATGCGTAAGGCCTCTGCAACTGTGCATTGAACAATAGCATCATGGCTGTGTTACATAGACAACTAGCACAAGAAGTATGGTGAACTCATTCATCCTTGAACGCCGTCGAGTAATAACAAAGATATTGGTTTAGTCAAGTTCTGGCACGGTAGCCTATTGGACAGAATGCTCGGCTTGTAACGCGGAGAGTACGGGTTCGAAACTCCTCTGAGACGGTTACTGTGTAGGGACCTTGAGCATTCACATTCACTCACAATTGTTAAGCCATTAGACAGTGGCGCCTAATAAATGCAGAAATAACAGTAGGCATTGGGCACTGTGTTACTTGCCTTCGTTAGTGACACCGGATGAGTTTTGCAGTGCATGTTCATCGAATATGGGATACAAATTAAGAATGCTCAACTTCAGCACAAATTTAATTTTAAAACACAAATGTTTTATAGCTTTTGTCAAATTTACATGAACACTTTAACAAAATTTTACACTTCACTAAATAGACCTAACAAAACCTCTAACATTAGACCGTTAACACAAGTCGGTTTTCAGGCGATGAAAGAGTTAAACAGGTTGCTATGAACTTGACTCTGTCGTAATCGTAATCTCGAGATTTCTACAGCGCCCAGCGAAAGCTGAGTCACAGGAACCAGCTTATCCACAGGCGCTCAGTCAAAACAAAATCCATGGGCAGAATGTGTTCGGTTCCAGGACAAGATCCAGGAGTCAGTCAGGCAGACAGTCCGATGTATTATTGATATTGGCCATCCGTCCTTGTGTACCGGGACTGTGAAAATGGAGTCAGTAGTCTTGCGTACGTATGGATGGTGCTTGAAATTGAAGCAGGAAGAGAGATAAGGGAACAAGGAAGAATTGGGATAAGATTTTTGGAAACACAATGTTTTCAGTTTTGAGTGAATTGAGAGTTTTGAGATGTTATTCCATGAAAGAACACTACAAAGGTCATATGACGATACTGCGAACACTTTGATTCTCTTGATGCACAGATTTTAATAAAAGAACAAGACTATTTACAAAAGACTCATTACGAAATTATATACACCCGTCATAAAACGGTTACCACAGGAGCAAGGTGGAACAAGAACTCCCTAAGGTTCATCAACAAGGCATAAACGCCAACAGTCTGATAAAAAAATAAACCATACAGAAATAACTCATGTTTAACAACCTGTCGAAGCATAGCGCTTAAGCAAGAAGCATGTTCCGAGCTAACGCTTTAATCGCTTAATAATGTCATGGTAACTGACACAACGTTAAAAGGTAGCTTTCAACTCGACAAAAACGGGGCTAGATAAAAATCTGGAATGGACACGCATGGATAAAACTCAAGAAATCTTAGACTTGCAGTACAGTAACTGGTGAAAAGAAAATTAATTCACCTGGCGCTTAACTTCACATATAGTATCTCAGAACGACAGATGAAGCGTATCTCATCGTTTGGCATATATAGTGAAGAAGTATTTATGCAGTAATTAACCCAGCACTCATTCTATTTACGTCAAATTTATATGGCATCAGTTGGTGATAATCGATGTGCATTAAGAAGATATTCAACTTCCCAACACTCGGGGAAGCTCCAAGCCACACCATGCACATTACAAGCCGTGCCCTCAACCAAACTCTCGTGAATATTGAAGCAACACAACACAACAACATGCAGTTAAAATTACACATCAGAAACTGATACTAGTAACGTACTAAGTATTTCTTCATCGCTTCGTTAGCACCATACATGGGCAAAACCATGCACACAAACACAAACAAGAGAGCTTGCGATGTAGTGCTGACTGCAACTAAGCAGGCTAACCTAGAGAAAAGTGCTGCCTAGCGTCTCGAAAATCAGTTCAAAACATACAAAACAAAGCTTGGATTTACAATTCAAACTTTACAACATTTCAACAGCGCAGACTGACAACACATGTTCAAAAAGAGAAACACGCAAACTGCACAGCTAAATAATTTAAAACTGCCACTTGAGCATTCTTATCTTTAAAACATAATATTAGAATTGTAAAAAATAGCAATACAAAGGCACAGTCGTAGAAAATGTACAGCATATTTCGCATCAGCCAGACGCGCCTAGTAAAAGTTAGAAAAGGGCATTTAAAAATATGAAATACAGGAAAAGTTTGCACACTGCACGGCACTGTTCAGACGTTAACAAAAGTGAACAAATGCATTTATAAACTTACAACTATTTACATAATCATGGACAGCATAAAAAATTACTTGAAGTGGAACTAAAACAATCAGTATAACCTTAACAACATTATTTATTAACAAAGTTAGCAGTTTCCAAGGCTTTCATACACTGACCCATCTCTGTGGATATTCTCTTGCCCCATTTACGAAATTACTTGTGCAGTTTAGACGAATTAATTATTTAGCACGATGTAAACGTCTTAATAAAATTAATAACAATAATAAAAATAAGCATAATAATAACAACAATAAATAATAAAGGAATATGATTAAATGTTGTTTACCAATGAAACTGCCACAAGGATGAGCCAGGCAGATACAAATGGTCTCTGATTATTGCATTTTTGAAAGATTTGCAAACCAAAACTGTTTGCCCTGCCATGATTTAAAACATGTAAGCAATTTCTGAAAATTAGACACCTGTATCACACCTAGCTAAGGAACTGCCTCTCAGGTACAGGTATTCTGCAGCAATATATTTACAGAAAAGCAGCATTATAAACTCTTCAATTATTAAATATATTTAACCCAGCAAACTGGGCAGAGATAGGAAAGAATTTACAAGATAAAACTTATCAAAATAAAGATTTTACAGCAAGCTGATATTAAAAAACTGAACTGGAAACAAACATATTGTTTAATTAAGGCACACATGGCTTAATTTTGCTGCTTCAGTGGCACGAATGTTTCAATATCATTAGCAATCATGGGTTTCTAGATGTTTCCTCAAAGCATCTGCCATCACACTTTCCAACATCTCAGCACATTCGTCTCTCAAACTAGTGTGCTGTAGGAAGATTGAACTGACAAATAGTTTGGGGCATAACCTTCGTAACTACAGGCTGCACCATCTTCAGGATATCGTGAGTCCAGAGGTGAAAGATAACCAAGGCCCTGAATGTCGGAATTAATGTACTCCATGTTAAGTCCAGCTGGATGCTGGACGCCCTCCAACGTCTCAGCGACGTTCTGTATCACATTGCCTTCAGGATATCGTGAGTCAAGAGGATGAAGATAACCCTGGCTCTGAACATCAGCGTTAATGTACTCCACTTTAAGACTGACAGCGTGTTGGGCACCCTCCATTTTTGCAATGATGTTTCGTATCCAGTCGACCAGTTCGTCAAATGTTGGCCTTCGGGTATGATCAGGATTCCAGCAATGCAACATTATTTTGTAGCTGCAAAGAAAGCAGTAACCATCAGTGAGCTGTTGGTATAGTATAGTAAGATAATTGCGCATCTGTGTCTAGATGCACGCACTGATTATTTTTCAACTAGCCTATCCTATGCAAACACTACGCTCACTAGTACAGCAAGGTGTCCCTTCTGGGTAAAATACGTTGCTCCTGTTAGCTATAACCATTTTGTTCTCATATTATTCGCTATAATATAATGGCGATAATATGAACATAATATGGTCATCATGCTTCAGTGGCGGACTGTTGACTCTTCATCTGGCTGGTCACGAACCGCATACCCTATAAGAATTATTGCCAGTCCTGTCGTTATAGAATTACTTATCTGTTATCATGGTATAACTGATCCCTCATCAAAAGCAAGAGGTAATAAAAACATTATTATTATTACAGTTAGCGAAGAACTTGTAATGCTAACTCACAGCGAATCGGGACAGTAGGACGGCTGTAGCATTCGTCTTCCGGATTTGATGTACTTGATGATGTCCCAGTTGTCCACTTCTGGATAGGGACAGATCCCTCGGGTCATCAGTTCCCACAGAACAACACCAAATGACCACTACAATAGGCAACGAATGACCACTACAACGGGCAATGAATGACCAACAAAATGGGCAACGAATGACCAACATAATGGGCAACAAATGACCACTACAACGGGCAATGAATGACCAACATAATGGGCAACAAATGACCACTATAACGAGCAACCAATGACCACTATAATGGGCAATGAATGACCAACATAATGGGCAACAAATGACCACTATAACGAGCAACCAATGACCACCATAATGGGCAACAAATGACCACTATAATGGGCAACAAATGACCACTATAATGGGCAACGAATGACCACCATAATGGGCAACAAATGACCACTATAATGGGCAACAAATGACCAACATAATGGGCAACAAATGACCACTATAACGAGCAACCAATGACCACCATAATGGGCAACAAATGACCACTATAATGGGCAACAAATGACCAACATAATGGGCAACAAATGACCACTATAACGAGCAACCAATTACCACTATAATGGGCAACGAATGACCAACATAATGGGCAACAAATGACCACTATAATGGGCAACGAATGACCACCATAATGGGCAACAAATGACCACTATAATGGGCAACAAATGACCACTATAATGGGCAACAAATGACCACTATAATGGGCAACAAATGACCACTACCCTGAACAACTGAAGAAACATGAAAGCGAGCAAGAAAAGATCATTTTCATTATCAACCAGACCTAAAAAGTTGCATCTTAAGACGATGTTATAATCTCTCCATCCAATAGGATGCTGTGCATTTTATCCACTCACAACATCTGTCTTTGTGCTGTAAATTCCTTTTTCCAGGCTTTCCAGGGCCATCCACTTGACCGGCAGTTTTGCTTTTCGATCATCACTGCTGTAATAGTCGCTCTCGTAAATATCTCGGGACAGACCAAAGTCAGCAACTTTCACCAACATATCATCATCTAACCTAAAAACCAGACACAAAATGACAAATTGGAAGATGTCTGACGACTTATTTGTCTTGTATTAATCAGACATTGACATAAAAAACACAATCTTGAGTTAGTTAAGAAAACTCTTTATGATATTTAATTTTGAAACTTTATATCAACCTAACACCACTTACACTAGAGTACATTGCATTTAAGCATATATCACAAAGCATATTGTATTTATATCGCATTAGGCTTACACCAACTTTATCAAACATATTGTATTAGCTTTATATCACTTTTAGGCTTATACCAGCTTTATAAAACATACTGTATTTAGGTTTATATCACTTTTAGGCTTATTCCAACTTTATAAAACATACTGTACTTAGTTTCATATCATTTTCAGGCTTATACCAACTTTATCAAACACGCTTTAGCTAGGCTTGCCCAGTATATCAACTTTAACACCATTTAGGCTAGCAGAAGCAGCATTGATTGTGAGGCACATAAGCTTAAAATCCACTATAGTAAGTGTCTAGATAACGCTAACTAACTAACTTACATGCAGTTGCGAGCGGCAAGGTCTCGATGAACAAATTTCAAGTTGGCCAAGTAGTTCATTCCGTCCGCAATCTGCATTCCAAACTCCATCAAGTTCTTCACAGTAGGACTCTGTACACACACGAAATAAAACACACCCCATCAGATAGTTTCCATAACAGTTTCATAGGATGAGGCGAAATACCTCTACAGCCCCTACGTCTCTACAGACATCAACTCTAACTTTGGATACCAGTAAGTAAGTAAGGAAGAAGTGCATTTGTTAACACGCCATATGTCCATCAGCTAAGCGAGGAATCATACATGAGCACAAACACAAACAATTAAATCCCTAACAAAGCAGACAAACAAAGGAAGATGCACAACCACAAAGACAGACAGAATGGGTACAAACTTACATTTTCCGCACAGCGAATGTACGAAAGAAGATCACCGTGTTTCATAAAAGGAAGAACGACCAGTGGAAACTCCTCTTTATCGATGACAATTCCAATGAGCTTCAAGACGTGGATGTGATCAAATTCACGCATCGTCAGTGCTTCATCCAAGAACTTTCTCGATTCCGTGGGGCTCATATAAATACACTCTAAAAATCAAGAAGACCACTCCTATACAGAATGCAATGCTAGCCACAATACAAACACTGGTACATCTTTTGGCTGATTTATGCATATCCTATTGCTGAACTTATAACTTTTTAATAACACCACTTGACTGCTAATTGAATTGCATACATACTATTCTTAGTTCTTTTTCTGAGATTCTGACTGAACTGTCCATATGATTGGATTTGAATATAATTATTATTTTTTGTTAGTTTTAGTTCATTTTATGAATGGCATGGAAAAGTCCTCGTTTACATTTTGATTGCCAACACACCTTAACAATGTTAATAGGCTACCCTAATCACGTGGGACTCAGGTCCTTTTTGGTTTTGCCTTTTGTATCCCAGCAAATTGTACATTACCTGTGAAACCAGATATGTTGTATTTGGGATCAATAAGAGTTGACTGATTGATTGTTTGATTGACTGAATCATATCAATTTAGAGTTCTCACCAGTTCGACTTTTAAGCGTTTTTACAGCAACTTCCGTTTCGCCTTTAGGTTCAACTTTAAGGAATCCTCGGTAGACACATCCGAAGTGGCCTGGTTTTAAAACAGAAAGAAACGTTACGCAGTGTACATCTAACAAGAAGTCAAAACACAAAACAAAATGGTACTCAAACTGATTATCGCGATCTTTATAATGTCGCATCCCTATCAGAGTATCTCTCATGGTGCATGTAGTGCCACACATACCAAACACATTCCAAACACATATCAAATCTTCTGGATATTGACCTGAATGCAGCTTAAATTTGATGTGCCATCGGTTGATGCTTTGTGCATTAGACACCGGTACTCTAGAAGTGTCTAATTTATCATATCAAATGAAGCGTGTCACGCACTTCTTATGATGTGTATTAATACTAGGGGGGGGGGGTGCCTCTCCGACCACAGAAGAGTGGCAGCTTAGAGCAGACGGTGGATGCTGGCAAGAACAATGAAGTTTTAAGCACCACAAAGCCCAGTCAGACCTTGAAACAGCGACCATCCATAGAAGACCAGGCCACCTGAACCAACTCAGCTGTCCTTTCTTACAGGATCATACAAACCTGAATACAATCACAGCAACATGAGGACCATCAAATAAGCCTGAAAATCATACCATATACCTATACAAGAACCCGACGACCAATCTAGGAAGAACCCAAGGACCATTGTAGGAAGAACCCAAGGACCAATGTAGGAAGAACCCAAGAACCATTGTAGGAAGAACCCAAGGACCATTGTAGGAAGAACCCGAGGACCATTGTAGGAAGAACCCGAGGACCATTGTAGGAAGAACCCAAGGACCATTGTAGGAAGAACCCAAGGACCATTGTAGGAAGAACCCGAGGACCATTGTAGGAAGAACCCAAGGACCACAGTAGGAAGAACCCAAGGACCACTGTAGGAAGAACCCAAGGACCATTGTAGGAAGAACCCCAAGGACCATTGTAGGAAGAACCCAAAGACCATTGTAGGAAGAACCCCAAGGACCATTGTAGGAAGAACCCAAGGACCATTGTAGGAAGAACCCAAGGACCATTGTAGGAAGAACCCAAAGACCATTGTAGGAAGAACCCGACGACCAATGTAGGAAGAACCCGACGACCAATGTAGGAAGAACCCAAGGACCATTGTAGGAAGAACCCAAGGACCATTGTAGGAAGAACCCAAAGACCACTGTAGGAAGAACCCAAGGACCATTGTAGGAAGAACCCAAGGACCATTGTAGGAAGTACCCGAAGACCACAGTAGGAAGAACCCAAGGACCATTGTAAGAACCCGAAGACCACAGCAGGAAGAACCCAAGGACCATTGCATGAACCCAAGGACCATCACAAGACCCAAAGAACATCCTAGTATGAACGAGAGGACAATCAGCATTTCGGTGAAATACACACCTTGACCAATGATGTCTAGAAGAACGAGCTGATCGCGGTTGATGAGGAGATGAGAGTCGTTAAGGAGTCGCCACGACTCTTCATCAAGGATTGGTTCACGTGGGGAGTGGCTGTTGACATGAGCCAGTCGATGTTGTGTCGCCTCTGAATGCGATAAGTAGGCTGAAAGAAAACGATAGCCAACTCACACATACAGTACATGCACCTAGAACAAGCAGTGCGGTCCCTCAAGGAAACCCTGAGAAGCAGATATGGTTATTATTACTATTATTATTATTATTATTAATTATTATAATTGTTATAATTATTTATTTCGCATTTAGTATGCGTGCAAGGTCAGTAAATCTGAATCTGAGGCGCAAAACAATTGTGAGTGAAGGACCTGCTGAAGGTCCCAACACAACAACCGTCTAATGTCATTTTAAAGCTAATTCATGGAACCAACTTACTCACAGGCAAACAAAACAAAACAATGATATCTACAAACCTGTAGTTTAGACATTAAGAACAATAAGTTCATAAGTAAGCAAACACTGCTAAGATAACTAATTTAATCTAATTTAACAACTTCTATAGTGCCGTTATCATAGTGCCCAAGGCATCAATCGGTGGTCACTTCAAGTGAAATCATAACCAAAATCACAACCTACAGGAGTAGCCAGGTCGAATTCCTCTAGGTCAGAGAGATCAGAAGTTAGGCTACACCAGAAGTTAGGCTACACCAGAAGTTAGGCTACACCAGAAGTTAGGCTACACCAGAAGTTAGGCTACACCAGAAGTTAGGCTACACCAGAAGTTAGGCTACACCAGAAGTTAGGCTACACCAGAAGTTAGGCTACACCAGAAGTTAGGCTACACCAGAAGTTAGGCTACACCAGAAGTTAGGCTACAACTGTCACAATCACCAGTGGGCTCCAATGACATGTTATGTACTACTGTCGCATACTAAAACACAACTGGAAATTTTGCTACAAGGTTTTAGAAGCTTACAGTTTGAAACAGGGTTGAGCCACATGGCAGTCTGAGTCACACGGCTGGCTCCCAGATCCACCTGGCTGCCACCAGAGTATAGGACATTGGGAACTGTCTGAAACTTCCTTCGGAACGGACCACGACGTAAACTCTTCAGACACAGAAGGCATATGATAATGAAGATGGTGCTGCCGAGGGTGAAGGATACTACTACCGGAATCCAAAGGGAGAAGAAGTGATCGTAGGCGCTTAACTCTTCGGGAAGTCTGATTTGCCCAGGGTAGAAGAGCAGATTCCCCACCCTCACCTGAAACAGCAGAACAAAAATTGATACATATGATATGTGATACAAAAGGCCGCGGGTGAATAGATACAGCGGAAACTTGCCAGGGTAGATAATCTCATTGGAAATCTATTCTAAAACAAAGTTCGGTGAAAAACAACAGAACGTCTGGGTTACAGAATAGCATGCTAATGATGCTATACTGTGGTTAGTTTAGCGAAGAAGGTCAGGTAATGACACATTTATGGTGTAACAGCTTTAAAAAGCTCTAAATAAGCATCCAGAGACAAGCATACTTTCATACATATATTGTACATATATTGTACATACACACAAATACATACATACACACATATATACATACATGCATATATACATACACATGCACATACATGGCTACTAGCATCAGAAGTTGAACAGTTTTATTTATGAACAACCACACGTTCCTGAGGCCAGCCACCTGGTGGTGAAGAGTGCGAATTAATGATCTCCATTATTCTCAGTCATTTGTCAAAATCAGTTCTGTTCTCATGTTTTGTTCAAGTCTTGTTACGTCCTTGTTTATATCGTCTACTGAGCATAGTTGTGCTTCATCTGCTTTTCTTTCCTTGCATCTAGCTAGCAGTGCATTGTGTGAGATTCAGTCAGTTGGCATTCTCCCCAAATAACAAAACAGATCTGCAATTAAAATTACAATTAAAATCCGAAGTCGAGGTTTGGCAAACTTGAATCACTTACTAACTTTCTAGCTTCATTCCCTTGCTTGTTCAACAGTTCAAGAAACATTTTCTGCCCGTCTCAAGGCGTTCTTATTTAGAGACCGTTAGGTAGCCGTGCTGCAGCGCCTTTGCGAGTTACTTAAAAGGCGCTTTACAAATTTAGTGATACATACATACATACATGCATACATACCGACTTTAATTTTAAGTGCCAAGCTGTTTTCCTAATTATAACAGAGTAGTCAGCAAACAGAACAGACGTACCACAATTTCTCTTTGGTGCTGCAAAATAGGGTATTCCTGCCAACACAGCAATTCGTACATCGTCAGCTGTGTCAGATTACACACTTGACCTCCAACCAACACATCGTAATCAGTCAGCGCAGCTGACAGATTCAGATTCCTACCCTATAAACAAATGAGAAGATCAAAATGTGAAAGAAATAGGTCTTTAACATTTTAAAAAGATTATGGTAACAAATCTCCTAACAAGTCTCTTTAGAAAACGTCTTGGATTTTGAAGTGCAAATGTGACCAAACTGAAATTATAACCTTCAAAAGGTAAAAGGTACGCACGATCAAACTGAAATTCTAGCCTTCGAAAGGTAAAAGTAAACATGACCACAATTAAATTAAGAAATTCTAACCCTTGAAAGGTAAAAGGTAAACATGACCACACTTAAATTCTAACCCTCAAAAGGTAAGAGGTAAACACGACCATACTGAAATTCTAATCCTCAAATGGTAACAGGCAAACAAGACCACACAGAAATTCTAACCCTCGAAAGGTAAAAGGCAAACAAGATTAAACAGAAATTCAAACCCTCAAAAGGTAAAAGGCAAAAGCATTTGTAATCTGCAACTGTGCCACTCAAATAAACATTTATACAGTGCCTGTTAAAATGCTGCAAAAAAATTATATCTGCAACAAGTGCAATCATAAGTTTGACATTTCTACATCACCCAAAGAAAGTTAAGTCATGGGAACCAACTTATTCACAGGCACTCGTCAAAACAAAACAATGATATCAACAAACCTGTAGCTTAAGCATTAAGTGATTTGGCAACAGGGATTCCATGCTTTCATTCTCCAGATGAGGAAATATTTCTGGGTCGACGGTGTAACCTAACAGACTGAGATTCGGTTGACTATCAGAAAAATTCCAAAGCTCTCTGACACCATCCATCGCAAAACGCATTTCGACAAGAAGAAGCTGATTCACAGACGACAACAGTTTACTCGATACATTCCTCAAATCTGGCGACTGACAGATCATCTGTACTCCATCTGCTTCTGCAAGACAAGCCTAAAATCAACAAATCCATGAGTCAAATCACTAATCCATCAACCAACCAGTTGTTCATTCACTCTGTTCACTTTTTCAGTCACTTGTTCGTTCACTCTGTTCACTTTTTCTGTCACTTGTTCGTTCACTCTGTTCACTTTTTCAGTCACTTGTTCATACACTCTGATCACTTTTTCAGCCACTCGTTCATTCTCTCTGTTCACTTTTTCAGTCACTTGTTCATTCGTAGTTGTTTGTTTGGTTTGCTGTTTCAGTCAACCAGTCAGCTGTTCCATAGGTCAGTCAGTCAGCCAGTAAGTCAATCAGTCAGTCAGATGGCCAGTCAGCTGGTCAATCAGTTGGGGGTCAGCCGGTCAGTCAGTAAACACAAGGCCAGCCATAAACTAAAGCAGATAAAATGAACTGCAGGCATATGAAATGATTACCATTGTATGGCTCTGTTGTTGTGTGAACCACGCTTATCCCTTCACTCAGTTTTCCATTTCGACTAATTGCAATCTCACATACTGGCACAAAGAAGGTTGAGTAACTATCGAAAATCATGATTCATACGGCATGTTAACAAATGCATTACTTAGTTACTTACTTACTTCCTGCTTGCCTATGAGGAAACGGATGAAGATTTTGTGACAACACTTACATCGTCATATTTCATTTCTTCATCAACAAGGTTAACGTAAAGTTGAGGCCGACTTATACAGTTCAAGTTTTTTCCAGTTACTGTCAGATTCATACCTCCGCTAAATTATGAAAACAGCAAATAAAAGATCATTTGAAAACGAATCATAATTTTTTTTATTATTTACTCACTGATCTAGATTTTTTTATCTGAAATAAATGTTCATATGACACTGACGACTCACTGTCAGGCTCTGTAACCTGTGAAGTTGCTGAACATTGTGTTGTTCAGTGAAAAGATCCATCTGCCCAGGACCATCTGTTAAAGATGTGGGTTAAAATACAACGGACGTATGTATGTATGTATGTATGTATGTATGTATGTACGTATGTGTGTATGCATGTATGTATGTATGTATGTATCACTAAATGTGTAAAGTACCTTTTAAGTAACTCAGAAAGGCGCTGCAGCACGGCTAGTTTAAGTAATACTGTCCCTAACAGTCAGTCTGTGACAAACTGTTATGTAAGCCTGGGTAATGTAAGGCCACTGGTAATGTAATGCCACTGATAACATAAAGGCAACACAAGGTGACTGGTAATGTAATGCCGTTGATAACATAAAGGCAACACAAGGTGACTGGTAAAGTAATGCCACTGGTAACATAAAGGCAACACAAGGCCACTTGTAATGTAATGCCACTGGTAACATAAGGCCACTCGTAACACAAGGCCACTGTTAATGTAAGGTCACTATTATTGTAAGGGCAATGGTAAGGTAATGGCACTGGTAATGTAACTGCTCATTTATCACACACCTTCATCAACTGCATAGTTTACACCATAGAAAAACAGACGGTAAATGACAGCAGAAATATTTCCTGAGTATCATTTCAGCTCAATTGATCAACACGGAATTGCACAGACAATCAAGAGGCCAGGGTGAACAGGTGCAATATTCACTGATGATCATTGGCTGGACAAACCATGAAAACCTGATACAGGCTGCCTTTGGTATTGTTGAGGTCCAACCAGTGGCCACCTTATGTTTCCAATGGTTTTATGTTCAACCCAGATACTGTGAACCTTGTACATAAAAACCCTGTCTGGGTTGCATTTCAGCCACACTTTAATGAATAATTATGATAATAATAATTAGTAACTTCTAATGAGTCGGTGTCCAATGCACAAGGCATCAATCGATGGCGTGCCAAAGCCAAGCTGCAATCAGGTCAATATCCAGAAAGACAGTCCACAAGACAGAGAGGCAGCCTACGGTGGATAAGCAATAGGAAACAAGTAAGTGTTACGTTGAGAACGAAATGACAGATGCAAATGAGCAGAATGAACAGACACAGGGAGGGAGTTCCAGAATTTAGGTCTAGCAATCAAAAAAACCTTTTCAACCACATAATCATTTGATTTTCACCCAGCCTACCCTCAGGCAAAATCCAACCCATTTCTAGCAAATCTACATCATACTAAGACTAGAACGGGTGATCGGGCGTTTTGGGTCGCTGGCCCGCATGCCTGGAACAGTCTTCCGGCATCCATTCAGAAGTCCAAGTGTCAAACTCTTTAAAAAACAGCTGAAATTCTATTTACTGCATAACTCTTAGTACTTGGGCTGACTTTTGACTTTGAAAAGCACCCTAGAAGTAGCCTGCTACTTATGATGCTATATAAATTGTCATCATTACATTACATACTATCACATAAAAGCGAAAGAGAACTCAGAAAGAACATCTAAAAAGGATTAATTCCCTCTGATCAAAGTCAAAGTTTCACGTTACACACCTCAGAATACTGCGATTTGGAAAGATGTTGAAAATGACCGGATCTTCACAGTACGAGAATTTATAATGACCTCGGCTTAGTACAGCATTATCGATTGTGACATCAACAAAGTCCTTCATGACGGCTGACAATTCCAGCTGATTTCTTTCAATCAAATCAAGCGGTGACGTGGAGCAAAGAATTTCTGACGAACTAACCCTGTAAACAGAAAATTCGTTTAAATTGCAAAATAAGCTGTGCTTTAGAATTTCACAAATGCTTACAGAAAAACAGGATCTGACACCTCTTCAGCTTTTCAAAGTTCTTCCTTTATTTCAACATAGTGTTTAGAATTCCACAAATGCTCACAGTGTAATTCCTAGCCATCTATAGCTTTGCTGAAATTCATACACACACAAATCAAAGTGATGAAGTGAATCGGAAATATCAATTCAAATTCACAATCAAATCTAAAGCCAAACTTTTAAAAATGCTGTTAAGACATCTTTACTATGTCTAATAAACAATTAGTTTTTTCCCTGAAGTAAGTGTAATCCCTCAGGAACTGAAAAATTACTCTAGGAGCTGTTGAAGGGTATCAATTAATAATATTAATATTATTATTACAAAGATTTTTAATGCAAGCAAGGTCACACATAATACGAATTTGATTCCATTAATTCATATTTCACTTTAATTCATGAACTGGACCAAATCAATGACATAAAGCAGACTTAAACCATTTCAAAATCAAAATCAACGGAAAAGCAAACTCCAGATAATGTTCATAAGACAAACTCTAATAAACAATTAGAGAAACCAAAGAAAGGTTCATGGTTACTTAACACATTTCAGCATCAAATGTTAATCAATTTAAGCATACATGACTAATTTATACTAATTAATCAACACCATTCTCAGCAGGAATAGGTCAAACAGACACTGCTTACCTCATGACAATACATGGTTTGCCGACAACCAAGACAGTCAGATCAGAACCAATCTCCAAATTTGTACCAGCAATGGTTAGGTTTGTTCCACCAGATGCAGGACCGACAGCAGGTGTGATGCGCTTAATGGAAGCCACCTGGTGACAAATAAAGAAAGTCAAGAGCGCTTCAGAAACGACAACTCAAACAACATATACCGATGATACCTTTTACAGTGAGTTTTTAGAGACTCTTGCATCCGTTCTAACAATTTTTTTACAATATGTTACACATACGACAGTCAGAATCAATACATCATTGCAAAAAAATAAATCGATAATATTACCAGTCGGAAATCAAAACTACCAATAATGCTCCTTTGCCAAAATCTGAATCATTTTCAGTTTTTCAGGTTTAATCAGAATAATTTCCAGTTTGGTTTGTATAGCCAGGATTTTAACCTAGGGCACAGAAAATGAAAAAATCCAGCAGTTTTAGCTAAGTTGCATATAGACAAGACTGTGTAATACAGCAAAAGCCCTAAACCATGCAACACGGTTGTAATGTCTTAAATCTTACCCTAAAAGAGTGGGATCTGCCAAGCAGTAGAGCTGTAATATCTTCAGTCTTACCTAGGGTAGCAAGAGCTGCTAAGCATTAAAATTGTAATGTCTTAAATCTTACCCTAAAGGAGTGGGATCTGCTCCTTTAGGGATCTGCCAAGCAGTAGAGCTGTAAAGTTGTAAACCTTACCCTAAGGAGTGGGATCTGCCAAGCAGTAGAGCGGTAAAGTTGTAAATCTTACCCTAAGCAGTGGAATCTGCCAAGTACATGTAAAGTTGTAAATCTTACCCTAAGGAGTGGGATCTGCTAAGGCAGCTACCCCTAGCTAAATCTTCTGGGCAAGATCATAAACTGAAGTTACCTTGTAGGAGAAGCTGTATGGGCCGGAGTTAGATGATCCACGAATTTCAAAGCCCACGGTAGTCTTGCTGGCATCCGTTACCGAGACACGAAACTCGCGTTCTAGTGGTTCAGAGGACAATTTTGTCTTGCAAACGATACTGTAACAAAAACGAGCAAAATAAGTTGTAGTACTCTAATCTGATCAAATAAGTCTTAATTCCCTAAACTATTGGATTTTGACTGAGCTTCTTCAGTGGATTGTGACTTTTTACTACGATTTCAGCTGAAGCGAAAATCATTTTCTGCCTTGTGCATTATGATAACTCCATTATAGACACATTATATTAGATCAGTTCTCTAATCTAATCCAATTAGTCTTTGTCCATCAGTCTGACCGAATCTTTTTTAATACTATCTAATGTTGTACTAGGTAGAGATTGGCTTAAAATGGTTTAAGTTCCGCACACAGGGATCTGAAATGGCGTTGCATCCATTCACAGGGGCAGCAGTGGTGAAGCGTCTCACTCGATCAATTCATTGCAAAATGAGCCGGGTCGAGGCCAGACGGTCGCTATAGAAACTGTGTACACTTACATTGACATTTCCTAAAACACCACAGACCGTACTGCATTTTTATGAGTGTTAAAGACTAGTATTTTTATTCCATCTGCCTGAGAGATAAAGAGACAGAGGGAGAGAGAGAGAGACAGACAGACAGACAGAACACCTCAGAAAGGTTCATAAGAGATGCCGCATAACTGTTCTGTTCGTAATACTATACGATACGGTAACAACATCCTTGGCCTCTGTCAAAATAAACAATATTCGGCTCCACAGGAATCTTCCAGGTTCATAGGCATAATGTGCCATAGAATAACTGCTTTCCACTGTCTGCCCTCTAATGTGCGGCAATGTCGTATATTTACGGTAATCAAAGCTTTGCGCAACAACTCTGTAAGTGCCACATTGTATCTTGATTCTCTGTTTTTCACCATCTCCCATCTGTCTGTCTGACTGTCTGTCTATCTGCCTGTCTGTCTGTCTCTAACCCTCTGCCTACAGTCATCATATTCTATCTCAACACCGTGTCTGTCTGTCTGCCTGTTTGTCTTCCCTAACCCTCTGCCTAAAGTCAACAGATTTTATCTCAACACTGTCTGTCTGTCTGTCTGTCTGTCTGTCCCTAACTCTCTGCCTACAATCAACAGCTTTTATCTCAACACTGTCTGTCTGTCTGTGTGTCTGTCTGCCTGTGTGTCTGTCTGTCTGTCTGCCCATTTATCCATCAGTCTCTACGTATCCACAATTCTGGTTTTCTAAAGCGCAGAGTATAGCATGCAGTCACCAACGGAAATTCACTGAAAAATATTTTAGAAATAGAGTCAGAGTTAACTTTTCCCAGACACAAAATGTTCAACACTTTCATCAAGAGCTACTTTACAGCTTGAAATGTGCTAATTTGGATTCAGTAAGACTCAGCGGAAAAGCAAACTAAAAGATCTGAATTGGAGTGTCAAGAATCTTGAACTTCATTGAAACCTTATCATTTCATCTAGAACATCTTACTTCACAGAGACTTATTAATAATCAATATAATTTCTGGCAAACACAGAAAACGCACCATGAGCTATTTCGATATTCAATGTGACATTCGAAGTTGTTGGCAACCTTGACGCTGGCTAGACTTCCCGCCCAAGTTCCATTTCCAAAATTCTGACCATGGATTGTCACAACTGTGCCACCTTCAACCGGCCCTGTTTGAGGCCAAAACTAAGAACAACACAACTATATTAAAATTTTCTTAATAATAATAATAATAATAATGATAATGATGATAATGATAATGATAATAATAATAATAAAGATGATGATAGTGATAATGATAATAATAAACAAAATAATAAAATTGCTATCAATTTTCTACAGATTGATGCAATGCAGTTCTCTATAAAATTTCAGTTTTTGTCATCCTGTTGCAACAGAGACCAGGAACTCTGAATAATAAATAATATAATAATAATAATAAAAATAAAAATAATAAAACAAAACAATAATAGCCATTTATTATTTGTTATTATTATCAGTATTATTATTATTATTATGTATTTTGCCCCAAGGTACTTATAATAATAAATATTAATAATATATACATATATAAAGGCTTAAATGTGTATCTGGGGAGAGTGGCTCGGCCGGTAGGTGGCCAATTAAGTCCAATCAGATGAAGGGAAGGAAGGGAGGAGAGCGGGAGAAATGGTGAGCATTGGAGGATTGTCCTCAGAAGGGAAATTTTCTGAACTAGAGTGCAGAAGCTCTAGAAAGCTCTAGGCTAGAAACTAGAAACTTCACCAACAGTGGGGTCTTCAGCATAAGTGTAAAGCTCAACTAACGCACAGTTGACAGTTGATGCCATGTTCTGAGTTCCTGTTCTGTGTTGCAAAAGGATAACAAAAACTGAAATTTCATAGGGAACCGCATTCCATCCATCTGTAGAGAAGTGATAGCAACGAGGAAGCAAGAAAGCTTCTGTCCCCAAACTGTCTCCATACAATGGTTAAGGCACAATCAAAGTATCCCATATTCCACAAGTGAGACATAGGGGGAGGCACTCATTTCCTTTTCTTAGGCCCTAGAGCCGGCAATGGACGAATCCAAAGATCCTGGACACGTGGCCAGCGCATCGCAGGACTTGCCGTTTACTTTCCAGCTGATGCCGGTACCAAATTATACTGCTTGATGACAGAGGCATGGTGTGTGCAAACAATTTGTTCAGGGTTGCTACAAGGAGTTGAACCCACAACCACATGATCATTGACCAAACAAGTTACCGATAGACCACCATACAACTAAATAAGCCATTAGTTCCTTACTTCTGTTTCAAGTAAATGTAATTGTAATTTGTAACTGTAATCTGAGATTTATAAAGCGCCTCTTAGAGGATAAACTCAACAGAGGTGCTACCAACCTGAAAAAGTAAAATCACTGTTAAACGGTACAGTCTTCAGGCGCCTGCGGAACACTGAGAGAGGGAGAGAAAGGAGCTCAAGTTGCAATTCTCGAGGGAGACGATTCCAGCAAGTGGGACCAACTTAGGCAAAGCTTCTGGACTGGGCTGCAGCGGTTCGCATGCGAGGGACAAACAGGAGAATAAAAAGCCCAATATTCTGACTTACTGAATGGATGACAGGGGGACAGTGTCCACTGAACCAGCCTGTTAAACATCCCGCCTTGGTTGAACAGTGATCTTCACACCATCCACAGCTCATCGGGTCTTTCGTCATTATGCAGCTGGAGCAGTCGCTGTAAACACTGCACGACTTCAGTGGCACCAGCGATATCTTCCAAAACACACAAGCGACCATAGTCACCAAGAAAGAATGATTAACTTCTTTTATTTAAAGCACTTATTATGTGCAAAGTCAAGACCTGCAACCCTATTCACTACTGTCTGTTTCAATGGGTTCCACGCCATTTAAGGTCCCCATGCATGGATCGTGCTAGCCCGATATTCAAATCTCTGAAATGAGCCACCTTTGGATTGCAAACTGGGGATTCTCACCCACACAGGCTCCTTGGCGTACGCGTTTACCGATGTAACTAACTAGGCCATAATATCTACATCGATAAGTGAAGCAAAAGCAGCAGCAGCAGCAGCAGCAGCCCTATCATACTTCCCTTTGGAAAAAGCCTTCTCAAAGATAAACATCAGAGGTCTGTGATGTGGTACACAACCGGCAAAAGCCACAGACAGGAACAGCTTCAAAAACGCTGGAAAACTAAACCCGGGTGGAATTCCAAATGATAAACACACTGACCCACGGGTCAGTGAGTGACATGTGTATCACCCTTCCCCTTTCAACTTCCCCATCCGCCTCTCCCCTTAAAACAGCCAAGGTATCAGGCGTCCTGCCTTGAAGTAGTACTTCAGAGATGCTTTTTGCTTATCAATGGTTTTGAAAAACGCTGGCTGTGCCAAGCCGTTGGGCTGCGCAAGGCCCCGAGCTCCACCTGAACTCCTGAGAAAGTTTTAATTGGCGTCCAACATCCAACACCAACTCCGTTCACTGAGGCCGCCACAGACAAAGTGGCCGCTCTCTCCACCCCCTGTACGGATCACCCGCTTCCCCGTTTTATGGCAGAGATATGACTGGCTCCGCAGGGATCGGGTTTCATTGGGGTGTAGGGTGACTGCTAAGGCTAAGTTCAAAAAACAGCCTGAGTTTGGTTAATCGTCGGATGAACACGAACCACAAACATCCGTTAGTCCTACTCAGTCCAGTTTCTGCAAATCAGTTTCACGTAATCATAAACACGCCGTGTCCCTCTCTCTCTTTGATTGTCTGTGTGTGCGTGTGTCTGTCTGTCTGCTCCCTATTTGCACTGTCCTGTCTACTTCGCTCCCAATGTTCCCACTAAGCTGCGCCGTCGCACAGCAGTTTCGTGGCTCTCCGCACTGCACAAAATGGCCAAATATTATTCAAAGTCATCCAAATAGCTCTTTATTGGCAGAAAGGTCAGAAACTCGTGGACTGAACTTTCGGCTCAGAGGGAAAATTGCTCTTACTTTGTTTCATATCTTTGTATGTATTTCTGTATTTTGTATTTCTGACATGTATTTCTATCTCTGTCTCTGTCTGACTCTCTTCTTATTTGCTCTCGCCTTTCGGCTTAGAGGGAAAATTGCAACTACTTCCTAACAGTTCCGTCCAGCTACTACCACTTTCTGATATAGTAGGAAGGATAGAAGGCGAAAGGGAGGAGATAAAGAAGTAAGGAAGGAAGGAATGAAGCAATGGAAAAGAAGAAATGAAGAAAGGAAGGCAGAAGGGAATAAACGACTAAAACATTCACTAATAATAAATCAGCAGTTTTTTATAAGGGGGGGGGGGCAGCGTTACGCAACGCACGTCGAACTTGTTTTCACAAGACCAGTAAACGCCCGTGAGAGATGAACCAATACACCATAAACGACGACATGAATGGCCCTGCTGATGTATTCACCAGCAGCAGCAGCAGCAGCAGCAGCAGCAGCAGCAGCAGCAGCAGCAGCAGCATCCAAGGTGTCGGTCTTGGCATCAACTGGAAACAGGTCCCCACGCCCTGCTCAACTTATGATAGTTCAAGACACATCCCTCCTACATCAAGACTTTCTCCGTTCCTCGGATTATCCGCAACAGAAGCAGACGAGACCGGGGGAGTAACGTAGCTGCTCGATTATCTGCTTCTAATCAGCTGAGGGTCTAAGTGTCTCTCAGTTCAAAGGCAGTCATAACAACATCGAAAGCCTTGGAAAAGAAAAGAACCGGACGATATATCATCATTACCCCGTCCGTTAATCCTATTAGAGGCCGCATCTCCGTGACCCCGCCGTGACCTCGTTCGTCGTTACACCCACCCCTCACCCAGGGCCATCATGCACTCGAGGCCACAGGGTTCACTGAACCCCAGCTGTCCGGTCATTTCAAATATCTCCAGTTTCCTGTCATTAGGCAAGCTGGATGTCCCGAAAAATGCACGGTCAATCTGACCCCGCGATGCGATTAAGACATTGTCTTTGGATTATAATGGCTGAGAAATTCAGAAGGAAGAGGCTCTTTAAGGACATCTGCAGATTTCATTAGACTAAGGCCTGGCTAATAAACTGGTATCCATGACATCACAATTTTTAAGATTTATATTACAGTAAATACGATATGTTAGTTAGTTAGCTAGCTAATTAGTTTGTTAATTGGTTAGTTAGCTAATTTGTTAGTTTGTCAGCTAGCAAGCTAATTAGTTGTTTAGTTAGCTGTTTGGTTAGTTAGTTGGTAGGTTAGCTAATTAATTAGTTAGCTATCTAATTAGTAAGTTACTTAGCTAATTAGTTACTTAGTTACTAATTAGTTGTTTACTTAGTTAGTGAGCAAGTTAGTCATCTGCTGCACATTTATAGCATTTATAGAGTTGTGGACTGCTTCTCCCTTGACAGCCGCACCTCTTAGATCCACGTTGGGTCTGTAGCCGGTCACCAGTTGCCTATAGTAGCACATCTGTCTGTCTGTCTGTCCGTCCGTCCGACTGTCTGTCTGTCTGTCTCACACAATCACACGCACAACGTTGAACCATACCCCCACATAAGGGTACACATCGTCAGTGTTCAGATCAGTTGTCAGAAGGCGGACAACACTATCCTCCTCCGTTAAATCATCCTCCACAACCTCTTCCTCTACACACGTGTACGCCCAGGCATATACACATGTTTATGGCCTCAAATGCCGTCCTCTCTGCCCCTCCATGCTCCTCTCTTCTTCTCCCCGACCGGCCGACAGCAAATCGGCCCAACTCCTATCTGCACCAGGCTATCCATTGCAACCAGGTCAGAGGAGAATTCGGCCGCCATACACACACTGGCAGAACCACAAACAACGTAGATCGCTAACAACACACAACATCAGTCGACTGGCAAAAAACGACACCTGATGATTGGACGATAGTTTATTTCATCACTGGAACAGACAAGATAAACATTTCCTGATCATCGGGTCAATTAGCTGCTGGCAGAACGAACCTGACTGTTCGAACCCACCAACTACCACTTCCGGTGCGGACAGGCGACGCATGCCCAGCGCCCTGTTTCCAATGAAGGCCACAAATATATGCAATCGATTACGAGACGGGCTGCGTTATCTGGGCTTCTTCCGAAATCAGAACCACTCTCTCCCAAGTCTCAGATGAGGTGCTTCCAATAAAAAAGGCCAACAGAGTTAAGAGTGTCTGCTCTCTAAATACCGCAAGTAGGCAACTCAGTGCATAACTTGCACCGTTTTTATCACCCTGTAATCACATTTATAAAATCGACTTTATCACTGATCAGTTTGGCGGAGGGATCATCCATCGACTTTATCACTTATGGAGGGATCATCGAATTTTTCACCGATCATTCATCGTTATCAGAAATTATATCTGCAGCATAACTGTTACCAATTTCTGCTTGTTTCAAGATGGCTATTCAAAATTTTTAGTTCCTTATCTAGACACTAGGGGTGCGCGATAGTCTAGTGGTTAGCCTTCTGGACTGTCAACCGAGAGAACGGGGTTCAAATCCCCTCCAGGGCACAAATCTCTGTCGAGATTTTGGCTCTACTTGACCCTCAACCCAACTCATCCATTACGAGTACATTGACAGAACAATATAAGTGGGACGATCGATCATACGGCGCTCTGTAAATCGTGTTATTCATATTATAATCAGGCGGCGACTTGCTACCCGCCCTCGTATGCCGAGGCTAAGAAAATGAAGTTGCTGACTCTTCATATCCAAGCCTGCCTCTCAGGTAGCTTAAAGGACCAATCTTCTCTCCATCTAGCTACTATCTATAGTGCCTCTAAAGCAACTAACAGACGCGGTGCCAGCACTGGCCCACGTGTGATGCTACAGGCATTTAGAACTAAAAGTTAATCACTAAGCAAATGGTGCTCAAATAACTTGAAAAGTCACCGCTGGTGGGCTCCTGCCCACACGTAGAACCAACGTATTCAATCCACAGCTGATAACTGACACCCGTCAGAGAAGCCCCTAGACTGCATCGTGCCAAGAATAAGAAACAAAAACAAGGATGTGGAATGACAAGGAAAAATGAGCCCACACCTCAAAATTACATTTCTTCCGTGTCCCTCAGATTCACACTTCTGTGTGATTTTGTGTGCATCATAAAGTCTCATGTTATAGATTTTTGTAATAATAATAATAACAATAATAATCATAATAATCATCATCTATTTTATACAGTGTCTATGTACAAAAATAATAACAATAAAATAACAAAGACAACAGCTGGCGATGTTTGTTTGTCATTTTATGTAAGATGTTGTTTATATAAATTGTTAACAAAGTTAGGCCATACCCTTTAACTTACGACTTTCTTTCAGAAGAGACCTCTTCCTCTTTTGGAAGAGGAAGAAGGACCTCTCCACAAATGTTAACTCCCCACAACCATCGCCCCCTCCCGATGGCGCATGTGGGGTCGTGTCATCCTCTCTGGTCCCAACTCCTTGTGTGGCCTTGGGGCGTGCCTTCGCTGAACTGACTCGCATGAGAACACACTCGCTTTTGGTCCAGAAAACATTACCAGCCCTGCCTGCGCCATATACCAGCAGGATGAAGTGTAAATTTTTGCACGGCCTCCTCCTCCTCCTCCTCTTCAAGTAGTCTCTTCTGCCAAGTGCTCTCGGCTGAAGGGCTCTTAATCCACCAGTGGAGTAGGAGGAAAATGGAAGTCACACCGACAGGACTTTGCATGAATGCAGGTGAACTGACCGCCTGGCAGCAAAACGTTATCTTCCCTGTTCTCCTGGTGAGGCCTGTGTTCCTTGGATTGTCCACACTCTAACACTGGTGTCTGCCGAGTGCAGACAATAATGTATGTATGTATGTATGTATGTATGCAGGTATGTAAGTGCGTATGTATGCATGAATGTATGTATGTATGTAGGTATGTATGTATGCGTGAATGTATATTATGTATGTAGGTATGTATGTGTAAATGTATCTGTGTATGAAGGTATGTAAAGATATATATATATATATACGTATATATATATATGTATATATATATGTGTATATATATATATATGTAAATTGTTACATATCGCATATTGGAAAGGACCGAGTAGGTTGAGTTGTACATTGTATGCCTTCTGTACATTTTGGCGGGAAAGCCGACCTTATAAAAGATGTCTTTTATAAGTTTGGCTCAAAATGGATTTTGGTTTTGGTCCTGGGTGACTGTTTCTTTCTTCCCAGGCTCTTTTGGTTAGTCAAGTTTAAGTCTCCCTTAGTGGATAACTTGTTTGGTTCTTCTTGTGCTATTTTTCGACATTGTCTGTTAGTGACGTTTTTTTCTTCTCGAAAGGCGTTTTTTTCTTCTCAAAAGGTGTTTTTTTCTTCTCGAAAGGCTGTTTGCTGGTTTTCTTGCCGCCGTAGGGTGATGTCTTGTTTTAATGTGAGTCATGTTACGCTTAGGAAGAAAACCATTTTAACCTAATGTTTATAATTATATTATAATTCCACATTCCTAAACAAGCTGAAACAGTATGTATTTATGTGCATAGGCATGTATGTTTGTACATGTATGTTCATGTATATATGTATCTCAACATGTATAAAAATTGAAGCCCTTTGTGTACTGATTCACAACTGTAGTCCATTTGTCTGTCAGCCACACATATCTATCTGTGTATTTTTTGCAGATACGAAAAGAAGACATCGCCACACACAGCATCCAACTGACAGACGACACCTCAGCAGCGCACACACAAAGTAAAGCAACATAATCCGTTGTTTAATACATGACTCTATCTAGACAACAGTCTTTAGGTAAACTGACCTTTCAGTTAAACTGTAAACAGAAAAATGTCGTTGCAACACTAAGACTCCGATCCTACAGACTTCATTTTCAATTCAAAACCATTTACTGAATCATTTGCTATTTTTCTTCCCAGTCTCTTTTGGTTAGTCATTTTCAATTCAAAACCATTTACTATTTTTCTTCCCAGTCTCTTTAGGCTAGTCGTGCCAGCAACACTAAAACTACCTACAGTAACACTGTCAGAGGAAGGACCTGACGAAGACCGAGCAAATAATAGCTGGATGACGCCTGGGAGAGGTGTGGGACGGAAGTGCACAGGGTGAGTCTGTTGGAACAGAACAGGGGACAGTGGAAACCTACAGTGGACTGTGCGATAACCACCAAAGGGTGATGAGTTCATGAACTTAAAGAAGACAAGAGCTAACACTGCAAGTTTAATAACTCCGCCGCTGCCGTACTCGCGTAGTGCCAGTCCCAGGCCAGGATAAAGGAGGAGGGCGACGTCAACGGCCTACGATGCCGTAAGATGTCGTTAAGCGCTGGAACTACTGCAACTACTGTAAGATGTAAGATTAACTATTGATGCTAGGGGCTCAAAAGGTCAACCCCAGAGGGACCCGAGTTCCGCTAAAGCATGGCTGTCCTGCACATGGCCCGCGGGCCATGATCCGGCCCCGCGGGATGGGTTCATCCGGCCCGCCTAGCCCTTCAAAATATGATTTTTATGTCAAAAATTGTGAACTGATAACTTGAGTACTTGTGTAAGCAAAAGCAATATCAAGAATCGCATTAGCACAAAAATGTGAATATGTGGTACCTGATCTTAATTTAAGGCAGGCAAATAAAATTATTGTTCGTTAGTATGGGTTGAATTGTTTTGATTATTGATGATGTTCTGTCTTTGGGCCCCCAAGTATTAGAAAAATGGCAACATGGCCCGTCACCCCAAAAGTTGGACACCTCTGCGGTAGAGACTGCACGATTACCCAATTACTATGATACGTTTCAGGCAGTTGTAAAATTGAGAGATGTATTTTGCATCATTCTGTGTTAAGCCTTGATGAAAAATTTAGTTTTACACGAGCCATTGAGAATTCAAACCTAAACACAGAGATGAAAGACTAATGGCATCGGCCTGTTAACAAACACAGACCTCTTAAAATTCAAACATATGCCATTCAAAGATCAGACAGGAAGCCACCCAAGAACATGCAAAAGACCAGGCTCATAAAATATGCTGAAAGTGTGTGGAGAAGGTTTCACACACGTGTAGACAATTTCTAGAAAATAAAACTGAAGCTTCTGATTTACCTACACCAACTTCCCCACGTGGCCTAAATGTAATCGTGCCAGACGTGGGCTAAAGATGCGTCAAATAAAGAGCATTTTTATGCAGTGGTACGGCTGAAGAGCCTCAGACAGACAATACATACAAAAGATGCGCACTCAAGGATATCGACAGACTGAGAAAGGCACTTCACAGAGCAGTGGTTTACCGTGTAAGCACAGTACAGTTTTACGGAAGTGATGAATTGGAACGATGGGGTTAGAAACTGGGTTTACGTCAAGCTTCCATGAAGTGGTGCTAGATCATGTTGACTCAGGGTACTTTTTTATAATGTCCAACACTTCCTAGAAAATACACGGAATACAAAAGCCAGCTGGGGTAAAGTAAAAAGTAATGCTCCCAAGTCCCATATTAGTACATAGGGAGGGCACTCATTTCCCGCTCTCTGACCCTTGACCCGGCAGTGGACAAATACAGAGGGCCAGCGCATTGCAGGACTTGACCTCACTTCCCAGCTTATGCTGGAACCCCGTTATGCAGACTCTAAAAATAAACATTAAGAGCAAAGCTGGGGAGGAAATTAGATTCTAACAATGATCACTAGCACAAATGATTGTCTGCTTCTCAGTGGCGATCTTAACAATTCATGGCGGAAATCTCACTCCAGGTCGCGATCTTAACAATTCATGGTGGAAATCTCACTCCAGGTCGCGATCTTAACAATTCATGGTGGAAAAGGCCCAGCTTGACATCTCACTCCAGGTTGCGTCTTATTTCAAAGAACGATCTCACCCCATAAATTCATTGAAAAATGATCACGGTCGAGGCCACACGGTCGATATAGAAAAATGTGTATGTTTACATTCACCTTCCATTCAATCACTTGTCAAGACACTTCTTTCCTCTGGCCTTTGCACGACTTTGTCCAGCCCCAAACTGAACATCCAACCACACCTCAGATTTAGATTAACTAACTCTGTGCACATAATAACTGCTTTAAACAAATAAACAAATAAATTTATGAAATTTTCTGCTTGTGTTACTATCGTCAATATATATTAAACAGAAACAAATGCTATGAACGTGTGATTCAAAATATTAATAAAAAATAATCACACTCTTTGTTACTGTCATCAGTTGATCATCACGATCAAGACACAGATCATGATTAAGATCACGATCATGACAATCATCATCACCATCACTGGCTCACTTACTCAGGTGTCCACTATGCACTATGACCCCCTACCTTCTTCCCTGAAAGCACGTAGACATTTTCCTCTTCCTTGTCCACCTCCATATCATTGCGAATTGCTGACCCAGAGCCCACATCGATCACATCATAAGGATCAGCATCTGTACCATCAATGACAACCTGCATCAACAAAAGAATCACCACGCATCAGCAGAGAAATCACTCACACTACAATGCACAATATAGTCATCGCTAGTCATCAAGAATATTATTAATTATTATTGTTGTTGTTGTTGTTGTTATTATTGTAATTGTAATTGTAATCTGACATTTATAAAGCACCACTCTAAGAATAAACTCATCAGGGGCGCTCCCGACTCGAACCAATGATACCACTGTCAAATAATACCGAATTCAGGCGCTTGTGAAACTGCGTAAGGGACAAACTGAGGAGCTTGAGCCGCAGCTCTCGAGAAAGGTGTAGGTCCAACATAGGCAAAGCTTCTAGACTGAGCTGCTGTTATTACACTGTCATTATCATTTTTATTGTTGTTATTATTATTATTATTAATAATTTATTTATTTATTAATTTATTAATTTATTTATTTATTTACAAGATATTCAATGCACTACAAAAGAATGGGATAGCTAGGAATTCTTCGCTGATTGTGAAATGCAAAAAGAGAAAGACAACAGAGTTGTAAACACAGAGAATGGCAGCAAACTCCACAGCATGGACCAGCATGCAAAAGACATGGAAAGCAAAAAGTATACAAACTATCAAATAATCCCACAGCTACACAAATTCTTTTCTAACATTGCACATTTTAGCCTGGCAAGGGTCAGCTTACATAATCGTTTAAAAGAGCCATTTTACATACCTACCTTCCAGTCATGAATGTTAATAATAAAGGGATAATTATACTCTACTCGGCAGGAAGTCGTTAATTAAGGCACTTAGACCCAAGTTCATAAACATAGATACAAACTGTAATAATTAATTAGCTATTGCCTATTGCTACTTCCAACCTGTTTCTAGGGTCCTAGGGCCTATGGGCTTAAAGCAGTAGTAGGGCAGCTTAAGGGGCATTTAAAAACAGCCGTTAAGAGTACTTCACTTCACAGTTTAAATGGACCAGCTCAGAGAAGCTGTGCCTACGATTCCTTGCTCAGCCGATGGACACATGGCGTGTTAACAAATATCTTACTTACTTACTTGCACTAGCGAAATACTAGCAAGCACAACTCTGCCATGATTATGACTACTGCATTGTATTTTGACTAAACAGGAAGCAATTTAAACTAATCCAGGCTAGTCTTGATACAATACAATGGAAATGTTACAGTGTTGTTCTTACAACAACTCAGAGATGCAACCTGAAGCCAGGCAACAGGAAACAATACACTACATTACAAAACATTACACTGAGCACTCCATAAACCTGTAAATGTGTAATTTTATACTGTTACACTTGGACCAGAAAGCTTCTGCTACGTTGTCGGTTGGTTCGTATGATGGGTCAGATAATTCTCATAAGTCTGGTGGGAGTTCATTCCAGAGGGGTGGGACAGCTATGGAAATATGTTACGGTATAACTTATAATAATACATCATCTATTATGATAAACTGCCTGAAATGCGTGTATGGTAATAGGGTAATCCAGTTGGTAGCAGAACATGTCCCATTTAGGTGACCGGTTGTGGACTGACATCAATTGTTAAACTTACAGAGTTCTTCTAATTGTAATTTGAGATTTATAGATCGCCTCTTAGAGGATAAACTCAACAGAGGTGCTTCCGACCCGAAAAAGTAAAATCACTGTTAAACAGTACAGTCTTCAGGCGCCTGCGTAACACTCAGAGAGGGAGAGAAAGGAGCTGAAGTCGTAATTCTCGAGGGAGACGATGCCAGCAAGTGGGACCAACGTAGGCAAAGCTTCTGGACTGGGCCGAAGCGGTTCGCATGCGAGGGACAAACAGGAGATCTTGAATGGCCGAGCGAAGGGTGCTACGACCCGGCAACGAGGAGACCAAAGTGCAGAAGTGAACGAGGTAAAGGGGAGCAGAGCCAACAACACAATCAATAGCGTCTTATGTGGTATGTACTGTTGCTGGTGATTCAATTCAACTCTAACAACTTCAGTGACCAGATGTCCACCCCTGAAACAACCTTAGGCGGTCCACGTCCAGCGGTCAGTCTCTCTCTCCCTACAGTTTGCCTACTGCGCGTAACTGCGATTTTCCCATTTTCCCGCTTGGCGTAAATAGGCAATTTTCCGTGGAAGCATTAAGGTACTCCGTTTCCAAGCAGGGGTCGTTAGTCACCCCTCTGAAGTCGGGAGAAAGTTAGATGAACGTAGGGAGGGCGGGTGGGAGGTGAGGAGGGAATCACGAGGAAGACCAAACATGGAAACTAGAGGACGAGGAGGAGGATGATGAGGATGATTGCCCGTTGACACGATGAGGGTCGAGGCAATTACTTAGCAGTAGTGTAGAGACCAACATCATTAAGTAGTTGCTGCTGCTGCTGCCCACTCTATCATCATCCCCGCCATTGCCACCCAACTCCACTTAACGAAATAAATTATGGAACTTCTCCTACACTAATATCGCATACATATTTATACAGGAAAATATGCAAAAATACATAATCTACGTGCCCATAAGTGCATCAGTACGCATAAAACCTACACATGAATATATATATACATATACACATACATGTCATAACCTATACATGAATATATATATACATATACACATATATATGTATGCAAGCACACATATATGTATGTATATATATATATATATGTAGACATATATGTATGTATATATATGTAGACATATATGTGTGTGTGTATATATATATGTATATATATACGTAATATATAAGAATGCCATTGGCATGCAGGTATTTCTGGTCAAATGGAACTTAATGGTCGTGTTGATACAGTGTAAACCTAGGAGCCCCAAGGGAGACTTACCATGCCCTCTTTATACACCTACCCTCTTCACCGTTGCTTAGGTATAAAATAATTCTCCAACTAACCATTTGTGATTATTGGGCCATCATCTGATAAAGGCATCCTCCTCTCAGAATCTGATTCTCAGCTGTTCCCTACACTCTTCAGCACCCACAAACACACACACACACACGCTCTCAGAAGGTCAAGGTCAAAGGTCACAATGTCAAGGTCAACTGATTCAGTCAACAGTTATAGCACAGACAAATTTAGGTGTCTCCAGAGGCATACAGCAAGCAAACCAGAGAAAATCATCCTGGTCAGAATTTTCATTGCTGTACGTACGTACATACTTATGGACATAAGCACGTATGTATGTATGTATGTATGTATATATGTATGCCTTGCCATATGAGACATTAAGGCCAGTCCTCTCCCTCACAGTCTGATCTTCCCACAACCAGAGTAGGAGGTGCAAATGGAGCAGAAATTTTGAAACATTCTGATTAAGCAGGGATTTGAACCCTTATAATGATAATGATGATGATGACGACGACGACGATGATCGTAATAATAATAATAGTAGTAGTAGTAGTAGTAGTAATAATAATAATAACAACAACAATAATAATAATAATAATAATAATAATAATAATAATAATTTTAACATAAAGAACATAACCCTTAACAATCAAAAAACTTTTTTATTTTTACAGATTAAGACAACCGTCTTATGCAAGCGTCAAGTTTTAACACTCGGCCACAGCACCAACAAATCTCGAGTTTGTCCAATGCCTGAGCTTTAGAAGCTGCAGCCTCCAGAACCTGAGCCAGAATCCTGTTGACTGCAGTGGAATAGCTTAAGATAGCAACTAATGGTGTTACATCACGAAGCAGTGGCCAGAACTCCTGCCTGTTTAAAACCGCCTCCCTTTATAACTACAAAAAACTAAACTCCACGTTATCACAGAAAGAGTTGAAACAACTTCGGAGCAGCAGCAGCAAAGATCTCATCCAGGGCTCTGCCTTCCTTCCTTCCTTCCTGTGCACCTCCATCTCATCCAAGCCCCTACCTTCTTTCCAGCAAGTTTCCACCACTCATTGCTATAAAGACACTCTATTCTTAAGAGGCTGAGACCATAAAGTTCATCCTTTCCATACATATGTAACTCTCTCTTGTTCATTTGTCCCTCCCTCCCTTCCCCCTCCCTACCTTCCCACTCCCTCCCTCCCTCCCTCGTTCGGTCATTCAGTCAGTCTACCTGTCTACTTGCTGGTCTGTCTCTTAGACTGTCTGTCCGTTCGTTTACCGTTTGAATGTAATGCCTGGCGAACTGCGACAGATTTTAAACTGAATTCTTTGTGTTATGTTAACGTGTCATTTTGTATGTCTGTCTTTGTTGTCAATTGTCATTCTGTATGTCTTGCCACACAAGCCTGCCTTCTACTCTCCCTATCCGGCCAGCTGCTCCGTTCTGTCCACTCAGTGTCCATGTTGGCCCAGTAACGAATGATCCTCTAAGTGGGTCTTTAAGTTGAATTAAAACCTCTATTGATTCCGGGAAATTGTTGCCAATACTAGAATACTGAATTGTGAATAAGGAGAACATTCTGCAATTATCCCTCTCACACACAATTATGGGGCTTGCAAATAATGTCTTCCACAGAACAAATGGATCATTATATGTTAGTCAGTCATTCAGACACTTGATATAGCGCCTTTTAGGTACCTCAACAAAAGTGATGCCTATTATATTATATGCCAAACTTCATACAGAAACCAAACATTAAGGAATGTGAGCTGTCCAGATGGTGATTTATTGAAACGCTGTTGTAAAACTGTGACCGGGATTTCCTTCAGAGCACAATAATTCATGTTACTAGTTTCTTCTAGTTGTTCAGCTACTATGCAGAAGACTGGAGAGTTCATAAGCTGGAGCAATATAAATTCTGATTATGATTACGACTGAATGTCTGATTAATAGTTATGACACCATTAACAGCTACAAGTAACGATTCTAAACAGAAGTGATTAACCCTGATTCATGAACTCCATTCATCCATCCATCCATCCATCAATCAATCCATCCATCCATCCACCGACCCACCCAGCCATTCACCCACCCATCGATCCATCGATCCATCTATTTCTCCATCTATCCCTCCATCCATCCATCCATCCATCCACCACCCACCCATCCATCCATCCATCCATCCACCCACCCATCCATCCATCCATCCATCCATCAATCAATCCATCCATCCACCGACCCACCCAGCCATTCACCCACCCATCGATCCATCGATCCATCTATCTCTCCATCTATCCCTCCATCCATCCATCCATCCACCGACCCACCCAGCCATTCACCCACCCATCGATCCATTGATCCATCTATTTCTCCATCTATCCCTCCATCCATCCATCCATCCACCGACCCACCCAGCCATTCACCCACCCATCGATCCATCGATCCATCTATTTCTCCATCTATCCCTCCATCCATCCATCCATCCACCACCCACCCATCCATCCATCCATCCATCCACCCACCCATCCATCCATCCATCCATCCATCAATCAATCCATCCATCCACCGACCCACCCAGCCATTCACCCACCCATCGATCCATCGATCCACCTATCTCTCCATCTATCCCTCCATCCATCCATCCATCCACCGACCCACCCAGCCATTCACCCACCCATCGATCCATCGATCCATCTATCTCTCCATCTATCCCTCCATCCATCCATCCATCCACCACCCACCCATCCATCCATCCATCCACCCACCCATCTATCCATCTATCCATCCACCCATCCATCCGCCAATCCTCCCAGTACACACAAATACAACAAAATGACAAAAACAACCAATCAACCGACATTTATATAGCTCCTTTCAACCTCTGAGAGGAGATATAAACGTGCGTACATATACATCAGTACGAAAGCGCATATAGCTAAAATTAGACACGGCAAGCATGAATAAGCAACGTTTATCAACGTAACAAATCTAAACGAGCAAATGAAAACGGATTTCAGCGCAGATCTGACGCAATCCGATCAAATATCATCCACCGATAAAGCGACCGACTCGGCCCCAAAGACTCGACTAGACTAGATCAGCCGAATCGCCGATAGCCTAACTCAAGCTGACTAATTTATGTTCCTTTCTCCGGACATTGACTCCCATCCGGCATAGAAGCCCGAAATCCCAGGGTCGCCGGTTATCTGCGGACAAATTGCTCTCTAGATGTCTTTGTCTTTTGCTAACTGACTGCAAAAAACGCCTCGCATCATCCCCCTCCCTCTTCCTGCTCTCCTCCCCCCCGCCGACCACAGCAGCAGCAGCAACAAGGAAAAGCCGGCACCTGGCACTTGGGTGACCTCTGACCTGCGGCGTTGAACCTGACCCCGTAACCGCTTCAGACAGATGGAAAAGCATCCGATCCAGCTCTTCCCTGCCGGCCGCCTGGAGAAAAAAAAGCTGGAATCCAGTAAAGGATCCAGGTTAGAGTGGGATAGGAATAAGACAAAGACCCGGCAAAAACCCTGCAGAACTCAGTAACTCATATTTCCTTCGTTTGTTCATCTGTACGTTCCTTCCTTCCTTCCTTCCTTCCTTCCTTCCTTCCTTCCTTCCTTCCTTCCTTCCTTCCTTCCTTCCTTCCTTCCTTCCTTCCTTCCTTCCTTCCTTCCTTCCTTCCTTCCTTCCTTCCTTCCTTCCTTCCTTCCTTCCTTCCTTCCTTCCTTCCTTCCTTCCTTCCTTCCTTCCTTCCTTCCTTCCTTCCTTCCTTCCTTCCTTCCTTCCTTCCTTCCTTCCTTCCTTCCTTCCTTCCTTCCTTCCTTCCTTCCTTCCTTCCTTCCTTCCTTCCTTCCTTCCTTCCTTCCTTCCTTCCTTCCTTCCTTCCTTCCTTCCTTCCTTCCTTCCTTCCTTCCTTCCTTCCTTCCTTCCTTCCTTCCTTCCTTCCTTCCTTCCTTCCTTCCTTCCTTCCTCCTTCCTTCCTTCCTTCCTTCCTTCCTTCCTTCCTTCCTTCCTTCCTTCCTTCCTTCCTTCCTTCCTTCCTTCCTTCCTTCCTTCCTTCCTTCCTTCCTTCCTTCCTTCCTTCCTTCCTTCCTTCCTTCCTTCCTTCTTCCTTCCTTCCTTCCATGTCCACAAAGAATGCAAAGGAATGTGACAAACATTCATATAGCTGCTTTTCCGGAGCGACTCCCTTCATTTTCTATATTCGCAAGATAAATCAATTACGTCTGGCAGGTATAGAGAAACGTAGACGGAGAGACAGAGACAGAAACAGCCACAGACAGACAGGCAGACAAACAGACAGACAGACAGAATGATGGTGGGTGTCCCAGTGTATATAGGGTTGGTTGGGACACATGTAGCCCGCCCACCCTCCCGCCAGTCTCCTCAAATACCAATCTAGATAATGGCTAATCCCTCAACCTATTTCTCATGAACTCCAGGCCCAACGAGAGCTACTGTCAGAGACCTCGGCCAAGCCGCCGACGTGGAGACTCATCCCAGCTCCTTAGGCAGCTACGACCCCGTTTTCCAACCCTCTTTGTATTCAGCCATCGCCACAGTCGGCCCCACACCCCCACCCCCTATGACAGTCCAGCACTGATGGTTAACATCTGCCTCTGAAACCCAACCTATGAACCAAGACAAAGACGCTGGGAGACCCTTAAACTTCTCCAGTCGAACTCGGCTACCAGCAAGCAAGGTGTTCACGGCACCACCACCACCACCAGCATCGCAAGCAGCAGCAGCAGCTGTTGCTCAGGGGTCAGCTGGGTCAAATATTCTAGTGGAAATCTGGCAGTGTTTACCGAACCAGATAATTCTACACAACAAAATCCGAAGCACCTTCGAAGACAAAGAAGCTGGGCAGAACAGTTGAACTCGTTCTCGCGACGGCAGCAAATATAAAACACCGCTGAAGCCAAAATGAATAAAATAACATCTACGAGACAAACAGGAGCCGTGTAAAATATTAAACTGTCGGCTCTGTTATTAACGTTCTCTAGATCGTTTGGATCTATTTGTTCCTCGTGTTAAGTCCTCCCTTGCTCAACAGAGGGCTTTTGCTGCTGTTGGCCCATCCTTATGGAATGAACTTCTGCTATCGCTTCGTGCTAGGGTCACTGTTGGTGATAGAGCTCAGTCAGCTCGTTGTTTAAAGACGATCTTATTTCCCAGGGGTTCTCATGCTGGAAGAGCCTCTGAGTAGTTTGCTCTGTAAGGAGCGCTATATAAGTTATCAAATACAATACAATACAATAACAGCTGAGGAACATATGAAGAGCAATCCCTTAACCCAACCCAATGTGAGGCAGCCTTGGGTATGAAGCCTTGGAAAATTCATCTTCTTAGCCCTGTTACATGAGGGTCTTGGCGACTTCGTTTGATCAGATTTCACATGCAGGGGTCTTGGCGACTTCCTTCTCTTAGCCTTGGCATATGAGGTGGACCGTGACCAATCCTCTCCCTCGCAGTCTGATCTATCCGTCACCAGTGTACAGGCAATGTACCATAATCACCTTGTACCTTTTTACAGCTGAGTTTGCTAAATAGTTTTAATTAATGTAACAGAAATACCAAAACCTTTCTGCAAGGGTCAGGATTAGAACCCAAAGATCTCCGGGTTTGGTTAATAGTCCAGCATGCTAGCCCAGGCTACCACACATCTCTGCAAAAAGGTGCAGTGTACGACAGACCCTTCAAGTATCTATTCAGGAAGGCAAAAGCGTTAATGCTTTCAAAAATACAATTGAAATTCTATCTGTTCTTTAACTCTTAGTACTGGTGCTGAGAACTGACACTGTGAAGCACCTTAGACACTATATAAATGTCAGCATTACATTACATTGCAAATGTTCACTACAGACCACAAAACTACGGACAAATTCATGCGAGTTAAACTCCACTGCTGAGAATTTTTAGAACCGCCCCTACTTGAAATCCACCTTCTATTAAAATGTTACACTATGCTGCATTATAGTGATCCCATTATATTCCACCAAAGTACATTACATTACAAGAAATGTCTATTGCCCATCTACCACCAACCACACTATTTACAAACACTGAAGACCAGTTATAAAATGATTCATTGCTATAGAAATTCAAGATCATGGAGCCCAAAACTAATTCACCTACAGAAAACATATTTGTTACAACACAATCTCTTGATACGACTCCCAAAGACGGTATTGTAATAAGTTCCTCGTGTACTACTACTACTACTATTACTACCACTACTACTACCACTACCACCACCGCCACCACCACCAATACCACCACCACTACTTCTATACTACCACTACCACTACCACTACTACATCAACTCACTTTACTATTCATTCAGCACACTCCCTGCAATCCTAGCAAAACTTTATTAGCCCAGTATTAGGCAGCTCTGGGTGCAATTAGTAGCACAGCTGCTGTTACAGGCTTCTTCCCTAAACATGTTACTCAACTCGGCAAAATATGTTCCTCTTCTGCAGCTAATTAGAAGGCAGATCGGCTCAGACCAGTGGTGCAAGAAGTAGGCCTTTAGTTTTACTGTTTCTAATTTATGCTGCACCAGCATGCAGTCCCATGAACCACAGCCCCAAATTCAGAGCTAAATATTCTGTTCACCGCCAAAGTTCTGTTTACGTCACCCGGCAAAAATAATAAAACCTAACAACCTAATCTCCTAATTATTTTCTTTTCGATGAAAGTGTTCTACGATTTTCAGCCAGTGGAGGCATTTCAGGATAGCAGTGATGTGGTGGGTGTCCTGGTAACAGCTTGGGCAAGTGAATTTCGGATGAGTTGAAGACACTTCATTTGAGTGGATTCAATGTCAAGGAAGAGGGAATTACAGTAGTCGAGCTTGGAGTGATTTCCCAGCTCAAGCAAAAGGTCCAGACCATGAAAGAATAGCTTCCCCTGAATTTCCAATGAAGCTTGCGGACCGATACGGTATGAGGCCAGCCACTGCATATCATACACTAAATACCTGTGATAAAGTATGACATGTGATCAGCAATTACGACGAAACACAGACCAATAAAGCTTCGGATCTGTAATGGAAGCCCCTGAGCGAATTGGTGGTAGAAACGGCAGGTACAGCAGACTAAACGGCTGGCAAAGAGGGGGGCCTGCCTGGATTGAGGCAGTAAATAACAGAGGCATCCATGCAGCACTTATAAAAGTAAATCATGAGGGACAGAAGTGCCAGATAAACCGGAGTTTATATTCCCATTTGCAAACGGTCTCACTGAAATCCATTCCCCGCTGTCCAAAGAAGGACTGACAGCCACTAACAGGACACTAGAAATATATCATACTTAATAGCCGTCTTACCCAAAGCATTTGACCCCTGACATGCCGGGGTCGGGTCAAAGTTACAAGTATAGTTCCTCTAAATAAATCCGATTGGAGATGAACTAAGGCTTGTTTAGAAGTAGGCACTTTCAAGGGTATTCGAAGATATTCAGGCCTGTAGGAATCCGTGATGTAAATCCAAGGACAACATATGCGTTTCAGTAAGCCTCCTTCCTAACTGCACAACTAATGAGTAACTGGCAGAATACTTCTGAGGTATCGGAATCAAGTTACGCAGCTCTCTGGCTTCGTTTAAAACAGCTGCACACGAAACTGTCCTTCCGTACACAACAAAATATGCTGGAAGATATCACTGCACCTTCTGTATGCGCTGCATACAACATGCAACGCGTGAAGACAGTCAAGTTGTGAAGTGTTTTCAGTTGAAGGGGAAGCAAATCCAACACCAAAAAATGCAATGTCTAGCCAGAACGCAAAACCAAACCAGAGTGCAAAACCAAACCAGAGTGCAAACCCAAAGCAGAGTGCAAATCCAAACCACAGTGCAAACCCAAACCAGAGTGCAAACCCAAAGCAGAGTGCAAACCCAAACCAGAGTGCAAAACCAAACCAGAGTCTAAAACCAAACCACAGTGCAAAACCAAACCAAAGTGCAAAACCAAACCAGAGTGCAAGACCAAACCAGAATCCTGTGAACAAACAGAAACACAGTAATCACCCAAGACTACCCAATGCCTAGAGGTTCAACTGGTCATCCATCAAGTAAGTCTTGTTGGTTGAGTCCCACCTAACACTTTCTCCAAGTTATCTCTCTTCTCACCATCTGCTCTTCTTCATCATCTAAGGTTTACGACTTGTTTATACAATACACTATAACTGTAATATGATAATGCCCTCTGTATAAAGTTTCCGAGGTGGATGTTAAAACAGAGAAACAGGAAATAATAATAACCATATACAGACTGGAAGAGATAAGTTTTACCAAGTTATTCTCCTTCTAATCATCTCCCTCTCTTCTTGGTCTGGGTTTTACAACTTGTTTAGTCAGCTTAGACAACCAGCACAAGAGGCAACAGCCCTTTCCTCTTCTAACCAACTGCCATAGGACTTCAAAAGATAATAAACAGTTAACTACTCATAAAAACACTTATTACTAATCATTACAAAACAGTACTTCCAAATTTTTGCATTACAGCATTACTACTCATTATATTACAGTGTTAGCTACAAGCATGTAATAACTCTTACACAGTGTAATAGCAGCTGCTGCTTTAACTGTTCCCAAGGCCATTATAAAGGGCATGTCCAATCCATCCATCTCCATCCATCCATCCATCCATCCATCAATCCATCCATCCATCAATCCATCCATCCATCCATCCATCCATCCATCCATCCATCCATCATCCACATCCATCATCCACATCCATCATCCACATCCATCATCCACATCCACATCCATCATCCACATCCACCCATCCACCCATCCACCCATCCATCCATCCATCCATAAGCCTACAGTACAACAACTACAACTGGAACATCTGCGCTGATCTAAGAGTAGTGGCACTGCAGTCTTTTACATAGAGAACGAAGCAAAAACAAATATTACACACTGTACTCACTTTGAGCAGATGACCAGTAGTTGTGCCAATCAGTGCAACAGTCTTGTTTCGCACAACCACAGTGCGCAGAGATGTGGCTAAGAACTTCTGAGTGGTGAAGTTGGCATCCGTCTGAAGTGGGTAACGATCACTGATCCCAACATTTGCGGCATTGCCACAGAAGCTGTCATTAATCCCCGTGGCCAGATCCATCTGAAAGCCATCCAGAAATGTTCAATCAAATTACAGACCATCTGCCCTCATCCAGAAATGTTCAATCAAATTACAGGCCATCTGCCCCATCCAGAAATGTTCAATCAAATTACAGGCCATCTGCCCCATCCAGAAATGTTCAATCAAATTACAGGCCATCTGCCCTCATCCAGAAATGTTCAATCAAATTACAGGCCATCTGCCCCATCCAGAAATGTTCAATCAAATTACAGGCCATCTGCCCCATCCAGAAATGTTCAATCAAATTACAGGCCATCTGCCCTCATCCAGAAATGTTCAATCAAATTACAGGCCATCTGCCCCATCCAGAAATGTTCAATCAAATTACAGGCCATCTGCCCTCATCCAGAAATGTTCAATCAAATTACAGGCCATCTGCCCCATCCAGAAATGTTCAATCAAATTACAGGCCATCTGCCCCATCCAGAAATGTTCAATCAAATTACAGGCCATCTGCCCCATCCAGAAATGTTCAATCAAATTACAGGCCATCTGCCCCACTTGGTAGCATTCATTGTCCAATCCCAAAACCATCCACCATCCATTGCTGATTTACCATACCTGGTCAGCGAGTGTCTCAATCATCATATTAAAATTACACTTTCCACATACAATGTTTTACATAAGTAATGTAAGTAAGTAAGGAAGTAAGTAATGCATTTGTTAACATGCCACATAAGAGAAAATAATGTACAGCAATTACATTAATTATACCAACCGACTTTAATTCTTAGTCAAACTTTGTCCGAGACAACTTCACACACTGCATTCCAGTTAAAATTTCCAAATTTTAAATACTGTTGCAAAGCAGAAAAGCTCTGAAAGTGATTGCTGTGAAAATGCAGTAAAAATACTGAAATTAAGATTATTTTCATCAATTTTCCATATTTATTAATCACTGCTATCTAATGACAAAAAATCACAAAACAAGTGGTGAAGGATCTCACATCATCAACTCGTTGCAAAATGAGCAGGGACGAGGCCAAATGGTAGCCATATAAACCCGTGAATATTTAGGCTACATTTACATTTACATCACTCGGTGGTGCTGGGCAGTTGTTTGTCAAGGACCTGTGCAAGGTCTCTACATGGTAACCGACTCGGGAAGTACTGAACCCACACTCTGCACAGCAAGGCAAGCGCTCAAACCAATTGGCCACCACGTCAAGATCTTCAAACTGAATAAGAATTTTAATTTCTCACTTACATTCGTTTTACAAGGGGGTTCGTTTGGATTTATCCACGGTAGGAGTCGCCCTGAACCTCTGTAGCAGGTAACCTGAGCATTTGTGAATTCTTTTCTCACATCGGCCATGCTGTACAAACAGAGTATGGATCCATTGGCTGGAACTGCTGCAGAGCGATGACGGGAACTTTGTCCAAACACAACGTACAAAACCTTTTCATCAGGACTTAATCTCAGTTTCTGCCCAAGTTCCCTGCCAGCAACAGCCAAGTAGGCTGCAAGGGCAATGTGGTAGAACTGTGGTGACACTCCACTTTTTCTGCAGGCCAGAGTGATTTCTGTGTAGGAAAAGAATCCGCTGTCTGCCTGGCAAATTCTGGCAAGCTTTGTCTCGTACGGTGATTCGGGGACCATGGTCTCCCGCTGAACAGTAACAAAGTATGTAAACCCTTTGTGCTCAAACCCATAGACATATCGGATATCATAATTGGCCCTTTGGTTCTGACCAATTTCTATGGTGCTCTTAATGCCACGATCTTCAAAGTGGTACCTTAAATTAAACGAAGGACTTCGACGCCAATCCAAGAGTAATGCCGATATAGAACTCGCCGAATTGGTCGAGATATTTGGTGGCCTTCCATCAAAAGAACTTGCCAAGTACAGGACTGCCGGCTTCAAAGCCCCATTTGTAAGGCTCTGACTGAAAAAGCCGCAGACGCTTTCTCTGCTGCCTGCATAATTAAGTCTGTTAGAAACATCCAATTCTGTCGTGTTCATGCTGTCCATGTCGATAACCGTACAAAGGCCATACTGTCCGCTGCCGCAAAACAACAGACTTTCGCTGTTTGGAATTATTTCGAGAATTCTTGCCTCGTTGTTGAATGATGCGTCATTGCAATCTCCAGTCGACTGTCTGCAGTGTCCTCGATCTGGTCCCGTTTTCGAGGCGCCCACCACGTGTCCGAGGAACTGGTCAAACCTGTAAACCACGTTAGTTCCAGCTGCAAATACACTTCCATGTCGTTTGTCGATCGTCACCATATGAAGATCCGAAAGCCTGTCCAGGTAGCGAACGGCTCCGTATGAACTATCCGCTGTCATACACAAAATCAAACAGACAGACGCCAAACAAAGTCGACATCCCCCGTGTACCCTTCGGGAAAACCTACCGAACCCCACCAGAGCGCTACTCTTAATCGATACGAATCCCATTTCGACCGTAACTCAACAAAACTTGTCGCTTCGCTAGTCAGAATGGGCGAAGATCGAAGAAGCTCGCTTCTGAACGGGTTTGTTTACAGTACGATAATCCGTTGACAACATTTTGTACTCCGTCCATAAAACTCCGCAACGCACTACACGCTCCAAGCCTACGAACACATCTGCTTCTTCTAAGTTCGTACGTTGAAGCCTCGCGTCTCTCCATTGACGCCGGCGTAATGGGCCATTATGGAAAGCCGGTGGTGCCGAAACTTGGCCATCTAACGACTGAATAGCGACACCAATCATTTTATGCGAAGGGGTCTTTAAATAAACCATTAACACATTTTTTAGCCTCCTACGAAATCGGAATATCTCTTCAGAAGGCTATTTGAAAAATGAGAATATCTGTTTGGTAGTGGGGATCTCGTAGGTGCCATATTCGGTCGTCGTCAATTTTAGTTCCGATCAAAATGTGTATTTTGTCAAGATATAAGCCGTTTGTTCGGAAATATCTCATGAATGTAGAGATATTTTGCATCCGAGTCCACTTCTGTTGTGCTTATTGAGTCAACTGATTGCATTCTACTGGTTTTGGATAATTTCATCCACGCTGACGATCTTCGCCGCGTGGCAGCCATAGGTTGGATGAACTAACACCGATCGACCAAAGATTTCCACGTACTTCATCCGTAATACTGCGATTTGGACTGTCAAGATGCCAGCAACGTACCATCTGTGGCGCAGAATCTAGAGGCATTACGTCAGCGACAATCTTCTGACATCGGACCTTATACTTCAAAAATCGGCGTCATCTTTACGAGCATGAATCGGCTACCGATAAACTTGTCATCTTTAGAATTGTCTATAGGCCTAATCTTGCAGCCGATGTTGCAATCATTCGATGAATTTCAATGTAGGCCTACGCTTCTGCAGCCTATGGGTAAAACTCTAGATTTTTATACATGTACACGTCTCTCTATAGCGACCATATGGGCTTGACCCTGCTCAGTGGGGCGATAGAGGACGGCCCGTTCTGAAAGTTTAGTTAGGAATAAGACGATTGACATTGGACGATAGTTAGAGAAGTTTTCCTTGTCTATGGAATGTTTACTGGTTTAGCGACTGAGTTTTTGAAGAGCATAGAGAAAGTGCCGGTCGACAGCAACAGGTCAGTGGTTTTTGTTATGACAGGAACGAGAGATCGAACAGTATTTATGTAAGGTGGTTGGAATTTGGTTTAATGTTCGTATATTGTTTTTTTTAAAATAGAAAACTGAACGAGAGTAGTGATTTCGGCTTCAGAAGCAGTTTCAAAGGGGTGAAAAGATGCGCCAGATGGCGAAGTTGTGTAAACATGATCACTCAGGGTAGAGTCAGTCTGCGTGGAGGTTAAATTCAATTAGAGGGTTTGTAAAAAGAAACGAAGGAAGGAGACGTTCTCGGTGAAGGAGGATGCGAAGGAGTCGGCAAAGCATGGAGGTGCGATAGAGTTTGGAAGATGGAAGGAACCTCAGTGAAGAAGTTTGTTTACTGTTTAAAGACTCTGATAAGCGCACATGCACAGATATAATTAAAGATGTTACTACGAAAGTAAACATGCGTGGACATGCCGTATACCGCCCTCCCAAAGGTTGCACACCCGAGACTCCTAGAGCGTACTTGTATCATGTGACTACAATCATGGCGGAAAAACGATTATATAAGGCCAGGTTTTAGCACAGTAGACCAGTATAGAGCTCAATGGTGTTAGTGTTGCAAGCGGCCCATCGCCGGAAATAAAGCATAATACGCCTCAGAATAATAGAAAAGATACGCTGCTCAGCGATTTATGCAAGCGCTTTTTTAACACGCGTTCTAACTGTGTAAGATTGTGTTAGCGCTTTATCTTAGCGCTAAACATCGGAGTACACCTAAACGACGTTACAACTAATTTTGGAAATGGTGTAAAAGTCTTTGTTTATATCAGAAAAGCGACTGTTCGATGAGCTAATATTCTACTAACTGTCGCATATTTTCATAAGAGACAATTTGAACAAATTACACTTCTGTGACCAGCGGCTGCATAATTCTGTAAGTAGTTCTAGTTTTTGTTGGTTCTCAGTAATTTGCGTTTATGTTAAAGTCCTTGTCCATGCCGTAGGGAAAAGCTTCCGTTCAGAACAAATAAATGCCGTGGAAAATTAGGATTAATCAAGGTCAAGAACACTTTGTGGAGAAAGCCGCCATTTATAGAGTTGTTGCGAAGTCGAAAGAATGTGCTAAGGCAAGAAATCTGACCAAGGCAACATACATTAGGTGTACCAAAATTTGTTGATTCGTTTAAATACCACGCAGTAAAGGAACTGCGTTGTTGTACAGCAAATTAAAGCAGTTCACTGAACAACATAACGAAAATTTAACCATACTAGAGAAAACCTTCGCAGAGTCGGAAAAAATCAAACTGGATTTGATACTACACTGGATTAGGCTGGACTTTCGGAATAATTAGGCGAAAACTTCAGATTTCTGTCACAAATAGTAATAGAATTACAATTTTTCAAAACATTTCAAAATGTGGCTGCTAGAGAAATTGAGAAGACACATTTCTGTGTGTACCTTAGCATTTTTTGGATCTATGAAGCAGTACTCATTCCCAACAGATTGAACCAGTTGCTGATTACTTACTTATTTATTAGATATTTGCTGCTTCAGCACACTATTTTGACACAATCTGGGGTTGCCATATTGTCAGGTTAGTGGCTGAAAGCAAACGATTACAAGGTATTGTTCTACTGTACTTAAGGAAATGTTTTAGCACGTTTATTTATGTGTCACAAAGTACTGAAAATGGAAATACTTTAACTTTTAAAAAGTAATATTTCAACATTTGCAGTATTTCTACTTTGTTACAACTGATACTTTTACGTCCATTACTTGTTGCTTTATGCACTAACAGACCGACGATATATACAAGAATGGGCAGAAACATTGGAAGGGACAGAAACATAGACAGGAAGACAAGAGACTTAGTGAAGCCTACTATGGATAGAGAAGTCAGACGTTGATTATTGAGTTGATATAATGGCCAAATGACAAGAAAGGGCTCCTGTTCTGCAAGAAATGATCATGAAACTGAGACACTGCCATTATATGACACTGTCTTATTACTGCGCTGAGGTTAAGTGTCAGATGGTTTGAAATCACATGAGCTGTTGGTGTCAGTTAGATGTCCTCACCACACATGGACAAGAGTAATTGAGTCCAGCCTGACCCTGCTGAATTTGGGGCTGCACATGGTCTGGAGATGTGTCCAGAATAGGTATGTTTCGCAGCATGTTGTGGAAACAGCAACGCCCCAGAGCAAGGCAAGCTACAGATGTAAATGTGCACATTTTCTTTAGCAGTAGTAAGGATCTCACCATGTAGGCTCTACCATGCTCATTTTTCAGTGAATTAATCAGCTGAGATCCTTCACTACTACTGCTCATTTGAATGGGTGCCACGCCTTTTAAGATCCCCATGTACAGACTGTGCTAGCCCAAGATTAAAATCTCAGAATAAGCAACAACCGGGATGCAAACTGGCATCCTGACATGCAGAGATGCCTTGATGTATGCATTAACCGATGTAGCTAACCAGGCCAGTATGGTTTTGATGAGTTGGTATCAGTCACTGCACTGAGTGTTTGATTATTGGCTGGTTTTAAATCACATGATCAATTGCTATTGAGCACTGTAGCGAGTGTTTAAGTTGCAGATGATGTGAAGTTGCATGATTAATTGCTTCAGAAGGGACATACATAGAAACGATGGGCTCTAGTATTTAGAGTTCAATTTCATGTTTTGATCATATCATAGGCCAGGCAAAACAGTTGGCCTGGATAGAACAGAGTATGATACAGAAACTGAGGGAGGCATGTTACTGATAAAGGATGATGAATGATAAAGGATGATGGTTGATAAAGAGGAAGAAGGATGATGACTTGCTGACATATTGACAGAATTGGTAGCCTCTGCATTTAACCTTTGACCTAAATTCTTTAATATACGACCTGAACTCTAATCCTGGGCTTGCCATGTTTAATCGAAGTAAATGGCATTTTGAAACTGTATGATATGTTGGTGGCGATCATCTTAGATGTGTGCAATTAAATATAATTGGACTGAATTGCATAAGCAAATTCTTTTGCAATGAATAATAAGACCTATTTTAAGGCAGAGGATATTCCCCATAGACTTAATACTTTTACTTTTACTTGAGTAAGATCATTGGTGATTGCCTTTACTTAAGTACTTAAGGTTAGGTTTACTCTTACTTAAGTACTTTGCCCAGTACTTGAACAATAGTGTGTTTGAAAAGAGTTATCTGATCAGTTGTTCAATGCTATGCAGGGCTATGATAATTGTTTGTAGGTAGTAATTTGTGCATAAACAGATAAATATAATGCACTGATATGAATGCAATTTATGCAGTGATATGGGGGCAAATATACCTCCGGTCAAAGTACCACGATCTGTAAACATTGTCATTTGGGCAGCTGAAATTTAAGAAATGAAATCAGATCTTGATGGTTATTCAGGTAAATATAGTAAGATGCACACTGAATGTTGAAATCGAGTGCTTGCACTGAAAATGAGGGGAATTAACGAACTCGTATCCAGTGATGTAATTCAAAATGATCAGTCCCCCCAGCATGGGGCTGCATGAGTACCCAAGTGGGTCTGTTGTGCTTTATTGGGCTGTGGACTGTTCCTTCTTTCCCACAGTTGTGGGCCGTTTACAGTATTATTATATTATTTTTTATCTGACCTACCAGCTCATGTGATCCCTCAGGCATGAAACCTAAGTGCAGGAACTAGAACAGTATGTTTATTAATACTATTAGTATGTTTATTAATGCTATTATTATGTTTATTAATACTATTAGTATTGTTAGTCATTGTTTGCCACTGAGCTGATTTACTTGTAGATAATGTCTCAAGACATGGCAAGCCAAGCTTCTCTTCCACGCTCATTATCCAGTGGTAGTCACAGCGACATGGATGACGATGAATATAATGCAGATATCCGTGACTATTATGAGGACTTAGATGACACCGAGATGGAAAACAAGAAAGAAGATGACCCAGAGTATTTTGAGTTTGAGCTCTTAAATGTGGAAGATGTTGAGAGGCTGCTTAACGAGAATGTCGAAGCAGTCTGCAAAGCCATCAACGTAAGAACTTTTTGAAATATGAGGAATCTTTGTAAAGAATTTAGTCTGGATCTAATTTTATCTAATTGGGAAACTTCTGTAACGCCCTCATCGTCATGCACAAGCTAATTCAATAGGAATCTTTGTAAACAGTTTAGTTTGGGTCGATCTAATTTTATCTAATCGGGAAACCTCTGTAACGCCCTCATCGTCATGCACAAGCTAATTCAATTTCCAAAATCGTAATCCTTTGGGCTGAACATGTTGGGTCAATGATTGGCAGACTGGTAAAGGACTACAAGTAATCTGAAAAAGATGAGTGTTTCACTCTGACCTGAACGTCCAAAGTGGACAGAAATGGGCAGTAAGTTCCAGAGCCTTGGACCAGCAGATATGACGCATGGGAACCCAGTACGTTATGGTTTGAGGTACACAAGAATTGAAACGTATTGTAAACTAGTGCGCCTTTTTAAAAATGCTCTTACTCAGTTTACTTGCTGTTGACTTGTGTCTCGTAGGATTAACAAACTGAACTGGATTTGTATTTAAAAGATTAGTTATTTTAAACGATTATTATGTAGAATTCTGCTGAGATATCTACAGTTCTGCTCCATTCTGGTTGCCCAATAAACTTCATGGCAACCAGCTTGAATCCCTCCTGTTCAAATCGCTTAATGATGTCACCGACAATTCCACGATGAACAGCTGAGGTTCACTTTAAGGTTTTTCAGCAAGAAATGCATAACTTACAAACTGGACTGTTTCTGTTAACATGTTAGAAACTGCGCAGTAAAATTGGCCACCTTAGCAATCAAACGACGGGACATCTTTTCTTAACTTCTCAGTGTGTTCTCATTTCCTCATTTACTACTGTAGAGGTGCTCATTTACTGACCCCTAAGGGAAAGAGGGCCGGGCTGGTATTCCATGTATAGTGACCCATCCAACTACTAACTTGGCTTAACTTTACTGCACCTGTCAATAACGCATCAACAACCTTAAGCAGCCACCTGGCATTGTTGATAGCACATTCTAAATCTTCTGACATCTGGTGTCGGTTTTTGCAACCACTCTCTAAGTTTTCCATTATCCAAATAGTAGCAGGTGTACGTGTCTATCATCATCATTTTTCCTTCATGAGGTGACTGACTTGTTAATACTTGTGGGTCTTCCTCTGAGGCGGTTGTAAAAGCTCACACTAAATGTTTCAAGTTATGTTTATGTGATTCCATCATGTCGCAATTTGTTCGTGTTCTTAGGTGTTGCCAGCACTTGCGAAGGTCTTACTTCACACTCAGAAGTGGTTTATTCTGGACATCATCTCGAAACATCGAAAAGATCCAAACAAGCTTCTGGTGGACTCGCGCATTTTTCCAGAAAAAGTGTCTGTGAGTGTTTGATTTCTGGTGTTTTTCGATGCTTGAATCTAGTCGAATCTTGGAACTTCTATGGCACCGTTATATGAATGCACTAGGCATTAATCAGTGGGACTCCTAAGCAGCTTTGCGATCCAGCCAATTCCAAGTGTCAGCCCATGAGACGAAAAGCCTAAGGAGGACAAGCATGGTTAAATGAATTCTTGAGTTGAGAATGGAAAGACACCAAGGAAAAGATTATGGAGGTATATTCTGCCCTTGTTTGGGTCGAGGAATGTAGTGGTGCCGTTCTTTGCTGTTTCCTGCAACCCCGTCTGGCCCCTTCCCCCATCCCCAGCTGGTACTTTGATCTCTTGTGGGTTGTGAGCAGTTGGAAATGTACATAAAGTAAGTAAACCTAAAATGTACTGAATGTCCAGTACTTGGAGTACTGAATAAGTAAATTTAGTATGTAAATTATAAATTTAGTATGATAAATAAATGTACTGTCTAGTAACTTATACAATGTGATAAATGTATTTTAAAATGTAATTAATAGATTTCATATCTAACAATGAAGTTTATTGTCTGATAAATGAATTCATTATGTTGTAAGTAAATTTACTGTTTAGTAAATTGGTTATTATAATGTTATGCATGTTTGTCAGCTGCCGATAATTGTAATGATGGTGAAGGTGATATATTTTGTGAAATTTCTTGTCTTGACAGGAAATGAAAACTCCAAAGAACTTCATCTGTCCAGTGTGCATGCAGAAAAGCACCGTGGACCACGTTCTTGGTTTGACATGTGGCCACCTGTTCTGTCGCGACTGCTGGCAAATGTACTTCCAAGTGCAGATACAGTCTGGCATGTCTACTGGTCAGTACCTTAGACAAAATGAGCATTTGGTATCGGTAAAATGTTACCTCAGTTTTATTCGCAATCTCTTGAAGTGGTGCTGTAGAAATTAGCAATTACAATTAGATATGGTGCGTGGTCAAGGGAAATTCTTCAGAGGCACTCATGAACAGGTAACAAAGAAGCACGATTGAACTGAAGTGAAATAGAGGCCAAGAATCGTAATTGTAAACTCGAGATTTCTACTGCACCCAACGAAAGCTAAGTTGCAGTAACCAGCTTATTCACAGGCGCTCAGTCAAAACAGAATCAGTAGGCAAGAAGGGTTCAGTTCGAGGTCGATATCTAAGAGTCGGGCAGGCAGGCAGTTGGACAGCTATGGTGGGTGGTGCTTGGAATTCGATCTACGGGATAGATGAGGGGAAGAACAGGGGAAGAAAGGTCAATACTAAGTCTACTGTTGAGTTATATTATCCTGAAGAGGCTGTATACAAATTGACTGACTGGCTGACTGAGTGAAAGAGTGAATGAAAGAATCTTGGGGAAGGCTTTCATACACAGTAAACTTTAATACGTCTTAAGGAAACGGCAGCAATGAATAAACGCCTGATTCTGTTTTACTTACAGCAATCGAGTGCATGGGTAAAGGTTGCAATATTCTTGTCCACGAAGACTTCGTATTGAGCTTGCTCTCAAACTCGCACCTGCGAGACAAGTATCAGGAATACACATTCAGTGATCATGTCAAGGTAAAAATGAATTCTGTCATGTCTGCAATGTGTATTTTGTAAAAAAATTTGCCAGTTTGGACCATCTACCAAATTTCATCACCAAACGCTTTTGAGAAGCTAATAAATTAATGTAAAGTTGCACTTAGCTTTGAGAAATCGTTTATTACAGAGTCATCCTGAACTGCGTTTTTGTCCTGGCCCAAACTGCCCAGTCGTCGTACGTGCCAAGGTCTGCAAGGCCAAACGAGTCATCTGCAACTCTTGTTCCACATCATTTTGGTAATGCACTTATTCCTCTCTATTTTATTTGTGAAATTTACCCTGTTTTGTTGCTTGTAAAAAATAATCACTGAGGAATTGCATAGTTTTTGTGTTCTGCTCCTAATTTTTGCACAGTTTTCTTAGTGAAACGGTTGAGATCATGTTGATGATTTCTTTAATGATTCCCAGCACAGTGGAAGAATATAACTTGTTTAGGAATTGACTAACTTACTTTAAATACTGATGCAGTTTTGCGGTTTTTGTTTTGAAATGATTATTGTGATAAGTTTTGAAAGGAATTTAATTGCTTTTAGGCATTATGTAATATAAAACTGATGGATGGTGTAACTGATCAGTTTGCTTGAATTTTGATTGTAATAAATATGTAGTTCTATTCAGAGTGATGATTTTGGCTTTCAAATGTGGAAATTTAGCTAGAGCTCTGTTCTAACAGAAATTAGATTCATTTACGTCTGATCGTAAAATGTTGATTTTCTTTTTCAGCTTCAGGTGTGGCATTGACTACCATGCTCCAACGGACTGTGACACCATCAAGAAATGGCTGACAAAATGTGCTGATGATTCCGAAACTGCCAACTACATCAGTGCTCACACTAAGGACGTGAGTTGACAGTCGTATGCTGTTCACAGATTATTTTGTTTGCATTGTTTTCTGTTGTCCGCAAGCCATAAGTCTTTCTATCTAGCATATGCGGTTTTTTATTGTCCACAAGCCATAAGTCTTTCTATCTAGCATATGCGGTTTTTTATTGTCCACAAGCCATAAGTCTTTCTGTCTAGCATATGCACTGTGTATTTTTGTATTGTCTGCAAGCCATAGGTATTTCTGTCTAGCATATGCGGTTTGTATTTTTGTATTGTTTTGCAAGCCATAGGTCTTTCTGTCTAGCATATGCGGTTTGTATTTTCGTATTGTCTGCAAGCCATAGGTCTTTCTGTCTACCATATGCGGTTTGTATTTTCATATTGTCTGCAGGCCGTAGGTCTTTCTGTCTAGCATATGTGGTTTGTATTTTTGTATTGTCCACAAGCCATAAGTCTCTGTCTAGCGTATGCGCTATGTATTTTCGTACTGTCTGCAAGCCATAAGTCTTTCTGTCTAGCATATTACATGAACATGGCAGTTGCCAGTCATTGCTTTGGCATCAAAATCTGAACCCAAATGGAACCTATTCAGTATTTGAGAAATTTCGGCCGATCGTTGACTCTTTCTTTTGTGTTTCAGTGTCCGAAATGTCACGTTTGTATTGAGAAAAACGGTGGCTGTAATCACATGCAGTGTTCCAAGTGCAAACACGACTTCTGCTGGATGTGCTTAGGAGGTAGATTGGACTTGTTTCTTTTGACGGGCCGCGTATTAGATTTAACGTTGCTGACAGACCGTGGATTGGATTTCATTTATTGGTGTTCAAATAGACCATTGTTTAGATTTAACTTGTTTCTGCTGTAGATCATAGATTAGAGTTAGTGTATTCCAGCTGAACGAATGTTCTTAAGATCAGAGTAAGGTAAAACTTCCATGTTCCTAGTTTAATGTAGGGGAGGTGCGCAACTCCTTTTCTTGCCCTTAAACCGGCAGTGAACGAATCCCAAGGTCTTGGGCACAGGGCCAGTGCATCGCAGGACTTGCTGTTTTACCTCCAAGCTTATGAACCATACAGCAAATTATACTGCTTGATGACAGAGGCACAGTGTGTGCAAACCACGCCTATGGTCATTACATGGAGTTGAACCCACAACTGCTTCACCAAATGCATTACCTTTAGACCACCATGCCGCAAAAAGATTAACTGTAATTGGCAGACCATTGAATTTTTTTAATTTTTAAGATGTCTGCTTGTGGGATGTGATTTTCCAAGCATTCTTTGTCTTAGGGACTGGTTCTGCATGAGCTGCAGCAGATGATTAGGCAAGTAAGTAAGATATTTGTTAACACGCCACATGTTATCGGCCAAGTGAGGAATCATGGGCGAAGACACATTTTTTTATAAGTCTGCAATAGCGAACTGTTGCTGTTTGTGTTTTGAGACTGGAAGTCGCACGGGAGCGAGTATTACGAGTGCAGTCGCTACAAAGAGAACCCAAACATTGCAAACGAGTCTGCTCATGCACAGGCACGGGAGGCTCTCAAGAAGTATCTGTTCTACTTTGAGAGGGTAAGTTCATAGCTACCTTACGTATTTTCAGACATTTTTCATCATCTGTAACATTTCAGTCAAATTCAAATTGCTCAGTATTCTGCAGATTCCCTTAATCACAAATTAAGCAGATTTGCATCATTTTAGGCAGCAGAAGAGCTTGGCCTCCATCTTAATTTCTATTCTTAGCATGTCAAGACTGTATTCTTTAGCCAGGGTTTGGTCAGAAAAGCTGAAGTCTTGAAAGAGTGCTCTACAGAGCTTGTATTATGTACATTTGGTTACAGTGGGAGAATCATGCGAAGAGCCTTAAGCTGGAGGAACAGACGCTGAACAAGATCAAGTGTCGCATTGACGATAAGGTGATGAAAAGCAGTGGAACTTGGATTGACTGGCAATACCTCCTGCAAGCAGCCGACCTGCTGAAAAAGGTAGGATAGAGTTTTCGTAGCTGTATCTAAACTAAATTGGCTGTGGATGTTACAGTATAATTGACAGTAAGTTATATTAATAACTATAATAATTTGTACTCCTGGTATTGTATCCAAAAGTTCTCTGTGTCTCCACACCCTTGTGTTTTATCATTTAGGTAATAAAATCTAATTTAATCTGAAGACTTCTATAGTGCCGTTATCATAATGCCCAAGGCATCAGTCAAATGGTCGCTTCAAGTCAAAATCGCAATCCAAAGTCATGATCCATTGGAGAAGCCAGGACAAATTCTGATGTCAGATGCAAAACTGACTGTACGGATCTTTTAACGTGCAGGTCTTGGGGGCCAAGGGCTGATGTCTGCGCATTCTGGCGATTGTGAGTAAATGATCATTTCTCACCTAGGCTAATGCTCTCCCACACTCTGATAGGATGTTCTTATAGGTGTGAATATATAGATTCTTCTTATGTACAAAATCTTATGGGCGTGATTGCACAGATTCTTTGAAGACTTCGTGGAGGATTTAAGGAAATAAATTGGCTTCTGAGCACTAGAAGCACTAACAGCCAATACACTTTTTCTGATGGATTGTTTCTAGCATGGCTAAATGTAATAAATTTTCAACTATTCCATTTACCATATGGGATATAAGTGTGGTTTTACAATTGCTTTGTGTGTGCTTTCTTTTCAGTGTCGCTACACGCTACAGTTTACTTACCCGTATGCGTATTATTTGGAAAAGGGATCTCGAAAACAACTTGTAAGTAATTGTTATCATAATCTTGAGATTTCTACAGCGCCCAGCGAAAGCTGAGTCGTGGGAACTAGCTTATTCACAGGCGCTGTGTCAAAACAAAATTGATAGGCAGAAAGTGTTAGGTTCCAGGCCAGGAGTCAGGCAGGCAGCAGTCGGACGGCTGTTTTGGAAGGTGTTTGAAATTGGAGCTAGAAGATAAAGGGAAGAGGAAGAATCAGGATAACGTTTTTATACGAAATACTTAACAGATCAGCGTTTACAGTATTTGTCATCTTCAAGATGCTAGTGTAATTAGGCAAGATGTACTGGATTACGAGTTTGCAAACTGGTGACTAGGACTGTCAGACTGGATTTTTAATCAATTTGCAGTTTGGCTTGCGTGCTGAATTTTCTGGGCATTATCCATTGATTGGTGCATTGAATAAAGATCTAAGGTATCTTGAAAATTGTTGCTTAAGACTGCATTGAGTTAAGATATCCGGCATGTATAAATTTAGTGAGTGGGTTTTATAGGTTCTTTGCTAGTGCTGTATTTGTTTATCTGTTGCAGTTTGAGTATCAGCAGGCACAGCTCGAAGCAGAGGTGGAAAATCTTTCGTGGAAGGTTGAGCGTGCAGAGATCACCGACAGAGGAGTAAGTTAGCGTTTGACCTATTAAGTCCAGAGGTTGATTAAGATGGAGTTAGAAGTTTGATTTATTTAGTCCAAAGGTAAATTACTGTGGGATAAGTTAGAATTTGACCTATTTAGTCAGGATGATTACTGCAGAGTTAGTATTTGACCTATTTAGTCAGACAATTACTGCGGGGTAAGTTAGAATTTGACTCATTTAGTCAAGAGATCCAATTCTGAGAGTTAAGTAAGTTATAATTTTAATGTCAAGATCGCCCTCAGGAAATTTGATTGGTTTAGCACAGCAATCACTGATATTCTAAGAATAAGATTTGAATTTAATGTAGTTAAATTTTTGCTCTTTCAATCAGGTCTATAAATTTATAGGTACCATTTCATTGGATAGAATTTGACCCATTTAGATATATGGGACTGTGAGACTGAGAGAAAACCCAACCAAAGTCGGAAAAACCGATATATAAGAAATCAACTTGGGTCATTAGGCATAAAACGAAATGGTGCATAATTTTTACAGATGTGCAGTATATCACTCAGAAAGTCTTATGTTAAACTTCTGGCTGCATAACAAAATCTAACTTGTACCAAAAAATTTGTCGTGGAACTTGGCCAGAATTGAACCTGGGTTGTTTTTGTGGCTTTTTAACGTTAAGGCATGTTGTCGGTTTTTCACAGGATCTTGAAAATCAGATGGACATTGCCGAGAAGAGGCGTCTTATACTGGTGAAGGATTTTCTTGAAGCTTAGTGTAAGCTCCTGCACTGAAGGAAACATTTGTGCAAGGATTGACTGCATACGGTTACTGCAACTTTTTATTTGCAGGAACTTGTAGGGAATCATGAACAGTCATTTTTTCTAAGGCTCCTGGCATTCAGATTGTATCATAGAGGAATTACAGTGCATTTTAGCTGTTGTGCAACAAATCAATGATAGAAAGATAAGTTTTTGTGACATCTTTGCAATGTTTTATTCAGCTATACCACTGGATGACAGAAAGTTAAGTTTTTGTTAAGGATTGTGCGTACATTTGCAATTGTTTGACAGTAGGGCTGCTCTTGTTAGCAGGATGAACTTTCTTTTAAGCATCTTTTTCTTTTTACTAATCTAAGTAGTTTGTGTATTTCTTGAAATAGTGTTAAGTATACTACTGTAAATGAAGCCGAACACTTTTTTTGGAAAAAATATATAAAAATGGATTCTTGATTCGTCACTGTGCTAGAAAAGGCCGTGAGAATTTTATAAGGCACATGTGACCCCGTATTCCTTTCTGTCAACATACGCAAAATTTAGTTTGGTGTCCTGCATTCTTCCATTACTTTCTTAACCCTTTGCCCACCAGGTATTGTGCACATTTTGGAGCACCTCTGTTTTCTTGAAGAGGTGCTATATAAAATGTATGCCTGTGATTACAAAATTACAATTGTACTCAAAGCCATGTTTGGGGTCAGTTAGTTTGTCCTTCTTAATCAAAAGGTCTTGTAATTCTTTATCATGAACAAAAATGTGTGCAATGTGTGAAGCAGTGTTCTGATAGTTAAGATTTGTAGCAATCAAGAATTTTAAGTGTATCTCATCTCGTTAATATCTTTAATATTGATCAGCTGGAAACGTCTGTTCCACGCTCGCCTACTCTGTGAATTAAGAGATCAGACAATTCTGTAAATTTTAAAATAGTTCATATATGTATATACACAGTATATATGTATACAGTATAAGCAAGAATTGTAAAGGCAAGTTCTGGAGCAAATCCCTTGGTGCGGATTTCAAGGCTTGAACTGGAAGGGCAATTTTTTGTTAAAGCTAGGTACCTAAATTAATGGTAATTTTTAAATTTTGGTGAGCTGGTTGAAATTGATGGTAACTACTTTGGCTTCTTGAACTGAGAAATGCAGAAAAGTTTTTCATGCATGCTTCTTAGGATGTTTTTCAGTTTTAACCTAGAATCTCATAAACAGTTGTTTAGAGACTGAGCTTTGTTCTTTTGAATTACCAGTAGTTGGTCTAAATGCACTGACTGCCAGCTTCTTAGAAATTGTGCCAAAGTCAACTGATTACATTCTGTGAGATATGTTCTGTGATTGTAGAAAGAAATTGGTGGTCATGATCGTAATCCCGAGATTTCTACAGCGCCCAATGAAAGCCGCACCACAGGGACCAGCTTATTCACAGGCGCTGAATCAAAACAAAATCTATACGCAAAAGTTTTTGATTCCAGGTCAAGATCCAAGAGTCAGGCAGAGAGACAGCTGGGAGGCTACAGTGGGTGATGTTTGGGATTGGAGTGGAAAGAGGGATGAGGAAGGAGGGAGTCAGGATAACTGAAATCTTTGTTGATTTGAGGTCACTGAAGAAGAGAAGTAACCTAAGCAAACCCTGAGAGGAACCGTGAAGTGTTTGACTATTCTTGGCCTGTGAGGGCGAGTTGACAGTTTGATTTTCCCACCCACGATGTACTTATGTACCCTAGTTCGCTAGGGGTGCAGAAATAGCAAAACACCCTTCTGCCCGGAGGGGATTTCAGTCCATCATGCCAACTAGACTTTGAGGCACGGTAGCCGACTGGTCAGAGCGCTTGGCTTGTAAAGCAGAGAGTACAGGTTCAAGCTTCCTCTGAGATGGTTTTTGTTTAGGGACCTCGAGCAAGTCCTCACTCACAGTTGCTCAGCGCCATCGATTGATGCTTTGTCATTAGATCGTGGCGCTTGATAAATGCAGAAATAAATAATTGAGGGCATAAAACCTTTATTTGAAACTGAAATCTTTATTTGAGAACCGAGAATTTATTGATGTTTTGAAAGTGATGTTGCATCAGTCTCTCCTCTCGCGATATCTGCAAGAATTTCTTGCCCCTTGCGTGATCAAACATTTCCGTCTACAAACCAGTTAGAAATTACAAGGCTTACGGTCATCCAATTCCGAATGTATTCTGACTACAACAGCTCTACAGTGAGGGCAACACAACAAATTGTTCAGTATTCTGCAGATTCTCTTAATCACAAATGAAGCAACTTGTCATGACTTGAGCCAGTGGAAGAGCTCAGCCTCCACCTTAGATTTTATGCTTATAATACCTGACCAACATTCAGGAAAACTAAGCTATAAATACGAACTTAAAATTCAAACTTTCTAAAACACCAGCAGAATACTTGCTAAGTACTTAAGCGACATCGCTGTTAGGCCAAAGGAAAGCAGTTTTTCGTTTCACAAGTCCAAAGTAAACGTCCACGCTGCAGTGTCATCAACAACGCCCGACCGTGCTGGTCTAACGGAAACGGACGCATCGGAACATTGGTCGTTCTCGTTCACTGATTATCCGTCTTTGTTTGGCAAAACATTTCCCTTGTAATCCAACTCTGACATGTTAATGTCTTGCCATATGGTGGTGATCAGATGGCCAACATACATGAGCGCCTCAGCGTTTTCTAAAAATTTCAGAATAAAACAAATCAGCTACTACTTCGACATACAGCTACAGTTATATTCAAAATGTTTTCTGAATCTTCTAAAAATTAAAAAATGGCTACTTTGATAAACATACAGCTAGGATTGCATTCAAAATTCTAATAACTAGTCTTCAATTTTGAGATTTCCAAACTCCTTTCATATTGCTATTTTTCTTTTATTCTAATTGAACACTCTGAAATTGTTGCAGCTGTCCTGCTCTGGTGGAGTTGATCTGACTAAGGGCTGGTGAATAAACTGGACTATCTGACACAAACTTTGTGGACCACAGGGATATTTTGAAGATTTACAGGGAATGATTACATACCATGTTTCTGCCTTGGCTTTTGCCTTTGTAGATCAGAATTTCTTAACAGGCATTGAGTTTAGTTTACCCAGCATTTCTCTTAACTGGTTCAAAAGCTGCCTCTTCTGCACATACTCAGTTACATCTAAATTCTGGGCATTGGTTTCCCTAATGAGTCAGCATACAAAGGGCTTTCACTCAAGGTTTTCGTTCACTTGACAGATTATTAGTGCTCATTCAGCCTATTTTTTGGTACTACTTATAACTACCAATTCTTGCAAAATGACTTTTTCCTTTGCTTCTAAATTCATCACAAATTTTTCCTTATGTATACCTCGAATGACAGAAATAATTTAAAATTACTAAAGCGACAACACTGAACTCAGATTCCACAGATTTTAGTGCACAACCAACATCGAGATCATAACTTCTTCCAGAACACAAAGTAAACAAAACCAATACTGAGACCTTGAAAAGAACTATTTTTCAGTTCGCTGCATGCATTTGTTTACAAAACGTATGTTTACAATATGTTTTTATCGTGCCGTGTTTAACATCGTGGCAACAACCTTTGCTTTGCACTTTCTAATGTTATACATAAAGCTGGACTGACTTGGAGCCAAAAATAGCATCTGCATCTGGAGCTCCTTTCGGATGCTGGTAAGGAACCCGTCGGTCGCGGTTGATGTTCGATGGGAGAGGACGGTTCAACAACGCCATCATCTCTGTCAACATAAACCAACAATATGATCAGGATACATTTGTAATTGTAATCTCAAAATTTCTAAAGCGCTACTTAAAAGTTAAGGGCAGGGCACCATCTTATTCACGAGCATCAAGGCAGTGGGGTTGTCCAAAGATGCCATGTTAAGAACCAACTCCGGTTCACGAAGGAGAGGAGCTGTTAGGGTGGGTTGTGTTTAGCATACACGTTCATTCACAAATCTGATCAAGGAATAAGCTCAAAAGCTGCTGCAGGTAAACACTAACCACTGGCAATGACAGTTTAGAAAAGCATTATCTTAACTGTAATATGTATGTATCACTAAATTTGTAAAGCGCCGTTTAAGTAACTCACAAAGGCGCTGCAGCACGGCTTCCTAACGGTCTCTAAATAGGAACGTCTTGAGACGGGCAGAAAATGTTTCTTAACTGTTGAACGGTGCAGTGATTCTTAGAGATACTTAATACACACACACACAAATTACATACCATGCTTTTGAGAAGGTATCACAAAGCCACACCCCATAAATCGTCTGATATATTACAAATAAAACTGCACAACTGCGAGTAGAAGTCTCGAAAGCAGGTAACAGATGTCTAACCTTGATAATCTTCTTCCTCCTGACGTTCGTGAATGTCCAGGACGACTTTCTTCATTCGCTCCTTCTCTGCTTTCTCGGCCTAATTTGCAATTCACAGTTAGAACAGAATATTACAAAATATATCGACTCTATCAGTGTCCACGAAACACGAAAACAACAAAATCAAATACATGTAAAAATAAGAGTCTATGATATGCTTTATAAGTTTTGCAACCAAAAAAGCAAACTGATAGTAATTATGAAAAAACACAAGTGCCGTGTTCTTAAGAGTTTGGCTAACTCAATAGTAAGTAGTAAATAAATAGTAAATAGTAAGTAGAGACCAATGACTCGAATGCATGAAAGTGAACATGGCTGTCTAACACTGCAACTATGCATTTATCCAAATTAGGCAAAACTGCCATGTTTAGGGTTTAGTAAAGTGGAGATTGAGAAGAATTTTCCACTGGGACAGGCAACAACATTGGAAGAAATGCAATCGAGAAAAGATACAATTTTTCACAACATTAACACTGACCTCCTTCTGCTCCTGGAACTTGGCAGCAAATGTTGCCGAAACCGGGATATTTAACATTGCAAACTGAAACAAAAGATTGCAGACTTTTTAGTAAACAACTTAGATTTCCGAGCTGTCAACCAATCGTGTCAGATGTGGTCGACGATGCCTACTGCCAAGCAATTTATCAATCACAGCTAGAAAATAGCCTACGATTCCTCGCTCAGTCGATGGACATAGGGCAAATTAACAAAGGCATTACTTACTTACTTATTTTGAAAACTGGGCCACACACGTATTGGAGTAAAGTAACCAGACACTGAAACAGGCAGGTGTAATTCTGTTTAGAAAAAGGTGCAGTGTAGTTACTGGTTCTAACCTGCTGCTTGTTTCCCTTTCTCGTTAGGAGGGTGAACGGAATACTGGGGTCAAGGGACTTGTAGTCTTCTGTGGGCGATGACTCAGACACCCTTGCTGTATTTGCAGGTTCGGGTGAATTTGAAACACCCGGGAGGATGTTTAAAACTGAAACAAACAAAAAATAGGAACCTGCAGAAGCATGAAACTAAGAGAAATGATTAATAATTAAAAGCTATTAACTACTTATCTTAAATCTTAGTAAAAAAACTGCTAGCCTAATTTCCCACTGAAAAACACATCCAGCTGACACCATGGAAAGCTGGGTGTGTTTTTCCACTATTCTAATCTGATCGAGTCTAATACTCCTGGCCTGATCAGCTGACTTAAATGAAGCTAGTATACCTAACACAAAAAAGTGTCAATCGATGTCACACCAAAACCTAGTACACTTCCAGATAGTTAGTTCATCGAGAAAAGTGCCAAAGCCTTGGCAGATAAGTCTGCTGGCCTATGCAGATAAGTCTACTGGCCTATGCAGATAAGTCTACTGGCCTATGCAGATAAGTCTACTGGCCTATGCAGATAAGTCTACTGGCCTATGCAGATAAGTCTACTGGCCTTTGCAGACAAATCTAGTGGAAGAAGTGGACCTTAAAACAATAGAAGAAACTATAACTGAATACAAAGATTAAAAACCTCTTCAAGTAAAATAAGAAAATTCTTCTGCAACAAGACAATAAAAGGACATAGGATATTGCTACATGAAAATATTCATGCTGGAATAAGACAGAATGCTCCCTACCTGGAGGTTTGGCCTTGCCTTGCGACTTCACCGCCACAGGCACCGAGATCTCCACAACCGGTATTTTAACAACCTCCTGTGTTCTTGCCTACGGATAAGAAACAGACTTCAGTCTTTCTGAATTTAAACAAGCATACCTTTAATTCTTTAAAGTACAAAAACATCAGAGTTCACAGAGCAAAAAATTTGGCATTCAGTAGTGTGACAGGTCAATAATCCAACAACTGTAGGTTCGAGCTTTCCGAGTGGACTCCATGTAAGGACCCTCGACAAGTTGCTCGTGTGCACACGTCATACACCTCGCAGACTGAGATTTACTTACCTTGACTGTGTAATAATTTAAATATATAAAAGCATAATTAATGTCAGGAAGACAAACTTCTACTCAGTTTTTGACCAAAGAATCTCAGGAATACAGACAACACAGTTTGAGTGTAAATGTGTAATGGTTTCACAGCACAGTCGTAAAGTATACACGTGAGAATCTGTTACCTGATATGTCTCTTGCATCATCTTGTCAAGAGCTGCCATAAAATCATCATCTTCCTGACACTTAATGTGCTTTGGTCCACCGGTCAGTACAGTCACCTACACAACACAAGTAAATAACTGCTAATAACAATAAGCATCAAGTAAACTGCTAAGAATACGGACATTTCAACACTAGAAATGTTTCTATTGAAATAACCCAATAAAAAAATACCTGGTAAGAAAGCTAACAGAAATTTGGCCACTTAGGTCTGGTTGAATGGTAAAAACAAATCAAAGTAAAATGGTTATTACTTTGTTCTCATCACAAATTAGTAACTCTCTCATCATTAATAACTAGAAGGTTATATCATTGTTAAATGATAATTTCCTTTACGTTGCTAAATGACGGATAACACATGTGCATGGATGCAGGTAACTAAAAAGTCTATATTGTAATTGTAATAGAACATTTGCAATACACCTCACAAAAGCCTCTCAGAGCCTCTCTGTCTGTTGCCATCAGTCACTTGGAAAAAGAACGTCTAATTTTCCGGAAAATTTAACATGATATGCACTCAGTAAAATGGAGCAAATTCCACTTGGCAGACTGTTCCAATAAATATGAGCCAGTGGAAGTGAAGCCTTGGCATGTGCATGTTGAGGCACTACTTAGAATGACCTCGTCATTTCCATCTTACTCGTAATTATCTAGTTATCAACCGATTGGCAAAAATCTCTATGTCATCAATGAATTTGCTATATACCTTGTCGTCGTCAAGATCTTCCCCAGCAGATTCGATCATCTCATCTTCATATCCGTATTCATCTGCATCCTGCTGCTCATCCATCCGAGGATTTGAGTTATCTTCATCATCTAACCCATCTTCTCCCTTAACACAAATGTTACATCCACATGTAACTGAAAACCAAACAGATAAATAACTGGCAGAAATAAGCAAAATGTTAAGTGCAACATTCAGCTTGATGGGTTTCTGAACTTGCTATGTGGAAAGATTGTTTTGGATGAATTTTTATCATTTTACCATCTGTTGCAGTGCATGGAGCAAAAAAGCTGCTGCACAGCCGCACAGCTTAAAAGGAACATTGGTTAAAAGCCAATTTCTCAGAGTGGCAAAGAGCAAGGAAAAACAAGAACAGCATTTCTTTGAACATTACATGGCTAACTCCAGCCATCCATCAGCTGTCAATCCAGTATCCCATACCCCACAAGTGAGACACAGAAGAGGCGGACAAATCCCAAGGTCCTGGACACAGGGCCAGCACGTCACAGGGCTTACTGTTTACTTCCCAGCTTATGCCAGTACCAAATTATTCTGCTTGGTTACAGAGACATGGTATGTGCAAACAACTTGCCCAGGGTCGTTACACGGAGTAGAACCTGCAACCGCATGATCACTGACCAAACGCATTACTGACAGACCATCGTGCCGCATCCACCGTGTCATCTGTTTACTGTCAGTAAATGATTAGCAATGCAAATGGTTGTGTTTGCAACTCAGGACCATGCCTAAGATGAGTTTCCATAGATAAGTATTATAACTACACCTTTTATTTTATTTCCCAGTTCTTCTGGGTGGTAGGGCCGAGAGCGCCTCTGAGGAGTTTACCTCGAAGTGGCGCTTTATAAATTTTTGATTACATTACAGACTCACTTTTTGGCTCTGGCTCTGACTGGGACTCTGCGTTCTTCGATCCGGTCTTTCATCGGTCTCCACATCACCCTCACTCTCCTGAGTCCCTGTTGTTGTTTGCGTCAGAGATTCTGAAAAAATAAAACGAAAATCTGAATCCTTTTCTTCAAAGAGCAGCCTCTTTACTTATTTAAAATCTCTTTGCACTGTAAACGAAAAGAAATGATGGCATAAAAAAGCACAACTTCATTCAGCAAGAGAGTTCTTTCCAACTATTACTTCCTGTTATCAATCAAAAACCTTCAAAAGTCACCAAAGAAGAAACACGTCAACGAGATAACAGATCCCAGAAGGGATGGCACCATTCTTCAAACATACAATGAATATAGCATCCTGAACTCAATCACAATGCCTCTCGTGTGCTTAGCAATATGTTGCAATGCAACAGAATCTGTTAGTAAATTGTGATTTATGGTTGTCAGTCAGGTGCATCAGTCAAAGATTCTTCTACCTTTAACTCTGAAAGAGAATCTTCAAAGATGTATAACAAAACATTTTTGCGTTTTCACTGACAAGAGAATCTGCACAACGACGAGAAACAGAAACAAGAAAAGGATGGTCACCTTGTTCTTCTGATTCTTTTATTGTCGACAAAGATGATGGATTTCCTGATGCAGCATCGGGGACAGCTGGCTTTATGATTTCCGCTAAAAATAACAACTTTATAAACTAAAAATTCCAGAAAAAAATAATGAACATGTATGAAATCAATCAGTAGACTCATATTATATAGTTGCAGAGAAGGTTGATAAATGTTACATAATGAGGTACTGGCAAAGTCTAAACTGAATTAAATTTCAGATCCACGCTACTGGTTGACTTGTTGTATTAGAATTCATCTTACAATAAATCATGTTGTAACACAGGTATCTAGATTTTTTTTTATATTTTGTGTACATTGCAAAGAAAAGTTCAGAGCAAGAGGAGAAATAAGAGAGACAGTTACACAACTCTACGTACGCAGAAAAAGAACAAAGCGCTTACGTGGGGTACTTAAAAGGGCTATATAAAGTGTCTTTATACTGCATAAAAGTGTCTCTATATATCAGTCAATGAAAATGATCACAAAATGTAGTCTTGGCTATTTAAAGCACAGAAAGTTCAGGGAGAGAGGAGATACACGAGACAGATGCATAAATAAACTTAGAAACAGGCAAGGAATCAGTGAAAGGAAATGCTTACAGAGTTTAGTCTTAAACTCATTATTGAGCTCTTCCACAGCAAGCACAGCTTCCTCCCAACTCTGGCATAACTTCAGCTTAGGTCTGAGGTACTCCACCGAGTCTCGAAACACATATTCTATGTCCATCGGAAACGGCCGATCCTCATTCCAGATGGGATTCTTCTTCTTGAACCAAAAGTAGTGCTGTTGGCAGACAACAGAGAAATGGTTTCTGATTGTCTTCATTAATAATAAAAACGAATAATACCCGTAAGTATTTCCAATGTTTAACAACTTCTTATGGCATCAAAGGCCGTTGACATCGATTGAAAAAAATTCTTTACAGTTTTCACTGTTTTTCATCATAAACATCCTTAAATTTCTCTGAAGCATTTTTGAATCCCAGCACCATTATCACAACACAAAAGGATGCCTAGTGCACTGTGGTAACAGCGTTGAAGTCATTGGTCGCTTGAAGTGAAACCGCAGGAAAAATCATTGTCCGTTGCAGACGCCAGTTGAAATTCAAGAGGTCAGAGAAACCAGAAATCAGGCTACACAGGGTAAGCAGGTTGAAAAAGACAAGTCTTAAGCTTAGAACAGAATGACACGAAAGAACAGGCAGAACGCAGAGAACTGTGCAGTGAAGACAGCCTCTGAGAAAGCCTAAGAGCCCAACGCTGTTCTTGTGTGAGGCTATCTTGAAAAAATAATAACATTAATCACAGTCACAACAAAACCACAGATAATATATATATATAACAAATATATATATATATATAAATTATCTGTGTTTTTGTTTATATAATATATATATATATATATAGCCAGCAGCCTAAGCCAATATATATATATATATATATATATATATATATATATACACACACACACAAATACATAGATAATATAACTGACCTGAAAGTAAACAAGGAAGCAGTCCAGCTTCTTTCTGCTGGAACCTCGGTCAAAGTACTGACCGCAAGTATCGAGAAGGATGCAGGCGAGTCGTATTCGGAAGAGATGCTCTGGAGGATCAACTGAAGATGGATTCGCTTCTGCTGGAAAGGAAACAAGAAACAATCAGAGAAAGACTAAACTAAAAGAATTCTAACAGCACGAGATTGTTTCGAAACATCAGTCTATCTTTTACACACACAAGAAACAGATCGACTTTATTTAGTAATTTAAAGAAGAAATTTATCCGTTTTAAGTGTGCATGGTTACATAATCGTAATCGTAAATTTGTAAAGTGCCGCTTCAAGGTAACCTCATCAGAGGCGCTCCCAGCCTGTCCCAGACTTTTACTTTGTATCCTATGGAAAACCCTGAAGTTAAGCAGACAAAACATGAATTTAGACGGAGAAAATCTATGACTAACCATCGATGGTGACTCCGAAAGAGATGAACGAATACAGTGTCCGAAATATGACCTGAGACTCGACCATTCTGTAATTGTACAATTCGCCGAGAAACCTCACCATGCTGATGCGCCTCTGGTTGTACTTGGGCAAGTTCACCTGATTAGATAAAGCCAGATGAAATAAAAGGTGAAGCCACACGTTAATTAGTAAAGCAGCCCATATCCCACAAGTGAATGTAGGGGAGGCTCTCATCTCCTTTTCTAGACCCTTGAGCCGGCAATGAATGAATCCCAATGTCCTGGACATGGGGGCAGTGCATCGCAGGACTTACTGTTTACTTCACAGTAGTAGTTCCTCAGTTTAACGACAGCTTATGACATCAAAGACCATTGCCGTTGCCCTCCTCCTTCATCCAGGCTTGGGACTGGCACTACCCCCAAACAAGGCAGTGGCGGAGTTTTTACTTCACAGCTTATGCCAGTACCAAATTATACTGCTTGGTGACAGAGTTATGTGCAAACAACTCGCCCAGGGTCGTTAACAGATTCAAACCCACCACCGCATGATCACTGACCAAACACGTTACCGATAGACCACCGTGCCGCACTACTGTGAGGTATTTAAAAAGCGCTATATGAAATGCCTTGATACATACCTCTACCAACCTGTAATGCAAACTAAAAAAATCAAGCGCAGTCAACATCAGCACGTGTATATCAGTTGACAAATAATCTCGGGGAGGTGAATCAAGATGTTAAAGCTTTAAGTTTGATAAGTCAATCAAGGATCACTTGGTCTAATATCTAAGAGCAGCTGAATTAAGATATGACTGATATTGGTGAAACTGTCCTGTAAAAAGAACTGAGGAAGTTCATAACTGGCAGATGATTGACATTGGTGAAACTGTCCTGTAAAAAGAACTGAGGAAGTTCATAACTGGCAGAAGCGATGACTCACCTCCATACCCCAGCGGATGTCCTCCAAGACATTGTCAATGATCTCAACGGTCACCGCTTCCTAGACCAAAGAAACGATCACTAAAGATCACACAAAAAGTGACTGCCACTCGATAGAAAATCATAATACAGCACTAACACCAACATAGCACCACCAACGGGAAGTGGTAATACCAACAGCCCACAGGTAAACAAGCTACCCTCACCAGGATGGCATAAAGCGTTCACAAAACTAATAGCTTGGATTCAAACAACTGTGTAGGATTTCTCAAGAGGCACAGGACAAATTCCATTATATACACATAAGAAACACATAGTCTTTCAGCGCTTTTGAGAGGTACTTGAAGAGCGCTATATAAGTGCTTGTTACATTACATTACATTACATACAGAACATACCAAAAGAACAAACATATACATGTACCTAGATATCTACCAAGAACCTCTTAAGGATGACACTAATAAAAGAACAAATTGATACCAGAATCACACAGGACTTCACAAACAATCCATTGGGTTAACATCTACCCCAGTCGAAAGTTTCAAACGTTTATTACATTAAATAATTACTGCAACGTCAGATCAGACAAGCCTTAACAAAGCCGAGTTAATCAGAAGCATTAAAACAGAGCTCACATGATAAGATGCCAACCCAGCCACTAGGTTTGCACAGCAGTGAATGCAGCTGTATCGGACATTCCAGATCTCGTGGAAACACCGTATTGTATACGCACGCACCTGAAAATATCAATCACAGAAGAAAGACGTTGAACCAAGGCGTGCCCTGTTCAAAATAAAGTTTCTCATTCAAGATATCATAGGAGAATAGCGGTAAAGAAAAGAAAAGGAAGACCTAGACAAATCTACTAGACTGGACGATGGTGGACGGATACTGCAAATTGAAGGAGGAGGCCCAACAACGTCAGGAATGGCACCATTTGAGGTTTGAACCTTGAAGAAGAACTCAAACAGCATTTTTGGAAGTAAGTAAGTAAGTAAGACATTTGTTAACACGCCATATGTCCATCGGCTGAGCGAGGAATCGTGGAAGGTGCTATATTAAGTATTTCGATACACACATCCATACACAACTTCTAGACTTCAGTTGCTAAATGCAGACTGCTGCTGAGACTACAGTGGTGAAAATCCACTGAGAAGGCAAATAAAAAGATGCTGCAAAGACCAGGTGAAAAATAACGAGGATGCTGCACAGATCAGGTGAAACAGGCAACACTTCTTACCTCTGGGTCATCCCAATTCAGCTTGCGAACCTGACGCAGCACCTTCTCGATGGACATTCTGTTGAGATCTTTGTACAGGAGACGTCTTACGTAGCTGTGCATCGGAGGCAGTTCCTTCTTTGCCTCGAGCTTCACTTCAGGCGGATTGCTGTAGTAGTAGGCGTTCTCGATCATCGTGGAGTATCGACTGTCCATGTGCAGTGCAGCCTTCTTCCTCATCATCACATCCTATACACCAGAATCAGCATCCACAACGTTACCATAGTTGTTGTCATTACCACCACGACCACCACCACCACCATGACCACCACCACCACCATGACCACCACCACCACCACCATGACCACCACCACCACCACCATGACCACCACCACCACCACCACCACCACCATGACCACCACCACCACCATGACCACCACCACCACCACCATGACCACCACCACCACCACCATGACCACCACCACCACCACCATGACCATCACCACCACCACCATGACCACCACCACCACCACCATGACCATCACCACCACCACGACCACCACCACCACCATGACCACTACCACTGAGACGGTTACTGTGTAGGGACCTTCAGCAAGTCCTTCACTCACAATTGCTCAGCACCATCGAATGACGTTTAGTCTTTAGACAGCGGTGCTTAATAAATGAAGAAATGCTGTTGCTCCATAATGTACGATATTTATTTACATACATATATTCGCATGAGAGAGGCAAGTAACGATGCAACAGGAATCAAAACGGCAAAGTTAAGGCAGAAGGGCTATAAACCATTTAAGAATTTAGCTAATAGTACAACTGACCAAATAAACTTTCATGCGATGATGGGACTCTGGATGACGGAAGAGGAAGCGACCGCAGGACTCGAGGAAAGCACAAGCCATTTCGATGTTATGATGACTAAAGTCAGTCATCAGCATCTGAAAGCAAAACCAATTACAACTAAGACCGATGTTAACACTCAACCACAACATATCGTTTGATATTATCGTTATTTGTTATCTCAGAAATAACACAAAGCCTACTGACAACATAAATAAATTACACTTGAAAAATCTCTCAGAAAACCATGTAAACATGCAATACTAATAATTAATCATAAATACTTAAATAAGTAATTATAATTATTAAATATGATTAATAACTTGGCAGATGAAGATGCAGTTAATAAATTAATAAACAATAAAGTACCTTTAAGCAATGAAGAGCTTCACTCTTGCTGTACATGTTGAACTTAACGAGCTCACCTAAAACAAACAAGTAAGCACCGAAGTGAATTCATCAACATGAAATCCATGTAAATATAGCTATAGCTATATACAGATACGTAACTGTAAATATACACGGCTTTATACAGCGACCGTATGGCCTTGACCCTGCTCATTTTTCAATGAATTCATCGAGTGAGATCCTTCACCACCGCTGCCCGTTTGAATGGGCGCCATACCATTCAAGGTCCTCGCTCACAGACTGTTCTAACCTGAGATTAAAACCTCTGAAATAAGCCACCATCAGTATGCGAACCGGCATCCTCACTATTGGGTTGCGAACTGGTGATCCTCAAGCACATAGGCTACTTGGCATACGCATTTACCAATTGTAGCTAACCAGGCCAGTGTGTGTGTGTGTGTATATATATATATAGTATAGTGGCTTTGGCTTAGGCTGCTGGCTATATATGTATATAAATAAATATATATATATTTATTTATTGTATTTATAATATAATACAATACAGAATGCAGTGCAGCAGAAAAATGAATGCAAAATGTTGCCATTATACAAGTCCTCTATTCTACAGGAAACACTAAAACTTAGGTCGTGGATTGGTAAAATTTGCCTCACCAATAAATCGCACGGTTTTTAATTTGGATTCAATGTTGATCTGATCTTTCTTTCGGACCTGAAAAACGATAACCACATTTAATCATAAACACAATCACAAATCCTTGAAAGATATGTGGCAGTTGCTAAGACAGTTCCATTTTTTTTTCTCACCACATATAAACATAAGCAAAACTGGATAAAGACATAACAACAGTCCAAAATATCCAAAAAACTACTTGTTGGGGTATCATAAACATGAAATAGTCCCAGATAGAAAAAGTCCAAGTGGTTTACTCACGTGCCACTTGAAGTCTGATTTGAGCATTGACGCAAGGTCCGTAGCAACGCTCGGCATGCAAGGACTGAGCATTGCAACTAGTCGAGCATAAAATGGCAAAAGATCATATCTGAAATTAAAAGTCATTCATGTACACAAGCAGCTAAGCAAGCTTCAACCACTAATGTTAAGATCCTTCAAGTCATCGTTACACTTTCACATCATCAGATACCTTCAAGTCGTTACACTTCCATATCATCAGATACCTTCAAGTCGTTACACTTCCATATCATCAGATACCTTCAAGTCGTTACACTTCCATATCATCAGATACCTTCAAGTCGTTACACTTCCATATCATCAGATACCTTCAAGTCGTTACACTTCCATATCATCAGATACCTTCAAGCCGTTACACTTTCATATCATCAGATACAAGAATATTGTAAGAATATTGTTTACACCCATTACCACCAAGTGATGGGTATCCCTCACTTGGTGGCAGGATAAGATTTAACAGTAAACATCCAAAATGTAAGACATAACTTTGGGTCAACTAAAACACAACTATTGCACTTACCAATACCACTTTTTAACGTTGTTTAAATATGCATGTTTGTCAATAATCTATCATCACTTGTGCAACAAAAAGCAGTCCTCTGAGCTAACCTTGAGAATCAGCCACTGGTATGAAATGTTAGCGACTTCATTTTCTTTGTCTCGTCATACGAGGGCTGGAGGCCAGTCGTCTCTCTCGCCACCTGATCTTCCCACTTACAGTGTACGGTCCATGTACTCATTTCATACGTTTGGTAGGGGGCACAAGTGCAGCAAACATCTTAATATCCTGGCTAGGGATCTGAAGACTTCTGTGTTGACGGTACAGAACACGAACGGCTAGATTACCAAATACTGTTACGCTCACTTGAATTGCGTTGTACTAATAGGGTAACCCAGTTTTTATCAGCAGGACTTGTGCCCTTTTATGTGTACATTCTGAATGGTTTTGAACTGAAGAAAGATTTTATTCACCTCGTTCGATGTACGAGAAACAGTGCTCGAACCAATTTCCGGCGATTCGTCTTCGTGTTTAAATTCATACAGAACTCGATGGCAGCCTGAAATTAAACGTATAAGTAAATGTAAAAAACATGTACCAGTAAAAGCTACAATTATAAACTGGAGCTACAATTATAAACTGGTAACGATTAGCTAATACTGTCATATTAATAGTTATAAATCAGTTTCCAGTCTTGAATCTTTCAACTTCTAAATATCATTTGCAGGAAAAGGTGATTCCAATTCTCCCTTCAAGCCAGTCTGGTGAGATAAAAGAGCTGGAAAAATATTGTTGTTTAAGAGAATTACATCACAGTTCCCCAATTAAACGAATTACACCACAGTTAGTTCCCCAATAAAAAGAGAGTGAGGGAACTTTACGGAAAAGAAGCTTCAAGTTAGGAAACATTTTGACTGATGTTTTTTGACAAAGTGGAAAAGCAAATGGAATGTAGTTGAGCTACATTGCAAAGTAGATCCATTTCAGATAACCATTTATTTATGGAAAAGTTTCAACCGACAGCTAGCGGCAGCCTACAGTAGGAAAGCAAACAGAACACAGCTGAGCTACACGGAAAAGTAGCGGTTAGTCACTTATAACTTTTGCACCTAAGACTAAATACACTGATCCTGTGAAGACTCCAGCTCACAGAAGTACATAAGAAACACGTAATCAGGTGACTTCATCTAAAATTCAGCGTAGGATAATAAAACCGATGCACAGGGAAACACAGAAACAGTCTGTACTGACTTTGTCGATGAGTTCTCTGTTGACGCAGTTTGGCAGGTTGTTGATATAGGTCTCGACCATTGCTTTCATCGAAGCACCAATATCACTGTCCTCATCTGATTAGACAGAAAAATCTAATTTATCAGCCGTCATTGACAAAATCTGAATTTCACACATCGCCCAAACAACACCCATAAAATCATACCAGCTTAGCAATTATTAATATCTATAAGATAGTTAAAAAACATCGAATTGGTGTATTTACTTTACTTTCCTGAATTTATATTAAATCTAGTGTTCAAAGCATCAGTTAGCGGTACTAAACAACTGCAAATTAGTCAAGCACAGAAAATGAGTCTATATCATCCCTTTGAGTGAAACCTCAGTTTCAAGTGAAACTAAGGTTCCACCAACAGATTAGATACACTGTTTAACAGAAAAATCACCTTTGAAACGATGTAGGTACAAACCCTCAACTTCGGCAGTCAGCATAGAGTTACATTCCTCCTCCATTTCCTCCTCTTTCTTGGCCTCTTTCTTAGTAGTGCTGCCTGCAGGCTTGCCTTCAGCTTTGTCTGATGACCCGCTTTCAGAAACCTTGTCTTCGTCGATCATCATTTCCAAGTCATCTTCCAGTCCTTCCAAATCTAAACGAGAATTCGCACTGAGCATAAGCACTCTATTGTAAACAACATTTACATCCATCCATGCATCCATTTACCTAAGTCTCTCTTCCTTCATCCTTCTCTCCCTCAAACCCTCCATCGTCATCGAGTATGATCAGGCATCAGATACAAACAAGAGCTAATACCAGATCTCTAATTTTTGTGTTCATTTAGGTACACACAACACACATATATATCACATATATATACACAAATATGGACAATATATATATATATGTGTGTGTGTGTATATATATATAAAAGTAAAGAAAAAGCATTGCATATCCCACAAGTGAGTCATAGGGGAGACACTCATTTCCCTTTCTTTAGGCCCTGGGGCAGGCAATGGACAAATTCCAAGGTCCTGGAGACAGGGTCAGTGCATCACAGAACTGGTTATTTACTTGCCAGCTTATGCCAGTACCAAATTATACTGCTTGGTGACAGAGGCACAGTATGTGCAAACAACTTGCCAAGAGTCGTTACACAGAGTTGAACCCACAACAGCATGATCATTGACAAAACACATTACTGATAGACAACCGTGCCACACACAATATATATATATATATATGTGTACAGATAATAAAAATAATATATACAAATAGTTGAGAATTAATTTCTTACCATCATCCATAGTTGAGTTTGGATCTGCTGCAACAGTTGTCGGTGCTTGTTCACTGTCCTTGTACAAGATCTGACAAAGTAAACAATTTCTGCGTCACTACACAAAGAAAATGATCACCAGACGCATGAAACATCGTATGCACAGATAAGTAAGTAGGTAAGTAATCAGATGTCACAAAAACATTCTGAACCATCATTATTTCCATACTACTTGTTTTTCTTTCCTCAATAACAAACAAATCTTAGTTCTACCCACCAACAGACATTCTTAAGAGATCACTCAGAATGATATAAACACGAAAAGAAGGATATCTTACTCCAGGGATAATGGCCTTAAGGTCTGGCAGAGTTTCATAGAACTGACGAGTATCCTCATCCTCAAAGACGCCAGAATCTGTACTATCCATCTGGAACTGTAACAAACACATTCACTAGCAAGTTAATCAAAATGATTTGCAACTACTAACAAGAACAATTAAACTTCTGAACGCTACGACACAAGACAAAACGGTTCATACCTTACCCTCACGCCTCTAAATAGACACTTTGTAGGGGTGCTACATAAACGCTCTAAAAAAATGAATGAACGAACATTTCCATGACCCTAAGTCCAAGAACCACATGCCAAACACAGCCAATTTAAACCCAACACAGCCTCAGCTATAGCAAATTTCATCTGAAAAACATTGACAAACGTTGCATAAAATCTTCACATGCTTTTTACGAATTATATATTTAAGATAATAATTTAATCATAAAGGTTTCTGCGGTGTTGGTAGATATTGCACAGAAATGGCATGGCTAAACCATAAGTTTTATCAGTTCAGCACACAGACTTCAACCTCCTTACCTCACCCAGCCTCCCTACTGAATGGCATATCAAAAGTACTGGAACAGTTAAGGCAATTGGCATACGTACATCAAGGCCTTTTGCAGGATTGAAAATGTCCAGTCCACAGGACTCTGGATCAGGCTTCAGCTCTGCAAGAAAAGCCCAATTGCATTCGCTTTATTTTTCAGTATAAAACAGAAGCACTCGCGCACATCTGTTAGACATCAGATTGAAATTAACTATGCAGTGAAAACTGTACGGTTTTTCATACCCGCATCAACGCCTTTGATGCCATGAGATGTTAGACTGTGGGAACTGAACAGTCACCACATGATTAGTGATCCCCCCACATCTGTTACAGATCTACGCATAAAGAAGACTAAGAGCATCCCCTAGAACTAACCCTGACAGCCATCCGTGGGTATAAGTGTTAGTTATTTAATCTTCTTCACCTCAGCTTCGTTTTCTTAGCCATGATGGCAGAAAAGGCCTTGTCGTCTGCTCTCCCCACTGGCAGTGTACAGTCAGTGCGCTCATTTCATATCCAGGTTTGCTAGGAGTCACATATATAAGTGCAGCAGAAGTTTCAAAACATCTACCTGCCTCGTGGGGATTTGAACCTTTGACCTTTGGGTCCACAGTCCAGCATGCTAACCACTAGACTAACCTTTTTCAGCCACCGTATGATTTGCAAAAAGGAAAGTCTTCGACAGACCCTTGAATGGAAACAAATGACCCCGCACACTGGACCTTAACAGGAAAAGTCAGAAGCAAAAGTCCAGCACATTGTATTTCATCTTATTTCTTGATGTTGCTAGCAAGAATTCAAAGTTCTTACCTTCTTCAGGCAGTGGTGGAAGATCATCGTCCAGCAGGTCCTAAACATCACCAAACCTCAAACTGAACTTCAGTCATTTCTGTGCCCATGCTTAATTTCGTTTAAACAATTTTTCTAGTCTAAAAGCTGAGCAAGTTTTACTCATTTACAACAAATTCGTCTACAGAGCGAAGTTGAACTGATGAATCATGTTACTTCTAGTTTTCCTCAAGCAAGGCCTCTTCCAGTCATTAACTTTAACAATTTCAAACGTTCTTGCACAGTTTCTGACTTTTTGATCTTTTCCTGAAGCCTGATTACATCTTTACAATGATGAAGTTACACAAGTAAGAATGTAGAATTTTTTTCTCAAATAGCACCTAAACATTAACACCAGAAGAAACTTACGGCCATCATAGTCGCATTTTGTAACAACTTTTGAAAGCTCTGTGATGCTGCTTCGTATTTCTCTTTCCTTTCAGTGCTCAATTCGCCTTTAGTCTACACACAAACAAGTCAGAAACACATCACTTAATAAGTCAGAAATCACATAAGGCTTTTTGAAAAACTAACTATTCCAATCCACCTAATTTAAAACACAAAGAATTCACCTTACTTAGGAAATTACCTTATGTAGAAAATTACCTTACTTAGGAAATTACCTTACTTAGGACATACCAAAATTACTTTAATTAGAACTTGCAAGTTCTACCCTGATTACAAAATTACAAGCTAGACAGGTTTCTAGTAAGTAACTCATTTTCAGTTACTGTTATACATCATAAAGCATTCCACGCTGCTGCCACGCAACTGACTAACCGTGCCTCAGATTCGCATTGTTTGTGACCTTGCATGAGCTAAAAATCTTTGTAATATTAATACTAATAATAGTTGGACCAATCCTGAGAACAATAATCTTGCATTCTGTGATGGGGCACCAAGAGACAATAAATTAAGTTTTAATACTAAAGTTGGTACTTTGTTGACAACATTTGACTATCATATTACTGACATATATGAACCACTAATCATATTTAATGAAATCACAACTAAACAATTATACACCACCTCTTCAAGGAAACTTCTCCCCTTTGTTCAACAGTTCTTAGTTGAATTGATATGACCTAGTACAAACCTGACCTAGTATGACATGACCTAGTAAGGACCTGACCTGACCCAGCATGGACCTGATCTAGTATGGACCTGACCTAGATCAAGACACAACAAACTTTACACCGACGTGGCATACCTGCAGTACTCGGCGGTTCTGTTTCTCCATGTTGCGCACCTCCTTGCAGTCTTGCAACAAATGTTTACACAGTGAGTTGAAGTAATCCTTGAGCAAATTACGACAGGCTTTCTGACGTTCGCTCGGCAAAACCTGTGAAGAATTCAACCACATGGCAACTGATGTTTCTTAAACCTTAGTTTATACAAACTAAGAATTATTAGCTGGAACTTCCATGAAGCGCTGCCTTCTAGAGCCGTATCACACAACATTACAATAAATTTATATTATAAAGTGATCAGGTTCTAAACCCAAATTCAATATGGGATCCCTTTCTATGATACACCAAAATTAACACTATACCAATGCATGTTATAAGAAAATCTTTTGTACCACCTACCATAATCTAGATATACAAGGATACATATATACATGGATACATATACACATTCATACATACATATATATATTCATACATATATACATTCATACATATACACATTCATACATACATATATATATTCATACATATATACATTCATGCATATATACATTCACACACATTCACACATACACACTCATACATATATACATTCATACATACATACACACATACAACAGATATCTCATATATTTGATGCAGTATTAATAAGCACTTTCCAGAAGCATACCGGTAAACAGGAATTTCTAAAAGCCAAAGCTGTTCCAATTTACCTGACTGCGAGGAATTTCCTGGCCATGGGTTTCAGCAAGTAATCTAAATAAGAAATTTGAACAATAGCTTAGACAGTTAAGATATTCACAACCACAGCATAACAAGAGTGTTGCACAAAAAAGAAAGTTTAAAAATCTGCGTAACACTATCCGTTGGCTACTATACTATTACAATGCGTGTATGCCAGTATACTGAGCTTTTTAATAGCACCACTGAATGACCTCTCAGAAACGATATAAGTAAATAATACATTTGTTAATAATAATAATTAATGTTAATAATTTGTTTACATGGCTGTTAAAAAGATCTACACAGATGTGCCTCAACATGAAATATAACCTAAGTTATATCTGAAGGAACCGTGCAAACATTCGCAGGCAGACTCTTACAAAGACGTGGACCAAAGCATGGGTACACACGTTTTCCTCACAGTAATGTACATAAGAGAGGGAGTAGATCTCCACCTCCACCCTAGCAAAGCAAGTGACATTCTGACTGGTTTAAAACTGGGATGAACAGCCCCCATATGTATGCTGGGGTGAAGCCAAACAATGAGGCCCGACCCAGAAGTAGGATCGTGAACTCTACTCTTCCCCACTCGCGTTATTATTCTTCACTACTCAGTCTGTTACTAGCAAGCAATTAACAGAGATCCTCATTACACTAAGTAAAATTGCTTTACAACTAAATCTGATATTGCCCTCCTTCTAAAGTTCAAACGTGCACACACGACCACGTGACAGAGCATAGATGGTGCTGAGCAATGTGTGTGACGGGCTTGACCAAGGTCCATACACGGTAACCTTTCTCAGCGAGGCTTGAACCCTTACTCTCCAAGTTACAAGGGGAGCGTTCCAACCAATCGGCTACCATGACCCACATACGAGCCGAGCTCTCTGACCAATCAGCTACCATGACCCACATACAAGCCGAGCTCTCTGACCAATCAGCTACCATGACCCACATACAAGCCGAGCTCTCTGACCAATCGGCTACCATGACCCACATACAAGCCGAGCTCTCTGACCAATCAGCTACCATGACCCACATACGAGCCGAGCTCTCTGACCAATCAGCTACCATGACCCACATACAAGCCGAGCTCTCTGACCAATTGGCTACCATGACCCACATACAAGCCGAGCTCTCTGACCAATCAGCTACCATGACCCACATACGAGCCGAGCTCTCTGACCAATCAGCTACCGCACACGCACTGATGCTTACCGGAATTTGCGAGCCATCAGACCGGCATAGTCATCTCCACAGTGTTTGCAGAAACTGATGATAATTGTCAGGTTGTTGTGCTCCTCTTTATCATTAACCGTTAACAAGGTCAGCTGGTTGGCAAGGATTGGCAGACCCTCCTTCTCGGTAAACACTCCAACCGCCACAAGATCCGCAAACAGCCTCAGGTCAACTCGAAGTTTGCTCGGATTTGGTACCTAGCAACATGACAAAATAATAACGCACTTAAAGCACATACAGAAATCAAAAAATATTTTACATAATGCTTAACGCAACTTCAAATCTTAACATCCACAAAAATAAAAGTGGGTAAACGCCCAACAGATAAACATATAAAGAGAAAATAATTCTGGAACCGTAAGACCTTCTCTGGCTTTGAATAGAAAATCCATTTCCTAAAAAATTTACTGACCAAGATTATTTTCGTGTATGGGAAAGGTACAGTTAACATCGACGGCCTGGGCAGCCATAAGATGTCAAGAAACAACGTATATTACTACCACAAAATTTATCTCCCGATTGTGACAAGAAATGCAACCATAACATGGTCATCCATTACTAAGGCCATGATCGTTTAGTTCTCTTGCTTAATTCTTTAATTCTGTTGTTTGTATAATTATTATACACCACCAATACATGAATGATTTTTACTTTGTCATCCTTCTTGGTCAGCAGCGCTTTGTGCCAGTTCTCCATAAGAGAAGACGAGAAATCTGCATAGCGCTGATACATCAGAGAGCAGATTGTCAGGGCGCAGTTGATGTCAGACATCTTCAGCTTGGCTTCGACGATGGCAGCGGCCTGTGTACCACAAAAAATCAAAATAAAACTTAAACAAGCAGACTTTATAACTGTTGTCAGGTTTAGTAACTGTGCCCGAATGTCAAACGCAAACTCATGTTAGAAGTACATTAGAATCTTTCTATGACAATTCTTTGTGAATCACGTTAGATCAAAACTGCGTCGTGGTGAAGTCATTTTCAAAAGCTGAACTAAATCTGGTATTTATGCCCAGGCTATACTGTCTCAAAATATGTTATATAGAAGCAGAATATAAGAAGGCTCCAGCATATATGCCCAGTTATGCTAAATATGGCTTCAGTGTGTATGCCCAGTTATTTTTACACTGTCAATTCCTGACTGATCCCAAAGTTCTCAGGATGGCATTTCTCAATATAGAAAGCCACACATAGCCAAGCCTCAAACAAGAAACAGAAAAATATAAAAATATTTGAAAAATGCTCACCACTTCACCGACGTATTTTGTTAAATTCAGAGAGTTCAAGTCTTTGACCAGAGAATCTTTCTGGCTCTCCGTTAGATTTTTCTACAATCCCAAGATAAACTTCTTCAGTAAAAACAAGTCAAAGGAAACACTCATATGCAAACTTCTACAGCACCACTACTGTAACACAGACGCATCAACTGATTGTTGCTTCTAAACAAAACCGCATTCTAAAAGCAAAATCTTTAGGATGAAGCCAGTAAAGATCTATGACATCACAAAGAAATAATCATAACAAGAAAAACGAAACATTAACCAAAAGGTAAGTTGTACGCTAACATTATTGTGAGCATTCTAGCTCTCCTAGGTTTAGCTGCAACACCAGAAAACAGATGGCATAGCAGCCATAGCCTTCCGACATATTTTAAGGGGAAATTCCAATATTTTTCTTTAAATAAAAAAATAAAGTACAACCAAAAATAGAACAGAATTTACAAATAAAAGATCTTACTAATTTTTTCACAAAAGCTGTGTTCTTTTTCAGGTTAGACTCTAATTTGAAGAAAAATGACTCATCAGGGCGGTTTTCTACATAAAAAGAAAATATGAAAATCACTTAAATATGCCTTACAAATTTTCAAATTTAAAATACTTGATATGAAAGCACCAAATAAACTCATTTAAAACAGAAGCGACAGAAGCAAACATTAGCAAACATATCAGATTCTCAACTTTCTTTAAAGTGAACATTTTAATGTTACCTAAGACACTTACAACATATCACGAATGAATGGCCGTCATAAAATCTTTAATGTTGTAGCATGCCAAACAATGCAGAAATTAATTGCCTGTAGAGCTTTCAACATTCATTCATTCATTCATTCAGAGCATCTATATAGCACCCTTTCAAGCAGTATACTCAGAGACATTCCCAGACCAGCTCTGGCAAAAGAGAACAATTTTCAACAGTTGGTGAAGTGTATCTAGCGTCCCTCATAAGAAGGAACCGCAGGTTAAGAGAGTGGCCATTCCACCTAGATGGCCCAACCACTGAGAAGGCACAATGTTGCACTGTTGTAGCATGCATAAAAGGAACAACAATTTTTACTTTTCAGGCTGTTATATAGAGAAAATAAAAATATCAATGCAAGTTTGAAATGTCTATTTTCAACCTAATCGGACTACTTCTGACAGTATGAAGCATTATTCAATGCAAAGGCGACAAATCCGTTTCATTTATTTATCTGTTTAATTTGATCTAAGCTCTACAACCTAAGGCATCAAGCAATGATCATTTAAAACTGAAATCGCAGTCCACAGTCTTCAAAACTGTTGCTAAGTCAGGAGACGAAAGCCAAAGATTATCATGTAATTGTTTCAGAAGAGTTCCAAAAACATATCCTATGCAACGCAGACGGAAGGAAAATGGCAGACATTAATGTACGCCAAAGGAAAATAACAGTGAACGTAAATTCCAAGGAATATACCTGCAGCTTTCAGGTTCTGCTCTCGTAAAACAGCCCTGAAATCGATTCTTTCTTTGGTTTCTTTGATAAACTCATCTAGACACTTCTGAAAGTTAAAAAAGTTCAAATTAAAAACAACATGTAAATACCAGTAGAAGAAATAAAAACAAAAATAACGAGAAAAATCAAGAGAATAAGTGTTTTTGCATTACTCAAACATAAATGATTTCAGCAATCAATGTGAGGTATTAAAAAAGCTTTGTAAAAATTTGTACTTTAAATTTTCAAGAAAGCCTGAAAATTCTGACAGGGAATATTTACCAGTTCTTCCTCTTTTATCCTTTGCTGTTCTTCTTCCTCAAGACGCTGAAAAGAAAGTCAAAGTCAAATTTTACTTAGGCCAGATGTCTATTTATTTTAATCCAATCTGAAGTCTTTCTGTAATGTGAGGCATCAAAATATAGTCAATTCAAAGTGAAATCAAAGTCTGCAGTCTTAAATAGTTTGAAAGATGGCTGACTGTAAAACTGGTTGCCACGCAGATAAGAGCAGTTATCACTTGCGATGAAAGGAAATGCAGAATTTCAAAGTTTCAGGATGCTTCTTCAATGCTGTACAAGAGGCACAAATAAAATGAATAACTGTCTGACTAATTTATTAAACGGCACGTTTATTTAACAACTCACTAACTGATTTCTAGACTAATTTACCAAACAACAAGTTTAATTACTGACAAGTATAGTTAACTGATTAATTTCTAGACCAATTTATTGAAAAACAAATTGCTGATAAGTTCATTAAATGACTGATTGATTTCTGGACTAATTTACTGAACAAAAAGTTTGTTTATTGACTGAGAACTTGTAATGCCCCCTCAAGACAAATGCTGAGTAGGAACCTTTAGCAAACCTTTAAGTACTGTGCAACTGCTGAAAGCCACTAACCAAAGCCTGTCCCTAGATAGCAGTGCATTACAAACTTCTAGTACAATTACAGTAAAATAATTCTGAAGCAGAATTCTGTCCGAATAAATAAAGAAATAAAATTAGAACGGAAATCATTACTTTTCTTTCTTCTTCCTTTTTTAAATTCTCTTCCTCTCGGAGCCTCTCTTCCTCCTCTTGCCTTTTCAGTTCATCCTCTTTGTTCCGGCTCTGTTCGGCTTCCCTTCTCCACTGTTCCTCCAGCTCCACGGCAGATTTTCCCTTGTCTTTCAATTCCCTGCTAGGAATTCCTCTGTCGCGATCACTGAGTCCGGTTTTCTTCTCCTTTGGTGCTTGCTTCAGAAGATTTAGCAAATCATCTCGGCTAGAAATTCAGAAATACGAGGTTTTCGTAAAAATCACAATTAATTGCAATGACTACAACTATATAATAACTTTAGATGTTTTGTATGGCTGTGACTAAGTGATGGTGAATGTTGGAGCTATATGGAAAATGATATGAGAAGAAGAAAGGAGTATGCATAAAGGTGAACTATCAACCTGTTGGATATCTGCTGTGCAGAACCTCAAGCAAACCTTTAACTACTGTGAAACTGTCGAATGCCGTTGACCGGTGCCTTGTCCCTAGATAGCAGTGCATTATAAACTTAAGAAAATTACGAGAAAGCAGATCACAACCAAACTGATCAGAATCAAATGCTTCACAGCAAGGGCAGTTCAAGGCAGCAAGAAATCTATCGGCTAGAAGAAAACGTCGATTTTCACGGCTAAAAACTCACCCGTTATTGTGACCGACAGGCAGGTTGGTTGCATTGGGCACATCACCGTCTCCAGAAGGTTTACGCTCTGAATCTTGTCTGCTACGTGAGACAATACCAAATCCATCGCCCTTCTTGACTGGTACTGCATGGACATCGCCCTTTGCTTTTCGCTCAGGCTCGACACTAGCAGCTTCAGCAGATGCCAATGACTGGCCGGCTGAAGCAGTTTTTGACTCACAAGATGAAGTGTCTGTTACCTTTCTTGAGCACGTTTTATTAGAAGCTGAATCAACGCCTAGCTGACGAGTTTTATCTCCCAACGGCTTCTTCCCGCGTCTGTTCTCCAGATAACCACGTCCGCCTCGGGTCGATTTTGTCGTACTCGATCCGGCTTTTAACTCTGCATCTGTTGGTTTTGAATTTGCTTCTGCTTTACACGAATCTGTTGAGCTACCTCCCGCTGCACTGTTCATGCACATGTTGTCCTCAGCATCAGTGCAAGATTCCACCACATCGCTCTTATTTTCTGGTTCAGCCATAGCAGTGTCAACGTCAGCCACTTCAGGATCCATTCCAGTGGGTGCTTGACTCATTCTGCTTAATCTGTTGTTGTCTTTGATATTACCTTTACACTGTTCCTGAAAACAATGAAAGTCATATGTATGATGCATTCAACTTGTTACATTTAACTCAATACAATTTGTCACTGACAGTTTGTGAAGAGTTTTTGGTCCCAAACTTAACAATATGATGACCCCAGATTACATTGAAACAGAGCAATGCTTATAGCAAATCTCCAAAGAATACGCAATCCTCTTCTGACTTGATTTCAAAAGAGTTCACTCCATTTCCTGGTGAAGGAAGAGCTTATTAAAACGGTCAAAAAACTACTGTATTATGAGAGCCCCCCCCCCCAACGATTCCAAAACGTAGTCTAGGGTCGCCTCTCAAGAGATCGCGAGTTAATATAGCAGACTTTCTTAAAGGTAGAGTATGCAAAGTCGTGGCGTAAAAATGATACACAGAATCATTTCGATTTAACGAAAACATAATCTAATTCCAACATGTTACAATTCTTTTACTGCGCTTTAGAACGGTTTAGCTATTACAGTCTAACCCTAATAAACCGAAGGTAACAACGCGATGATGCAAATGAAACCTGAATATGAAAACACGCATATCTATTGCCGATTGAAACTTTGCCACATTTAAACTGACGAAATCTCAGTCTTCAGCTGCAAAAGTAATACACTCTTTACATACTACCACGGATTAAATTAAGCAGTTTAAAACACAAAAACCGTCATTATTCAATCTTTCAACGCAAAACAACACAAATCGAAACGCTGCCCTACCTTAAACACATACCATAGACTAAAAACACCGTTTACCGTTGCATCTTTTAGCGCAACACTTGAGTGAGGAAGTAAGTAAGTAAGTAAACGGTACGCATTGGTATCCACAAAAACATTACAATGTGCAACTGGGTAGCGCTAAGGTCATGGGCACACACATATTTTCGGAGGTAGTCAGAAAAGACGTAGCATTATGGTAAGAAAAATCGGTGTTCAAAACCAGATGTCGGCAACATGTAGTCGTAATCAAAATCTCGAGATTTCTACAGCGCCCAACGAAAGCTAAGTCGCGGGAACCACCTTATTCACAGGCGCTCAGTCAAAACAAAATCGATAGGCAAAAGGATTCGGTTCCAGATCAAGATCCAGGAGTCAGGCAGTCAGACAGTCGGACGGCTACGGTGGATAGTGATTGAAACTGAAGCGAGAAGAGAGATAAGGGGAAGAGGAAGAATCAGGATAAGATTTTTGGAACTGTTTTCAGTCTTGAGTGAAAGACCACCGCAGAAACTGAAAGAGGTGAAGTGTTAGTGAGTTTGTATGATGGATCAGATAACTGAGATAATCGTAATCTCGAGATTTCTACAGCGTCCAGCGAAAGCCAAGTCGCGTGAACCAACTTATTCACAGGCACTCAGTCAAAACCAAATTTGTTACTTTAAATGCGTATTTTGATTGCAAAAAATCATATTTTAATAGCTGCTAACAGTGACACAGTGCAAATCAGCTATGGGCCAAATATTCATCCTCCCTCCCTTCCTTCCTCTGTCAGTCCCTCGTTCGTCCGTCTCTCCGTTTGATCCTACGACCGATGCGGCCCAGAAGAGTGAGTGCCAAACATCAGCTTCTGTGATCTTTGGGCCGTATCATTCAGAGGCGTTGATCCCTATGGGACGGAGGGACACATCCCACCCAATGCCTAGGTCGAAGGGCATCAATGGTTATGACCCCAATGTTTTGCATTTTTAAATCACCAGTAAGTACTTATCTTACTTTGTTAAGAAATTCCTTAATATCGCTCTCTCTTTATAATTCTTGCTATAAGAAAGATTGGTATAAATTAAAATAGCTAAATTGAATTTACGAAGGAAGGTGAGTTGTCGTCCCTTCAATGTTGAGAACAAATTAACGCAGCTCATATTGTATTATAGGATATCGTTATATAACATGACGTCAGGATTGAGTTTCATCTGAATAAACTAAAATTAAACCTATTGTTTTCCGTCATTTGATCGCTTTAGACGCGTCTTCTTCTAACTTCTCCTAATATCGCATGTTTTTAATACAAACGTTTAGTGTGTCGACTGATTTGCTTCAAATCTGGATTCTATTACAGTAGCCTAATCATTTCTTTCGATTCGATGTTTTACTCGAGAAGTCTATCGTTGAAATTGAGAACTTTGTTGAGCAAAGTGTTCTGATTTCTTTCTGTTAAATTAAAATAAGTGCAAATATTGTTCGCCATGTTGGAACTGGTTTTCGTCGGGGCACGCCAGTGAATTTGTTTGGAGCAGAGCGTTTTGAATTCCTTGTATAATTTAGACTGACTATCTCAGTGTAATAATTATTGTCAGCCGTGTTGTAACTGGGTTTCCTTAGTCATGCCAGAGAACGACAGCCAATCTCCGACTGTCCCCTTGAAGCCAGCGGTCAGTGCACCTCAGAATGCTGTCATCGGCGCCTCCACCATCAGAGGCCGACCATCCCATTCGGATCGTCACCTGTCCATGACGGACCCGGACATACACACCGCCATCCTCAAGTCGTTTTCTTTATCACGACGAATCGACAGACAAATGACATCAATATCTGCAGCAGCAACAGCAGTAGCAGCAAGCAAGAGCATTTTCAAATTTACTGATAGGCTAACATAACCAACAAATTTATTATAGCCACATCTCTGAATTATATTTTATAAAACGATGGTCGCTGATGTAGTAGTTCCTCAGTTTAACGACATTTTATGGCATCAAGGCCGTTGACGTCGCCCTCCTCCTTTATCCAGGCTTGGGACTGGCGCTACCCCCAAACAAGGCAATGGCGGAGTTAGATGGTCGCTCATAAGCATAACTGAAATCAGAAATCGCGATATCTAGCATAATGGACGTCTGTGAGTAAGTCAGTCAGTCAGTTCTTCAGTAATTAAGCAAGGAATCAAGTAATCTAACCTAATTTAACCTAATCTAGAAACTTCTATAGCGCCGTTATTGTAATGCACAAAGCTTCAGTCGATGATCGTTTCTAAGCAAAACCGCATTCCCAAAGCACAACAAATAAGAAAGAAAAAAAGAAAGAAAGTAAGTAAGGCAGGAAGGAAGGCAGAAAGGAATGAAGGAAGAAACAAAGGAAGGCAGGCAAGAAGGCAGGCAGGCAGTAATCAGCCTTTACCTTCTTATGACAAGCCCAGATGCATCACATTTTGGTGTAGGGGTGAGCAGCCATGTACAACCGTGGTCGCCATCGCAAGCGGCAGAAGCATCATCCATCAAGGAAGAGGAAGAGAGCGACATACTGGACATATTCCGCCGCTCGAGTGGGAGTCTGTCGAGCGACCCCTCCGTGGACTCGTGGAGGCAGAGGATCTACAACGAGGACCGGCTGAGTGGGTGGCTGCTGAGGCTGGTCGACAGCATGCTTACAGCATCCTTAAGGAGCAAGCTCAGCCTCCAGATGTTCCGCAGTCATCTCTCGATTCACAAAGAACAGAGGAGACAGATCGAAACCAATAGGTTCATCATACATCCGTTCAGCAACTTCCGGTATATAACATATTCTGGTATATAAGATATACTTCCGGTATACAACATGGTGTTCAGAGGCACTGGTCAGGGTTAATTGACCCATACACTCCGGAGGCTAAAACCCCAACTGCCGATTGCCACTATATTTGTCGACATGGGCTTATAAAAGATATACTTCCTGTACATATAACATACTTCCGGTATCTATAACATGCTTCCGGTATTTATGACATACTTCCTGTATGTATTGCGACTTGAGCTCCTTTCTCTCCCCCTCTAAGTGTTCCGCAGGTGCCTGAAGACTGTACTTTAACAGTGATTTTACTTATTCGGGTCGGGTGCACCTCTGTTGTGTTTATCCTCTACAGGCGCTTTATAAATCTCAAATTACAATTACAAATTACATTTACAACACACTTCTGGTATATATAACATGTATGTATTTATATAGCGTCACTTCTGTAAGTGGCGATATATAAAGTTGCTGTTACAATTGCAATTGCATCCGTGCTGGCCACATTAATAGTATCTGTTGTTACGAGACATTCCTATTAAGCTAGTTACTACAGTCTAACCCTAATAAACCGAAGCTAACAACGCGGTGACGAAAATGAAACCTGAATATGAAAACACGCATATCTTTGGCCGATTGAAACTTTGCCACATTTAAACTGACGAAATCTCAAAGTGTTCAGTTGCAACCCAACACACTCTTTACATACTACCACAGATTAACTTAATTAGTTTAAAACACAAAAACCGTCATTATTCAATCTTTCAACGCAAAGCAACACAAATCGAAACGCAGCCCTACCTTAAACACATACCATAGACTAAAACACCGTTTACCGTTGCATCCTATAGCGCAATACTTGAGTGAGGAAGTAAGTAAACGGTACGCATTGGCGTCCACATAAACATTACATAGGCTGTGCTTAGGACTCTGTGGAGCCTAGCTATGGTCTTGGCGCTGGCGTTGACCGTCGTAACTCTTCCGCTGGAGATCGCCTTCTATTCGACGAGCAAACTGACGGACGCCTTCGACACGACGGACCAAGAGATCACCTACTCGCGGGTCATGGGCATCGCAGCAGGAGTCGTCTTCTTCGTCGACATCATCATCAACTTCCGTACCGGATACGTCCTCCAGCAAACCGACGAAGTATTATTATTACTATTGCTATTGTTGTTATAGTAGTAATAATAATGATGATGATGATGACGGTGATGATGAAAATAATAACAATTTTTATTATTATTATAATTACAATAATAATAAAATGATTTATTATTTCATTAATAATATTATTAATATGATTATTATTGTTGTTGTTGCTGTTGCTGTTGTTGTTGTTGCTGTTGTTTTAGTAGTTGTAGTTGTTATTGTTATAAGAAGACCATAATTATAAAGTGATTTTTAATAAAACTAAACGCGTTGCAAACGCGATATTAAAGATAAATGAGGTGGATCTGTATATAAACATATACATACATAAACACATGCATATATCATACATACATACATACATGCATACATACATATATACATGCGTGTACATACATACATACATACATACATACATACATACATACATATCTACATACATACATACATGCATATGTATATATGGGGGGCTGATGCATATGTATGTGTCTGAGCATTTATACAGTACCCTTCAACAACAGCAAGTCCTGTAAAGCAATAACCCCGCGCACATCCAGGACATTGGGATTCGTCCATTGCCGGAATGGGAAGACAGGGCCTAAGAGATTAACTGAGCCTTTCTTTAAATTCCACTGTATAAAGAACATGGGACTTTTACTGCTAAGAACCTCTCACAGGCGTTGAATACACGGTTGTCTAGAGATCTAAAAGGATACAACTTAACCCCTTCCATGGGGAATATCCTATGCATTCTATGACGTATATATAGGTCGTGTCCTGGGAAGGGTTAAGACAAACTGAGACGGTGACCTAATCGAGGTCACCATCCGCTGTGGCGGATGAGTTCGAATGATCAGTGGAAGATATTTCCAGACGGACGATGCAATGCCTGAGGAAGTATTGTATGGCGAATCTTCGTACAGCGCGCGGGATCTCAACTGTTACTGTAAAGTGAATTTCGCTTTTGGAATGAGGTCTTGTTGAGAAGGGACCTTCGATTGATTCCTTGTTTATTACTATAACGGCGCTATAGAAATTTCCAGATTAAATTAGTTATAGGCCTGTTTATAAGCATTCTTCATTGCTGCCTAAAATTGGCGGATTTAAACTAATATTTACTAATACTAATTATCATGTTAAGTCCGTACCAATTTGGCACAAAATCTTCGGCAGGTTGTACTGGAGAGCGGTCCAATTATCTTTCATTACCTCAGGACGTGGTTCATTTTCGATCTTTTATCGACCGTTCCGTTTGACGTCATCTACACGTCACTGTTGACGATTGAAAACATGACGGACGACGAAAAATTCTTTGCTCTGCGGTAGGTAAGCTACTCTGTATGAGCTAAGGCCTAACGTTTGCTATATGAGCTAGGGTCTACTGTATGCTATATGAGCTAAGGCCTATTGTATGCTATATGAGCTCGGGTCTACTGTAGGCTGTATGAGCTAAGAAGGCCTACTGTATGCCATGTGAGCTAAGGTCTACTGTATGCTATATGAGCTAAGGCCTATTGTATGCTATATGAGCTCGGGTCTACTGTAGGCTGTATGAGCTAAGGCCTACTGTAAGCTATATGAGCTAAGGTCTACTGTATGCTATATGAGCTAAGGCCTACTGTATGCTATATGAGCTAAGGCCTACTGTATGCTATATGAGCTAAGGCCTACTGTAAGCTATATGAGCTAAGGTCTACTGTATGCTATATGAGCTAAGGCCTACTGTATGCTATATGAGCTAAGGCCTACTGTATGCTATATGAGCTAAGGCCTATTGTATGCTATATGAGCTCGGGTCTACTGTAGGCTGTATGAGCTAAGGCCTACTGTAAGCTATATGAGCTAAGGTCTACTGTATGCTATATGAGCTAAGGCCTACTGTATGCTATATGAGCTAAGGCCTACTGTATGCTATATGAGCTAAGGCCTACTGTAAGCTATATGAGCTAAGGCCTACTGTATGCTATATGAGCTAAGGCCTACTGTATGCTATATGAGCTAAGGCCTACTGTATGCTATATGAGCTAAGGCCTACTGTATGCTTTATGAGCTAGGGTCTACTGTAGGCTGTATGAGCTAAGGCCTACTGTATGCTATATGAGCTAAGGCCTACTGTATGCTATATGAGCTAAGGCCTACTGTATGCTATATGAGCTAAGGCCTACTGCATGCTACTGTATATGAGCTAGGGTCTTCTGTAGGCTGTATGAGCTAAGGCCTACTGTATGCTATATGAGCTAAGGCCTACTGCATGCTACTGTATATGAGCTAGGGTCTTCTGTAGGCTGTATGAGCTAAGGCCTACTGTATGCTATGTGAGCTATATGTACTGAATCAACCGGACCACGCATGCGCATTTCAAGTTGAATAATTAGATAGAGCCTATGCATTCTACTTAACAATTAGTTTCTTTCATTAATACTAATCAAACTCATTATTACTTTAATTAATCGGAATCAAGATTAGGCGTGATTGTGATTTTTAGATTTAATAATAAGTTGATCCCTCTGTGTTTATTCAGCCTATCTAAAATGTTGCGGCTGCTGGCCATCTTTCGACTGGCTAGACTTGCTCGCTACGCCTCCAGTCTACAGACTGTGAGCTATTTACTTACTTATTTTCATGAATAGATACCCAATACCACGACAGTTGTCTTGGTCGTGGAAACGGCAACGCTCCCGAGCGTGACAAGCTATTGATGATTATGATGATGATGATGATGATGATGATGATGATGATGATGATGATGATGATGATGATGATGATGATGATGATGATGGTGATGATGATGATGATGATGATGATGATGGTGATGATGATGACGATGATGATGATGATGATGATGATGATTATGATTGTGATCATGATCATGATTAGGATGATCATGATGACGACGATGACGATGAGATTTAAAGGTGAAAGAGCAAACAGTCAACACATGCGGAATATTGACAATTTTTGTACGTTTGTTATATATGTATAGCGCATTGACATATTCGCAGAAATAAGTGCCTCCTCATCAGCATACAAACTTCGAATTTATGCATCATCTGCCCTTTTATTTAGCGCCTTTTAAGAACCCTACAAAGGCTGTATGTATGTTCTGTCGTCGTTGCTGTTCTTAAGGTGTTTTGGCTGAAATCGAAGCCAATTGAGCTGTTCAATGTAGTCGCGATGATCTTCATTCTCGGCCACTGGAATGGCTGCCTGCAGTACACCTTCTGCTACATAGAACACTACCCTAACTTCCCGCCAGAATCCTGGATCTATCGAGACGGCTTACACGTAAGAGCTCAATAGGGGACCGACCGACCGACCGACCGACCAACCGACTGACTCACCGACTCACCGACTCACTGACTCACTGACCGACTGACTGACCTACCGACCGACTGACTGACCGACTGACCCGACCGACCGACTGACTGACTGACCGACTAACTGACCTACTGAACGACTGACTGACCGACCGACCGACCGACTGACTGACCGACTGACTGACCGACTGACTGACCGACTGACTGACCTACTGACCGATTGACTGACCGACCAACCGACCGCCTGACTGACCGACTGACTGACCTACTGACCGACTGACTGACTGACCGACTAACTGACATACTGAACGACTGACTGACCTACTGACCGACCGACCGACCGACCGACCGACCGACCGACCGACCGACCGACCGACCGACCGACCGACCGACCGACCGATCGACCGACCGACCGACCGACCGACTGAATCAACTGGACAGTCCATATGAGGATGGATGGTCCTCCTTTCGACTGTTGCTTCACGGTCACAATTAGTCTTTGTTTTAAAACTCCTTTCCATTTAAGTTACCTTGAAAGTTTCAGAAAGAACTAGCCTATAGCGCGCCGAACATCGGCGAGCTTGTACGGCAAAATGTCCCTTCTAAGGAAAGCACCTCTCACTCTCGGGCCCTCTCCCTTTCCCTCTCGCTCTCCCTCTCGCTCTCTCTCCTCCGTCCTCTCTCTCTCTCTTTCTCTCTCTCCGTCTCCGTCTCCCTCTTCCTCTCCCTCCCCCTCTCTCTCTCTCGCTCTCCCTGTCTCTTCTCTCCCTCTCATTCAACTAGTCAATCGTTTAATATTAGTATCATTTAATTCGCCAGGCGGCGCCACCGCTGGATCTCATACGAATACAAGCACGTATGCGAGTTATGATATAGAAGAATCACGTAGTCACGTACACGTATAGCGAGAGTCACGTAATCACGTACTCCCATTGCAGCTGAATAACGTGACGACTGCGCGGAGGTACACCCGTTGTGTGTTCCGTGCGATGTCGCATATGTTGGCGGTCGGCTACGGACAGAGTCCACCGACGATCACCTCAGAGACATGGGTCGTTATGTGCAGCATGCTCATCGGTATCACTCTCTACGCCATGTTCGTCGCTTACTTGGCCCGACTGGTCGCCTCGCTCGACTACTCCGGACGCAAGTACGAAGCCATGGCAAGTAGCCGTACATATATATATATATATATATATATATATATATATATATATATATATATATATATATATATATATATATATATATATATATATATATATATATATATATATACACGCACATGTAGGCCTATTTATACGTTTGTATATATGCTTGCGTATGTGTATGTATATATCTGTGTACGTATGTATGTATGTATGCACGTATGTATGCATGTATGTATGCATGTACATGTATGTATGTAAGTATGTATGTATGTATGTATGCACGTATGTATGCATGTATGTATGCATGTATGTATGTATGTATGCTTGGATGGATATATGTATGCATGGATGGATATATGTATGCATGGATGGATATATGTATGCATGTATGTATGTATGTATACATGTACAGGTTTGTATATATGTATGTGTATATGTATGTATGTATGTATGTAGGTATGTATGTACAGGTTTGTATGTATGTATGTGTGTATGTATGTATGTATGCAAGTGCAGGTTTGTATATATGTATGTGTATGTATGTATGTATGTGTGTATGTATGTATGCATCCATCTACATGAAGGCCTGTGTATGTACAGTAAGTATATAGGTAATCATGCGTGTAAGTAAGTAAGTATGTATGTCTGCATGAATTTAGGGTTGTAGCATGTCAATCGGAGTCTTGAACAGAGTTCTGAGCTGAAGCCTGTTGTCAATCCGAACAGGTATCTGAACTGAAGGAGTTCTTGCGGTTCCACAAGGTGCCCGTTGGGCTGCAGCATCGCGTTCTCGATTTCTACGACCACAAATACCGACGGAAATTCTTCGAAGAAGACAAGTTCCTTAAACGCTCCATCGTATCTCCCCCGCTCAGAAAGGTCAGCCTACTAAAATGTATGTATGTATGTATGGATGTATGTATGTATGTAAGTATGTATGTATGTAATTATGTGTGTTCAGAAAGGTCAGCCTACTAAAATGTATGTATGTATGTATGGATGTATGTATGGATGGATGTAAGTATGTATGTATGTAATTATGTGTGCTCAGAAAGGTCAGCCTACTAAAATTATGTATGTATGTATGGATGTATGTATGTATGTAAGTATGTATGTATGTAATTATGTGTGCTCAGAAAGGTCAGCCTACTAAAATGTATGTATGTATGTATGTATGTAAGTATGTATGTATGTAATTATGTGTGCTCAGAAAGGTCAGCCTACTAAAATGTATGTATGTATGTATGTATTTATGTATGTATGTGCCTATGGTGGATAAGCAGTTTGAAACAGGTAAATGTTAAATTGAGAATGAATGACAGAGGCGACTGAGCAGAATGAACAGACACAGAGGGAGTTCCAAAATTTAGTTCCAGTAACCGAAATAGCCCGTTTACCCAGAACGGTTCTAGTCCAAGGTATGACCATAGAAAAAAGGTAGGCCTAGTGACCTATGCTTGGGCAAATTATGTGGTCGTCTGACTGCTGACGTCACTGTTACGCAGGAAATAGCGATGCACAGCTGTCGTCATTTGGTTCGGAATGTGACGTTCTTCAAAAATGCGTCGACCGATTTCATCTACCAGATCGTCAGTCGGCTCGAATTTCAGGTCTACTTTCCACGAGAAATAATCACTAATGCAGGTAAACCAATCGGCTTCAACCTATCCTTTAAGAACCGGTCAAAAAATTACGGTATCCACAGATCCTATCCTGATTCCTCTTCTATCCCCCTTATTTATCCGTCAGACTCTTGGATTTCGACTTGAAACCGAGCCTTTCTTGTCTATCGATTTTGTTTTGACTGAGAGCTTGTGAATAATCTGGTTCCCGCGACTTAGCTTTCTTTGGGTGTTGTAGAAATCTCGAGCTTACGATTACGATTTCTAGGCTAGTTCTTTTATAAGCGGTATTAGGCCTACTGTTAAGCTATGGCCGCCGCCTTAGCTATGATTACCTCCTTTAAACTCAGTGCATCTCTAGATCATGCCAACTGTCACCCCTCCTTCCTCTGGTCTTTCTCTCTTTCTCTCTCTTCTCTCTCTCTCTCTCTCTCTCTCTCTCTCTCTCTCTCTCTCTCTTTCTCTCTCTCTCTCTTTCTCTCTCTCTGCTCCAATCCCAAACATCACCCACCGTAGCTGCCACGAGCTCTCTGCCTGACTTTTGGATCTTGACCTGGAACCGAACCCTTTTGCCTATCGATTTTGTTTTACTGAGCGTCTGTGACGTGGCTTTCGTTGGGCGCTGTAGAAATATCGGAATTACGGTTACGATTACGATTACTGTTATACACGGAATTGGTTAAACATGTGCTTCTTTGATTGTCGGACTCGTATGCTAAGCATTCAATTCAGTCTATTGTTTTAATGTCTGCTCATAGGGCACATGACTGAGGGAATGTATTTCATCGAGCATGGCCGAGTGGAAGTGCGCCTGCCGACGGGTGAAGTACTCGAGAAAATACCCGAAGGAGGATACTTCGGAGGTAAAGACTTCCGACGCTCAGGTTATATAAGGGGACCAACACATCAACAGCATATCGTAATTGTAAGTGCAAACTTATATAGCGCCTATTCAACAGAACTCATCAGAGGTGCTCCCGACGTGACAACGCAAGACCTCAATCAAATAGAATGGTGTTAAACGTTGGATAAATAGAGGTAGAGAGAGGATGTATGTTTGTAATGAGGAACGGACCACAGGAAAGCTAATATATCATCAATGTAAGGCATTCTGATACGATATTCTAATATGGCCACATCTGGTCTTATATTCGTGGCACTCTTCACTGGCTTCCCGTCCAGCAGCGTGTCCACTTTAAGATCCTCTCCCTCATGCGCTCCCTTTAAACCCAGGCCTCCATCACTCTAGTCCACGCATTTATCTGCTCCAGAATTGACTTTGGAAACATGGTTTTGCCGGTCTTGGATCCTCCTCCCTCTCCCAACTTCAGTCTGTCCTAAATGCTGCAGCTCGCTTGATTGGTGGCATTCCAAAGTTTGGCCATATCTCCTTATTCATGATGGAAAAACTCCACTGGCTTCCAATCCGAGAACGCATCCAGTTTAAAATTCTGGCCCTTGTGCGCAGCTGCCTTGTTGGCAGTGCACCTATTTATCTAAGGGAACTCTGTGTCCCTGTTTCTTCTGTCCCCGGCCGCCGACTGCTGCGATCGGCAGTCCAGGGAGACCTGGTAGTTCCTACGGCTCACACTACTACTGCACAGCACCGCAGATTCACAGTTTTTGGCCCTGCCTCATGGAACAACCTGCCTGGTGATCTTAGGCGGGAATTCCTCTCTCTTCCTCCCTCTCTTTTCCGCAACGTTTGAAGACCGTGTTATTCCCCATTAGTCATGGGAAATTGGGCCGGGAGCGCCTCTGATGAGTTTCATATTGAAGTGGCGCTGTATAAGTTCTTGATTACGATTACGATTACGATGGCCAACTGTGTTCTTGGCGCTGCTCCCCTTTACTGTTGTCCATTTGTTAGGGTATTTACTATCTCCGATGTGCAGAGTATCCCATTGTTAGGGCTCTATATTATCTTCGTTGTGCAGAGATATCTCTAGTCTTCGGAGAAAAGCAGGAGACGAACGTCATTGCGACCGACATGTGCGACATCTATTGTCTGTCGAAGTCCGGTTTCGACGAAGTCCTCAAGGAATACCCGGATATCAAGAACTCCATCGAGACCCTGGCTGCCGTCAGGCGACGCCAACACCAGAAGTCGACGGGTGACGAAGAGCTCTCTCTGAAATCGATTGGTTTGGCTTCTACGCAAGGAGCTCCATTTCCATCAACGGATGCTACACCTTGAAAGCAGTCATGCGGAACCGAACGGGTTCGCGATTGCGTCAAACCGTCCATGCGGAACGCCACTCCGCGAAATTACTCAAGCGGATGACTCTGTTTGTCTCAGTGAAGTGATTACAGATTACAGTATCGTAATAGACTGGACAGCCTGTCTGACCAATCAACCACATACTGTGCATGTAGGCTACTGTATAACTATGCATGTGATATATATCTGCTCCTACATGCATACCCACCGCAGCCACACTTAAGTTTTCCTGACCTGTAGGATTTCAACCGGGATTCTCCAAAGGATTACAATATTTTACTACATATTCAAACGAAGTGACCATCGATTGATGATTTGATAACGGCGCTATAGAAGTTTTCAAACTATATTAGAATCTGACAGTTCATATAGGCCGGGTAAATTTTTTTATTGAGAACCGAGAAACTTGTTTTATTGTTAAAGTGATGTAATTAGAAGCGTATGTAGAGCCCTTGCTCAATAGGGGGTGGTGATATGTAACTAATTGATGTCTGAAGCCTATGTACGATTGCTGATGGCCAGTGGGATGGATTTTGTCTTGAATCGTTGCACAAATGACACATGACTTTGCGTCAGTAATTTCGAGTACTTATTAATATTTAGAAGCCTTCATTCAATAATATGATTGTGTTCTTAAAATAAACTGCGCAGTGTTATACAACTCCGTATTTTTCAATTCTAATGCTTCGCTACATCGCACATATACAATACACTACATAACACTACATTGGACCACGCTATGCTAAGTTACAGTATGTCGTACCACACCTTACCGTATCGCATGACATCACATCAGCTGTAGCTGACTTGTTGGTTAGCTACATCGGTTAAACTGTGCGTCACAGCGCTTTGGTCCAAGAGGAAGCCGGTTTGCATACCATACCAACTAAATATATGAAATATTTGTATCTCGAACGGTTCTAGGATAATGACCTCCTGGCCTATCACCCCCCGACCAATAGCTCCTGGCCAATAACTCACAAGAAAATAACGCCCAGTTTAAAACCCCGTGACCAATAACCACAATAAACAAAAAGATGAAGGGAAAGGCTATAGATTGTTTTGTATGGGCCATAGGGCCTACTGTATGCTACATGAGCCTGGGATTACTGGGCCTGGGATTTACAATGGGTTGCTATTTTTCTGGAGTAACTCCTTGCGGCGTTTAGTCCCCACGGTTTTTCCTAGGGGCTGTTGGCAGGGGGATTATTGGCCGAGGGTTATTGACCGGAGGGGGTTATTGGCCTGACACCATCTTGAACATGCTAACCCGTGTTACAAAGCCACCTTTAAAACGAACAGAGGTGGAAGAGGATCTTATCCAATAAAGTTTTTGAAATGAGGATAGTCGAGGCCATACGGTCGCCAAGGTAAAATGTATACATTAGGCCCACGTATATACACAGTATCAGCGCTACAGAAATCATAATAAACTTAGTCAGACAGTAACAGTTGTCGGGTGCATTTCGGTGCTACGAGCAAAAAATAATGTTGTGTTCAGATTGAAATAATCCTGAACAAAAGCTAATTTGTGTTTTGACAAAGCTATTAGATGACATCAATATGCCCATACTTCGGTTCAATATTGTCTACCGTATCAGACATTCTACAAAAATGACGTCATAATCGTATCGATGACATAATCAATAGCCTACATGACGAGAAGCAGCAGATGGCGTGAGAACGAAAAAGCATTTTGTATTGTTTATTTAGGCTAAATAATGGATATATTCATGATATTTATTAATGCAAAAGCAGAGTTTGTTCTGATTTCGAGAACTTTATAGACAACTTGAGGACAGAGTGAAAAGAAGCGATTGTAGTTCAATATGACTGATCCAGATGGGAAGATTAAGGAGCTCAAGAAAGAAAACGACGAACACATGGCTTCGGAAAGAAATTTCGAAAAGGAAAGAAAACCTGAAGAGGCAGCTTATTCTGATGCGAGCAGAAAACAGAAAGAACACATTCATTCCCCTAACGGACACAACAAAAGGGAGCAACAAGGAGCAATGTCTCCCAAATTGGAACAAGAAAACACGAAGGAACTTCCACACCGTGTTGCTCCAAGCTCCAAACCCAAAGAACAAGAAATAGATTTGAAGTCGAACAGCAAGAAGCATGCCAAGAACAGTCCACATACCAATTCTAAGAATAAAGAACAACTCACTTCGGGACATAAGGCAAAATTTAAAGAAGGTTCCGATGGTAACGAAAACCCCAAGGGAAAAAGCACGTTGCCTCAAAAAGAACCTGCTGTGAAATGGAAAAATACTGTAGAAGCCGAGAAAAAGTTGAGAGAAATCGAAAAGGCCGCAGAGTTAGAACGAAGAATAACGGGAAGGACCATCCCAGATATTGTCAAACAGCTCAAACAGAAAGAAATGTCGCCAGAGTTGGAACAATCTAATAACGGTAAGATCAGTCCAGTTTCTGACACGCATTCTAGAGAACCACAAACCACTCATCAGTCTGAAAAGTCATTGCAAGCATCCGATACACTGTCTACAGATCTAGAAACTTTTCACGAGTCTGAAAAGTCACTGAAAGTTTCCGCTACTCTGCCTCAAAAACAAGAAATAATCTTCGATTCTAAAAAGTCGCCGCAAGACACAGAAGCTCACGACACTCACACGGAAGCGAAAGAACAACAGGATCAGTCAAACAAACAGCGCGAGTTATCTAAAGAGAAAGAACACAAAATGTCTCCGGATGTTGAACCGCAAGAAGAATTTCCTTCGAAGTCAGGCGAGGAGTTCCAACAACAGAAGCCGACGAGTCACCTAAAAGCTGGACCCCAGTCACCATCGGCTGAGCAGAAAGCATCTGAACCCGAGCACTCAGATGAAGTTAAGAAACCCCGAGGAACCGATCACACTCATCATATCGACCAAACGCTGGTGAAGGGAACTTCTTCGACTTTTCCCATCGACATAAAGTCTAACACGGTAGCCGCTGCTTCAATCGAGGAAGAGCTTCTCGATCGAACGGACCCAGACCTCGAAGAAGCCATATTTCGAAGCATCGCCTTCTCGTTCAAGTTCACCGAACCACAAGGTCAGTATACGAAGAAACTGGTTTCAGTTTTCCTGTTTCAACTTGCTCGTTTGATTTTTCTTTTTCTCCAGCTTATCCAGCGTAATCTGACTTCTCGTTTTCCAGAACTACTAGACTCCACTATACTTATCCAAAGTATCATTAATTTTTTTTACCAAAGTTTCACTTGAAGCGACCATCGATTGTATGTATATACGTATTCATGTATGTAGGTATGTATTGATGTATGAATTTATGAATGTATGTGTATGGATTTATGTATGTATTTGTAAGGATTTATGTATGTATATGTATGTATTTATGCATGTACGTATGTATGCATGTATGTATTTATGTATGTAATTATGTATTTATGTGTATGAATTTATGTATGTATGTATGCATGTACGCATATGTGCATGGATGTACGTATGTACATACGTATTTATGTATGTTAGGATATATGTACGTAAGTATGTATGTTTGTATGCCCTTTTGTGAGGTTCTTAACAGCCGCTATATATGTATGCATATATATATATGTATGCAATGTATGTATTATGTAATGCTCTAAATATGTATGCATCACGGGCATTTATATAGCGCCTTTCAAGAGCCCCTTAGAAGTTGCATTACTTGATGTCATTGATTGTCGGCAGAGTTACAAGACGCCTTAGCGGTTGTTGAGATGAAGAAGCGGAAGGAGGAGGAGCAGGAGGAAGAGAAAGCTGCGGAGGCTGAGCTCAGCCTCGTCTACAGACCAAGCGCCATCTCGTTGGCCTTGTCGGCGGACAGTGGCATGACGAAGGACGAGGTCCGGAAGCAGGGAGTGATGGGTCGGCTGCTGAGGCTGGTGGATGATGCTCTGTCGGCGTCCGTTAAGAGCAAGCACTGTATGCAGATCTTCCGCAGCGCAATAGCCATCCGGAAGGAGAAGAAACGTCAGCGACAGGTCAACCGGTTCGTCATACATCCATACAGCGAGTTCAGGTTAACGCATCTAGTCTAATCTAATCTAAACTAAACTAATTTAAACTAATCTAAACTAATCTAAACTGATCTGACCTCACCTGACCTGAACTGACCTCAGCTGACCTGACCTGACCTGACCTGGCCTGACCTCACATCACCTCACCTCACCTACCTCACCTCGCCTCGCCTCGCCTCGCCTCGCCTCGCCTCGCCTCGCCTCGCCTCGCCTCGCCTCGCCTCGCCTCGCCTCGCCTCGCCTCGCCTCGCCTCGCCTCGCCTCGCCTCGCCTCGCCTCGCCTCGCCTCGCCTCGCCTCGCCTCGCCTCGCCTCGCCTCGCCTCGCCTCGCCTCGCCTCGCCTAATCTAATCTAATCTAATCTAATCTGAAATAATTACCTGACCCATCTGACCCATCACTGGACCTCTTTCAATTTTTGCGCAGGTCTTTCACTCAAAACTGAAAACACTCCTCTTCCGCAGATCCTATCTTGCTTATTCCTTTTCCCTTTATCACTCTTTCCTATCCAATTCCAAACACCATTCGTCATAGCAGTCTGACTGCCCACCTGCCTGACTCTTGGCTCTTGACCTGGAACCGAACCCTTCCTGTCTATTGATTATTTTTAGACTGAGCGCCCGTCAATAAACTGATTCCCGCAACTTAGCTTTCGCTGGGCGCTGTAGAAATCTCGAGATTACGATTACAATGGTATCATGTAACATAATCAACTCTATACAAATTTAGTATAAACTAGTCTAGTCCAATCCAATCCAATCTAATATAATCCATATTTGTATACGCAGTATCTAGACACTGATAATATACCGCCCCTTAAGTGCTGCTCACAAGCGCTGAGCTCGCTGGCTTAAGCTGCGCTAAATCAATAAGATATTAAGGGAAAACAAGTTCAACAGTAAACAAGTGTTCCAAGGGGGTGGCTTGTGTATTTGGATGCGCAGAATAGGATGGGATGTCATGGTCGTCATTGCTCTTGTCCTGACCATGCTGGCCCTCCCGATCGAGATCGCATTCTATTCCGTGGAGGATGAGTGGCATGAGGAGGGTACGGAAGGTGTAGGACACACGAGGCCCAACGAAACTTCGTCTGAGGCACCGACGGCAGACAACGCGACCGTCTCCTTGGGCGGCTACGTCCACTACGGACACATCTACGAATCGATCAACCTGTTCGCTGAAGCCATCTTCATCCTTGACATCGTCCTCAACTTCCGCACCGGATACGTATTCCGGGATACGGATCAGGTAGAGATTGGTAGCCACGTTGAGGCTAGGCAAGGTAAGGTCAGGCAAGGCCAAACAAAAGAGGTAAGAAGCCAGGGTACGGCAAGTCCAAGCAACACGGAAAGGTAAGAATCTAAGAACAGTAAGACAGTGATAAAACAAGACAATTCATTACTCGAGAAATATAGCCTGCTAGCAGTCACACAGACATCTGTAACCACCCCAATCATTCGATCGATTTAGGATAGGACTTAATACTGCAATGTTCCTCCAAGCGTATCCACGTCACCGATTGGGTCCGTGAGCATAGCCTGTAAGGTCTGTGAAACTAAAATGTCTATAAAATGATGATGATGGTGATGATAATGGTAGTGGTGGTGTTGGTGGTTACGGTGGTGGTGATGGTGATGATGATGGTTATGGTGATGGTGATGGTGAGGATGGTTACGGTGGTGGTGATGGTGATGATGATGATGGTTATGGTGGTGGTGATGGTGATGATGATGGTTATGGTGGTGGTGATGGTGGTGGTGATGGTGATGATGATGGTTATGGTGATGGTGATGATGATGATGGTTATGGTGGTGGTGATGATGATGATGGTTACGGTGGTGGTGATGGTGATGATGATGATGGTGATGATAATGGTAGTGGTGGTGTTGGTGGTTACGGTGGTGGTGATGGTGATGATGATGGTTATGGTGGTGGTGATGGTGGTGGTGATGGTGTTGATGATGGTTATGGTGATGGTGATGGTGATGATGGTTACGGTGGTGGTGATGGTGATGATGATGGTTATGGTGATGGTGAGGATGATGATGACGACGACGTGATAAACTGCTTTTTCTTGTGCAGGTAATTTTATCAGGTAAAGCTATCGCGTGGCATTACCTGAGGACCTGGTTCATCTTCGACTTCGTCTCGGCTGTACCCTTCGACAAGATCTACGAGGCCTTCGCGGGGCACAACAAAGACCACACCCACTACCTTCAGATACGATTTATCAGGTATGTTACCACACCCACTACCTTCAGATACGATTTATCAGGTATGTTACCACACCCACTACCTTCAGATACGATTTATCAGGTATGTTACCACACCCACTACCTTCAGATACGATTTATCAGGTATGTTACCACACCCACTACCTTCAGATACGATTTATCAGGTATGTTACCACACCCACTACCTTCAGATACGATTTATCAGGTATGTTACCACACCCACTACCTTCAGATACGATTTATCAGGTATGTTATGATCCAGGACTTTGAGTGGAATGTAGAATGATCGTCAACTACCAAATGTTGTTTGGTAACTTTTTTATGCTCAGCTGACCCGAGTTGTAGGCCTAAATCTAGTGTAGATGTACACAGTTTTATATAGGGGCCATATGACCTCAGTTTCGGGAATCAGCTTATTCACGAGCGCTCAGTCTAAAAATAATCAATAGACAGGAAGGGTTCGGTTCCAGGTCAAGAGCCAAGAGGCAGGCAGGTAGGCAGTCAGACTGCTATGACGAATGGTGTTTGGAATTGGATAGGAAAGAGTGATAAAGGGAAAAGGAATAAGGAAGATAGGATCTGCGGAAGAGGAGTCAACCCTGTTCTTATTGCAATGAATTTATCGGGTGCGATCCTTCGCCACCGCTGCCCGTTTGAATGGGCGCCACGCCAGTTAAGGCCCCCTTGTACGGACCTTGCTAGCCCAAGATTAAAATATCTGAAATAAGCCACTATTGGTATGCGAACAGGCAACTTCACCCACAGAGGCGCCTTGACTACATCTGCTGATGTTGCTGCAACTAAATGCGCTGCAGCTTCGCTAAAGAACCTAGGCACTAAAAGATGACATAAAGAAATGGTTTTAGGTGAATAAGCTGCTTATTCGCCACTTTCATTATACATTTACATTAAACTATATACATGAGTGATTACTTTACCTTACGTCATTAACTTGATCAAGGTCGTAATCGTAATCTTAATATTAATCTTGAATCCGAGATTCAAATCGCTAAAATATAGCCACATTCGGGTTGCGAACCGGCATCCTCACGCACAGAGGTGCCTTCACGTATGCTTTAACCATTGAGCTAATCAGGGCAACTTGATACAGTATCTCTGGAGAACCCCTCTGCGACAAGCCAGGTTGGTTGCCTAGAGATACTGTATCAAGTACACTAGGCTTACAGAGCATCGATTGTTTTTGTTTCTGTGAGTAGATTGGCCAAGATTCTGGCTTTATTGCGAGCATTCCAAGTGTTTCGTCTCCTGCGATATATTCATCACTTGGAAACGGTAATAAGTTAAACCTGATTCTCTTATGTTAGTATAAGTGGAGATTTCTACTAGCACAGTAACTTCATCGTTCACCTGAAAACATTCCTCTTCTGCTGATCCTATCCTGATTTCTCTTTTCCCCTTTCCCCGTTATCTATCCTGCCGACCCTATTCCAAACATCACACAACGTAACCGTCCGACTGTCTGCCTGCCTGACTCGTGGATCTTGACCTGGAACCAAACCCTTCTTGCCTAGCGGCTATGTTTTGACTGAACGCTTGTGAATAAGCTGGTTCCCACGACTTAGTTTTCGTTGGGAGCTGTAGAAATCTCGAATTTAAGATTACAATTACGATTACGATTAGGTCTATCGGTTACAGGCATCTTTAACACACTTATATATATGTATGTATAAGCAAAACTATTATTATTGTCAGCATCTGCCGAGGGGTATACATGTATATATGTATCACAATGCATCCATTATTACATATTGAGAATTTATGTATCGCCGCATATGGTGTTATATAAATAGCGCTGCGAGAAAGGCTATCTAAGACATCCAAATAGGTGTATGATCGGTTGAGACTATATCGAGTCAGCTAGGCGATTGTACGTAGCCTGTGTTCAGAAGAGGATTGTTTCAAGGGTATCGATCACGAATACATGTTGACATTCATCAAGTTCATCGTGAAATTAGAACGCCTATATATGACATATTTATATATAAATTGATGATGGTGATGATGATGATGACGACGACGATGATGATGATGATAATGAGTTCTCTGCCCGAAGGCAGGTCCATTGGTTTATGCCACCCGGGGATGAGATGAGTGAGGTGTTTCCCGTTGCCTTCCTCACAGACAATTCTGGGTGAGCAACTTGTCCAAGGTCGTTACGCAGTGGTTTGAAGCAGATTCGAACCCGCGACCCTCCGGTTACGAGGCACCGACCATACCACTACACCACCGCATCCCAATGATATATATATATAATATATATATAAACTAGACTGACTAAATATGATCTATATATGAACTAGATTGTCTATATATGATATATATATAAAGTATATAAAAACTAGTAGTTCCAATGTTTAACGACATCTTATGGCATCAAAGGCCGTTGACATCGTGAACGCCTCCTTCTTTATCCAGGCTTGGGACTGGCACTACCCGAATAAATGCAGTGGTAGAGTATAAAAATTAGATTGCCTATAATCCTCTGTATGTGATATGTTTGTGGGATTAGATTTTTGTGCTGCAAGAGAACCTCGTTGAGATCTGTAACCTGATCGGAGCCACCCTTCTCTTCGCTCACTGGAATGGCTGTCTCCAATACATGGCCTGCTTCACGGAACACTATCCAGACTTCCCGCCAGAGAGCTGGATATACGTAGATCAGCTGCAGGTAGCTACAGGCGTCGATGGTCGCCTGATCAGTGAAGGTCTACACGACTATCATCAGTGCTTATACCGTTGGGCATGTTACCGTTGCTGCACCTATCTGTATTTAGTGCAAACTGCAACGGTGCAAACCACGTGTGTCTGTTCGTTCTGCTCAGTCGCTTCTGTCATTTCGTTATCAACTCCAAACTTACCTGTTTCAAATTGCTTATCCAGCTCTCTGTCGTGTGGACTGACCTTCTGGATATTGACCTGATTGTGGCTTGGTTTTGGTGTGCCATCGGTTGATGCCTTGTGCATTAGACGCCGGCGCATTAGAATTTGCTTATTATTATTATTATTATTATTATTATTATTATTATTATTATTATTATTATTATTATTATTATTATTATTATTATTATTATTATTATTATTATTATTACAAGCATGTGTGTATGTATGTATGCATGTGTGTATGTATGTATGTATGTATGTATGTATGTATGTATGTATGGATGTATTTAGGCTGCCTGTCTGTCTTGTTGACTGGTCTTGTGGATACTGACCTGATTGCGGCTTGGCTTTGAAACGCCTTTTGTTGATGCTTTGTGCATTAGAAGTTACTAATTACATTTACTATTGTTATGATGACGATGATGATGATTATGACGACGACAACAACGACGACGATAATGATGATAACGACAACGACGTAGACAATGTTGATGATGACGATCAGCCTTAAGTATGCGTGTAGTAAGTCAACCTATATCGTACTGTAACTGCGGTCAAGTGGAGCAACGTGACGGTGTTGAGGCGATACACGCGGTCAATGGTGCGTGCGCTGTCCCACATCTTGGCCGTTGGCTACGCCCAGAGTCCACCGACGGCGACCACGGAGACCTGGATCGTCCTTGTCAGCATGATCGTCGGCTGCACCTTCTACGCTCTCTTCATCGCATACATGGCAGCTCTAGTACAGTCGCTCGACTACTCCGGAGCGAAGTACAGCGAAGAGGTTGCTCCAAACATATACGTATACATTGCTAAATATAACCATCATAAAGTTGCATGCCAATATATATATATATATATATATTGTATATGTATATATATATATAGTATCTGTATGTATATGTAGTAGTAGCTTCCAATGTTTAACGACATCTTACGGCATCAAAACCCGTTGATGTCGCCCTCCTCCTTTATCTAGGTTTGGGATTGGTACTATACCCGACTAACTGCAGTGGCGGAGTTTTATAGCATCTTTTCGAACATATATATATGTATATATATATCCCGTGCTCGAAAAGATGCTATAAAGCTACGCCACTGCCTTTAGTCGGGTGTAGTACCAATCCCAAGCCTAGATAAAGGAGGAGGGCGACGTCAACGGCCTTTGATGCTATAAGGTGTCGTTAAACACTGGAAACTACTACATATACATATACAATGCAAAAAATATAACTAGCTTATAGTTGAATGCCAGTGTGTATATATATAGTATAGTCTATATATATATATCCAGTGCCCGAAAAGATGCTGTATAAATATATATCTCGACTATTCTAAAGCCAAGTACAGCGAAGAGGTTGTTCGTTACATACGCATTGCAAAATATAATTAGTGTATAGTCATGGTTATATAATTTATAGCTTATTATAGCTTATAGTTGCATGCCAATGTATATATATATACTCTATATATAAAAACATTGACATACAACTATTAGCTAGCTATATTTTGTTGTCTAATGCACAAGGCATTAACAGATGGCGCACCAACACAATCAGATCAATACCCATAAGGTCAGTCCACACGACAGAAGGGCAGCCTAAATACATGAATATATACATACATACACACTTACATACACACAAACATACACACATACATGCATACATACATGCATACATACATGCATTCATACATACATATGTACATACATACACACATACATACACACATACATATACACTTACATACACACATAAATACACACATACATGCATACATACATGCATTCATACATACATATATACATACATACACACATACATACATATCTCCCATGCCCGAATAGGCTCTGTATAAATATTTCACTTGTCTATTCTAAAGCCAAGTGCAGCGAAGAGGTTGTGACTTAAGTTCATAGAGTCCATTACGAAAAGGCGCTCTATAAATGCTATCCGGAAGTTAAGGTTATATCTCGTTGCGATGAGTTTAATGTTAACAAACGATGATTCACTGTTAGCAAACAACGAATTTAATGTTAAGAAACCACGAGTTTAACGCTAACAAACCATGAGTTTAACGTTAAAAACAATGAGTTTAATACTAACAAACGATGATTCAATGCTAACAAACGAGTTTAACGTTAACAAACGTTGAGTTTAATACTAACAAACTACGAGTTTAATGCTAACAAATGATGATTCAATGCTAACAAACGAGTTTAACGTTAACAAACGTTGAGTTTAATACTAACAAACTACGAGTTTACTGTTAACATTGCAGGTCGATAGCTTGCAAGAGTTCATGCGTTTTCACAAAATTCCAGCCCGAGTTCAGCGGCGCATTCTGAGGTTCTTCGACCAAAAATATCGCCACAAGTTTTTTGACTCCGACGTTTATTTCAAGACGTCCATCTTATCCCCAACATTTCAAGAGGTATCGTGTAGCCTACTGGACTTCTGGACTAGCGTTACGGACTGTAAATCGAGAAGTCGGGTGTTGAAATTCCCGCAAGGCTAGACATATTTTAGATTTCTTTTCGACTAATCTAGTCTAGTTCAATCCAGTCCAGTATAATCTACCCCTTATCTAATCTAATCTGGAGATTTCGCCATTATCGTAATGCATCTATTTGCTTGCAATTTCTGCTTCGGCCTTTCACTCAACGCTGAAAACATTACTCCTTCACAGATCCTATCCTGACACCCCTTCTTCCTCTTATCTCTCTCTCCTCTCCAACCCCAAACACCACCAGCCCCCCCCCCCCCCCGTAGCTGCCACGCTGTCTCTCCGTCTGACTTTTGGATCTTGACCTGGAACCGGACCCTTTTGCCTATATATCGATTTTGTTTTGACTGAGCGCCTGTGAATAAGCTGGTCCCCGCGGCGCGGCGTTCGTTGGGCGCTGTAGAAATCTCGGAATTACGATTACGATTACGATCAACGGGTGATCCTTTCTAAGCAAAACCGCTCTAGCACAGTCTCTTGCACAGAAATCAAGCATTTGTTACACATGTAGTGCGTAAATCCGCGCACGGGTCCATGCGTCACACGAGCGTGCATTCACAGACTTGGAAATCTTGTTTCGTAAACGTAATCGTAAATCTGTAAAGCGCCGCTTCAAGGTAGCCTCATCAGAGGCGCTCCCGGCCCATCGTCCCAGAACTGGGGAATAATACGGTCTTCCAGCGCTTGCGAAAGAGGGAGGGGAAGAGGGAGAGAATCTCCCGTCGAAGGTCGGCAGGTTAGTCGTTCCAGGAGGCAGGGCCAGTAATAGATTTGTTTGTAGATTCTGTCCATGCACAACTGTCGCCGCCTGGTGGAGAGCGTCTCCTTCTTCAAGAACGCCTCCAGAGAGTTCATCTACGCGATCGTCACTCGTCTCGAGTTCCAAGTCTTCTTCCCGGGAGAATTCATACTTCACGCCGGTAAAGTTTTTGGATGATTTGTGAAAGTAAAAGGCCCATCCCGCACAGCGCTCCTGAGCCAGTTTAACGACATCTTGTAGTATCAAAGGCCGTTGACGTCGCCCTCCTCCTTTATTCAGGCTTGGGACTGGCACTGCCCAAATAAAAGAAGTGGGGGAGTTCAAAATGAAATGTAGATGTGTACTGAAGTATATATGTTTGTGAAACCTGTTGTGCTTTTGTTACTACATGCCGACTCCTGTCTCCGTCTCTCTCCTTGGCCAAGTGCAAATATTAAGTTAACCTCATATTATTCGCCAGAAGGCATTGACGTCATATGTCCACTTGTCTAAATGTGCTATCGTAATCGTAATCCCGAGATTTCTACAGCGCCCAACGAAAGCCACGTCACAGGGTCCAGCTTATTCACAGGCGCTCAGTCAAAACAAAATCGGTAGGCAAAAGTGTTCGGTTCCAGGTCAAGATCTGAGTCAGGCAGAGAGACAGCATGGCAGATGGACCCCGGATCTAAAGCATCCCATATCCCACAAGTGAGATTTAGGGGAGGCCCTTGAGCCGGCAATGGACGAATCCCAAGGTCCTGGACACGGGGCCAGTGCATCGCAGGACTTGCCGTTTGCTTCCCAGCTTACGCCGGTACCAATTCTACTGCTTGGCGACAGAGTCACGGTATGCGCAGACAACTTGCCCAGGGTCGTTACATGGAGTCGAACCCGCAACCGCATGATCAATGACCAAACCCATTACCGATAGACCACCGTTCCGCACTACGGATCTAAGGCTATTATTATATAGTCTACGGACTGCTCTGCGTGAACGAACCTCTTAAAGGTGCAGAAACATGGCTATCAATGAGATCTAAAGCGACTTAGATAGGTCTAAAATTCCTCAGATGTGTAGTTATGTCTATATCTATGTGTAATTGTAACACGAGTCCCATGTTACATGTAATGCTATGTGTTATGTATGCATGCATGTTGCGTGTATGTATGTATGTACATGTATATGTATGTATGTATGTATATGTATGTATGTATATGTATGCATGTATGTATCAATGCATGTATGTATGTATGTGTATGTATGTATGTCTGTATGTATGTATGTATGTATATGTATGTATGTATATGTATGTATGTATATGTATGTATGTATGTATCAATGCATGTATGTATGTATGTGTATGTATGTATGTCTGTATGTATGTATGTATATGTATGTATGTATGTATCAATGTATGTATGTATCTAAGTATGTATGTATGTATATGTATGTATGTGTATGTATGTATGTATATGTATGTATGTGTATGTATGTATGTATATGTATGTATGTATATGTATGTATGTATGTATGTATCAATGCATGTATGTATGTATGTGTATGTATGTATGTCTGTATGTATGTATGTATGTATATGTATGTATGTATGTGTATGTATGTATGTATGTATCAATGTATGTATGTATGTATCTAAGTATGTATATGTATGTATGTGTATGTATGTATGTATATGTATGTATGTGTATGTATGTATGTATAAATGTATGTATGTATGTGTATGTATGTATGTATGTATGCATGTATGTGTGTATGTACGTACCTACATATATATGAATGTGTGTATGTAATACTATGCATGTAACAAGTATTCGTAAAGCCATAAGCCTGTACCTATACGACAGGGTCTAAGACTCAGAGTTTGCTGCTAATCGCTCATGGCAAAGTGGAAGTCTCGTCGCAATCTGTTCTTCTGGAAAAAATCTACGACGGCGGATATTTCGGAGGTAATCAACACAGAACGAAAGAAAACGTTCAGTCTAAGCGATTCCATTAAATTCTTTAGCGCCTGCATCTGACCTTGTAGCTACCTCACCTATTGTGTTTTTTCGGCTGATCGCTCGTGAAACTATGCCGGTAAGCTCTCGTTGAGTTTGCTGGCTCTAAAAACCTGTCCTAAGTTGAATGGGCATAAGCCTGCTGCTTGCTCAGCTCTCTGGATTTTCATAATTATTTAGCAATAATTATTTAGCAACCAATGGTTGCAAAACAATCAAGTGAAGCTAATTTATTTGTTCGTTAATTCATTAATTCATTCATTCACTTTGTTTCGTTCGTTTGTTCGTTCGTTCGTTCGTTCGTTCGTTCTTTCATTCTTTTCTTTAAAGAACATACAGATCCAATTCCAAACACCATCCGCTGTAACCGTCTGACTGCCTGTCTGCCTGACTCTTGGATCTCGACCTGGAACGAACCCTTCTTGCCTATCGATTTTGGTTTTGACTGAGCGCTCGTGAATAAGCTAATTCCCGCGAATTTAACTTTCGTTGGGCGCTATAGAAATCTCGAGTTTACGATTATTCATGAAAGGCTGTGCTGAACGGTTTTCATATTATGCCTCCTTCATCGCATACAGAGGTGTCGCTGTTGTTGAACGAAGCGCAACAGTTTGACGTCATCGCAGCCGACGTTAGCGACATCTATCTGCTGACGAAGGCCGGATTCGACGAAGTATTGGCAGAGTTTAGCGAAATTCGAGATTCACTTAGAACGATAGCCGCCCTTCGCCTGCAAAGGCAATCCACAAGGACTGAGCTACTGCTCAAAGAGTAAGCTATGGTCTCAAAAAAGACTTCTCCACATTTGGCCACGTAGCATATGCCTTCAGTTGGCGAATACGTAGGCTATAGGCCTATATGTGTAGTCCAATGATGATGATGATGATGATGATGATGATGATGATGATGATGATGATGATGATGATGATGATGATGATGATGATGATCTTTAAACTTCTGTAGCACCATTGCAAAAGGCTATTGCTCAGTGGTCCCTATTGAAATAATATCCCTGTTTAAACGGCCTCAGTAGATTCTTAAAATTCGCCATAAAATGCCTACATATTCAGGCCTATATGCCTCACTCTATGCCTCTCTCTCTGTGTCTCTCTCTGTCTCTGTTTGTCTGTCTGTCTCTGTCTGTCTGCCTGTCTCTGTCTCTCTCTCTGTCTCTCTCCCAAATGCAGTGTGGAAACCAAATTTCAGGGTGAGTTCGGTCGAAAGCCAAGAGGGCAATCCGAGAAGAAACGAAAACAGCCTAAGTTTTGACGATGAATATCTCAATTTTTTGTCTCTATTTTTGCCCTTTGGTCTCTATTTTTTTGTCTGGGGTTTCAATACAATGCAAACCCCGTATTTGATAAATTACCCTCCGTCCAAAGTTCAGACGTGCACACACGATCATACAACATATGGCTGTGGGCTATGTGCGTCAAGGCCCCTACACGGCAACCGCCTCAGTCGGTTGCCATGTTCGATCCGTCAGTGTATTTGCAAGTCATTTCTCTCCTCTGTCTGTCTGTCTGTATCTCTGTCTGTCTGTCTGCTCTGCTCTCTCTCTCCCTCCCTCTCTCTCTCTGTATGCTTCAGTCTTCCTCGGTCGCCGTTGTGTCTGTCGATGCACTTACTCTCACACTTAAACCTTTGACCTTCTTCGATAAGCACACATTTCAGCTTTGAAGTTATCAATTATCCCTTTTAAAACACCCTCAGTAGATTTTTAAAATTCGCCATAAATGCTACATAATTAGGTCCATGCATATGCTCTGTGCCTGTTTCTATCCTCTGTCTGTCTGTCTGTCTGCTCTGCTCTCTCTCTCTCTGCTCTCTCTCTTTCTCTCTCTCTCCTCTCTCTCTCTCTCTCTCTCTCTCTCTCTCTCTCTCTCTCTCTCTCTCTGTATGCTACATATTTAGGCCCATAGACCTCACTCTATGCCTGTTTCTCTGTCTGTCTGTCTGTCTGTATCTCTGTCTGTCTGTCTGTCTGTATCTCTGTCTGTCTCTCTCTTTGTATCTCTGTCTGTCTCTCTGTCTGTCTGCTCTCTCTCTGTCTGTATCTCTCTCTGTATCTCTCTCTCTGTATCTCCCTCTATGTATCTCTCTATTTTTCTCTCTCTCTCTCTCTCTCTCTCTCTCTTTCTCCTCTCTCTGTATGCTTCAGTCTTCCTCGGTCGCCGTTGTGTCTGTCGATACACTTACTCTCACACTTAAACCTTTGACCTTCTTCGATAAGCACACATTTCAGCTTTGAAGTTATCAATTATCCCTTTTAAAACACCCTCAGTAGATTTTTAAAATTCGCCATAAATGCTACATATTTAGGCCCATATGCTCTGTGCCTGTTTCTATCCTCTGTCTGTCTGTCTGTATCTCTGTCTGTCTGTCTGTCAGGCTCTGCTCTCTCTCTCCTCTCTCTCTCTCTCTCTCTCTCTCTCTCTCTCTCTCTCTCTCTCTGTATGCTACATATTTAGGCTCATATGCCTCACTGTATGCCTGTTTCTCTGTCTGTCTGTCTCTTTGTATCTCTGTCTGTCTCTCCGTATCTCTGTCTGTCTCTCTGTATCTCTGTCTGTCTACTCTCTCTCTCTCTCTCTCTCTCTCTCTCTCTCTCTCTCTCTCTCTCTCTCTCTCGTTGCCTGCGACCTTTCGTCTGTTCTTTTTTTATCAGATTAAAACCAACTACGGAAATTACTAGTGATTTACAGATTAAACTTCACAGTCGGTATTTAGTTGCCATCTGTACTGAATTGCAGAGACGAATCGAAGCGTGTTAACACGGATGAAGAGATGTAGCCAAGCGGAACTTACAAGGCATACGTTCCACACTCGATGCATTCAGTTTCTGAGGTCGACTCAGTCTCTGAACAGACGTTTCAATGTCCTTGACTTTTACAGTAGACATATTTAAAAATAATTATAGGTCGGATGGCACGCTTCTTGCCTACTGATTTTGTTTTGACTGAGCGTCTGTGAATAAGCTGGTTCCTGCGACTTAGCGTTCGTTGGGCGCTGTAGAAAGTTCGAGTTTACGATTACGATTTCCGTAAAGGTAATAAGGTCATTCGTTACGTTAACATGTATATAGCTTTTACACCAATACACAAATAGAGACTATGCAGGTGTGTTATAGCAGAGAAATTCTTCGTCGCATGAACAGCTATCTAAAGGTAATCGACGAAGATGACAAGACTAATGATTGTACGTGTTTATGACAATGATGTTGACAATGATGATGTTGATGTTGTTGTTGTTGATGATGATGATGATGACAATGATGATGTTGATGTTGTTGTTGTTGATGATGATGACGATGACAATGATGATGTTGATGTTGTTGTTGTTGATGATGATGATGATTTTATTGTTTACGGTATTACTACTTTTCGCACTTACCCTAGTTCCGGAGTAAAAAGTAGGCCATTAATACTGAAGTTATAGGTGCTGTGGATAGAGTGGAGACTTCTTAGAGAAAGAGATCATCCAAGGCACAATTCCTAAATCCTGAGCTCGGGGAAGACCCACGATGACATGGATCGATAACATCAAGTCGTGGACTGAATTATCGTTCGACCAGTTATTACAAGAGACGAGGGACAGAAGCAGATGGAACAAAATTGTCCGTGGTTCAGCCAACCCTCGGCTCAAGGGCGGTTGAGGACAAGACAAGACCGCCAGTGACTGTGTGGCGGAAGCTGGATTCACATTCTGAAGGGAAGCTCTTATACACCGCAAGAATTGCGTAGATCATCACCGAGAAAAGTATATCTGCTGAGAACAACCACTATAATGGACGTTGCTTTAACCCCACAGGGGTTAAAGAAATCTTTTCCCCGAGGCCGACTTTGGTCGCAGCCGGCCATTTACGAGTGTCACAAGTACATATAAATGGAGGTGGTTATTCTCAGCAGAGACATACTGGCGCCTTTAGGCCCCGCAGAGGCCTATTGCCACGTGTACCCTAGCCGCGCGACATTCATAGGCTACATACTGTTTATCATTCGGACTATCTTTAGCTATTGTGCTATGCAGATCTGAGTTTGACCGGTCTACACCTAAAGGTCTACGGTCTGGATAGCCTCACTAAACAAGGTGAAAGTCTTTTCTTCAGAAAGTAAGCCCTGTAAGCCAACGAATCTGTACAAGAACAATCAGTTGACCTTGTTCGGACGAGGTCACCTAGAGGGCGCGATCCGTTCTGTAAGGCATTGTTCAATGATTAAAGTCCAAGCAGATGTTAAATAGCACACGGTGTACAACAGACCGACGTATCCCAAAAATTAGATATCTAATTTAATATGCTCTGACAATCAGTCGTTCAGTTTTTAAGGCCTTGGTGGCACAGTAGCCTGGTTAGCTACGCTGGTGACACAGTGACCCAATTAGCTATATTGGTGACACAGTGGCCTGGATAGCTACATTGGTTAATGCGTACGTCAAGGGGTCTCTGTGCGTGGGGATGCCGGTTCGTATTCCCGGTTTTGGCTTATTTCAGATTTTAGTCTCGGAATAACACGGTACATACGCGGGGACCTTAAATGGCGTGGCGCCCATTCAAACGGGTAGCGGTGGCGAAGGATCTCACCCGATTAATTCATTGAAAAACTAGCAGGGTCGAAGCCATACGGTCGCTATAGAAAAACGTGTACATTTTCATTTAATTGTTTAGTTTAATCATGGAGGCATAAATTATTATAATTTAAGGGTTCTTAATATCGCCTTTCAATCTCGTTTAGTTCGGTATAACCGAACCACTCTTCTGTTTCCAGCAGAAAGAAAGGGATACCCTCATTCCGGCTTACAACGAGACTAGCTAGGGTTCAGACAGACGAGATCAGTGAAATAAAAAGCCTACAATAGGCTAAAGAATAAACAATGACCAATACAGTTGAATACAGATATAACAGACATTCGCAAGCACTTGCTCTATCAGCCCTGCTGCATGAACGAACGAACGAACGAATGAATGAATGAATGAACGAATGAATGACCTTCACTCTTTTCGGTTGTTTATTAAATCTATTAGTTAATTAGCCCGAGTCCGTTTATGTCCTCACCCCTTCTTACTCTTTCTCTCTCCTCTCCAACCTCAAACACCACCCCATAGCTGCCACGTTGTCTCTCCGTCTGACTTTTGGATCTTGACCTGGAACCGAACTGTCTTGCCTATCGATTTTGTTTTGACTGAGAGCCTGAGAATAAGCTGGTCCCCGCGACGTGGCTTTCGTTGGGCGCTGTAGAAATCTCGGAATTACGATTACGATCAGTTATATTGGCTATCCGGCGTGGCCTTTGCTTCCCTTTCCTTCCAATCTTTCAAGTAGTGCCATGATTGGGAATTCAAGCATTTTCCGTATTACCTATTAACCTAATTTTCAACTTAGGCTAAAGCTACCATACGCATGCAGGCCTACATATGTGCGGGAGGCAGGGCTGTTCAGGGTTTCCTTTAGGTCACCGCCCAACCACAGGCGTCCATGCGCCTTACCGAGCTCCTCTTATCGGCTGACGCACGCTGCTCCACAACTGCCTGTCGTCGTGCCTGTCTCTGTGTTGGCGTGCTCCAAACTTTACACCGATCGAAGTTCGGAACATTTTTCGTCCGTGAAGTTATCAGCAGGCCATAAATGCAGCGCAGGTTTCTGTGTCAAGGCCCACCGATCACTCAGCGACCATGGGCACATTAAGCTCGCCTATGCATTTTAGACTCGAATCGGTTGCAGAGGTTCATACTTAGCCTATATAAAAACGTCAGGGTTTCGACTTCGGTCTAAGTCCGTTGAGCAAAGGCCAAAGATGCGGACTGCCAGACAGACTTGAGGTATCAGAAGCTTCCAAATACCACATACAGAGGTAGGAATAACTCTATAATTAAGTTCAAGTCGTTCAACGAAAAGCTGCTTTTAACTTGTGACACTGAGAGTGCTGGAGTTTTCGAAGATTTGATTTCAGAATAGGAGTAAAAGATATTGTTAGAACTTCAATCAGCAGCATTTGAAACGTTCGCTGTTGGCAAGTCTCTGCTGTAAAGTAAGCAAAGTACGCACATTCGTATGTACGTAGGCATGTGTTTATGCATAATTCTGTGTACAACGTAATTAGGTAAGGTCAATCTAGGTCAGGTCGACCTCTGTTAAAATCACTGATTTTAAACATTATCTAACAATAAGTATAAAGATGGCCGTACACTCACTCTCATGCGCAACTGTGTTGCTGGCTCAGCTCCACTTTACCTCGTGGACTTTTGCACTTCAGTCTCCTCGTTACCGGGCCGTAGCACCCTCCGTTCTGCTACCCATGATCTCTTGTTTGTTTCTGGCATGCGAACTGCTACCGCCCAGTCCAGAAGCTTTGCGTATGTCGGTCCCACCTGCTGGAACCGTCTCTCTCGAGATCTGCGACTCCAGCTCCTCTCTCTTCCCCTCTCAGGGTTTCGCAGGCGCCTGCATGAGAGCCTGAGAGCAACAGAGGCGCTCCTTCGGGTCAGGAGCGCCTCTGTTGAGTTTATTCTCTAAGAGGCGCTTTATAAATCTTAAATTACAATTACAAGTTCGGGTCGGGAGCGCCTCTGTTGACTTTATTCTCTAATAGGCGCTTTATAAATCTTAAATTACAATTACGATTACGATTGCAAACCCGACCGGATTTCAGTCGGATCGGTGTACGATAGGAAAGAACTCTCTCTGAAACGCCTTGATGTTGTTTCAGATGGGTCTTCTGTCTGGATGGCCGCTGTTTTGGCAGCGTTTCGTTACTATGCTCGGTTTTATGCTGTTTCGCTTCATCTTCATGACTATACAGAAAATCTACTGGCACTTCAACGGAACCGCAGACAAGATCAGAGAATCAAGACGACCTGAGAACTACAACAGATGCGCACACGTTCTCGACATCGTTGTCTTCAACAAGTTCGATTACCTGCAGAGCTGCTCCATAAAGGACTATATCCTCTCGCACAACAGATTCGAGAGTCCCCAGTACATTTTCGACAACGATCACGTGTCGCTCATAACGGTAAACGAAGAAAACGCCATTTTCGGAGTGGCTAAAAAGAAGGGCATGCACTTGTGGAAGTTCGAGTACTACCCGTTCATGCGACTTGCCCAGATGTTCTACTGCAATCAGCTCATAGTTGTGCCCCTGAATCACTTCCATCGCATGGCGGAGGAACTCGGAGATCCGAAAGGGCAGCTGATATTCCTCTTCAACACCGCCAGATGTGGGTCGACGCTGCTGACGCAGATGATCCAGACAACGGGAAAGTGCGTCTCCATCTCGGAACCAGATCCGTTCAACGTTCTCGCCCTTTGGTACAAGAGCAAAGGCGATTCACCCGAGCTACGCGAGCTCAACCGAGACGTCGTTCGCTGGACTTGTCGACCGTACAAGGACTTCACCCCGGAAGCCTACATGCTGAAAATAACGTCAATATCCGCCTACGCTCTTCCTGTGTTCAAGGAAATCTACCCGAAAAGCAAGTACCTGTTTATGTACCGTGACGTCGTGAAAGTGGCCCAGTCGATGTATCGGTTCACGCAGGAGTTTCCAACCATAGTCATGGCCAACACGCTGGGAAAGTTTTCCGCAGCGCTCACCGAGAAGTGTGTAGATGCAATGGGTTACTCGGGGAAGGAGTTCAGATACAAGTTCTGGGATGATCTGTCTCTGGGTGTATTTTTGGCGATAATAACCAGCAAGTCGTACTTGGAGCTCCGACGCAAAGGGTTCGATGTCTGTGCCGTGCGCTACGAAGATATCATCAAAGACAGACACTTCGCCGCCAAAGCTATTTTGAAATTCTGTGGCCTACCCGAGTCGCTGGAAAATGGTTTTCTCAGGGGACTGGAATTCGATTCGCAGCGAGGTTCTATCGCTTCGCGGGAGATTCTTGCCAGGCACAAAGATCCTCCTTTGACACCGGAATCGAAACGATTGGCAAACGAAGCTCTTAAGAAAAACGGTCTTCCAATTATCGGAGATGAATGGTTACTCGAGGGAACGATAACTTACAAAGGATGATGACACCTCATCAGAATTAAACAGACGCCTTATTGTGCGACATCGAACTCTCACTCTTTGAAAGAAAGGTCTTACTGCCGCGACTTGGAACTCTCATGCCACACAGGAAGAGGAATGAGAAAGTGGGAGATTTTTAACGGAATCTAGCAACCCTTATGTTCTCTTTATTGAACTCTTTATGTTCTAGCCGCTTAAATATCAAACTATAACATATGCATGTTTATTGGCGTATTTTAGGTTTTTAATGCTAGTGTACCGAGGGTAATTTGCTACTGACCCACTGAAGAAGTAAAGGGCAAGCGGCTTAAATATCAAACTATAATATATGCATGTTTATTGGCGTATTTTAGGTTTTTAATGCTAGTGTAGGCCTACCGAGGGTCATTTGCTATTGCCCCACTGAAGAAGTAAAGGGCAAGTGCACGGAGACACAAACTCACTAGGTTTTCATGACACCACTAGGCTAATATTGCAGTTTGTTTAGCTTCTTTCTCTAGAACATTTTTTTTCATTTATCATAGCGAAAAAAAGTTTCCTCATTTTTCGTTCTTCGTCAAATGCAGAAATTTGGCAACTCTCGTTTGTTTAATGGTTCCCGGATGCTGGTGACTGTAGGCCAGGATTAGATCGCTTTGTTATTAATATTTAACTAACTATACGTGAAAGCAGATCCATAATTCTACTGATTAGATCGCTTTTAGTTAATATTTAACTGACTATAAGTGAAAGCAGATTCATAATTCGGCTGATTGTTTGCTTTTAGTTATTAATAGGGCTGTTGATTAATCGCCGTTAACGCGTGCGATTAACGCGTTAAAAAATTTTGCGATTAAAATTTTTAACGCAACGATTAACGCGTTAAGATCTTAGTCTTTCTTTCTTACCGCGAGCGCTCGTCCACCGAAAATTTGCGCGACAGAAATTCATCTAGAAACTATTCAATGCTTTCCAAGGTCGACATTATTAAATCTATGGTTGTATGTTTCCTATTTTTTCGCGTTTTTTCACGTTTTGTAAATTCGATTGTGATATTAAATTCGGGCGTTACGAATTAGGTTTTACGTAAAGAATGAAGTCAAGGAAACTAGCAAAGACAATATTGGACGGACAGCTTATTTTTTTATTGCGGATGACATGTCGTTTGTAAGTATTGCAAGAGTATTAAAATTAATTACTACCATATCAACTCGTCGCTGAACTATGGCTTGCGTACCATTCATGCGTTTACCGTGATAAGACATCAACGTTATCTTCAGCAGAAGATAAAACGGAACCTGCACTACGCCAGGCAACCCTAGTTCAGCAGCGGGAGATGTCTAAGCCAATGGACCAGGGCAAATGCGAAAGCATAACCAATGCCATCACAAAATAGATTGCGATGAATGGCCGATCCGTCAACATCCACCATGGCTAAAGTATTTCTCATCCCAGCAACGACTGTCCCTTGTGAATGAGTATTTTTTGTCAGGACACATTGTTCATAATGTGGATAAACTTGTTTGCTTCAACAAGTGGTTGCATTTAAAAGAATAAACATTTTAAGCTATTTCAAACATTTTACTTTGGACATTGCATATAAATTAGAAATATTAAATACTGTCAAATTGCTATCCCACTGGGATTGCTCATTTTTCTAACAAGCAGTCAAATGCGATTAACTGCGATTAAAAATTTTAAATACTTTTCTTTACTTTGGACATTGCATATAAATTAGAAATATTAAATACTGTAAAATTACAATCCAACTAGGATTGCTCATTTTTCTAACATGCGATTAAAATGCGATTAACTGCGATTAAAAATTTTAATTACTCTACTTTGGACATTGCATATAAATTAGAAATATTAAATACTGTCAAATTGCTATCCCACTGGGATTGCTCATTTTTCTAACAAGCAGTCAAATGCGATTAACTGCGATTAAAAATTTTAAATACTTTTCTTTACTTTGGACATTGCATATAAATTAGAAATATTAAATACTGTAAAATTACAATCCAACTAGGATTGCTCATTTTTCTAACATGCGATTAAAATGCGATTAACTGCGATTAAAAATTTTAATTACTCTACTTTGGACATTGCATATAAATTAGAAATATTAAATACTGTCAAATTGCTATCCCACTGGGATTGCTCATTTTTCTAACAAGCAGTTAAATGCGATTAACTGCGATTAAAAATTTTAAATACTTTTCTTTACTTTGGACATTGCATATAAATTAGAAATATTAAATACTGTAAAATTACAATCCAACTAGGATTACTCATTTTTCTAACATGCGATTAAAATGCGATTAACTGCGATTAAAAATTTTAATTACTCTACTTTGGACATTGCATATAAATTAGAAATATTAAATACTGTCAAATTGCTATCCCACTGGGATTGCTCATTTTTCTAACAAGCAGTTAAATGCGATTAACTGCGATTAAAAATTTTAAATACTTTTCTTTACTTTGGACATTGCATATAAATTAGAAATATTAAATACTGTAAAATTACAATCCAACTAGGATTGCTCATTTTTCTAACATGCGATTAAAATGCGATTAACTGCGATTAAAAATTTTAATTACTCTACTTTGGACATTGCATATAAATTAGAAATATTAAATACTGTCAAATTGCTATCCCACTGGGATTGCTCATTTTTCTAACAAGCAGTTAAATGCGATTAACTGCGATTAAAAATTTTAAATACTTTTCTTTACTTTGGACATTGAATATAAATTAGAAATATTAAATACTGTAAAATTACAATCCAACTAGGATTGCTCATTTTTCTAACATGCGATTAAAATGCGATTAACTGCGATTAAAAATTTTAATTACTCTACTTTGGACATTGCATATAAATTAGAAATATTAAATACTGTCAAATTGCTATCCCACTGGGATTGCTCATTTTTCTAACAAGCAGTCAAATGCGATTAACTGCGATTAAAAATTTTAAATACTTTTCTTTACTTTGGACATTGCATATAAATTAGAAATATTAAATACTGTAAAATTACAATCCAACTAGGATTGCTCATTTTTCTAACATGCGATTAAAATGCGATTAACTGCGATTAAAAATTTTAATTACTCTACTTTGGACATTGCATATAAATTAGAAATATTAAATACTGTCAAATTGCTATCCCACTGGGATTGCTCATTTTTCTAACAAGCAGTTAAATGCGATTAACTGCGATTAAAAATTTTAAATACTTTTCTTTACTTTGGACATTGAATATAAATTAGAAATATTAAATACTGTAAAATTACAATCCAACTAGGATTGCTCATTTTTCTAACATGCGATTAAAATGCGATTAACTGCGATTAAAAATTTTAATTACTCTACTTTGGACATTGCATATAAATTAGAAATATTAAATACTGTCAAATTGCTATCCCACTGGGATTGCTCATTTTTCTAACAAGCAGTCAAATGCGATTAACTGCGATTAAAAATTTTAAATACTTTTCTTTACTTTGGACATTGAATATAAATTAGAAATATTAAATACTGTAAAATTACAATCCAACTAGGATTGCTCATTTTTCTAACATGCGATTAAAATGCGATTAACTGCGATTAAAAATTTTAATTACTCTACTTTGGACATTGCATATAAATTAGAAATATTAAATACTGTCAAATTGCTATCCCACTGGGATTGCTCATTTTTCTAACAAACAGTCAAATGCGATTAACTGCGATTAAAAATTTTAAATACTTTTCTTTACTTTGGACATTGCATATAAATTATAAATATTAAATACTGTAAAATTACAATCCAACTAGGATTGCTCATTTTTCTAACATGCGATTAAAATGCGATTAACTGCGATTAAAAATTTTAAATACTTTTCTTTACTCTGGACATTGCATATAAATTATAAATATTAAATACTGTAAAATTACAATCCAACTAGGATTGCTCATTTTTCTAACATGCGATTAAAATGCGATTAACTGCGATTAAAAATTTTAATTACTCTACTTTGGACATTGCATATAAATTAGAAATATTAAATACTGTCAAATTGCTATCCCACTGGGATTGCTCATTTTTCTAACAAGCAGTCAAATGCGATTAACTGCGATTAAAAATTTTAAATACTTTTCTTTACTTTGGACATTGCATATAAATTAGAAATATTAAATACTGTAAAATTACAATCCAACTAGGATTGCTCATTTTTCTAACATGCGATTAAAATGCGATTAACTGCGACTAAAAATTTTAATTACTCTACTTTGGACATTGCATATAAATTAGAAATATTAAATACTTTAAAATTGCAATCCATCTGGGATTACTCATTTTTCTAACATGCAATTAAAATGCGATTAACTGCGATTAAAAATTTTACTTTTCTTTATTTTAGACGTTGCTTATAAATTAGAAATATTAAATACTGTAAAATTGCAATCCAACTAGGATTACTCATTTTTCTAACATGCGATTAAAATGCGATTAACTGCGATTAAAAATTTTAATCGATCGATTAATCGCGATTAAAATTTTTAATCGAAATGCAGCTCTAGTTATTAATATTTAACTAACTAGGCCTCCAACACGTGAAAGCAGATCCGTAATTACGGTTCAGGCTGTGTTTACAGGCGATAGTAAGTGGACCAACCCAACGCTTCAAGTAGCCAAATGAACTTTAGAACTGTTGAAATTTGCCTCATAAATTTCGGAGTCATTTTCGGGGCAGCCGAAGACAGCGGCTTGCATCAGTGGAGACTCAAGTACCACATGAGTTCATGCAAATGACTCAGGCGTTCAACTGCAATCAACTTAATGTTTCTTTGACTCATTTCCAATACATTCCTAACGACCCGCTTGCCTGGTTAGCTACACGCGTACGTCAAGGCGCCTCTGAGCGGGAGGATGCCGGTTCGAGTCTCTTAATAATAATAATAATAATAATAATAATGATAATAATAATGATAATAATAATAATAATAGGAAGAAGAAGAAAGTTCATCCGAGGAAGAGAGTTCTGAGGATGAGTCGTCGGAAGAGGAATCAGACTAGGGCTTGAACAGACTAAACATAGTAATAATAATAATAATAATAATAATAATAATAATAATAATAAGAAGAAGAAGAAGAAGAAGAAGAAAGTTCATCCGAGGAAGAGAGTTCTCAGGAAGAGTCGTCGGAAGAGGAATCAGACTAGGGCTTGAACAGACTAAACATAGTAATAATAATAATAAGAAGAAGAAGAAGAAAGAAAATTCATCTGAGGAAGAGAGTTCTGAGGAAGAGTCGTCGGAAGAAGAATCAGACTATAGGGCTTGAACAGACTAAACATAGTAATAATAATACAATTTATATAGCGCCGTAGCACAGCCGAGGCCGAAGAAAAGGGCGCTGTACATGGGTTCAAAAATCAACTACAGTAACAAGATATCCTAAAAAGATGTCTTGAGTAGTGACTTGAATGCGTCCAGAGATGGGGCATTCACAGATTTGAATCTCGGGCTAGCACGGTCTGTACACGGGGACCTTAAATGGCGTGGCGCCCATTCAAACGGGCAACGGTGGTGAAGGAGCCGAAAAATTCACTGAAAAATTAGCAGGATCGAGGCCATATGGTCGCTATAGAAAAACTTGCACATTTACATTTCACTAAAGTAGAAATGATCCATCAGGATTTTTAAAAAATGTCTGGAGAAAATGAAAAACCTTCTGTAACTGCGATTAGCATAATAATAATAATAATAAATTATTACAGTAACCGCCCTGACATTCATTGTAATCTCTGGATTGAGCACATGACAGCTCAAAAATATTAAAAATAATAAAACGTCAAAAATAATAAAATGCTAAGCATAATCTCATGGAGGGAAGGTACGGACAATACCACTAATTTTGGGAACAGATGCCACTGAAGAAAAGGTCTCAAGCTGTAAAGCCCAAAAGAATGTAAATAGACTTCATTTGCAATAGAAATCTTAAGTTATAGTTATCATAAAAATACTGTAGATGCCGATAATGGACTCCAGTCAAATACTAAATTGTGGCAAAGAAGGCGACTAAAGCACTCATAGTTTAGCTTCTAACTAATAAGCAGTCATGGTATCCAAATTCTCAGACTAGAACCAGAAATCCAAGCAACAGACCCGTTGAATTTCTGGGTTTTTAAGTTTAAAAATCCATCTTTCAGATGAATTAGCTTCGTGTGATAAGTATGTAGAAATCAAAAGCGACAGTAAGCAGCCCATCTGTACAGCTGACTCTCTACATAGGATGACATTTTGAATTTCTCTGACACATGGAGAAACGGGAATCTTCTTCGAGTAGACGGATCATGCCTCTATTTCTGAAAATATAAAAAGCCAAGACATTAACTAATTAAATGAAACAATAAAATTTCTTGAACATTTTCAGTGTAGATTATTTATTTATTTAAAACACTTATTACATGTGCAAGGTTGATAATAACGTATAAATAATAAAACTTACCCAGGTCATAAAAGAAAGATGAAAGTGTACCTTGAAATATGAGATTGCACAACGAAACTACATATATTTGTACATAAAAAACAAAGGAGTAAGGTCTGGATGAAAATAACAGTTCAATAGAAACGAATTAGGTAGGTACTGTGCAACTGATACGATTCTTATCCATTAAATCTACAACCTTGGAAAGCATTGTTAGGATTCTGTTAAACACAGACTTACGACAATTATCTGACCCATCATACGAACTCATCAACACTTCACCTTTTCCAAATGCCGTTCAGGTCTTTCACTCATAACAGAAACACTCCTCTTCCACAAATCTCATCTTGATTCTTCCTCTTCCCCATCTCAATTTTCGGTTCAGTTCCAAACACCGTCCACCATAGCCTAGTTAGATACATCAGTAAGCGCGTACGCCAAGGAAGCCTCGGTGCGTGAGGATCCCAGGTTCGCGTCCCGGTCGTGGCTTATTTCAGAGATTTGAATCTCGGGCTAGTACGGTCCGTGCGCGGGGACCTTAAAAGGCGTGTAGCGGTGGTGAAGGATCTCACCCGTGCGCGGGTGGAGGCCATATGGTCGCTATAGAAAAACGTGTACAATTTACAATTTTACACCATAGCCGTCTGACTGTCTGCCTACCCGACTCTTTGATCTTATCATGGAACCGAACCCTTCCTGCCTATCGATTTGTTTTAACTGAGAGCTTGCGAATAAGCTGATACCCATGACTTAGATTTCGTTGGGCGCTGATTATGATTCACCACATCATGAAATACGGGCAACTCACATCAACATGTCGTGACTTATCGCCCGCTATTAAGTGAAACTTCTTGCTTTGAAGTCGTTCCTACAGAGTAAAAAATAAACGTTTAAAAACTTAAACATTACAGCCAATCAAAACACTGTAAAGCTAGAAAGTTTTAATAGAAATGCTACATTACTTTACACTGAAAATTCTATTACATCATCAGAAGGTGACGCTACACTGAATATTTCTCAACCTTGTTGCTTCTCAATCTCTCAATCCAGTTACACTAAGATTCTTGTTCCACAAAAATTACACAGATTTGCTGTTCCAAGTCACACTATATTATATAAAATTACATAAACTTGCTGTTGAAAGTCATACCACATCACATAAAATCACATAAATTTGCTGTTCAAAGTTATACCACATTACATAAAATTACACAAATTTGCTATTCAAAGTCATACCACACCGCAGGGTCAGAATTGTGACACAAATCTTGCAAACCAAACTAAAGAATATAAACAAGAAGTGCAGTAACACATTCTTCACTTCTTGCTTAAAAACATACCAAGTGCACTTCCGCTAAAAGAACGAGCCTCTTTTCAATTTCCCATTTTACTCGACAAAACAGAAGATATATCACAGATCTAAAATAGGAAATAGCAGAAATAGCATTGAACTGTCAACAAACTGATTAAATTCAGGTGTAGCACATCTGGTACATGGTGGTCTATCGGTAACGCGTTTTGTCAGTGATCACGTGTTGCGGGTTCGACTTAAGACTTACAGCTCAACCTGTTTTCTATTCATTTCTATTCCCAACTGACTGCGACTGCGATCACCAAAGTCCGCCAATGTATTTGTACCAGCAACTAAGACTAGAATGGGTGATCGGGCCTTTCGGGTCCCTGACCCGCGTGCCTGGAACAGCCTTCCCGCATCCATTCAGGAGTCCAGAAGTATCAACCTCTTTTTAAAAAAGCAGCTGAAGTTCTATTTATTGCATAACTCTTAGTACTTTGCCTGACGCTTGACACTCTAGAGGTAGCCTGGTACTTAAGATGCTACATAAATTGTCATCATTACAATTACAATTACATTACAATGAAGCACAATAAGAAAACAGACTTATACAAAGTTTAGAAATGCTGCTGAACTGAAACTTACAAGACAATAAAGGACATCGTGAGGACGAATATCGGCGAAGAAATAACATCCAGAATCTTGCCAACACCTGCGTTTTCACCTTTTACTTGACGGATAAAATCCTGAACGGGTGTGAAATTGCTGTCTATGTTTAACGGGCCACACCACGTCTGATTGGCAAATTCAGTTGCAGTTTGGTTGACATCTTTAAGTTTAACTAGCTTAGATAAAAGGAAGTTCCCGTCCCTAAATGATAAAAAACAAATGATCACAAGAGAGTTACGTTTCCATAGAACACAACTTGGCCAGGGTGAATTACCTTGGCACAGGTGTCCATTTAGGCTAGGGAGTCAGAGCAATAAACACAGATGACAAAACAATGTTAAAAACAAACATTAAACTATTAAACAAACAATACATTTTAAACAAACAGTATAACATTTTAAACAAATAGTATAATAACTATACTGTTTCTATAATATCTAACTGCAGGATATTATCATCAAATAAATTCGTAATTATTAATATTACATACATACGCACAGGTGCAAAATTATTACACATATTTAAGATAAAAAATTAATGCAAAATTATTCAGGCTGCCTCTACTTCAGTGCACTGACTTTCTGGATGTTGACCTGACTGCAGCTTGAATTGGTCGATGCCTTGTGCATTAGACAAAGGCATTATAGAAGTGTTTCTAATTAATAATAATTAATAATAATTAATAATAATACAAGCCTAATAATTTTCGTAACATCCATACTTCAATATTATAAACAATAAAGAAATAAATTGTAAATACAGTGGTTTCAAATATCCGTTGTACTTCATCTGCACCTCAGATTCAGATTTACTGACCTTGCAAGCACTTTAATTGCTTTTAATAAATAAATAATAATCTAAATGATAAAGCAGACAAAGCAAACACAGTTGGGCACAGTAGCCAACTGGTTAGAGCGCTTAGCTAGTAACACAGTACGGGTTCAAGCCTTTCCGCGATTAGGGACCTTGAACAAATCCTTCACGCACAGTTGCTCAGAGTCACTTATTCTCTGTCTTAGGGTCATATATTTGAACTCTTGAACTTTGGAAAGAGGTCAGTACGAAATACAGTTGTAGGTATGTTTTTATTTAAAGCCCCCAGTGGGTAGTACTCACATCAGATTTATTACAACAAAAGTAATTGTAAGTATAATCAGTGCTACGACTGTCATCATAAGGAAGAATATATTTCGATGAGGCTGCAGCCAACGCTTGCTAGTGGGGCTGCAAAAACGACATATCACGTAGTAATAGGTGAAGAACGTAAGTAGCAGGAACAGACAACCGAAAACTGGCATCAGAGGACAAGCCAGAGTTCCAATCTGCAAAAATAAAACAACAGTTAGCTAGTTATAGCATTATCTTTGATGTCATTCAGGTCTAAACTTAAGACACATCTCTTCCAAATTGCGTATCAACAGTACCCTGGCTTCTGGTTTCTCTAAACCATCGGAAGTCAACCCCGCACCTCCTACGTTTTATGATTTTTTACTGCAACTTTGACGAAGCGACCATGGACTGATGCCTCGAGCATTATGATAACGGCGCTATAGAAGTCTTTAGATTAGATTAGATTATCAAGACATTTATGTAGTGCCTTTATGCACCTCTCAAAGGTGCTATATTTCAAGTCCAGATCCTGATAATGATGTTGTATATGCAGTTAGTTTTCTCTCAAACTGTATGCAAAGTTAGATATTTAAACTGTTCAACAACATTGCATCATTTTTTACTGACATTGCGTTTTCTTTCTCTACTGTTTTGTAAACATTGTTTGTAAAGTGTGGGCATCTGTCTCGCATTAATAAAGAATACTTACCAACACTACTTACTTACCTTACTAGAAAACAGTAATTAACAGCTTCCACTTCATTAGATCATGTTTTAAAAACACAACAGATCAAAAGTACTGTACTACGAAGCTGTAAATATTAAAATTAGAAATGTATAATGTATATCTGATAGCTTACATTTTACAATATATAACAGCTCCTAAACTGCTCCATATTTGGACTTTACCACCTCGGAAAAGAACTTTAAAACCGACAAAAGACTTTGATTAGCCATCTGAAGTGGTTTCCGTTACACAGTTTTCATGCAGTGCTTAAAAATTCTAAGAAAATATTGCGAACTGAAAAAATAATCATAATCATATCTGTAATACAGTGCCCAAAGAAATCTAAGTCATGGGAAGCAGCTTATTCACAGGACAAACTTACCCAAATGATAGTCTGTTCCTGTATGACTTTTAAGACAATTGCTGGCATGAAGAACTCCCTCTTTTTGAATTTGAAAATCAAATAATAACCAAGGTATACAATGAAGGCAGTTACAAACTGCAAAGCAAAACAAAATACCATTTATAGTTTGCTTCAACTGAATGATGACCTAGTGGTTAACAGCGAACAACAGCATGAAAGTAAGTATGTAAGAAAATAAGTAAGTACGTAAGAAAATAAGTACGCAAGAAAATAAGTAAGTACGCAAGAAAATAAGTAAGTATGTAAGAAAATAAGTATGTAAGAAAATAAGTAAGTACGTAAGAAAATATGTAAGTACGTAAGAAAATAAGTAAGTACGTAAGAAAATAAATATCAAGTGCATATGCACAGAACCAGGTGGTCACAAAAAAACATGAAAAAAGCTAATAAATCTTCTAACAAGTATAAGGCCACATTTGGCACCAGGATACAGGAGTACAGAAGCAGTGATGGCTCCCACAGTGCTTACGTGGGGGGCACGAGATTCCCTGAGGGACACCACATTATGGCAGTCCACCATGCACAGGTCTGGTCTGAGGGGCGCTGGCATGTAACCAAGAGGGGCGTGGGAGATTTGCCCCCACGTCTACAGCCAAATCGGCCACTGTACTGTAGGTGAAGATCAAATTATAAATTTTTGTGTTCTTTGTAGCCTGGAGAAGGGGTGATAGATATGGTTTGACACCACAGTTAAATTCAGAGTTTATATTTGCTTCTGCCGTAAAGATTATATTATTAAAACCACTCACATGCCTCACATGGAGACCCACTCTGAATTTCTGCAACCTTCAACATCACTTACTTTGTCTTATAATAACGTGAACTTTCAATATTTCATCAAGAACTTTCCAGACGCTAAAAATTCACAGATAGACGACAGCGAAAAGATTAGTTCTTATCTGAAATTTCTACAGGGTGGTAACCTCTTCCACACATGTCGGCCAAATACAGCAAAATACCGATAGCAGAAGTTGAACATGAGGTGACAAGGAAGTTGCCATAAATGGCAGAACAGCGACAGGCAACTTGAAAGTATTAAAGTCAGAAATTTCTGCAATGCACTGAAACCATTCCCAGTCAAAATAACAGTGCATGCAGAAGGCGTTGCAGCTGGCCAAACCTGGGCAACCTTAAAATATGGCCAATAAAGTAGTTTTAAACTCTGTCCCTTCTGACCATGACAACTGTGTCAATCACGATAAGCTTGAAAACTTCCTGGCCAATCAAAGTTCCTCCACAGCCCGTATAGTGATCCTACAATTCAAACATCTGGATTATCGCAAAATGCAGTGAAAACACAGATGCCACGTAGACAGTATAAATGAAGCCTTAAAAGTCTGTAAATTAAAGCAAAGAAAGACAGAAACACAGTAATCGTAATTCCAAGATTTCTACTGCGCCCAACGAAAGCCGCGCCGCGGGACCAATTTATTCACAAGCGCTCAGTCAAAACAAAATCGATAGGCAAAAGGGTTCGGTTCCATGTCAAGATCCAAGAGTCAGGCAGAGAGACAGCGTGGCAGCTACGATGGGTGATGTTTGGGATTGGAGAGGAGAGATGGTAGGTTAAGGGTCTATTTTACATGTAATAATCAACTAGGAACTCCGACACACACAAAGGCGACATGAAAAAGCTATCTATCATAGAAAGATCTATGAAAGCTACAACAAAGAGTCGACAGCGAAAATGGATTGGTCACATACTGAGAGGGGGACTCACTCTTGAGAACCGTATGAAGGGCAGAATGGAGGGGAGGAGGACAAGAGGAAGACCCAGACAGATGCTACTGGATTGGATGATGACGGACGGATACAGCAGGTTGAAGCTCTCAGCACCAAGAAGAGTGGCACCATCGGACGTTTGAACCTGCCTGAGGGCAGAGAACCAGAAGAAGAAAGAAAAAACTAGGCTTGTGGCAACAAAGCTCAAAATGAAAGACCTGTGAGAGTTCTAAAGGCAAATAATTTAAGGATTGGTATGGAAACCAGTAGCGTTTATGCAAAAGTTTGCACTTGATTCAGCCTCTCTACTTTGGGAGATATGCGACAACGTAACCGCCGAGCACCGACTTCTAACGCAGCTGTAGGATACAACTGGGGTCTGCTGGTCACTACAGGTGTAAATGGTGAATCCTGTATTCGTACCCATTGGTTTGAGTAACTACAGGTGTAAATGGTGAATCCTGTATTCGTACCCATTGGTTTGAGTAACTACAGGTGTAAATGGTGAATCATGTATTCGTACCCATTGGTTTGAGTAACTACAGGTGTAAATGGTGAATCGTGTATTCGTACCCATTGGTTTGAGTAACTACAGGTGTAAATGGTGAATCGTGTATTCGTACCCATTGGTTTGAGTAACTACAGGTGTAAATGGTGAATCCTGTATTCGTACCCATTGGTTTGAGCACTTATTTTGTAACACGGAGACTACGGGCTCGATCCTTCAGTGAAGCATTTCCTGTTCAGGGACCTTGAGCAAGTCCTTCATGCACAACTGCTCAATGCCTGACTGATGCTTACTGATTGTAATTGTAATTTGAGATTTATAAAGCGCCTCTTACAGGATAAACTCAACTGAGGTGCTTCCGACCCGAAAAACTATAATCATTGTAAAACAGTACAGTCTTCAGGCGCCTGCGGAACACCGACAGGGGGAGAGAAAGGAGCTCAAGTTGCAATTCTCGAGGGAGACGATTTGGATAAATTGGCACTTAATAAATACAGAATTAATAACATCGATAACTGGGAGTGGCAACTGCAGGAAGTGGGGAACATACCCATGTAATCTTCAGCTTCAAAGAAAGAAAAAGCAACACCATATTAGCCACGTTTAGGAAGAAGACACGGAAGATGGTGATGTAGATCTCCACCTGTGGCTGAATGTAGTATTCAAACTTTGGTAGCTACAGAAAGTCACAGGGAATATGTCAACAAACTCACAAGACGATAACAACACGAAACGTTTTAAAACTAAATACTGAAACACTTTAAAATTAAAAACTGAATTTTAAGTCTAACAGCAAAGGAATTGAAGATGGTGAACTTCATAATAATTTAGCAATTTTATAATTAATTTTGCTTTTGAAAAACTGCCAGAAATAAGCACATACAATGTACACGTCGGAGTTACACTTTGCGGTCATAAAATCCTATTGCAGATCACAACACTGGAATATATAGTTAAATGTGCCTAATAATACAAAACATACGTAAGAAAGCTGAAAAGGCACCTGGTAAATTGCAAATGGAATCACAAGGTTTACGACACTAAACACAGCACTCGGAAAGTAGGCAACAACGAGGTAGTCTCTGGTCGCCCATTTATAGCCCTGCAAACAGTTGATTCAGCAACATCACACAGGTTCAACTGTAACAGCCGACTGTTTATCATAAACACAGTCGTGCAGATAACTGAAACTAGTGATCTCCACTGACTAGCTTTGGCACCATGTCTTCTACGTCAACTAGCCATTCTCAAAGATATACGGCACAGCCAATGGAGTCCATTAACATTACATCTTGAGATTTCTACAGTGCCCAAAGAAATTTTAGTCGCAGGAACTAGCACATTCGCAGTCATTCAGGCAAAACAAAATCGGTAGGCAGGTTAGGTCCAATTCAGAGAAACCAGGCATCATCACTTGTTCTCATCCAGCGTTGTTTGTTACAGCCTTTGCATTCCGATCTCTGATTACCATTTCAGGACCCTTCCTAGACAGTTCCTTCAGCATGTGTCTAATTCCTCGTATATTTCTTTGATGTCACGTTCTCAGTGATAATAGGGTTAGTGGCATATGAAGATATAACAGAATGCTAGTAAGACATTTTAAGTAAGACATTTTAAGTAAGACATTTTAAGTAAGACATTTTAAGTAAGACATTTTAAGTAAGACATTTTAAGTAAGACATTTTAAGTAAGACATTTTAAGTAAGACATTTTAAGTAAGACATTTTAAGTAAGACATTTTAAGTAAGACATTTGTTAACACGCCATTTGTCCATCAGCTGAGCGAGGAATCACAGGATGGTATTCTGGGCTTTAAAACTGAAACTTAACAATCAACAGGAAGCAGTTAAGTCTGAGGAAGGTGATCTACTGCATTTGATACTAAAGAAGAATGTGCTACAACACTTAAATCAAAACTCACCCATTTTTTAAATAATTCAACCGTATCAGCTGTAATTACGCTGAAAATGATAGCACATCCAATTGAAATGAGAATGCTGAAAACAACAGACGCGATCAAATTAAAGAAACTGAACAAAAATTAGTGCCAAGCATCACAGCATATTAAAAAAACAGTAAATTCTTCCTTGGTCCTGCATAAACAGATCTTGCTTACAACAAAACCTTTAAAAACATTCAAATACAGGTACCTATCTATTTCTATATATATTATAATAAAATATAATATATAGTAATTATTATTATTATTAAAAAAAACAGTAATTTCTTCCTTGGTCCTGCATAAACAGATCTTGCTTACAACAAAACCTTTAAAAACATTCAAATACAGGTACCTATCTATTTCTATATATATTATAATAAAATATAATATATAGTAATTATTATTATTATTATTATTATGAAAATTTGTAATGCACGCAAAGTCACACCTAAATGTGAATTGGAGGCGCAGATAGTCAGTCGCCAGGTGAAAGAGTTAGATATCCAGATGCTTGAAAGCCAGTGATAATAAATATAACAATATAAAAATCATATATAAATAATATATAAAAATTGCCATAAAAAGTTGCTGATGTTTCGGGTGAAGTGAAATTTAGGAACATAACTGCTGATGAAAATCCGCATTATTTTGTTCAATCTTGAGATATGAACAGTAAGACTGAACAAATACGTACACAGTTACAATCCATGCCACGACCCTGCGTAAGTATAGTTTAGTCTTGTCTATAGTTCTCATGGCTTGCACAAGTCGATTCAGCTCCACATCAGATATCAGATCCTATAAAAAAAGACAACCACTTCTTTAACAAATTCCCAAAACTAAAAAGAAAGTTCTATTACTGAAAATTGGTTATCGTAATTGTAATCATAATTCCAAGATTTCTACAGCGCCCAAAGAAAGCTGCACCAGGGGGACCAGCTTATTCACAGGCGCTCAGTCAAAACAAAATCGATAGGCAAAAGGGTTCGGTTCCGGGTCAAGATCCAAGAGTCAGGCAGAAAGACAATTAAATTGACAAAGATACCCTTTACAAACCGCTCAAATTTATCAGTGCGTATTGCACCAATCTACTAAACCAAGTCACAAAAGTTGACATACTTTTGGTCATATTATGAGGAAAAATGGAGACTGCTAGGAGAAACAAATAACGCAGGATACAACATCTGGATCACAAGCACATGGAAGACCACAAACAGCCTGGATTGAGAACATAAGGTCTTGAAAAGGATAAACTATGAGTCAGCTACTGAGGATAACTGAAGATAGAAACATTTGGAGATGGATTGAAGATGGCTAAAGACAAGACTAGACTAAAACAAGACTTAGAGATCAAGATTTAGATATGTCTTTAAACTCAAATAAATCTGTATTATCTGTAGTACACAAGAAACTCCTTAAGACGCGCTCTATTATAACACAAATTCTGATGTAACGTGGCCTGGGATATGGATTCCAAATTTAGTTCACCTTATAAAATTACCTCAATAAATAACACGACCTCATTATAAGACGGTTCTTGATATGGCGTGAAAAGATAGCGTTTTAACAAGTTTCCGATGTCGTTCTAAGGAGAAAACAGAGGTCACAGGAAATGTACACGAATAATGCAATAAATTCCACAATTAATCAGAACATCTTTAAAACTTGAAACCAAAAGAACTCACTAACCCTGAATGAATTGGCAATACCGAGACAAAGAACGTCTGTAGCCTCGACGTTTCTCAGCGAGTAGTCCCAGGACGTAAACGTAAGGTAACTGAAGTTGTAGTTGTCAAGAACAACATGACCTCCTTCATCTTGTAGTGTAATAACAATTCTGGAACAGCAGGAACAAGTGCATCGGATTTTTTGGATCTGGGTGAATTTAAGGTTAGATTCAAGAACAAAAAAATCGCAAGCTAGTCGCTAAGTCAAAGTTCAGAAACAAGTCATAAATAAATTTTCACAAGTTTATTCTCTTGTTGTGTCTTTTCATACTGCCATAACTTCGACTCTCCCCTAGACTGTCATCCTGCCACATATGTTAGCAATTACGTAACTAAGTGGGACCTGCCCACCCCTTGGTCCTGACTTTAATTAGAAAACGGGGTGTGTGACAGTCTAGTGGTTAAGGTGCCATAAAATATTACATGTACACTGTATTCCTTTTGCCCAGTCAAAGGCCCAAGCCAGGAAATGGAGCGCCTTACTCCAGCAGTGGTGAAGGATCTAACCCGATTAATTCATTGAAAAATGAGCAGGGTCCGACGTCATACATTCACTGTAGAAAATTGTATACATTTACATTTATATTATACAAAAGGAGACCTTACTAACGTGTGATTCAAGCAGCTGGAGTAAAGAACATATTTCACACATAACTTCCATCATTAAAGACATCATTAAAGACAGATGTGACTATAAAATGACTTCAGAATGACTGTAAAAAATGAATAAAATGCAAGAAATGAGCCGTACCCTGTGGTCAGCCAGAATAAACTGAAGTAGAAAGTGAACAAGACACAGACAAAGTAAGCAAACCACATGTGATAGCCAGGAACTTCAGCCTTGAAATTCCCAAAAAACAACCACGTTTTACCAATGACACCCTAGAAAAACAACACAAAAAACCATGCTACAGAAAGATGATGTTGTAATGTAATGTCTGGGTGGATTTCAACCAGACTTCTCCAACAGATTATGATTTTTGACTACGTTTTCGCTTGCAATAACGAACAACTGATGCCTTGTGCATTATGATAATGGCACTATAAAAGTCACCAGATTAGATTTGATTAGAATATACGAGATAAGAATATCAAGTAAAAAACGTCTTCAGTACTGCGTTGAACAAAGTTTTCCCTAAGCAGCGCACGAACAACTGCACCTTAAATTTCATTTCAACAAGCATGCTTTACCTCAGATGGGACTACCTGTCTGTTTTATGCCACTAGTAACTATTATTATTATTATTATTATTTCTGCATATATTTAAGTGCCACTACCTAATGACTAAGCATCAATCGACAGCACCAAGCAGTTGTGAGTGAAGTACTTGCTCAAGGTCCCTACACAGAAACAGCCTCAGAGGAGGCTCGAACTTGTACCCTGCGTTACAAGCTGAGCACTCTAACCAATCGGCTGCCATGCTATAACTATCTGGTACACGTACTGAGTAAAAAATATAAAGTAACATTAAACATAATGTAAAAAATTATCACAAATTTAATGCAAAAATCCAAGCATAGTTAAACTCACATAAAACACAGAACGTGAAAATACCTGAAAATAACTTTCAAATGTTATTTTTATGACGCACATAAGTTTTATAAGAGCAAGATAAAAATACGAAGAAATTAGTTTTAACGCACAATAAATCAATTGAAATCATAAACAAAATACCCTGAACTTTAGGATGTCCAAGATGTAAAATGTTCCCTTGATGGACGAGTAGTCAAAGAAGATCGCTTGCGGCAGAACAACAAAAATCAACCAGATGACCATAAGGAAGACATTCATGGCCAGCAGGTTACGAACGAAGTCAAAGAAGCAGGCAACACATGACCCAAATTTATCTAGACAAGCGCATCAACACACAACACGTACAATTGTAACGGTTTGTAAACTTAACAAATTCAGCAATACACCAGAACCTGCTCTTAACATACTTATATCTAGATAATTAATACAGCGCATTTTGAGTACTTCAAAAGTACTTATATTTTTTATATTTTCATATTTTGAAGTAAGAGTTATGGCTACTAGACAAAAAGTTCTGTACTCTTTGAAGTCTAAGAGTGGACATGAATGGTGAGCAATTAAACTTAAAATTTGAATTTGGATTTCAACAAGACACCGATAAGGTGCTGATTCAGTATTTTAACATCCATACTTGCACTCATGCATAACGTCAGATGGAACTGACTATCTGTATTCAGCCATATCAGTGTCTGCAGTTTCCAAACACTACTGTTAAGAGCATACTCAGACTAACGTTGGCTTAGGACCAGACAAAAAACAAAGGATTTAAAAGATTTCTAATTCATTTGCTTCCTACCAAATACTATTTACAATTAGACAGCAACACTGCTAGATCCAATTCCAAACACCACTCACCATAGCCATCTGCCTGCCTGCCAGCCTGCCTGCCTGCTTGGCTCTTGACCTGGAACCGAACCCTTCTTGCCTATCGATTTTGTTTTCACAGAGCGCCTTTAAATAAGCAGGCTCCTGCGACTTAGCTTTCATAAAGCACTGCAGAAATCTTAAGTTTACAATTACGATTACTGCTATATTACCCTCTATAATCTGCTGATACCGCTCCAAGACGGAGGTAACTATTTTCCTTTTCGTCCGAGTAGTGAGCCATTTATTCTGCAACAAAAGGTCCACATCAGGAGAGACGGATTCACAGGAACAAGAATTAAATCTAAACATCTTTATATGGAGTGGAAATCCCTTAAAAGAGGTTCCATCTAAAAGTATTAACAGCTTCATTCTGTATTGTTATAACTTAAGATATTTCTATTGCAAATGAAGTTAATCAAAATAAGTTAAGTCAAATATCTTGAATTTTTAACTCGCTAACTGGAAAGTTTCTATGCACACAGTTGGTTACAGATAACTTTATGAGGCGCACAACAGCCTAATGGTTTGAGTGCTGAACCTCTCAACCTAGAGGTCGGGGGTTTAAATACCCTCCAGAACAGAAAAATATTTCAGTGTGGCTTAGCTCGAGGGACCATTCTTCTTCTCCTATTCTTGTTCTCGGTTACCTTTCTCGCATTGCTGCCCATTCTTCACGTTTATCATGCATTAAACACCTACACAATTCACTCAAGCCAATTCCTGACCGCCAAATCAGTGCAATAAAACTGCTCATCTGAATTACATCATTCCTTACTTTACGTTTCTAAAAAGCGCTAAAAAAAAGAAACATGCATTCATACAAACAATGAGGTACATATATACATACAATTCATACATACTGCACAGACATGAACACATATACATACATATATATATATATAACTGCATACATGCATGCATGCAAACAGGCTTATAAATACATAGATACATTACCATGAAGTAAAGCTACCTTAGCACCAGGTCTGGGCAGTAATTAAATGAACACTATGTATGGCTGCTACATTAAAAAGTAGCCTACCCTCCGGGTCATGATCGAGGCTGTTGCAGCTATCGACTGTGCTCCCCATGCACTTCGCCGCCGTCTGCGTACAGCATCCGCTTGATGGCTATCTCGGCGTTTGTCAGCATCTGTATCGGGCGATGTCTCAACAGACACATTACTTCAACAGAAGCACAAAATTCATTTGCACAGTTAGATCTGCAAACAGTGACATTCAACACCTTAATAGGAATTAATCAAATGCATAATCATCTTAAGCTATATTAATCTTTTAGACTCCAAAGTGTAATCCACAAACCCAGTTTAAAAGAGTAATTATTTACTCAGATCACATGCAAAGTCATTAAACATAAATCGACCACTTGGATGAATATTCACCAGGGACCAAGAAAAAGTCATGTAAAGGTTACCTAGAGCAGTGAATCTCAATCAGGTAACTCGCTGCTCTGGACCAAAAGTGGTCAGCAGATCACGCTTTGACAACCACTGATTTAGAGGAAAATAGTGGGTCTTAACAAGTGATTTAAATGATGATAGCAAAGCCAGTGGCCCGGGAAATGTTTAAAAGTTGTGTGAGTCAACCTCAGCCAAATACAGACCTAAAGTGGATAAAATGATACATTATATCCGATATAATCTGTAAGAATATTTCTGTCATTCGTTACCCAAAAAGTTGTGTGAGCATGCTCCTGCCTCAGTGTCACAGAGCCAAAACTTGTGTGAGTACTGGCGTCTTTGGCACCATGGCTCCCAGGCCCCTAAGCAAAGCTCACAATCTGGGTCTTTAGTGAGAGACCGTTCCAAATATTGGCAATGCACGATCCAATTCAGAACCTGGAGAAAGTTGACAGGAGCACTAGTCCTGTCAGCAAAGTTACTTATATAAAGGTTTGAATATGTAAATAATTTCAAATATGATGCCAAAAAGCAAAATAGAATTCACATACTCTTGGACGATTTCAGGTGGTTTTGTTCGTGATTCCAGCGATATTATGAACCGCCTTCTACGCGGTGAGGTCAAGGTTGCCATTGCATCCGTATCCACAGTTACAACAGATGCAAGCTTAACAACTTCCATTGATTTTGACATAGCCGATTCCAAGGTTCCAGTGCTGTTCTGTTTTTCAGGAAATAAAGCTATTTTGGGCATGTTCGCGTTATCTGTCGTGAGATTTGGTACTGTTCTTTGACTACTACTCAGTCTTGCTCTAACCTCACTGTGGGTACTTCTTAAAGAATTTTCATCCAAACGACGCTCAGACTTTGGTGATGGGGGTGCCGAAGGTTGTTTCTCCATGCTTTCACTGGTTTTAGTGTACATAATGATGTATACAAAGCAATGTTATGCTATAACAGAGTCCATGTGGCTCGAGGAAAGTGTCCTGCATTTACTTGGTTATTGGTTTCGAAGATCATAATCGGCCTTACAGACTCCATGCAGGCTGCTTTTTGACAGTAACCCACTTTCAGTTATTCTAAAATATTACAAAAAACTATCCGTGAACTGGAATGATAAAAACTTGCGAGACTGGTTTTTACAGTAAACACATCATTGCCACTCTTTTGACTCTTTTGACAAGTCATAACTAGGCTACCTAACCTTGTTACAGCCATAGCGACAAAAACAAGATCTATAATGTCAGAACATTCTCTGCTGCTATAAGAAACAACTACTATCATAGTTTCAACATCGGACGCCCTATGGCGCTATATAAATCGTCGTCTTAATGTTATTAACAAAATAACATATTTACCAGGTAAACCGATACGCTTGAACACTACAAGAGCGTCCGACAACTTATTTTTAACGGGGAAATTATTGTTTATTAGAGATTCCTCACTTGATGACGTAATTGAAACTGGCTTCAGAGCGCCAACTTAGTTACTAGTGAGTGAATAAGTATGTATATCTGTACAGTGTTGTCGTCTGCCGACTGCAGAGGATGATAGTAAAAACGGACCTTTACAACAGCAGGTGCTGCCTCTGATAGATTATACCCGGTATTGGATAACAGTTTATAGCATTACACTAAACTAAATGAACGAATGAATTTTATACTACAGGTTTTTCCACGGCGACTGTATTATAGCCTCAACCAAATTGATTTGTTCAATGAAATGAATGGGCTAGGCCGTTAGATTCATGTTACTCTTTGATAAGCGTTTGAGAGATCGGCACAAACTTAATAATCAAACTGATTATAGGCCCACGTGGCGGAATGAAAACGTCGTGGACCAGGGAGACTAACTTTTGTTATTCATACAGACTTACAATCAAGGAGTGAATCTGAAGGCAGCAAGTGGGTCAAGATAAAGCAGGTCTATAACTTTGCAATTGGATATTTGGGGTAATCAGCATTGTGTCCTACTTTTCCTTGACCTGGAACCGAACCCTTTTGCCTATCGATTTTGTTTTGACTGAGCGCCTGTGAATAAGCTGGTTCCCGCGACTTAGCTTTTGTTGAGCGCTGTAGAAATCTCGAGATTACGATTACGATTACGATTCCTTACCATACAATTCAGTTTGTAGATTTTAGCTGCACTGGAATCTAATCTAATTGATTTTCATCTTGAGACTTTTGTTCCGCTGTTGTGATGTTAATACATGGCACTAACTGAAGCAATTTCAAAGTAAATAATAATAGCGATAATAATGATAATAATAATAATAAGCGATAATTTAAAGGGATAGTTGACAAGTTGATACAATATTGATGTTTATAAGTTTACAGCCGCATCCATCATCGATCGCTATAGGCTAAACAGTATACAACCTACAGACTACAGGTCTATAAGTATCATGATATAGAGGCTATTGATAGCTTGCTATAGGTGCTGTTTAGGTCAGCATTTATATAATATTAATTAATAAATTTATATAATTTATATAGTATATACCCTATATTATTACTAATACCTATATAATGGCTTCTCCGTTCGCATTCACTAGCCTGCTTAGGCTTAAGTGTGGCTAAATTTGTTGCTATAAATAGGCCTATAGCCTATATGCAGCCTACATTTATTAGCCTGCATATATAGGCTAAAACATAGGCCCAAACCAATACAGGGCCTATTTATAGGCCTGTATTGTACCCGAATCCATATATGTATCCTGGCTGTTCGGCAAACATCGAACAGCCTACTTGAGCGTGGCTATCGGAAAGGAGTCGAGATGTCTACGGCGCCAAAAGGCTGTGGAGAGGCATCGCGTTTAACAGCAGTTCCAGGCAAGCCCACGAAATGGCTGGCGTGCATCTCGTGTGCCTTAACGGGGGGTCGGTACACAGTGACCATGTAAAAGATTTTCGCACGGCCTCACCAACCGGGTTGTACCAGCCAACTGCGCTGTTGCTGTCGTTTTTCACTGTGTCTCCTCCTCCCTCTCCTCCTCCTACATCTCCTCCTGCTGGTGGAGCTGGTGCTGGTGCTAGTGGATCAGTGCAGCCCGCATCCTTTATCGATCGATTGATGTGTCTGGTGTCGTTGAGTCTTGCGCCCGGGGGTCGCGGCTCGGACCAAGAGCGGAGGCGGCGGCGTCAGCGGCGGCTGAGCAGACGACATGCTAAGCTGTTCGTCCAGCGGATTTGGCTGTGGCGTCGTTGGCAGCGGCTGGATATCTGTAATATTACGATCATCTTTCAAATAATTTGCATATATTATTATAAAACGCACGTGCGATCGAAAGATTTCTCGATTTTTACGGATTTCGACTGAAAATAAACGCAACGTCGTCGATTCCATGGGTCGCCGGTCGTCGTGAACCAGCGCAGCAGCGGTTTTGTCGAGACGTTTGTCCTGCCGCCCGACCAACACTCCGAGGTAGGAGCCATGATTCTTTTGTCCCGACTGGTCCTAATTTCAATAATTTATCGCAAGGCTGGAGATGCGTGAAGCGACTCTACATACGCCGATGATGATGCGAAGAGTGCGTGACTGATGCTTTGCCGAGATGCAACGCTTGAAACGGAGAAGGAAGTGCGCCCATGGAATTGCATGCATGGTCGAAATCCTGGCTTGCATATCACTTGTTTGCTCCTTTATATAGCGACAGCATGCTGAATGCTGTTTGCTGGCGATGATTGCAGATGCAAAATGCTTGTGGCAAAAAACTTGCAAAACGCTTGTGGCAAACAGCTTCTTATGGGTTTTTGTGGCTTGGAATAGAGTTACCGATGACCAAAACTTATTTGAGGGTCATGTGAAATGTGGCCCAGAAACATGACACCACATAGCTGCTATCAGATCTCTATTATATTATGCTTGAAAACAAAGTCATGGACTGAAAAGAATACGTTACTCAAGTGTTGTGCGTTAACATGCTGTCTGGTGAATAAACATGATTCATTTGAAAGGAATGGTGGCTTTGTATATGGTCCAAAAGAATGATACCATCTACGATAGAAATGGATAGCTTCATCAAAGCACACAATACCCTGAACAGAACGAACAGTCACTGCCATTTGTTTGCTTTAGTATAGATTAAATTGAAACTAGGGAACAGCACAAATCAGTTTATAGAAAGTTGAAAACGTAGTGTTTGCGAGATTACGTAGCAGATTGTTAATAGCAGCTGGAGTCACAGTATTCGTCATACATGTAGTGTACTTGGGAGTGTTCCAGTCAGTTTATGTTCCTCATACGTTACACCGCTTACGTGCCAGTGTTTATTGATTTGAAAGCCAAGGAGCTTTTCTTATGGGTTTTCTTGGGCAATAGTTAGAAGCTCACTTTGTCTTTAGTTGTTTGCTACCATGTAAACATGTCACGTTTTTTTTGACTGCACTTTGCTTCCCTGATGCTCATATCCAAAGCAGTTTCACTATTCACAGAAATGTTGTTACCGAAAGAGCCGAAGATCTGCTCTACTAATAAATTCATGAGAAACCCTTTTAGAACAGTGCCGTTATGTTGCCTCAATTGATTTCGTACTTCACAGCACAGAGTTGTATGGACAGCTAGACATGCTTAGGCATATATAATGTCCAGGTACAAACACCCCAGCGTTTTAGCCCAGAACATTAAGTACCATAGACATTATTATGTGTAAAATTGGGGTACTTTTACTGCAACACCCAGTACCGCAATAGCCGTCCAATAGAAACCTTTCCTTTGGATCTAAAGGTTTGACATTCTGCCACAATATCCAAGTAAACCTGCACTTATGAGACACTCAACATTGTGTCAGAAGATGTAGATTATGCACAAGTGCTCAGTCAAAGTAGAATCGTACGTATATATATATAGTGGGACGTGGTGGTGTAATGGTATGTTCGATGCCTTGTAACCGGAGGGTCGTGGGTTCGAATCTACCTGACGCCACTGCGTAGCGACCTTGGACAAGTTGCTCACCCACAGTTGTCTGTGAGGAAGGCAATGGGAAACCACCTCACTCATCTCGTCCCCGGGTGGCATAAAGCTAATGGACCTGCCTTCGGGCAGAAAACTCATCATATATATATATATATATATATATATATATATATATATATATATATATATATATATATGTACCACCCACCAATTTGCAAGGTTATCTTGCCGTATTTAAATTTCAGGCATGTACTTAATTGACTAAAGGTTTACAGAAACTTAGGCCTGTTATTTTTACAGAGCATCAGGGGCCATCCATAGATGTCAACACAAATAAGTGAGTGTGCCATGACTTATAAACACCAGGAACTGGAAATTTCCATGCCAACAGCGTGAACTGGAAAACAGTTTGTGGTGAATCATTTTCGAGAAAGGAATTTGACATTTAAAGATAACAATATGCTCATGATTACCTTGGGTTTTGATCTTTCAAGATAAATAATATGCTCATGATTACCTTGGAATTCAATCTTTCAAGATAACAGTATGCTTTTGATTACCTTGGAATCTGATCTTTCAAGGTAACAATATGCTTTTGATTACCTTGGAATCTGATCTTTCAAGATAACAATATGCTTATGATTACCTTGGAATCTGGTCTTTCAAGATAACAATATGCTTATGATTACCTTGAAATCTGATCTTTCAAGATAACAATATGCTTATGATTACCTTGGGATCTGATCTTTCAAGATAACAATATGCTTATGATTACCTTGAAATCTGATCTTTCAAGATAACAATATGCTTTTGATTACCTTGGGATCTGATCTTTCAAGATAACAATATGCTTTTGATTACATTGGAATCTGATCTTTCAAGATAACAATATGCTTATGATCACCTTGGGATCTGATCTTTCAAGATAACAATATGCTTTTGATTACCTTGGAATCTGATCTTTCAAGATAACAATATGCTTTTGATTACATTGGAATCTGATCTTTCAAGATAACAATATGCTTATGATCACCTTGGGATCTGATCTTTCAAGATAACAATATGCTTTTGATTACCTTGGAATCTGATCTTTCAAGATAACAATATGCTTTTGATTACATTGGAATCTGATCTTTCAAGATAACAATATGCTTTTGATTACATTGGAATCTGATCTTTCAAGATAACAATATGCTTTTGATTACATTGGAATCTGATCTTTCAAGATAACAATATGCTTATGATTACCTTGAAATCTGATCTTTCAAGATAACAATATGCTTTTGATTACATTGGAATCTGATCTTTCAAGATAACAATATGCTTATGATTACCTTGAAATCTGATCTTTCAAGATAACAATATGCTTATGATCACCTTGGGATCTGATCTTTCAAGATAACAATATGCTTTTGATTACATTGGAATCTGATCTTTCAAGATAACAATATGCTTATGATTACCTTGAAATCTGATCTTTCAAGATAACAATATGCTTTTGATTACATTGGAATCTGATCTTTCAAGATAACAATATGCTTTTGATTACATTGGAATCTGATCTTTCAAGATAACAATATGCTTTTGATTACATTGGAATCTGATCTTTCAAGATAACAATATGCTTATGATTACCTTGAAATCTGATCTTTCAAGATAACAATATGCTTATGATCACCTTGGGATCTGATCTTTCAAGATAACAATATGCTTTTGATTACATTGGAATCTGATCTTTCAAGATAACAATATGCTTATGATTACCTTGAAATCTGATCTTTCAAGATAACAATATGCTTTTGATTACCTTGGAATCTGATCTTTCAAGATAACAATATGCTTTTGATTACATTGGAATCTGATCTTTCAAGATAACAATATGCTTTTGATTACATTGGAATCTGATCTTTCAAGATAACAATATGCTTTTGATTACATTGGAATCTGATCTTTCAAGATAACAATATGCTTATGATTACCTTGAAATCTGATCTTTCAAGATAACAATATGCTTATGATCACCTTGGGATCTGATCTTTCAAGATAACAATATGCTTTTGATTACATTGGAATCTGATCTTTCAAGATAACAATATGCTTATGATCACCTTGAAATCTGATCTTTCAAGATAACAATATGCTTATGATTACCTTGAAATCTGATCTTTCAAGATAACAATATGCTTTTGATTACCTTGGGATCTGATCTTTCAAGATAACAATATGCTTTTGATTACATTGGAATCTGATCTTTCAAGATAACAATATGCTTTTGATTACCTTGGAATCTGATCTTTCAAGATAACAATATGCTTTTGATTACATTGGAATCTGATCTTTCAAGATAACAATATGCTTTTGATTACATTGGAATCTGATCTTTCAAGATAACAATATGCTTTTGATTACATTGGAATCTGATCTTTCAAGATAACAATATGCTTATGATTACCTTGAAATCTGATCTTTCAAGATAACAATATGCTTATGATCACCTTGGAATCTGATCTTTCAAGATAACAATATGCTTTTGATTACATTGGAATCTGATCTTTCAAGATAACAATATGCTTATGATTACCTTGAAATCTGATCTTTCAAGATAACAATATGCTTTTGATTACCTTGGAATCTGATCTTTCAAGATAACAATATGCTTATGATCACCTTGGGATCTGATCTTTCAAGATAACAATATGCTTATGATCACCTTGGGATCTGATCTTTCAAGATAACAATATGCTTTTGATTACCTTGGGATCTGATCTTTCAAGATAACAATATGCTTATGATCACCTTGGGATCTGATCTTTCAAGATAACAATATGCTTATGATCACCTTGGGATCTGATCTTTCAAGATAACAATATGCTTATGATCACCTTGGGATCTGATCTTTCAAGATAACAATATGCTGATGATTACCTTGCACATCTTTAGTGAATGTTATGCAGTATGTAAATTAACGTCGGTGTGATGATTAGTCTTGCGCCCTGGGGGGGTCGTGGCTCAGACCAAAAGCGGAGGAATGCTCCTAGTGTATTGTTGGAAAGTACTATAAAGTAAATGACTGGTTTGTCTTCAGCTTTTTGTTTGGGAGAAATTGAGAGTTCAGTAATTGGTAATTAATAAAGTAATCTATTAATTAGCAGTTTCATTTGGATACCTGTATTTATAGTTTTGACTGAACTTTAGGAAATGACTGGAATAGGCCTATATTATATTTGAAAATAGTAATCTGCATCAGGGATGAACTATTTATTGTTTTTCCTTATTATGTAGCAAATGTAAACTTGTTGTCATCCATATTAATACAGATGACATCTGTCATCCAGGTAATAGCACCTGGATTGATTCAAGGTAGAGAAGTGATAATTGCTTTTCAGGGTTTGGATTCTAATCACCTTTTTGAAGTTGTTGATTGTCGTATTTACTCAGGTTTTCTTGACTGTTATTTGTAGGTGTTCTTGTTGTATTATTCGAAGGTCTTCTTTGACCAGCTACAGACATCTTCAAAGTGGATCCGATTTGGGATTCCCCGAAGTCAATGGACGCTGAAGCGGATGACTCTGTCACCGGAATGGGGGAGCTCAACGGTGACAGCAAACCGGATCCAGCCAAACTGGCACAGAGTGCTATCATTAAACAGGTCTGCACCTTCATGAAGCAAACTGTGTAACTGCGTAATGTAACTAAACGTTTATGTAATGTAAGCACCTTCTGGGTACCTCTTGAGACGCCCGACCAATCAGAGTTTTGACACTGTGAAGGCAAGCACTCAGCCATGTCACGAAATAGATCAAGTATGACAGTGTATCTTGCCTGTCTCCACTCCTGTGATGGGGCCCAGTCTTTTTTATCCATGCTAGGACTTACGGGGTGCAACACAGGGTTTTTCAATGTTTGTACTTCCCTGTGAAACAATCTTCCTCTTTTTCCGGGTGTTGCAGCCTGCTTCCTTATGATTCACCTGGATTCAGTCTTACTGTGAATGCCTACCAGTAGTTTGGCAAAGTAGTAGTAAAGAAGGAAGTTTCTCCAGTTGTTGGATTTATGTTGTCATGTTTGCGCTTCAGCCAAAATATCCTTCTACCCCGAACCACACCTCCGAGGACTAGAGTTGATACAGGCGTATATTAGTAACAAACATTAACCTTAAAAACCAAATGTTTTGGCCAAATTTGATCTGTAATGGCTCAATAAAATGTCATGAATTAGCTTAGACTTTGTGGCTTTACAAAGAGAAAATATAGCATCAGTTTGGGCAATGGCAGTGAATTAAGTTCACCATGATATTTCACATTGCCTTCTCAGTTTTAGGGTGTTAACTGCACACCGATCCTCTATAAATCTATGTACAGAGAGGGGAAAATTCCTGAATGTTTTTGCAGGTTCTTAAAGTCAATGTTTTTGTTTATCGAAATAAGTTAAACAGAGCACGTTGAAATTAGAGCCCCTGGTAGTTATTCTGAGGTGTGCTCTAGGATTCACTGACGTGCTTGTATATGAGATAAATGGCACTGAACAAGCCAGGAGAAAGAGCTGTCTATTTGCTTGCTTTGTTATTGCTCCCTTGGCCAGCAGAGATTGCTCAGTACATTTTCTTTGCATGCGATCGCTCTACAAATCAGTCGTGAAGCGGGATGTGCTAGAGCAGGGGAAGGGACGAGAGTGGACGGACGCGGGCAGATGATGGAGGTGTTTGCTCAGGGCTGTGTGTGTTTGTGGGTGTATGTTTGTGCAGAGAGGGCAAATGAGCACGACAGTTGCTGCTCCTCCTATTCCTGCTCCTTATCCTGTTCCTCGTACTCCATCTCGTCCTTTTCGTGGCACTGACTTTTATTAGAAACGGTTACCATGGTGACTGTCGGTCGCATTGGCAGCATTAGGGTCTGTTTGACGAATGGCTGTTGCTGGAGGCATAGGAGGAAGGAAATGAGGAGGAGGAAGTGATGGAGGAGGAGGAGGAGGATGAGAAACAGGAGAGGGTTGGTCGGCTGTGGATGGAATGTGGAAGTCTTCTTGTTTGACTCTTGACAGCATTTAATGCAGTTTGCTCCTAGGTTCCATTTTATGGGATTGGCATATCCCATATATATATATATATATATATGTATATATATGTGTGTATATATATGTGTGTGTATATACATATGCATATAAATATGTTATAGAAATAATTCCATGAAATATGCCTGCCTATTATACATAAGTGTACCACGTAATGGAATACACACACATATACTGTATGAATTGTTCATACTTAGGTATTCATGTCCATGTACATGGATGGGTAATGAATATATATATTATATATATATATATGTATTATATTTTTATATATGTATATAGGAATAATTGTTTTTGTATATGGTGTATTATCTTCTCATTGGCATTGTGCCTGCTGATGGTTGCTTGTAGGAGCTGAAGTTGTCTGACGGAGTACTTGGTCTACAGGCACTGTGGATTTATCGTGCTTGTTTACAAGTGCACCATACATTTAATTAACGCATAACGTTGGGATTACCTTGGCAAATATTTGCTTTTTATTCTGCTTCTTTTAACTTGTCTGTGTATTATACCTTTTATGTTGGCAAATATTTGTTTTATTCTGCTTCTTTTAACTTGCCTGATGTCCTCTTGCTTGCGTTCTTAGGCTTACTTAGCCTGTTAGCTGTCACTGTATTTTTGTGTTAATTTTATCTCGTACGTATGTATGTCAAAATGGAACAAACTGCATTGAATGCTGTCAAGAGTCAAGTAAGAAGACTTCCACGTTCTATCCTGAGCCAACCAACCCTCTCCTGTTTTTCCTTCTCCTTCGACAATTTATATAGCACCTTTTATTGGCTATTTATTTCTCTGAATATTTATATAGCGCCTTTCAAGGACTGCACGAACGCACTAAAATTTAGGTGCATTATTGTCATTTATGTGGGCATGCACTTATTAAAGCGTTGCATATTAAATGGCCATTTTTCAGGTGCATTTGCGTTGTGCTTTTGTGAATCAAACCAAAGATTTATGACTGAGTATTCCTGGTGACGTCAACCTTTCTAGTTGCCTTTTTATGGTGTGCCGATGATAGAGCCCTAAGCCACAAAGCTCCTTTCATATGTAGCCTGCCTGACTCATGGATATTGACCGGGAACCGAACCCTTCTTGCATATGGATTTTGTTTTGACTGAGCGTCTGTCAGTAAGGTGGTTCCAGTGACTTAGCTTTCATTGGGCACTGTAGAAATCTTGAGTTTACGATTACGATTACAAAGCGCTTTAGCCTGCAAGTGCATCTTGCTCCATGGCTCTGCTTGTCTGCATGTATAAATTTCGAGATGCAGAGTTTTGCAGACATATACATATGCATATACATGTTCTATGGCATTGCATGTATGAAGCTAGAGATGTGTACAGTTGTATACTGTAAAACTTCCTACTTGTATGAATCATTTTACCCGTGATGAAATATCTTCTTTGTGTTTCTGCTTACCAAGAATACTGCTAAATACAACTGTTTGTCTTTCTCAGCTTTTGTTTGCCATATTGATGTGATGTAATCTAGCGTACACGCTGGTACTAGGCTGCTGGCGCCTAAATTAAACCCAGCGTTTATCAGGGACAGGTGTTTAAAAGTGGCCTGTTGTGTTTTTATAAATGAGTTTATGTAATACTCAACTGTAGCATCTTTCTTTTTCTCTTGACAGCTGTGCTTTTTCCCATTTGGAAAGCTTCTTGAGAATTTTATGGCAGTGGGGTTGGACTTGGGGTGGATTGTTGCAGCTACTGCTATAAAAGCCTTCATCTAAGCAACACGGTTTAATCTTAGAACTTCTAAAGCACCCTTATCATCACACACAAGACATCAGTCGATGCTCACTTCAGTTGTTAGTCGTTTTACTACATGATTAGCCGTTTTTTGCAAGGCAGAGCAGTAGTCCAGTAACTGGTACAGACGCCTGTAGACAATTAAGTATTATGGATGATATTGAAAGCATTCTTACCTGCATAAAATCCTAAATGTAAGTGGCTTATGGGTTCTGGTGCCGGAGATATCTGTTACTGTCTTGCCTGCTTTTTCTTCTTCCCCTTGTCTAACCTGCAGCTCCAGTTCCAGACACCACCCACCATTGCCTGACTCTTGGATCTTGACCTGGAATCGAACCCTTCTTGCCTATCGATTTTGTTTTGACTGAGCACCTGTAAGTTAGCTGGTTCCCATGACAGCTATTGTTGGACACTAGAAATCTCGAGTTTACGATTGCAAATACGATTACTTTTGCTTACGTGGTTTGCCTCTTCTAGGATGTTATGCTGTCCGGCAGAAATTCGCAGTCGCCCTTGCCCTCAGCAAGAGCGCTGTCTGCGATGACATTGTCTTCGGTTAATTCTCTTCAGCTGGCCACCATCGCAACAGGGAACCAGCTGAACGGAGCCCTTTTGTCTGATAGTTCGTTGTGGGGCTTGCCTTCGCTCAGCACCTCCGACTTGCTGGACTCGTACAAAACTGACCAACTTTCAAGTAAGTTCTCAGTGAGGATTGTTCACTTTAATTTTTGTCGTTTTGTTTTACCACTATAAGAATAATAATAATAATAATAATATAAAAAATAATAATAGTAATAATAATAATAATGATAACAATATAAAAATAAGTGATTACTGGGCCATATGTCTAATTTGAATCAGATTTGTACTTGCATTCTACTTGTTTTGCACTTGGATTGAACTGTTTATATCTACCTACCTAACTTATGGGGGACAGGGACTTGAGAAAGCTCTTCTGATTCTTCTGCTGGTGTTACTCCATCAGCGATAATCAGTGTGAAGGCAAGAAGGGTTCGGTTCCAGGTCAAGATCCAAGAGTCAGAGGATGAGTCAAGAGACTTGTTTTACTACAGGGACCATATGACCTTGACCCTGCTCATTTGCAATGAATTGATCGGGTAAAATCCTTTGCCACCGCTGCCCATTTGAATGGATGACACACCATATATAACATTCTCACGTACAGACCGTGCTAGCCCTGAATTCTGAAATAGAGCTACAATCGGTATGTGAACTGGCTTTCTCAGCATTTGGCCAGGTGCCATGTTTACTGGTCTGATTTCCTTCCGGCTCAGTTTTGATTGGCTGCTTTCGGCTGAGTTTTGACTGGCTGTTTTCGTAGTTTTGGGCCTTAATCCCTTTGTCAGACCCTCTGGGTTGACTGAGATGAGAGGTAGTTTCTGTGCTACAGCTGTGGAAAATTTCATGATTTTCTGGAAATGATCTAATCCCAAAAAGGCAATAACTCACAGATTTTGTGGCTGACATAACAGGAATTCCTTTGTTAACAGCAGTCATTTATCTTAATCACACGTTGAAGCAACTGTTGTTAACAAAGAAGTTTTACACTGGACTTCAGGGCATCAGTAACTGATGCATAATTTAAGTTAGTAGGGTCAGTCAGGTAGAGTCAGTCAGTCAGAGGACTGACCAGCTGTCTTAATAAAAGGTTTCTGTAGCTTCTAGAATGACTTTGTTCTTGTTTAAATTTAACTGTGGTTATGCATGGTCAGTTTCTTGGTATGTTTGTGATTTTTTGATGTTTGTTCTGGTGTTTGTGCTTGTGTTTGTGCCTTTTATTTTTTGTCTGTGTTTGTGCCTTTTATTTTGTGTCTGTGTTTGTGCCTTTTATTTTGTGTTTGTGTTTTTGCTTTTTATTTTGTGTTTGTGACTTTTATTTTGTGTTTGTGCCTTTTATTTTGTGTTTGTGTTTTTGCTTTTTATTTTGTGTTTGTGTTTTTGCTTTTTATTTTGTGTTTGTGCCTTTTATTTTGTGTTTGTGTTTTGTGCCTTTTATTTTGTGTTTGTGTTTTGTGCCTTTTATTTTGTGTTTGTGTTTTGTGCCTTTTATTTTGTGTTTGTGTTTTGTGCCTTTTATTTTGTGTTTGTGTTTGTGCCTTTTATTTTGTGTTTGTGTTTTTGCTTTTTATTTTATGTTTGTGCCTTTTATTTTGTGTTTGTGTTTGTGCCTTTTATTTTGTGTTTGTGTTTGTGCCTTTTATTTTGTGTTTGTGCCTTTTAGTTTGTGTTTGTGCCTTTTATTTTGTGTTTGTGTTTGTGCCTTTTATTTTGTGTTTGTTTGTGCCTTTTATTTTGTGTTTGTGTTTGTGCTTGTGTTTGTGCCTTTTATTTTGTGTGTTTTTGTGTTTGTGCCTGCGTTTGTGATTTATAGACGTTTATAATGTTTGTACTTTTGAAGAATTTTTGGTGTTTTATTATGTTTAAAGAAAAACTCACAGCCAACTTTCTGTTGGTAGTGATGGTCTGTTTGAAACATGGACATCAGACTGAATTGGGGACAATTTTATTGTTTTGACAATGGTCTATGTAAAATTTTATTTTTTTCAACAATGGTTTGTGTATAATTTTATTGTTTTCCCACATGAAGAAATAACAAATAAATTTCTAACAGATGCTATAATTAGCTTAATATGGCATCATAATCGCAAAATCATAATCATAAACTTGATATTTCTACAGTGCCCAAAGAGAGCTAAGTTGCAGGAACCAGCTTATTAACAGTCACTTAGTAAGACAAAATCAATACACAGGATGGGTGAGATTCGGTTGCAGGTCAAGAGTCAAGGGTCAACAGGCAGACACAGCTTCACTCGCTTCTAAATTTCAAAGGACTACCCTTGTTAGTCTTGCATACCGGTGTCTCCTGCTCTACAGGAAAAAGCAGCTAATTACTGTTTAATCCTTTCTACTTAGCATTAACAGCCAGCCAGGCTGGTTGTACATTAATTGGTTTTGTTTTTTAGATGTGTTCAACCAGCTGACCTCATCCCTGACGAGCCCCGCCCACCTGCTCGGCCAGCCACAGGTGGCGTCACCATTCATCCTAACGGGTAGCGCTCTGCAGAGTCCAAGCAGCGGTGGTGGGATCTCTCCAGCGGCCATTCCAGTTCAGCATCTGCTGATTCCAGTGTCCACGAGCAACGGCACACAGCAGCTCATATCCATTCCGCTGTCGCTTGCAGCAGGTGCAGGGAACCAGATACAGCTGCTGGCGACCTCTAGTGGCCAGCTGATTGCGACAAATGTGGCGAGCGTCACACAATCCGTTAGCGCCGCCACGCTATCAAGTGAGACGTAGCTGTTTTTTTTGTGATTGTTATCAGATGCCTCATACATACATTGTCAGCGTCTAATGGGGTATTTAAAAATAACGACATGGTGGATCAGGCCTGCTACTGATAGACCACCATGTTGCACTTCCTTAAAAGGAACAATAAAATGTCCACATACACACACTTGCGTGCACACACACACACACGGTGTTACGTGCTGCGTATAGGATAGGACTGAGTGGGTTACGTTTTTATACTTTGTACGCCTTCTGTACATTTTCACATGAAAGCCAGTGTCTATAAACATTCAAGTGTATGTTCAAATGTATGGAGATGTTGCATTTAACTTTGCTCAGACAGGATTTTCGTTGGTGATCGGGCACAACCAATTTGTTACCAGTCTTTCAAGCGAGTTATGTTTAGTCTTCCTGCGTGGATGACTAGTTTGGTTCTTTTGAGCCGTTTTTTTTCTTTTTTGAGCCGTTTTCCATCACCTTCTGTTGGTATACTTTTTGTTTTCTCTGTGAGGTGTTTCACTGGTTTTGTCGCTGCCTGAGGCCAACGTCTTGTTGCTCTGTGTAAGCCATGTTTTGCTTGTTAACATGTGCACTGCTACCACCCAGAAGCTTTGCGTATGTTGGTCCCACCTGCTGGAACTGTCTCTCTCTCGAGATCTACCACTCGAGCTCCTGTCTTTTCCCCCTCAGGGTTTCGCAGGCATCTGAAGACTGTACTGTTTAACAGTGATTTTACTTGTTTGAGTCAGGAGTGCCCCTGTTGAGTTTATTCTCTAAACGGCGCTTTATAAATCTTAAATTACAATTACAATTAGAAAATAAAATTGTAACCTAGAGCTGGTGTCCTATTTGACGACCTGCAACAATACGTGCATACATACGTGCATAAGTACATACATGTACAGTTCTATATTGATGCATACATGTGCTGGTACATTTCCTTGTGCATTTGTACATTTCCTTGTGCATTTGTACATTTCCTTTTGCATTTGTACATTTCCTTGTGCATTTGTACATTTCCTTGTGCATTTGTACATTTCTTGTGCATTTGTACATTTCCTTGTGCATTTGTACATTTCCTTGTGCATTTGTACATTTCCTTGTGCATTTGTACACTTCTTGTGCATTTGTACATTTCCTTGTGCATTTGTACACTTCTTGTGCATTTGTACGCTTCTTGTGCATTTGTACATTTTCTTGTGCATTTGTACACTTCTTGTGCATGCTTTGTTGCCCTTTTGCATCAGTTGAATTTCTTAGGATTGTCTGCAGTCTCTGTGTGATTCAACGTTTCCGTGCACTGAACATCTGGAAAATTGTTTTATAAACAGCACTCCGTCATCTTTGCGCGTTTTCTGTTTCACAGCCTTGCAGAGTTCCTCGTCAACAAGCTCCGTGTCGTCGCTGCAGAGCGTGTCCACCGCCGCCTCCTCCCAACAGCCGAGCATCACCATGGCAACGGCTGCAGCAGCACAATTACCGAAATTTATTGCTAAGGCGCAGGGCCAGCTGCTGGCAATAGGGACACCACAGGTCAGTCAAGTCAACTGGTTTTATTAATCCTGTAACTTTTCATTATGCTTTCCATTGCATTATCCCTCTGGAGAAATACTTTATGTACGAGAATAGCAAGTGTACGAGGACGCACAATCGTTGGCATGGCTGGCATACGTCTGCGGGTTCGTATTAGTGCCACTGATAACGCTGATGGATGGATGATGTAGTTGCAGTAATGCATTCCAGTTGACTGTAATTTGTTACGAGAGTTGCTTAATAGCCATCTTCTTTGTTCCCCTTGTCTGTTGCAAGATTATCCATCTCTACTTATAACAGTTATGGATGTTCTAATGAATCAGGCAGAACAGGGTAATTGTTTTGTTCGTGCCGGCGCCGTGTGTTGGGTATTTTTTCAACCTGCCTTTGTGCTACTTTCTTCCTCCCTATGCGTCTCATTATCTACAGAAAGGAACAGGAAGTGTGGGCTTTCTGTGTCCACTTCTTTTGCTACTGCTGCATCAGCGCATGTGTTTCGTATGTTGAGCTGATTGACATTACATGATAAACCAAATTTGAGCTCACGTAATCTTATCTTTCTTGTATTGAATTTAAGGAGGTACTCGTACTGTAGATGATGGATGGACTCTGAGATTGTGCCCAGTTCCAAAATGCGATCCGTGTCAATTAATCTTACCTAAAAGCTGTAAATCTAAAAATTTAAATCAAAGAACAGTGAATTTGTGAATTCTGCCTGACAGCCAGGGATCAAACCCTGGATGTTTAGGGAAAAGGTTGTCATCTGATATGTTAGTCATTATCCACAATGTCCCCACAGGGTTTTATCACCAAGAACAGTTCTAGTTGTTGGCACCACCGGAAAAAGACAATCAGATGACCTGGTTGAATGGAGATAAGTCTGGGGAATGAGGACTGATTTTAAGTATTGTGCTTGGCCAGAGTTTAATGTTTTGTAAGCTATTAGGATTTGAAACAAATCCTATGCTGAACTGGAAGCCAGTGCTGAGATTTAAGAACAGGTGTTATATGCTCATCTTTGATTTATCATTTATGGTCCTTGCCAAAGAGTTCTGAACTACTTGGAGTTTCTCCCTAGTCGACTTTGTGATGTAATATTTCTGTCTGTCTGTCTCTGTCTGTCTGTCTGTCTGTCTGTCTCTTTCTCTGGAGCTCTGCCATTTTAAGATGTTGCCAGCAATCTCTTTTCTCGGCTTGCCTCCAGGCTGTGTGTATATGTGTATCCCCTAATATAGATATAAACAAGCATACAACCTTGCTCTGCGCTGTTCAGTGCCTGACCAATGACATTGTAACCTGTGCATTTTGCTTCTGTAGAACAAGGTGCCAAAGTTAAATGCAACCGCTGTGTCGCTGGTGCTGTCCAGCGCAAACTCTGATCATCACTCTCAGCCGAACGGAAGCATCCTGAAGTCAAAGATATCGTCAACTCCAAGCAGTCTCAGCAACACTATCGCATCGTTGCAGAACGACTGCACCCTGGCAGCGGTCTCCACGGCAACCGTAACTCCGAACATCAACCAACTCTTACCGAGTCAGTACGGTTGCATTTCTGTGGGTGCTTTCGAATTTTTATGCAAATGAGGCCTAAGATTTTGATGAAATGCTTAATAATCTATTATTTTCATTTAAATGGAATGTGTGTTAATTTTCTCACTGCTTAACAATTGCTGAAAATCTTGCTAGAGGATGTATGTGTATACTGGTATGTATGCATTTGTGTTTGTGTTTGTTAATTGCATATTACTTGCATAGCGTGGGACGCGGTGGTGTAGTGGTATGGTCATTGCCTCGTAACCGGAGGGTCGCGGGGTTGAATCTGTCTCAAGCCACTGCGTAACGACTTTGGACAAGTTGCTCACCCACAATTGTCTTTGAGGAAGGCATCTGGATACCACCTCACTCATCTCATCCCTGGGTGGTGTAAAGCCAATGAACCTGTCTTCGGGCTGAGAAATCATCGTCATCACGTTCATATATGATGTATCATGTATGCATTTATGAGTACATGTGAACTGGTTGCGTGTATGGGATTGGGACTTGTATGGATCTTTCGAGATTGTCTGCAAAGTGTTACTGGTATATAACAGAAGTAAAAGTTTCTGTTTAAGGTGGACTGAAATTATTTCTTAAGCTGCGTGTGATACACTATAAGAAGTGTCTTGATACAGAAAATTTATTATGGACAGATTAAGGCAATTGTGCAAATTCTGCTTTTAAGTATGCACGAAAAGCTTAGATATTCAGTGGAAAATTGATCCAGAAGGTCAAGCCTTTGTACAGGAAGCCACTGCTTAAGGGATGTAATCATAACCGTAATCATAATCCCAAGATTTCTCTAGCACTTGATGAAAGCCACATCACGGGGGCCAACTTATCCACAGGCGCTCAGTCAAAACAAAATCGTTAGGCAATGTGAGGAAACATTATCTGCCATGTTACCATTAGACCAGCTATTTTGATAGGAATATGATGCTTTCTTTTTATTGTGCTATTGATGTCAACATTTTGCTGATCCTACCATTGTCTTTATGTTGTAATGATGCCATCATCTTCTTGATCTTCCATTGATGCCAACTTTGTTTTTATATTCTGTTGATTTGTACAGCTTGCCTGATTATATATCACTTGATCTTATTTTTCTAGACATCATTAGTGGGAGCAGAGAAGGTACAATTGTTGACGGCGTCAACCTGGACGAGATTCGAGAATTCGCAAAACAATTCAAAATTCGACGGTTGTCCCTCGGCCTGACTCAAACTCAAGTAGGCCAGGCTCTGAGTGCCACCGAAGGTCCTTCGTACAGTCAGTCAGCCATCTGCAGGTTTGATACAGACAGAAGTTTCAGTTTATTTGAAATACACTAGGGCTACCATGTAACACGTATCATTATAATGCAAATTCTTGTATAGTACGGCTCTCCCAATACCGTGTGGTCAGCGTGGGGACCAATGGCAGCTCCAGGATTGCTTGTGTGGGGAGCAAGAGCATTTCCAGAGGGGTGCTACATTCTGGCAGTCCACTGTGCACGGGTGGGTCTGAGGGACGCAGACATATAACCAAGAGAGGCACCCCCATGTGTATAGCTAAATCTGCCACTACTGGGGACTAGCGTCGTGGAGAAGGAAGGCTCTGACAGACCTAAATTTTAGCCTTCGTACAGCATGGAATTGTAATTTGTAAGCTCGAGATTTCTACAGCGTCCTCGGAAAGCTAAGTCGCAGGAACCAGCTTATTTACGGGCGCTCAGTCAAAACAAAATCGATGGACAGGAAGGGTTTGGTTCTAGGTCTAGATCCAAGAGTCAGGCAGGCAGATGGGTTTGGTGGATGATGTTTGGAATTGAACCAGAAAGTGAGATAAGGGAGGAGGAAGAATCAGGATAAGATTTGTGGAATAGGAGTGCTTTCAGTTTTGAGTAGCTTGGTGTTGCATCATGGGCATGGCTACACTCGGGTGAATTTGCTAGCACAGAGAGAAAGAATTGATTTCTACTCTGGTCAGCCTCAGACAGTGAAACCTGACTATGTTTACCTTTGTGGACTTTTTTATAATGCCTTTACACCCATCAGAGATGCTGAAATGTGGCTGTCTGCTTGGTATGAAATTCTAATTGAATCTAATCTGATGACTTCTATAGGAGATATTTCTCATGGATTGCTACGAAATCTGTAGGAGATATGTCTCAGGGATTGCTACAGAATCTGTAGGAGATTTTTGCTTGACTTGACAGATTTACGTCTCTGTCTCTGTTCAGGAACGTGGGACTGATAGATCCTCACCAGGATTTGGACTTGATTCTCATGGTCTGCAGAACACACTGCTGATTATTATTTGGGTTTTTGTGCTAAGGTTTGAAAAGCTCGACATAACGCCAAAGAGTGCACAGAAAATCAAACCGGTTCTTGAACGGTGGATGGCAGAGGCTGAGGAACGCTATAAAAATGGAATGCAAAATCTCACCGAATTCATCGGAAGTGAACCGTCAAAAAAACGCAAGCGCAGGACCTCCTTCACTCCGCAAGCGCTCGAAGTGCTGAACGAATACTTTGAACGAAATACTCATCCTTCAGGTAAGTAATCTTCCACCCCACTTGATTGATTAATAATTTCTAAGAGGTGCACGAGAGTTTAGCAGCTTGTGTGATGGGCTGTCAGATGAGCGGTCGGGGATTCGGATCTCTACTGAAGAAGAGAGATGTTTCTAGATTTCTGCACTGTTCTTGCCTCCTAGCGAACTCAGCATGAAATGAGTACACTGACCGTACACTGTCAGTGAACAATAAAAGGTGGCAAAGGGGAGCGCTGGCCTCCTGCCCTCATATGCAGAGATTGAGAAAAAGAAGTCGCTAACACTTCATACTCGGGGGTAACTTAAGAGACTGATCTTCTTCTGTTGTTTCTAAACTTTCTTTGCTAGGTTGTTATAGTTTTGACGGACTTCCTCTTCGCAGATACAAACAAATAAATAATTTACGGACAAAATAATTAGTCAGAGTGACTGAGCACCAGTGATTACACAGTTTGGTTCAGTTTTTATGCGTCAATATTTTGTCCTTTATTCAGAAAAGAGTTTTATTTTTCGATTTTCTCTGTGATGTTGTATTGTAAGTGGTGCATGTTAATTGTTGTAAATTGTTTACCGTTGTAAATTATTTGCTGTAAATTATGTTTCGAATTGTTGTTCATGGTCCGAGACTACGAATACCAGTAGTTTGAATCTCTGTCTGTAGAGATGCCACGCGTCAAACGTATGGTAGGTCCATAATTTCTCAAGATTACAGGAGGTTTCCAGTGGGCACTGTATAAATTCCTGATGCGTGTGTACGTGTGTGTGCATTTACATGTGTGTATACATGTAGATAGATACATACCGGGGTACATGCCTTCTACATATGTACTGTACACACCTACATATGTACCAATGTACTAATATACATGTGCATACAGAGAGTGTACATGCACACGTACATATGTGCATGTACATACATGGATATATGCATGCATACTTATATAATGTACATTTGTGCAATATCCAGCTGTGTGGTATCAGTGCATTAAGTGCTTAAATGTCAGATTGAGGCTTGTACCTTGAATGAAAATGAGGCAGAATAGCATTCATGCAGAGGAGTTCAAGGAGAAACAGAAATCTGCCTAGCTTTTCTAATTTACTCGATCGTGTAATTAATTCTTATTGAAAAATACCAAAAACCACAGAAGTTAGTAAATAGGTCGAATGAGGATCTTTTGTTGGGTTGTACCTGGTCTTTGTTAAGTTGCATTAATCTGTAATCACGTTCACTTCTTTGTTTCTTAGACAGCACCACAGAGGAAAGTGATTGGAAGGGCGTTTAACTGCCTGTGAAAATGTTGCAACCTCTGAAAGGCTCACTTCTTAGACTAATGATCAAACATATCGAGAGGCTGTGATGTGTTGCTTACGATAGGTGTGTTGTGCCGTTTTATTTTAAAATCCTTTCAGTTATTCTTACTGTTTAATGTTCAGCATGCATGAATTTTGTAGTTGTGTTTGAAATTCTTTAGTTGAGCTGTTTTTGTCTTTTAAATATTTGTTCGTATTCTGTTTAGCATACACTGCTACTGATCACTGTTCTTTAAGTTGCAGCTACGTGTGATTCAATAATTGTGTCTCTGTTTCGTTATTAATTAAATGATTTGCTGTGAGAGAAATGATTGTTTCTCTCTGTTCTGTTATTAATTAAATGATTTGATGTATTCAGATGTTGCTTTCTCCAGAATTTCAACACCTTTGCAATTTATTGGTTTTCCAAGCCTTGCTTCTCTGTCATTATTATTATTATTATTATGAAGTTACCTGCTGCCTATCTGTGGACAGCCAGATGGCATACAGCTCCAATAGGAGCTATTAATTATGTATTTATCTAACTCTCAATTTTGTTTTGTCTGAGCGCCTGTGAATAGGCTGGTTCCCCCAACTTAGCTTTCGTTGGGCGCTGTAGAAATTTTGGGATTACGATTACTAGGCACTACTACCTACTGACAAAGCTTCAGTCGCTGGCACTCGGGACTTTTGCAGTAAAGACTTGCTCAAGATCCCTACCCAATAACTTGAACCCAGACACTCATTGTTACAAGGCAGACGTTCACACCATTCGGCCACTGGGTCACGCTACAACAGTCCAGCCAAGAAAAATAATAAATATAAGTTTAACCATTCCAGTACATTGGGAAATGTGTATGTATTTGTGCACATTTGACAAAATTGTGTTTGGTTGTTTAAATCTGTGTTGTATTTTGTTTGTTATTTATTTGTTGTACGAAGTAATTTGATTTTTAAAAGTATTCCTGATTTGTTGTTAAGTTCCAGTGGTAAGCCTGGTTGGTGGATATTCATAAAGGGCTTTTTAATGACTGAGTGATGACTGCTGTTGCTTTTTAATGACTGAATAATGACTACTGTTGCTTTTTAATGACTGATTGATGACTGCTGTTGCTTTTTAATTACTGAATAATGACTACTGTTGCTTAATTTTCTTGGCAGGGAGTGAAATGTCGGAGCTTTCAGATCGACTGAGTTACGACCGTGAAGTCATTCGCGTCTGGTTCTGTAACAAACGTCAGGCACTTAAGAACACCATTAAAAAGTTAAAAGCTCAAGAAAGAACGCCGTCATAACAAGTCAGCCATCTATTCTTCATTTTGCTCTGCATGCCGCTGAATTTCATTTGTACGCGAACCCATACTGAGAAGGAAATTCCTATCGGTGCACAAGTCGGTCACCGCAGCGTGCCGAGCCGCTGCGTTTTACTTTTGGACTGTTTAGACTTCTGTGTATATAGTCTGCATTGAGGCCTGTATTTCATTGCTTTGCTAAGAAAATATTAATATGGGCACTGCTCAGAGCCAGGTTAGTTATAAGCCTAGCTGTTACCATGGCAACTGCCGATATGACGTCACTTTTACGTCATCATTAGTCGTGTAAATAAGGTGCCAAAGTGATTATGTGCTAAAAGCTGCTGTTAAGAGTTCAGTTGTTGCCATGGTTGCTGCTACTTTGCGTCGTTTGAATAAACAGTCAGGAACAGCGTTCAGTCGTGACTTTCAGCTAGTCTGCGAAATGGTCTAAATGTTTAAAAGAAAGTTCCTTTGCCAGCGATTGAGGATGTAAATTGACTCTAACAAAAAAGTTAAGCATTTAGCAGCTGAACTAAATTGTATGGCAAGTCTGTGCGTTGAAGAAAAATGCTGAAAATGATGGCAAAGAACTTTAGGATATTTATTTGAAACGCATTACTGTAATATTTTGTGAAGACTTTCTGTTGTAAAATCCACTTCATTTGTCTCGTATACACATTTAAAATTTTACGGAGAAACCGATCTTATGACTTTCTTGTATCGTTCTTACTGCCCTGGATGGAAAACTTTGCATATTTACAAGACCTTGGTCTTCAGTGCAGGTTCCGATGCAGTTTCCTCGAAAAGTCGGGAGATTTTGTAATGTTGCGCTAGAGATTGTTATCTAATGCTTCCTGATATTTTAGTTGCTGACTTAAGTACCTGATTTTGTGCTTATTTTTTCTATGCTCATGGTAGAGTTTTTGCAAGAAATATTCTTTTATTGTTTTAAAGTACTGCAATTACAGAATGAAAGACTCGGAGTGAGTTTTGATTTAGAACTGCTGAAGCTGAAATCTGATAACCCACTGTTTAGAGTGAGTACCACCATCTCAAGAAAACACACACTGTTATGATTTTTATTCTTTTGTTTTCGTTATTTTGTTAAATAAGCATAGCAACACCGTCTAGAGGCAAATTGTCAATAGTACTTTTGCGCCTTAAGGACTTTGCTGAAAGGTTGATAAAAGCTGATCAATTTCAGAGGTAGCTCAAGCTGGTACGCCGCTTGTTCTAAGGCAGACATGGAACCAGCTGGCCAGTGAAGACTGTTGGACCGCGCTTGTATGGCACTTAGCCTTTGTGGGTTGTCTTCGTTAAAGACAGATCAGGACTAAGTAATAAGTTCTTATGTGATTTGCTACACTTATGTGTGTGAAAGAAAATGATGACTAAACTTTCCGTGCTAAATATTTACAGATAATTTTTAAGCCGATTACTTTTGTGGTTGTTTTACTTGTTGTTATTGTTGTTGTTGTTGTTGTTGTTGTTGAGGTGATATTTTACATGATAATCTAATCTAAAGACTTCTATAGCGCCGTTATCATAATGCTCAAGGCATCAGTCAATGGTTGCTTGAAGTGGAAATCGCAATCCAAAATCATAATCAGTTGGAGAAATCGGTTTGAATCGCGATGGGTCAGAAAAACCAGGAACCGGATAATGTTATTCTGTTATTTGAAATGAGTCACAGTGAGCTGCTATGTTATCATTATTGATCTCTAAATGCAGTGGCTAATCTTTGCTTAGCTCTGCTGAAACCTGGCTCTCAGAAAGTTTTGTGAAAAGTAGAATTTTGTTGTATCTCAGTTCGTGATAAGTTGTAATTTAATACAAGTTACTAGAGAGCGCTAGGGCTGATGAAGAATTTGAAGCTGGGTGGTAGTAATAATGTTGTATGGGGTGTAATGAGAAAACATATAAGAAATACATATAATAATGTTGAGGGCACACATTCAGTTTGCCCCTGAATTCTACACTGGAATGAGTGGTTTCAATGCACAATGGCTCACCATTTTGCCACCTCAAAGACTAGCAACACACAACTAGCAAATTTATTTGCTATCTTCTACCTACTACTCAATGTGCTGTTTGATTCTGAATGACATTATTATTATTATTATTTTTATTTTTAAGACGAACCTTTAAATTATCATTACATTATCTGTTTAAATTATTATTGCTATTATTTGATCATCAGATGCCATACTAGTTATTATTATTATTGTTATTATTATTATTATTAAAACAAACCTTTAAATTATCGTTACATTATCAGTATAAATTATTATTAGTATTATTTGATCATCGGATGCCAGACTAGTTATTATTATTTTTTAAAAATTATTATTACCAACATTTGAGATGCATGGAAAATCACACAGTAATGTGAATCTGAGTGGAGGCAAATAAAACCTTAAACCTGTGAACCTTAAACATGTCAACCTGATTCACTGACACCCTGCTGTGTCGTTGCTGCCAGAGCAGCGTATGGTTTGATTTCAAGCTTGATTACGTGTACACGAGTTATTTTTCTACGAATAATTTGTCATATTGCGTTTAATGCTTGAGTTGTTGTTGAGATAAACAGGCTTTGAGTGGGCAACTGTGTACTTTTATTTGCTCACCTTGTTCAAAATGTTCAGTGTTGTGAGTTTGATATTTTTATAAAATAGGTTTTTCTAAAATGATTCCATGCCGTTCAGAGAGTAATCGTAATCGTAAAATCCAGATTTCTAAAGCGCTACTTAAAAGCTAAGCGCAGGGCACCAGCTTATTCACAAGCGCTGCGTCAAGTCTGTGGGGTTAGCCAAAATGCTACGTCAGTAACCAAGTCCAGTTGCCAGGAGACCAGAGAGGAGGGGGAGGAGGGTGGGTCGAGTTTACTGAGAAGTAGAATGCTTGTCTATAGAAAAAATGATCCTCCAGTGGAATTGGCTCATTGCCATCCATCTGATATTGAAGACCTTTTTATTTGATCTTAGACTTGTGTTGCTAGGGAGGCAGAACCTCTGAATTGTAATCGTAAACTCGAGATTTCTACAGCGCCCGATGAAAGCTGAGTCGCCAGAACCAGCTTATTCACAGGCGCTCAGTCAAAACAAAATTGATAGAAGGGTTCAGTTCCAGGTCAAGATCCAAGAGTCAGACAGGCAGGTGGCAGTCAGACGGCTACTGTGTGTAGTGTTTGGAATTGGATCTGACGGATACATAAGGGGAAGAAGAGGAATTGGGAGAGGATCTGCAGAAGAGTAGTGTTTTCAGTTTTGAGTGGAAGACCTGTGCCGAAATTGCAAGAGGTGAAGTGATGATGAGTTCATATGATGGAAGACTTTTCTTGAAGATTTTTCTTGAAAAGGTGATTATATAAGTGCACACTTACGATTAGGATTTCGAAGTGCAGGAGTGCAGTGAGGATTGCATTCCATTCTGTATCTGATTCATTTGCTCGCAGGTTATGATTGTTTTATTTAGTATTTACTGATAAAATTCGTATTAGAATTTCGTACATAGAATGGAAGGACTCGGATAATCGTTTTTGCCCAGAATGTGTTCTAATGATGGAGAAATCAGTATAGCTTCAGAAAAGATCTTAAGTGTATTCAGTTAGATCGTGGAAAGCTCACTCATGTTAACTCTAATTTAATCAAACATTGTACCCAGTAGATTTTGGATCTGTGGGCGGCATTGTTAAATTTCCGTTCTATTTCTAAGTTACTTTGATAATCAGTCAATCACTCTTTAATAAGTAGATGTCTTTAGGCCTAATATAGGGAACTACTGCCTTTAGTAAGCATTTCTAGTCTCGGCAGGGTTAGGTTATTGATCGTTGGGGTGGACAATTAGACCCCTTGATTTAATGATTCGCTAATTACTGTCGGGTAGAAATGCCGTACGTTCTGCAGCTGATATTTTACTGACCAATTGCTTGGTCGTTCATTGATCGTAATCGTAATCCCGAGATTTCTACAGCGCCCAACGAAAGCCACGTCACGGGGACCAGCTTATTCACAGACGCTTAGTCAAAACAAAATCGATAGACAAAGGCTTCTGTTCCAGGTCAAAATCCAAATTGAGGCAGAGAGCGCGTGGCAGTTACGGTGGATGGTGTTTGGGATTGGAGCAGAGAGAGAGAGAGGGAGGGACGAGGGAGGGAGAGAGGGAGAAATGTAAATGTATAGGCTTTATATAGCGACCGTATGGCCTCGACCCTGCGCATTTTGCAATGAATTGATCGGGTGAGATCCTTCACCACCGCTGCCTGTTTGAAGGGCGTCACGCCATTTAAGGTCCCCGTGCACGGACTGTCCTATCCCGAGATTGAAATCTCTGAAATAAGCCACGACCGGGACGCGAACCTGGGAAGAGGAAGAAGGGGTGTCAGGATAGGCTCTGTGGAAGAGGAAGGGGAGGGGATCTGTCCAGTTACTCGAAGCTAATACGGGACACGTGACTCCTAAATAACGACCGTCAGTTATGATCCAGGTGTCGCTTTGTGTTGGAAATTATCGGTGAGGATCACCTTAACCTCGCGAGCGTGAGAAAGCACCTGGGAACAGCTGGACTTAGTGCATTAGTTTGCAGTAGGTAATGCACTTGTTGCTTTAGGAAAATCCCAAGTTGGCCCATCAAAACGGACACTGTCAGAGAGGGAGAGCTAGAGAGATGGATAGACAGAGAATGATAATAGATAAACTGATATATACATAGACAGACAGACAGACAGACAGACACAGGGACTAAGAGGGACCTACAGGGATAAATGTTCCTATACATATTCTTTCCTTTATCCTACACGTTTCACTCGACTGCCCTAGTCCAACAATGAGGATCCACACAGTAGCCATTATAAGCACATAGGCCTACATAGATTTATTTTTATTTGCCTACCTTTCTGATTCCGTGCATACAGGTCCATCTGTTTATCTGAATCGGTAATCCTTGTCAGAGGTGTTGAGTGGATAGACCGGAAGGAACTAAGGTTCAAATTTAATTTCAATTTATGTGCGTATCGCCGTCAACCATCTACATACAATTGAAGCAGTTATCGGATGAGGAAGGGCGTTATGGGAGGGTAGGGCGTTTGTGCTGGGAATTGCATAATTGTTACCCGGTGTGGAGCCGCGGAGCCTGGGCATTTGGTGCTTTTTGTGGACGATGTTGATGTTGATGATGATGGAGGGGTCGTGAACTCGTGTTTGAGCTGGACGGCGCGATGACAGGGCTTTGACGAGGCCTAGTAATTGCAGGGGTTGTTGATTGGTGTTGATGGTGTGCGATGTTGTGGCTGTCGCAGAGGAAGTGACGCTGCCAACGCTGGTCGTTTATCTCTTTGTGTTTGTGTTTTTTCCTCTGTCTATCTCTGTCTGTTTCTTTATACTTTTCTCTGTCTGTCTCAGCCTGTTTCTGTCTGTCTTTTCCTCGCTTCCGTCTGTCTGTGTGTGTGTCTCTCTCTCTCTCTCTCTCTCTCTTTCTCTCTCTCTCTCTCTCTTTCTCTCTCTCTCTCTCTCTCTGTTTACCTCTACCTGTCTTCCTCTCTCTCTCTCTCTTTGTCTCTCTCTCTTGGTACGTATCTTGTTTCTTTTTACCTCTGTCTGCCTGTCTCTTCCTCTCTGTCTTTGTCTTCCTTTCTGTCTCTCTCCTTTTTCTATGTATCTCTCTTCTCACTCTGTCTGTCTGTCTGTCCGTCTGTCTGTCCCTGTCACTCTGCATGGATGCTTTTGACTACTTTACGGTCCGTTTGCCGAGTCTGTTGCACTTGACGCTGTTGATGAAGCTCATACTTGTCCTCGATGATGCTAATGCTTACCTACACTGTGTCCGGAAAAATTCCAAGGCTTTACGGTAAATATGAAAATAATTAGTAAACATTAATCGATTTTTAAAATTCCAAAAACAGTTTAATCCTGAAATATATAATTACCAACAAAATTCTTTGTAATTTATTAACGGCCCCCGTTTAAAATTACGTCACAGTGACGTATTTGAATTTTATATTTTGTAAAGAAAGTTGCTAGAAAAAATGGCGTTCAGCGAGGAAGACAAAATTGTTATAAAATTTTTACGCCAAAACAACAATTATAGTGCAAATAATATTTCAGGATTAAACTGTTTTTGGAATTTTAAAAATCGATTAATGTTTACTAATTATTTTCATATTTACCGTAAAGCCTTGGAATTTTTCCGGACACAGTGTATATGATAAGCAGTATCAAGATATGGAGGTGTTGATCTGTGTGTTCTCTAGATCAAGATGCTGAATTGTATGCGCATCGACATACAGTTATTCAGTCTCGTAATGATGATGATGATGAGTTCTCTACCCAAAGGCATTGGTCCTCTATGCCACCCGGGGATGAGATGAGTGAGGTGGTTTCCCGTTGCCTTCCTCACAGACAATTGTGGGTGAACAACTTGTCCAATTCACTACGCAGTGGCTTGAGGCAGATTCGAACCCGCGACCCGCAGGTTACGAGGCACGGGCCATACCACTATACGACCTCGCCCCACCTCATCGTAATGCCCTCTAAGAATCCCTCGAAGTCAGAGGTTAAGGCGGCACATACTGCATTCTCCTTCCGAGTTGTCGATCTCAAGAACTTATGAAAATCTCCCCAGGCTACTTTTTAAAAATTATTTGCTAACATGCTCGTCAATCAAATTACTCAAAAACCAAAACAGCATTAAAATAAATTAACAGATTGCAAGTTTGCTCAAGAATCAAAGAGGTAAACATGTGTATCACATCCGGTTACACTGCCCAAATGCTTCTTATTTACGTTTAAATACCATAAATATATAACACATTTAAGTGGAATCGCAGAATTCTATCTATAAACCATGATTGTAACTGTAATTGTAATTTGAGATTTATAAAGCGACTCTTAGAGGATAAACTCAAGAGAGGTGCTTCCGACCCGAAAAAGTGAAATCAGTGTTAAACAGTACAATCTTTAGGCGCCTGTGGAACACTGAGAGGGGACGAGAAAGGAGCTCAAGTCGCAACTCTCGAAGGAGACGATTCCAGCAAGTGGGACCAACGTAGGCAGTGATGAGAAGATTAAGGTTAATATAATGACTTCTGTAGCGCCTTTATCATAATGCACAAGGCATCAATCGTCAATGATCGATTCAAGTTAAACCTAGCTATTACCAATCAAACGTTTCATGGCACATAAGAAGTTCTCAGATCATAAATGGACTTTGAATTTCACGAATCAGACTCGAAGCCATATATTTCCAACGGCGAATCGAACTCAGGGTTACATTCAATTCTAACTGTAATTGTAATCAGAAATTTATATTCGCTGATTCGAGAAATGCCGCTGCCATCGGCCAAGAAATGCCGCTGAGACTAGTGCTGGGTATTGTTCCATCATTTCACCCAGCTGTTGGCGGAATATTCAGAGAAAACTCGTGGAATGCGATGAATTGTGAACACAGCGAAAGAACTACAGCCCTATAAACACTGGTGGACCGTGGAATACGACCTTGAACACTCATTACTGTGTCCGAATTAATTAAATTAATTTCTCAGCAGCGAGGAATGCTGTTCCTTCCAACGGATTACGCTTGGATTGTAGCGTTGACAATAAGCCCAAAGATCGCCTCACGGCTTAGGTGGGGGTTGGATAAGCACACTAGATTTGTGTGCAAGACTCCCGTTTCAAGTGCTTAGCAATTTAAATGCACATATCCTAAATGCGGTCGACATTCGATTAACCAGGCGTCAATTAGCAAGGCCTTTGATACAGTTGGCCCGTTCATTGTCTCAGCTGTACGGCGATATAGTGTGACCTTACCCTCTGTAGGCCTCTATTGTATAACATCGATTACAATTACTTCTGTGCCTCTGCAGGCCTGTTACGCCTATGTATAGGCCTACGTAAGGTTACCCACCTTTTAAGGGCAAAGTGCGCTGGGTTTCAGAGATCAGTTCCAATATAAACCCAGACACCTGTCACTAAGACACCAATCGAGATCAGCCTTGCTCGCAACCCTGTGGATTTACCAGCCTCTGATAGCCAAGACATGGTAAGCGCATACGATGCTTTTTCTATACGATGTAGCTTAGCCACAGAGATCATTCCAGTAGTTAGCCTAACATCAAATTACTACTGGAACTAGTAACAATATGGTATTATGAAATTTTTAAAACGTGATTCTTGTGCAAAATCTTACTGTACACGTGATATGGCATCTTAGAAATGTTTTGAATTGGCTAAAAATCAGGTAGGCTGTTGAGTTCGAAGAAGAAAAAGCTCGAGAGATTGTACATTTAATGTTTAATGCAAAACGAATTAATGTAATCGTAATCGTAATCTCGAGATTTCTACAGCGCCCAACGAAAGCCAAGTCGCGGGAACCAGCTTACTCACAGGCGCTCAGTCAAAACAAAATCGATAGGCAGAAAGTGTTCGGTTCCAGGTCAAGATCCAAGACTCAGGCAGGCAGACAGACGGCTATGGTGGATGGTGCTTGCAATTGAACTGGAAAATGAAATAAGGGGAAGAGGAAGAATCATGACAGGATTTGTAGGAGAGGATTGCTTTCGTTGTAAAAGTCAATTCCTGCGAACCACTGGCCCGTGTCCAGGGCCTTGAGAATGTCCATTGCCGGATCATGGGCCTAAGAAAAGGAAATGAGCGCCTCCCATACGTCTCACTTTTGGATATGAGATACTTCACTTGATCTTAGGGCAAGTACGATCTATCAGATGCAGCAACTACGGGCACCAAGCCCCATCTCGATCGATCGCCCTCCAAGCAGACGATCATCAACACAATGGAAACGGTCAGCACGGACGTGGCAGCGGTTGAGAGCGCAACCGGTGAACCGGAACGCGCGGCGTGGGGCAACCAACTCGAGTTCATCCTAACGATGGTTGGATATGCCGTCGGTCTTGGAAACGTCTGGAGGTTTCCATACCTCTGTTACAAGAACGGTGGTGGTAAGCGATCCATCCGTGATAATGACTAACAAATGACCTACTAAGCGATCGATGCAAACCTAATAATGGTCATAATTTTGATGATATTTAGAAGAAAAATTATATTAAAACATTATATTATTTGATGATATTAAGAAGAAAAATTATTTTTAAACAAACCTTTAAATTATTGTTACATTATCAGATGAACTGGTAAATGACCGACAGATGGCTTAGTAAATGACCGACAGATGATTTATTAAATGATCAACAAATGACTTATTAAATGACCGACAGATGAACTGTTAAATGACCGACAGATGAACTTTTTAATGACCTACAGATAACCCAGAAAGTGGCCGATAGATGACTCGTTAAATGACCAAAAAATGACTCACTAAATGACTGAGAAACGACTTATTAAAAGCTGCGAAATAGTAACATGACATTAAGAGCAAATAGTTCCGATAATGTTGTTCCTCCCCAGGAATTATGTTCACCACGCAAAACTAATAATGTTCATGATTTTTTTACATTCGTTTATTGATCCTAAAACAGAAATTGACAACAATCAATATAAAACTTAAACATGAAGCACTGTCTGGTTATCAGGAACAAGCGGTCGACCCAGAAGGGACCATAGTCCCACTTAATTAGGGCCACCAATTAATATGCAATGCTAATGGCGACGTTGGTTGTATTAAGAATAAAAATTGTATATAATATTTTGCAATTATGTAATTATTGTTGACGGAACCTGTTTTTCCAGGTGCGTTTCTGATTCCATACTTTGGAACCCTAGTATTAGTTGGACTCCCGCTCTTTTTTCTCGAACTGTCGTTTGGCCAGTTCGCCAGCCTCGGACCAATTGCTGCTTGGTCTCTGAATCCTCTCTTCAAGGGTATGTCCAAGAATACACACTCATATTTGCACCCAAATATAAGTACACACATCCGTGCATGCACGCATGCATGCATAAATGCATACACATACATACTTACATAATACACGCATGCATACTTACTTATTTACATATAGATACATGCATACATACCATACACACATACATGCACAAACATACATACATACATACATACATGCATGCATACATACATGCATACATACATACATACATGCATGCACACATACATACATACATACATGCATGCATACATACATACATACATGTATTCGTATATACATACATACATACATACATACACGTAGTCATATATACACACATACATACATACATTCATACATATATACATACACATATACATACATACATACATTCATACATACATACATACATTCATACATACATACATACACATATACGTACATGCATACATACATGCATGCATACATATATACATGCATGCATACATACATACATACATACATACATGTATTCATATATACATACATACATGTATTCATATATACATACATACATTCATACATACATATATACAGACATACATGCATACATACATACATGTATTCATATATACATACATACATACATACATTCATACATACATACATACATACATTCATACATACATACATACACATATACGTACATACATACATACATACATACATGCATGCATACATGTATACTGTACATACACGCAAAGACGTGCTGGTAAATATTGTAGTTTGTTGATGCATATTCTATAAATCTGTTTAGGTTTGGGATATGCCATGGTCATAACGAATACAATCATTGGAATCTATTACAACGTGATCGTCTCCTGGACGATATACTACTTCTTCGCTTCCATGACTTCTCGGTTGCCATGGGAGGACTGTAACAACCCGTGGAACACCATTTACTGCATTGCGCCAGAAGACATGAAAAACATAACTGGTTCGAATAACTCCCATTAAGTCAGCTGCTTTTTACTTGTTCAATTGTACCGTGCTTCTTAACTAGTTGGTATGCATGTATGCATATGCATATACATATACATGCATATGCATGCATGCATCCATTCAGGAGTTTAAAAGTGTCAACCTCTTTAAAAAAAACAGCTGAAATTCTATTTACTCCATAACTCTTAGTTCTTGGGCTGACTTTTGACATTGTAAAGCAGCCCAGAAGTAGCCAGCTACTTACGATGCTATATAAATTGTCGTCATTTCATTACATTACATTAGTAAAAATGCACGTTTTGAGCGAATCAAGATTCAAGATAAGGAAATGCTGATGCTCCATACTTTCACCACCATCCCCGATATCCATCGTAGTACAACACTGTTTCCCCCAGCCGGGGGCGGACTGGCCATTGTGCCTGTGTGCCTTGGCCCCACATGGGACTCTCTGGTTTAAAACAATAACAGGCCTGCCATTGTTATTAATATTGTTATTATTACTCATATTATATTTTTTATTATGTGCAGGATTTGCCTAAAATAAATTATTAGTCTAATGCTGAATTTTAAGGGCCAGGCTGGGACTGGGGCCCTTGCATGATTGAAATGGCAAGGCCCCAAAATGGTCCAGTCCAACTCTGCCCTTTCTAAAACCCCGGATTCTGACCTGGTACCGAAAACGACAGAACAACCTGGCTCTTTTGAAGAATTAATTCGATACAACATCGGTGAATAAAGTGCCTCCCTGCTTGCGGCTTTTAGCGTAGCATAGCATAAATAGGGTTTCATAAGACATTTAGCCTATTCTGCGTTAGAACAACTTCAAATTACCGGGAAGACTTCACAGTCAATCCTTCCTAGCTTCCGAATGGTCAGAGCTCTCGGTTTGTAAATATTATAAATCCGGTTTAACTGCCCCAAGGTTTATACAATTATAATTATATTAGAATTAGAATTTCGGTTTAACTGAAACTTATTCATAGAAACTGGAACGTTTGTTGTAAATTTTGACTCCAGGAAACTTCACCATCATAAACAACGAAACCGTTTCGAGGTCCGCCATAAAGACGCCTAGCGAGGAATACTTTTAGTAAGTCTGTGGTTTTTACAGTATTTGCATTATGCTGCCATTAAAGGAATTGCTAATTGTGTGGTCATAAATCCTATTGCGTTCTTGTATCAATAAAGATTACTTACATACATGCTTGATTTCTTACTCACTTACTCACATACTTGTATGTATGTATGTATGTATGTATGTATGTATGTATGTATGTATGTATGTATGTATGTGTGTATGTATGCATGCATGCGTGAATGTTTGTATGCAATTAAACACTTAATAAAACGCCTTTTAATGCTTCAAAAACGCTGGATAATCAGCCTAAACAGTATTAAAATTATTAAGAATAAAAAAGCATCAAAAAGGCAAACTGTGCTCAGATAACTAGAAGAGTCACCACTGGTGGGCTCCCTCACACACGTAGAGCTCAACCAACGGATTCATGAGTAAGCAGAAAGGGCTCAGATAACTATGAATTATCTGATCCATCATACGAACTCACCAACACTTCACCTCTTTCAGTTTCTGCGCTGGTCTTTCACTTAAAACCAAAAACATTTCTATTCCAAAAATCTTATCGTGTTTCTTCCTCTTCCCCTTATCTCTCTTCTCGCTTCAATTTCAAGCACCATCCACCACAGCCGTCCGACTGTCTGGCTGCTTGACTCATGGATCTTGATTTGGACCCGAACCCTTTTGCCTATCGATTTTGTTTTGACTGAGCGCATGTGAATAAGATGGTTCCCGCGATTTAGCTTTCTTTGGGCGCTGTATAAATCTCGAGATTACAATTACGTTTACGATATGAAAGTATAAAAGTACTAGGTAAGCATGCATTCTTACTTATAATTCTACTTACTTCCTGCACTCCCGATTGACCTGCAGACAATATGCAATAGAATAACGGTGTCTGTTGCAGCAACAAGGTCCTCCAAATGTCGGACGGGATTGAGAATTCGGATGGCGTGGTCTGGGAGCTGGCTCTCTGCCTTCTTCTGGCCTGGATCATTGTGTTCGCGGTTCTTATCAAGGGAATTTCCTCTCTCGGAAAGGTAACTATAATGACGGCTTAGGTTTTATTCTAATCTCAAGTATTATTCATTGTTTCTTTCAGTGTTTTGTCTTAATTGGTCATTGAACACAACCCACGCTAACAGCCCTCTGTACCTTATCTCTCTTTAGTCTCCGGGCAGCCGAACTTGGTTCTTGACATGGCATCTTTGGACAACCACACTGACTTAAGCTCCTCTCTCTCTCTCTTCTCTCTCTCTCTCTGGTCTTCTGGCAACCGGACTTGGTTACCACCACCACTACCATACCACTGCTCCTTTCCCCCTTCTCTCTGGTTACAACCGGACTTGGTTCTTGACATTACATCTTTGGATAACCCCACTGACATGACGCACCACAAGTGAATAAGCTGGTGCCCTGAGCTTAGCTTGTAAGTAACGCTTTAGAAATTCGAATTTACGATTCTGATTTCCATATGAAGGGGTTTAATGTAACGCACACGTTTACGTATCTCTACTGAAACTCCTCTAAAGCTGGTTGTGTGGTTTGAAAGATCTCTTGGCAATAGCACAAACCAAACTAGAGCAATCCAGCAAGAAAGGACGCCTTATCATGTCAGCTTATCGATCACTGTGTCGTCGTCGTCATCATCATCATCATCATCATCATCATCATCATCGTTGTTACCACCACCACCACTACCAACACCAACACCATCATCGTATCGTCAGTATATCACCATCATGTCATTGACCCACCACCACCACTACCAACACCAACACCATCATCAGTATATCACCATCATGTCATTGACCCACCACCACCACTACCAACACCAACACCATCATCAGTATATCACCATCATGTCATTGACCCACCACCACCACTACCAACACCAACACCATCATCAGTATATCACCATCATGTCATTGACCCACCACCACCACTACCAACACCAACACCATCATCAGTATATCACCATCATGTCATTGACCCACCACCACCACTACCAACACCAACACCATCATCGTATCGTCAGCATACCACCATCATGCCATTGACAACATCACTATTGTAATCTTCCTCATCACGATCAACGTCTGCTTGTTTTCCCGAACTAACATCGGAGTTGTGCTGTGTTATAGGTTGTTTACTTTTCCACCGTCTTTCCGTATGTCCTGCTGACCATTCTGCTCATCAGAGGAGTTACCCTCGAGGGAGCTGGGCAGGGCATTCTTTTCTACCTCAAGCCCGACTTCACTCGGCTTTCTGATGCCAGGGTACGTAAGTAAGGTATAATCATGTTTTAGTAAAGTTACAATCACAGAAAGGGCAGTCAGAGTAAATCTGAGCATAGGAGTAAATTATATTTCAACTATGAAAGGCCCAATTAAGTACACTTCCAACAAGTACACCCTTGGTACTTTCTATCTTTCTGTCTCGCACTTCGCTCTAGAGGTACACGACTTGTCACAGATGATGAAATTCACTGCCCATTTCTGCGCGTTCTGCAAGCTCTTTAATGTCATTCAGGTCTAAACTTAAGACTCATCTGTGTTAACTTGCTAACCCACCGTAGCCTGATTCCGGTATCTCTGACCTATCGGAATTCGACCCGGCTTCTCCAAAGGATTACGATTTTTGTTTACGATTTCACTTCAAGAGACCATAGATTGATGGCTTATGCATTATGATAACGGCGCTATAGAAGTCAATAGACTGGATTAGGTTGGAACCTGCCAAAGAGGTTGCCCATTCAACTCGCTGATAGAAGTGACTGATGAAAACAGTTGAGTGGCTCAACCGAGGGCAGGTCTAGCACCGAAATTATTGCGAGGACTCGAGCCCAGTTGCCTTATGAAGATTCCCGTATAAATACCAAGATCTAGTTAATGCAGCCACAACAGCTTACATGAGAAACATGTGATAACAATTTATTGCACGTATTAGTAACCAGTTATTATGGTTAAGATGTCTTTGACATTTTTCAGGCCTGGAGTGATGCGGCTACTCAGATCTTTTTCTCGTTGAGTGTCTGTACAGGCGGTCTGATGGTAATGGCTAGCTACAATCCATTCAAAAACAACTGCCTTAGGCAAGTATCTGCTATTATAATATCCATTCAAAAGAAAACCTGTACTTACTGTTATAGGCCAATAATTGTTGGAGAGGTTGTTTTTCATTTGTGCATTTTAAAAAGAAATCTTTGTACGCTAAAGTGCAGATGCGCCCACTGTGCTCCTACTTCCTCTGGAGGTGGTACAGATTTACGTGTAGGTTTATGATTGACTATGTTAAAAATTAAACCACTCTTGTTTTTCCTTTAAGCCCTAATCATTTGGAATCAACCGGAATCATCTGGAACTGGAAATTAATGAGACTGGCATAATTTATCGGATTCGAAACGCCTCTGAAGATATCGTATTCTAGAATATTTGAATACGTTACCTAACTCTTAGCATTTGCTCTGATACTTGACGTTGTAACTCCCCCTAGAAGTAGCTCTCGCTACTTATGTTATCATGTAAATTGTCGCAATTACATTTATAGTTACAATTGCAATTGAATCATCAACTTGTCGCTGAATGTATTATGAATGTGTGTCACTGGCGATACTCGGATTTAATAGTGATATATATTTGACTTTAAACATTTCTTCTTTTTAGGGATTCAGTGCTTGTTCCAATCATCAACTGTGGCACAAGCTTCTATGCAGGATTCGTCATCTTTTCTGTCCTTGGATTCATGGCTCAGCAGAAGGGAGTCTCGGTGGCGGAAGTAGCGGCCAGTGGTACGTTCTCATCTTTTTGTTGGCTCTGATATTTCAAGTGCAATTCAAGCCCTGCATCCTGCATGGAGAAGCCGAAGTGCTCGTCTCAATTAATTGTAATCGTAATCGTGGGCTCAGTCTACATTTATATAGCGCGTCTTCAAGAAATCGCCTAATAGATGCTTCCGACCTGATATACAAGACCACGATTAAATAGAACGGTCTTCAGCCGTTGACGAAACAGAACGAGATGCACGACGAGAAGTTTGTCGCATGCTACATGGCAACCTGTTTCATAACGAGGGGCCAACCACGGCGAAGCTACCGTGTTCTATGGTATAGATCTAAATTAATGATGTACTATTTGTTGGTTTTCTCTGGGTTCCAGGACCAGGTCTTGTGTTCGTTGTCTACCCCGAAGGTCTAACAACGATGCCTCTGCCTCCGCTTTGGGCTGTCCTTTTCTTCTTGATGATGATGACTCTGGGATTCAGTTCAGAGGCAAGTCACCTTTCCAGAGTCCCACAACATATCCAAGGCAATTATTCTAACCTGAAAACTTATAGCGGTCAAAGTAATACTTGCACAGCGAAGTCAGTCAATCTGAATCTAAAACGGGGATGACTTTTCCCTTGGGGACAGAATGGAGCGATGCAGAGCCAGGCTAGTAGAATATTGGATCTTGATAAGTGATTTAAATTATGTTAGTGATTTCGCAAGCCTGCCCTTTTGTTGTAGACGAAATTGAGAGGCTCAGCTACTGGAAACACTGAAGGTTACTGATGGGAAGCGCAATGGGCTGATCAGTATCCATAGATAATCCAAGTGAAGTTCAGCAAGGCAATTATAATAAGCGGGAAAACATCAAATGGAAAGATTAAATTCTGGGAAGTTTAGATGTAGATTTTAAAACGTTAGATTTAGTCACAATCTAAAGCGGTCGGAGCTAAAATTATTAACGAAAGTCTAAATTCTGAATTTTAAAGGAAATCTTTAAACTGTGAATGTAAATAAAACACGTTTGTGAATTGCTTACATTGTGTTTTAGTTTTCCATCATCGAGTGTTTCTTTTCATCATTCATTGACGAATTTCCATTCATTCGTAACTCACGAAAGAATTGCATCATATTCCGTGCTGTCGGTTGCGCTGTTTTCTACCTCATCGGACTTTCTATGGTCACCAGAGTAAGTGCTACTTGCTATCATTTTGTAACAGTTAGACTCTTAATATAGCGCCTTTTTGTACCTCACAGAAGCGCTAAAGTATTAGGAATTAAATATCGTTTCGTTCGTTTCTATTAAGCGTAACCCAGCCAAAAGACAATCGTAGGGACGATGTCAGACAACGTTGGTCCAACACTGTCCCAATGTGTGCTGGATGGAAATGATCACACAACCAGTTATTGGAACAACACTGTTCCAACATTGTCCCAGTATGTCTCGTTGGAAAATGATCACATAACCAATTATCTTATTGGAACAATATTGGGACAGTGTTGGACAACACTGTTCCAATATTGTCCCAGTGTGTCTCGTTGGAAAATGATCACATAACCAGTTATCTTTGTCCGGTTAGTCTTATTCCTTGCATCTGATCTGCACTAAATCAGAACGACAGATTACATCTACGGTTTGTACAGAAACTGTAGTATCTTGAATCAAGTCTCTTAAGCTATCATAATCTAACTGTTGTTTTTTTAGGGGGGATTTTATGTCTTCAACCTGTTTGACGGTTTCATGGGCGGATTTCCGCTTCTCATTGTTGGATTCTTCGAATGCGTCGCCGTTCTTTACATTTATGGTGAGACAACATTCTTTTCTGTTCACCCTTCTCATGCAAAATCATTGCACTCGATGTTGGATGTTCTGACTCTTATTATGACCCGAAACAAACAGTATTTGGTTCTCGATCTTTCTCCCTGGGCGACCCAAGGCTCTGGAATTCGCTGCCTGTTTCTGTCCGCTCCACTGGTTCTATCACGTTGTAGGTCAGGATTGAAATCTCAACTTTTCCGCTTTATCTGTCCTCTGTGGCCTGTCTGCCGGTCTTAGGTGCCTCGTGGATCCTGACTGCACGACCCTGTCTGATGGATTATTATCTTGAAATGCGATTTTGCTCTGAAGTGAGTGTCGATTGATGCTTTGGTCGGTGCTGTAAAGGCGCTATAGAAATTTTCAGATTAGATAATCTAGATTAGAATATACTAGATTAGATAGAGTAAATTAGATTAGAGTAGAGCAGAGAACAGCAGAGAACAGCAGAGAAGAGCAGAGAAGAACAGAGTAGACTAGACTAAATTAGATTAGAATGGACTAAATTAGAGTATAGTGCATTAGAGTAAATCATAGTGGAGTAGAGTAAAGTAGAGTAGGATAGAGTATAGTAGACATTTATTTGTGTTAGATGAGCTTTTCAGTTCATAAAACTCAAGAAACGAAACTAAGCAAGAAAGGTCTTTAAATTTCCGATGTTCTTTGTTGCCGTAGGTTACAACCGTTTTGCTGAAGACATCGAAATGATGCTTGGCAAAAAGCCAAACATCTTCTTCCGTTTCACCTGGTGCATATTGGCGCCTGTTATACTCCTGGTAAGACCTCAAATGAACTACCGACCGTACATATCAGAAAGAAATGTGTCACTCATTTCAAACGACTTCCACATATTCCGCAGACATTGTTGTGATGATTAGCTGGTCCTTAGATAGTAGCATGTAAGTAAAATAAATAAACACTAGCTTATCTCGCGCAGAACATCTGCGTGTTAAGTTGGTAAATGTTCCTTCTGGGGAAAATCGTCTGTTTGTTGCTCCCGTTAGCACCCTCTTCCTTTCTCACTTCTTCATCTTCTTCTTCATCTTCTTCTTCTTCTTCTTCTTCTTCTTCTTCTTCTTCTTCTTCTTCTACTACTTCTTCTTCTTCTTCTTCTTCTTCTTCTCTCTCTCCCCAAGTGGGAAGAAATTACTCTGTTTTATGATATTCGCGGCGAGATGACGCAGACTTTTTATTAGTGCATTTTTCTAGAAAAAAAGGTTCCGGAACTGAACAATTATGGAATTCTGTGCTAAAATTTCATTATTTTTATCAGTCAATAAACAATGAAAGTAGTGAAAAGTTGTAAACACTTAAACTGAATTAAAATAAGTTACATTATATTACATAATTAAAATAACTTAGTAACACAATTCTTTTATTAAAAATTTAATTATTTTTTATTAGCCGAAAAAAGGTGCCGGAGCGCCGTTCAGAAAAAAGCACTGCTTTTTATGCATATCGCCTTTTCTTATTGTAACAAAATGGACCACGGAGTAAACATGCCTATCGGTAAGGCGTTTGGTCAATGATCATGCGGTTGCAGGTTCGACTCCTTGTAACGACCCTGGGGAAGTTGTTTGCACACTCCGTGCCTCTGTCATCAAGCGGTATAATTTGGTACCGGTGTGAGTTGGGAAGTAAACGGCAAGTCCTGGATGCACAGGACCTTGGAATTTGTCCATCGCCCCTACTTTTCACTTGTAGGATATGGGTTACTTTACTTTACATAAGCTGGGAGGTAAACGGCAAGTCCTGCAATGCACTGGCCCCGTGTACAGTACCTCGGGATTCATCTGTTGCCGGTTCAAGGGCCAAGAAAAGGAAATGAGCGCCTCCTCTGCGTCTCACTTGTGGGATATGGGATACTTTGCTTTTACTTACTTTACTGAGCATCCAAGGCTATTATCATATAGATGATCACTGAAATCAACTTTGCCAAAGTTAACCCAGAGGATCTATTTTAATACTTGGTTAAATCACTCACGCTTATGTACCGTCTTTAAAATTATCTTTAAAAGGAGTTGGACAAACGGGAGAACACTGATAGAGACTCGCGGATTAAAGTTCGTGTGTTTTGTTTTGGTGCTTCTGTAGGTGATCATTATCTTTATGGCTGTTCAATACTCCGTTCCGACGCTCTTCTCGGACGCGTACACGTATCCAGTTTGGGCGGAAGGAGTTGGCTGGCTGCTCGTTCTGGCCTGCATCTTTCTCATCCCTGTCTGGTTCACTGTTGCCTTCTGTCGAAACGGAGGATGGAAGGTAGTACTTTAATCATCTGACAGCTGCTGATGAACTGATTGGGATTTAGATGCCTGAGTCAGTAGAGTTTTGCGGTCAAATGTAAACATTTGTGTGAAATGGTGGTCTGTTCGATAGCGCGCTTCGTTTGTAATCCAGCGATTGCGTGTTCTAGCCTGCAGCGCGGACCTTGTGTAACGACCATGGACAAGGTATTCGCACACACCTGTCTCGCGCCTCAAATTCAGATTTACTGACCTTGTGCATGTGATAAGAAGAAACAAATTAAATCAACAGGTGTCATGTTGGATAAAAGGTTCGAATGACCCTATGGTAATTTTTTATGACTGAAGAAGTTACTTTGTTGAATGGCGGTTTAGACATATGTGAGACAATTAAAAACATAATTAAGCCAGTCGTATAGAAAAAAAATCGACCATTAAAAAAACAACAGCAATTTAAACATCTTCTGCTAATTTTTATTAGCTGTTGGTTGAACTGAGTTCAACAACTTAATTCTAAACGTTTTCATAATTTTTCCAATGGTTGTTAACAGGCGTTCCTCGAAACGTCTTCACCGACTCAGAAATGGGGACCAGCCAGCCCACGAGACCGAACTGGAAGGTACGCGAAAGCTGTAAAAATCGACACAACTGATATTATCCCAGCAGACGGGTCAATGCCGATGTCGATCTTCGACAACCGCATCATCATAGGAGAAAAACAGCAAAACGAAGAATTGGAAAACTCCGTTTCCCAATCCGACAACGTTCCAGGAATCAATGAATCCAAGCAGACAAACGTCTCGTCAGCGAGGACAGTAGTAACATCTCACAACGAATATAACAATGCAGCATTCCATTCGGACAAATAGTGTTCGGTAAACATTTACTTAAGAGTGCACTAGTTTTCTTTAGCTGCAACTACCAGCCGCACACCTAGAATAAAATTAGGTAGTGCTAAAGTTCAAAGTACTCCGATAACATTAGATGTGCATGTAAATAAAGGTGGCTAAATAGCTAGAATAAAATTAGGTACGGCTAAAGTTCAAGTACTCCAAAATGCATTAGATAGGCCTATGCGTGTAAATAAATGTGGTTAAATGGGTAGAATAAAATTAGGTACGGCTAAAGTTCAAGTACTCCAAAATGCATTAGATAGGCCTATGCGTGTAAATAAATGTGGTTAAATGGGTAGAATAAAATTAGGTACGGCTAAAGTTCAAGTACTCCAAAATGCATTAGATAGGCCTATGCGTGTAAATAAATGTGGTTAAATGGGTAGAATAAAATTAGGTACGGCTAAAGTTCAAGTACTCCAAAATGCATTAGATAGGCCTATGCGTGTAAATAAATGTGGTTAAATGGGTAGAATAAAATTAGGTACGGCTAAAGTTCAAAGTACTCCAAAATGCATTAGATATGCATGTTAAGGGTTAAAGTTCAAAGTACTACAAATGCATTAGATGTACATGTAAATAAAGGTGGCAAATTGGCTCAGTGCTCGTACTGTTGCAGGAAATGCACGGTAGCCCATTGGTTTGAGAGTAGGGGTTCGAACCTCAAGTTCGACGGTTACTGCGTAGGGACCTTGAGCAAGTCCACTCATACTAGTTCAGCTCCATCGGTTGATGCATAGTCATTAGATAGTGACGCTTAATTATCCAGAAATTATAATAATCTGGCTACTGTGTAGCAACAATGAGCGATTCTTTAATGTACGTTTGCTGAGCACCAGCGATTGATTCTTATCGTTAGTGGAGCTAAGTACATGGAATAAGTGTGCATAATAATTGTCTTAATAAACCGCTGTGCCATAGTGGGCCCAAATTTGCATATGCTGAGGAGGTATAGGCCCTAATTACTAAACCTCTTAAGAGGATCTGTGGGCATTACGCTGTTGAATTTAGCGGGTTGAATGTCATGAAAACATTCGTTTATTAGGAATCCTACATTAGGAATTTTAAGAAATCTTTGTTCTAGTTGAAAAACCGAACGATTTTCTGTAAATTCTAAAACGATGGATCAAATCACAACGCCTTGAGTGTTTCTTAGTACACCAAATGCAGTTTAAATTTAGATATGGCAAGAACACTTAAGAACATTTGATGAGAACATTTAGCATGCTCGCACATAGTAAATTTTACTTTGAAATGTTCGGTTAATGCAGTTTTTAAAAACATGCCATTAAAAATCAAGTCTTGAGTCGCTAAGATTTCGTTTTTATGTGGAGCTTTCGATCTGACAGTCACCAGCTGAAAATGTTCTGTATCTTTTAGTTTAACCAAAACTGAAACCAGTTTCAGTACATGTAAAGGTTCTCCTGTTGAACTCTTCCAGTGATATTACACAAGTGACCTATATAAATTAATTAAATGCTTGCTGAAAATGATTGATGATATTTTTTGATTAACCAATGTTTAGTAATATAAAATGCTTTTAAAAACTTTTGAAAGGTGTTGTTATTCCGTACCGACTTCCCTCAAAGAACAAATTAACAACTTCTTTAAGATATTTCTTTATGGGTGAATGCAAAATAATAAATTGATATATGCTTAACCACATATGCTTAACTACTACTACTACACCATATCTGTTTTAGCGGATCAAACATCAGTAAATGAGGGCTTATCTGGAAATTACTGAGCATTCTACAATGACGACTATGTGATGATCATATTATCCTTATATTGTCGCCATATTATGGCCATATCATGGCGATATCAGGTTCATGTTATTGCCATATTAAGACTATATCATGGAGGTATTACGGCAATTATTATGGTGATACTATGACAGATCTTTGTGATCTTTTCGATCTTCTTATCTTCACGATCCTTCGATCCTGCTGATCTGTTCGATCCCTTCGATCCGTCGGATCACTTGTATCTTCGGTCATCGAGAGGATTTTCGACCACTGATTCGTGGATCATGATGAAGAGGGGGACGTAGGTCAGGAAGTCTAGAAGGTCAAGGTGGCGCAGATGCTGAAGCTTTTCGCGGACGTGTTGTTCGTGTTCCTCGCTGACTCCACCGGCTCTCAGCTCCACACACAGGTCGTCCAAGGATATCGTATTCGTCTCGGCATCTACGGTGCACTCCCAGAGGGTCTGAAACACACACGGCAACGCCTACCTTGTCATCATTCTCCTCCTCCTCTTCCTTATCATCATCATCGTCATCATCATCACCATGATCATCGTTATTGTCATCATGGTGATCCTCGGTGGCGTGCCCCTCTCTGGAGAGCTGCCTTTCCGCCACTCTGCCAAACGTACGGGTCTTGGATTCGTTTCCAGGCTGCGTGTGGTTTCACACATGTCGCAAACCCTCACTTGTGCACTTGTCATCATCATCATCATCATCATCGTTATCACCATCATCATCATCAGGCACGGTAGCTGACTGTTTAGAGCGCTCAGCTTGTAACGCTGAGAGTACGGGTTCCTCACCTGAGACGGTTACTGAGTAGGGACATTGAGCAAGTCCTTTACTCACAATTGCTCAGCGCCATCAATTGACGCTTAGTCGCTAGATAATGGCGCTTAATAAATGCAGAAATAATAAAACAGATTATAGCTGCGATTGTTAAGAGACAGAGAATGAAGATCTGATAATAAAAAGCATGTAGCAAAGAAAAGGCGCTATATCAAATGCTTTAACACATACATTTATATAGGCTATACATTGTCACTTAGGTATGACAAGAAAGATAGGACGATGAGCTGCCTAACCTTGCAGATAAATAGCTTTGCTTCCAGCGTTTTCATATCCATCTTGTTAATCAGACATTTCATCCAGTCACTGTGATAGACAGTCACGCAACACACCAGACATCATCAAATATCAACAAATCAACAAGCAGCGATCTTCTGAACCAAGTCCCTACATAGTTCATTTGATTTTGTTAATTGCTCATTTATTTCGTCTGTTTTGAAGCACGGAGCTGGTCGGACGCGACGGAAACACGCGCAAAAGAGCTACGGTCCTCTTACACAGATCCTATCCTGATTCTTCCTCTTCCCCTTATCTCGCTTTCCGGTTCGCTTTCAAACACCATCCACCAGACTGTATGCATGCCTGATTTGAACCTTGACCTGGAACCGAACCCTTCCTGCCTATGGATTTTGTTTTGACTGAATGCCTGTGAATAAATTGGTTCCCGCAACTTAGCTGTCGTCGGGCGCTGTCGAAATCCTGAGCTTAAGATTATGATTACGATTGCGGAAGAGGGGTGAGAGCATCATAGTGCAGAAGAAAATGGTACCAGTATGACACTCACTAAGCCAAACACATCAAAACGAGGAGCTATGAGGGCAGCTATACCAGCACTCAGCTAGAAGTCCTCGAACTAGTATGCCATACCTGCCTCGCCGATTTTGTTTTGACTAAGCGCCTGTTAATGGACTGGTTTCTAAGACTTAGCTTTTTGGATGCCAAAGATATCCGGAGATAACAATTACGATCACATGCATTATTACCTACTGGAATTACCTATAGGAATTCGACCTGACTGATCCAAATAGTAATAATAATAATAATAATGATAATAATAATAATATTGATAATAATAATGATAATAATAATAATAATGATAATAATAATGATAATAATAATGATGATAATAATAATGATAATAATAATAATAATATTATTATTATTAATGGTAATAATGATGATAATAATAATGATAATAATGATAATAATAATAATAAAAATAAATTCTCCCACGCGAATTCTGCAATTCATCAACGGCCATCTGAAAAGTCTACCTGTTTACATTACTCACAACAACATCTCGCTAGACATATTCGTCAACCGCCTTAAGACCTCTTTGTACCACCTTGTATTTGTTTTCTGACCTCTGCGACCCATCCACGCTTACGATTCCTCGCTCAACCGATGGACATATGGCGTGTTAACAAATGAATTATTTATGTACTTACTTATTTATCTGTTTATTTACATACTTCGGGTAACAAGGCGAATGCTCAGGCAGTCAAACGGCTACCGATTCAATGCGGGTAGAATAGTGACGACATTATGGCAATTATTATGGCGATCTTATGACAATGTTACGGTGAGGATATGACGGCGATATGACATTTGTATGACGACAACTGTATACAAAGACGGCGATATGCTGACCATATTATGTTTATATTACCGCTATATTATGGCGATATTGTGACATTTGTTATATCGATATTATGGAGATGTTATGATAAAAATATATGACGACTAAGTGACAACTATATGCTATCACATTTGCTACCTGCAGACACAGACATACACTTGTATGTATGTATGTGTGTATGTATGTATGTATGCATGCATGCATGTATGTATGTATGTATCTGGCTAATTATATAGCGCCTGTCAAGGACTTCACAATGGCGCTGAAGGTAGCAGCGTAAAGTAACTTACTCGACTGCTGTTATTCGCTGTGACAGAGCAGCCAGAACGCTGAACAGGCGATAGTCAGCCCCGTTCTCAATCTCGTACCCTGTCAGCTCCATAATCTATGCACCAACACAGTAATTATGTAAAACCCTTAATCGTTATCTACGTGTCCTTATAGTGATGGATGCTAGATGAGCCTTTCACCAACAGATCAAAAATGTTCTCTTTCGCCGGGGGCTGGAATGGAAGCACCTATGGGTGTGGGGCTTGAATGGGCGCTACGTAAATGCTCTGAATAAATGAATGAATGATTTATTTATTTATTGATTGATTGATCGATTGAAACCCATACAACCGCATCGATTAGTTTGTTGGTTTAGATCGTTATCTAGCCATTTCATATAATGTCTTTTGAGTGACTCACAACGCTAGCCTGAATGGCATCAACCTATATTTAAGAACAAGAAGTTCACGCGTAACCTGTCGACGAGAGTGTAAGAAATTTCGAAATAAGATGGCTGAGTTTTCCCTGCACTGAAACGGTGTTCTGGTTCACTTGTATGACATCTTACTGTTGGAATTGACACTAAATCCTGGATAGGTCATAAAAAGACTATAATAAGCTAATAATGGTTAATATAAAAATGCCGGCAAGCGTATCTGAAGTGATGAGATATATAGTTCACTTAAGAGAGATCATTTCTACGTTGGCGCCATCTGTTGCTTACTTATACGGTGCAAGTAATGTAAGGTGATGATCAATGGACCTACCTTGTACATGTACTGCTCGAGCATATCTGTCAGTTTATAGTTCGAAGCCCGAAGTGCGACCATAGTTTTATGGCACGTCAGTCGACCCACGTGATTCTCGTCAACCTATATGACAGCATCCATAATAGGTGCGTCAATTCCGTCCATCCATCCATCCATCCATCCATCCATCCATCCATCCATTTATCCATCCATCCATCCATCCATCCATCCATCCATCCATCCATCCATCCATCCATCCATCCATCCATCCATCCATCCATCCATCCATCCATCCATCCATCCATCCATCCATCCATCCATCCATCCATCCATCCATCCATCCATCCATCCATCCATCCATCCATCCATCCATCCATCCATCCATCCATCCATCCATCCATCCATCCATCCATCCATCCATCCATCCATCCATCCATCCATCCATCCATCCATCCATCCATCCATCCATCCATCCATCCATCCATCCATCCATCCATCCATCCATCCATCCATCCATCCATCCATCCATCCATCCATCCATCCATCCATCCATCCATCCATCCATCCATCCATCCATCCATCCATCCATCCATCCATCCATCCATCCATCCATCCATCCATCCATCCATCCATCCATCCATCCATCCATCCATCCATCCATCCATCCATCCATCCATCCATCCATCCATCCATCCATCCATCCATCCATCCATCCATCCATCCATCCATCCATCCATCCATCCATCCATCCATCCATCCATCCATCCATCCATCCATCCATCCATCCATCCATCCATCCATCCATCCATCCATCCATCCATCCATCCATCCATCCATCCATCCATCCATCCATCCATCCATCCATCCATCCATCCATCCATCCATCCATCCATCCATCCATCCATCCATCCATCCATCCATCCATCCATCCATCCATCCATCCATCCATCCATCCATCCATCCATCCATCCATCCATCCATCCATCCATCCATCCATCCATCCATCCATCCATCCATCCATCCATCCATCCATCAATCCATCCATCCATCCATCAACCATCCATCCATCCATCCATCCATCCATCCATCCATCCATCATCCATCCATTTCAAATAGATGTAGATGTGCCAAATATGTCCCGTGCATGATCCAGAAGATATTTCGGAATATGAACCAGGACAGAAATAAGTCGCAGGTTATGAAATGCACAGTTTCTGTTGTAGTACTTTATAGCACATTCACCCAATAACAACAACAACAATAATAATAATAATAATGTTTTTAACAATAATATAACTATATCACATTACATACACATGGGACGCGGCTGCGTAATGGTTTGGTATGTGCTTCGTAACCGGAGGGTCGCGGGTTCGAATCTGCCTCAAACCACTAAGTAACGATCTTGTACAAGTTGCTCATCCACAATATTCTGTGAGGAAGGCAAAGGGAAACCACGTCACTCATCTCATCCCCGGGTGGCATAAAGCCAGTGGACCTGCCTTAGGGCAGAGAACTTATCATCATCACCATCATCATCATCATCGTCGTCGTCATCATCATCACCATCCCATTGCATACGTTTCAAGCCTGCCCAACAATAACGTCGAAATAATTCACAATTTCTGAGGTTGTTTGTGATGACGACGAGGATGACTATGATTATGATGATGATTATGATGACGATGATGACGACGATAATGAATATTTCTTGAAACCCATAAATTTTATACTTGACACATACTTCGTCAAATATCTGTTTGCACATGGTGACCGTTTTTGGATCGAGTATGCAATACTTGGCGAGCCAGTCGTCTGAAAATACACGACCAGTGATTTTTTATAAGATCCAGTTCACTGACGATTTTGTTCTGGGTAAATACCAGCGATCACTCATTGATCCAGATCATCATGATCAAATTCCATGATCGAAGGTAATGGTCGGGTGAGGTCTTCGTAACATTACATTGTATAGCGCATTTAGTACATCTGTCAAAATCGCTGCAAGTGGTTTGCAACTCAAAAAATATATTGCTTTGGTTCTAAAACTATCTAGCATCATTTTTAAAGCTTATTTACTATCTAAAATGTTTCAAATATGCTATGAAGCTATAATAAGTACGGTATGTTACCCATCTTTGCTTCGCTTCTGGAATGTTGTATGATATAAGAGTCAAGTAAGAGTGTCAATGGGTCTGTCTTAAAATCCTATCACTTCAGGTGCAAATCAATCACGCACAGGTAGGCAGGAATCGATCACTTACAGTCTTCGAAGCGCAAATCGATGCCAGTTTCTTCTTCATCGTCGTCTTGGGAATCCATCCTCTGTCGCAGTATCCCGCCCCTCCTACCCTGCTTCCGCCGCATCCGCTGTAACCACGACGGTCGTCTCCTGATTGGATGGCGTCTTCCGGATGCTGCTGCCTCTGATTCCGGTCCCGCATCGATGTCCGGAAGATGAATCTGAAGCCTGCTAATGCGGTGACTATGACGACCGGTGCCAATCGACCCCTGTGGCATCGACGATGACTCATCGATTTCGAGTTCTGGAATAAATTACCGTAGGCAGGGGTTGTGTTAGTTGTGCCTGTGAGTCTGTCTGCTTATCCGTCTATCTGTTAGTTTATATGCATGTATGTATGTATGCATGTATGTATGCTGGTATATATGTATGTATGTATGAATGCATGTATGTACTTATGTATATATGTATGTATGTATGTATGTTGGTATATGTATATATGTATATATGAATGTATGTATGTATTTATGTATATATGCATATATGTATGTATGTGTTAATATACCTGTCAGTATGTCTGCTTATTCATCTATCTGTTTGTTAATATGCATGTATGTATGTATGCATGTTCGTATGTATGTATTTACATGTATGTATGCATGTATGTATGTTGGTATATGTATGTATGTATATATGAATGTATCTATGTATTTATGTATATATGTATGTATGTATGTATGTATGCATGTATGTTTGTATGTATGTATGTATCAAGACATTTATTCAGCGCCCTATTTTGAAACGTATGTCAGTCTTTGTCCGGCTGTTTTTCCTCTGTATGTCTGGAGGTGATCCTGAGAAAACCAAACATCTTGAACTGCATTTCTTAGAATCTGGCTGTTGAATTTTACGTCTGAAACAACGGTTTGTCAGACGGAACTGTGTCTGTCTTTGCGTCGGTCTAACTCTCCTGAGTATGTTTCTGTCTGTGCTTGGTGCAAGGGTACCCAACTGGTTAGAGCGCTCCGTTTTTAACGCGGAGAATACGGGTTCAAAGTTCCTCTGAGACGGTTACTGTGTAGGGACTTTGAGCATGTCCTTCACTCACAATTGCTCAGCGCCGACGATTGATGCTAAGTCATTAGATAGTGGCGCTTAATAAATGCCTGTCTGCCTATTCCTCTATGTGTTCGTCTTTCAGTGAGGGTTATTAGGTTGAGTTTGCTTCTGTCTGTCTGCTTAATGCTCCATGTGTGTTCGTGTGACTTTCAGTGAGTGTTAGTCTTCGTCGCTCACCCTGCATTTGTTTCCTTGTCCTTCTGTTTGTCTCATCCGTTTCACTGTCTTCATCCGGGTCTCCGTCTGTGCGTTGTCGGTTACTTCGTTCTCGTAAAGTCCGCAGCCTCGCTTCGTTTTCGGAATCCTTTCCATTGGCTCCCTCTTTCTCTTGCAGCTGGCGAAGTTTCAGTTCAATCTGCCACAACAACAAGAACAGGACACACAAGGTAATGTAAAGTACGTGTAAAGTATTGTGTCCGGCAATTTATATAGCGCCTCCTACTCAAAAACTACTCTTACTGAACAAACTTCCTCTTCCCCTTACCTCACTTTCCGGCTCAATTCCAAACACCGCCCACCATAGCCGTCTGACTGCCTGCCACCTGACTCTTGGATCTTGACCTAGAACGGAACCTTTCCTGCCTATCGATTTTGTTTTGACTGAGCGCCTGTAAATAAGCTTGTTTCCGCGACCTAGCTTTCATTGGACGCTGTAGGAATATCGAGTTTACGATTACGGTTACTCATGGGCATTCAACATTTGCTACAAGCATATGTGAGCAACATAAAACTCAGTTCGTTTTTTCTCCACAATGAACTATTTATTCTTACCAGAATACGAACCTCAGACGCTCTTGTTATTGGTCATCACCCTACACTGACAGCCACACTCGTTGGGCACATATGGGGCCCACAGCTGGCCACCATGGCAGTTGCTACTAGTGTGGCACATTGCGGACCAGTTACTGTGGCCATGAGCCAAAGTTCGGGGAGTTCCTAAGATGACATGGATGGACAACATCAAGTCGAGGAATTATCGTTCGACCAGTTATTACAAGAGACGAGGGACAGAAGCAGACGGCACAAAATTGTCCGTGGTGCAGACAATTCTCGGCTCGTTGACAGTTGAAGACAAGACAAGACAAGACAAATGTAACCAGCCGTGACAGCTCCTCTCTCCCTTTCCTCTCTGCTCTCCATGAAACCGGATCTTTTTTCTCCTTACGGTATATCTGAGTAACCACTCTGTCTTGATGCAGCGCTTGTGATTAATAATTGAAGTTGTTTACTGACTCACCAACAACCAACAATCTAAACAGTGAGTAGTTTCACCTGAAATATTACGAGTGCTGGCATCAAAGGGCAATTCAGAAGGGGCAAATGTCCCGCTACAGTATGGATTACCCTCTCATATAATTAAATTAATTTGTAAGATGGGGCCCTGCGTTTAGCTTTTATGTAGCGCTTTAGAAATTTTCGATTCTACGATTACCATTACAATTAACTCACGGTTCGGCGATCTGGGAGCACCTCTGGTTCGTCGTCATCCGTGGAATCCCGCCGTCTTTCGTCTGTTCATCAAACCGTAAACATTCCGGTATAGGTGTTAAATATAACCAATCTGCAAATATTGGGAGTGGCTTACGTCTCCGAAGGTGTTTATGCCCGCTTAGCAGGGCAACTGGCTGAATAGAAGCTTAATGAATTTAATAGATGAAATAATAAGTCTGACAAATTAATTAGTGCTAGTGTAGTGACCTCAACTATTGTCTTAGGCTAATGCTTGAACTCTGCACTATGACTCGATCTATTCTTTAACTCTGCATTATGACCCGACCTATTTCTTTAACTCTGCACTATGACCCGACCTATTCGCACTCTTTGTCGTAGGCGAGATCTCGTTGATCCGGAGGCACTCCCGTTGTCACTTCCGCCGAAGTCACTCCTTTCTTCCGAAGCTCCAGAGCGTTTTTCGACTGAAGCAGAAACAGCAGATTTTATGAAGTCTTGGTTTTGATACCAGAATTAACCTATAGAATCGAAAGATCGATGCTTAGCCATTAGATAGTGGTGCTTAATAAATGCATTAATAATAATAATAATAAATGCATTAATAATAATAATAATAATAAATGCATTAATAATAATAATGAATGAATGAATAATAATAATAATAATAATAATAGTAGTAGTAGTAGTAATAATAAATGCATTAATAATAATAATAATAATAAATGCATTAATAATAGTAATAATAATATTAATAATAATAAAAATACATGCATTAATAATAATACTTGCCTCTTCGATTTTGTTTCTGACTGAGCGACTGTTAATGAGCAGGTTCCTACGACTTAGCTATTTCGGTACTGAAGAAATCTGGATATTACCATTATGATTAGATCTCTGTTTACCAATATCACGAACCAACTGAGGAAATAGGAAGCTCGTAATTCACTAAATCTGTTATATTATCGCAAAAGAAAGCGTGTTTGAAATGCTGTCATATGTAGGACATCTGAAGCCCATATAAGAATATTGCCATATGGTCTACACATGACGTTAGTGTTGAGGTATGATACAATGTGATATTATACGATGCAAATCTACATACGACTGATGAAATCGTCGGCATCGATGCCGAGGACTTTGCTGTCAGACTTTGACGATAGCTTGTAATCTTCTCTCTCTTCTTCAAATCCGCCTCTGCTCTTTCGCTCATTAATTGGAAAAGGTGCTAGTTTAACCAAACACTTTGAATCATTAAAATTAGAGGACATGTGACGACTGATTTAGTTTTCCATCATCACTTTGAGATTGGACGACAGATTGAATGAGTTAGTGAGAGAATTAGTGACTGGCTGCCTGGGTGGCGGATTAATTACTTAATTTATAAATTGTTGACTATTTATCTATCGTAATTGATTAATTGCTTATTTAATTCTAATCTAATCTAAAGATTTCTATAGTATCATTATCATAATCCCCAAAGAATAAGTCAGTGGTCTCCTCAAGTCAAAATTGGAGTTCAGAATCGTAATCCATTGAGAAGCAGGGTCGAATTCCGATAGGTCAGAGAAATCAGAACCCAGGTTACGGTGAGTAAGCAATCTTAAAAAGATGAATCCTTAGTTCAGACCTGAATAATTGATTGTAATTTTGTAATTGTAATTTGAGATTTATAAAGCGCCCTTAGAGGATAAACTCAACAGAGGTACTTCCGACCCGAACAAGTAAAATCACTGTTAAACAGTACAGTCTTCAGGCGCCTGAAAACACTGAGAGGGAGAGAGAAAGGAGCTCAAGTCGCAATACTCGAGGGAGACGATTTCAGCAAGTGGGACCAACGTAGGTAAAGCTTCTGGACTGGGCAGTAGCGGCTCGCATTCGAGGGACAAACAGGAGTTCCTGAGTGGCCGAGCGAATGGTGCTACGGCCCGGCAACGAGGAGACCAAAGTGCAGAAGTCAATGAGGTAAAGGAGAGCAGAGCCAATTGAAATGATTTGATGCTACCGTTGCTGCTGCTGCTGATGCTGCTGCTGCTGCTGGTCACAGATTTCCCTCTAGCGGAATCAGCATCTTCTCTTCGTATGTCAGTCACATCTTTCATCAATCCACGAATTGCATTCGACGCAGACGAGTGACGGGAGCCACCTGTAGCATCGATCCAACATGATCAATCAATTACCAACAGTATTGATTCACGATACAACGAATGCACAACATAAGAACTTACCATTATTCTGCAAGGTCATCTGATTGTCTTTTTCTGGTAATACCTAGGACTAGAATTGCTCTTGGTTACGGGCTTTTTTGGTTGCTGGACCTAAATTCTGGAACTCTCTTCCTGTGTATGTTCGTTCTGCTCAGTCGCTTCTGTCATTTCGTTCTCAACTTAAAAATTTCCTGCTTCAAATAGCTTATCAACCATAGGCTGCCTCTCTGCCTTGTGGACTGACCTTCTGGATATTCACCTGATTGTGGCTTAGCTTTGGTGCACCATCGGTTGATGTCTTGTGCATTAGACACCGGCGTATTAGAATTTACTAATTATTGTTATTAATTATTACTATAGTTATTATTTCGCCACCATCAGGCAGCACAAAAACTAATGAACACAAGGAAGATAATATAAAGCAGCTTAACTAACTGAAAAGTGTCTTAAAAGTTGATATAGTTTTCGAACTTCTGGTAAATATCGTTGGTTAATTTGTTCTGAACGTCCGTTAGCTGTCCAGGTGTTTACGAAATGGTTCCGCAAAATAATTAGCCAACCTGCAGAAGACTGGAGATTTCCAAAGAGTAGCAAATTATCTTTCGACTATTGCCATCCTGGCTGCTGCTGAGCTTACTACACCACTCTTTTGTGTCGAATATAAATAATGAAACGTTTACACAACAGGCCTCCGAGCATAGCAGGTGCTCTCCCAGGCTTTTGAGTATTAATTGGAAAAGGTACAGGTTTAGCAATCCACGTGACTCCGAGCTATAAAGGTGGCCCGAAATAATTTTCTCTTTTACTTAAAGTCTTCTAAACGAAGTAAATGGGGATTTAATTAGCGCAACACCTGATGGTCGATGTTCTGCTGTATCGAACGCGAAGCCCTTTGCCGTTGGAAAGCCCATTCTGTGTTGTGATGATGGTACTCCTCTCTTCGAATGCTGTCAAGCAACAAAGAAAGCAGTTTGACAACGGGACAACGTTGCACATCGCAAACGTGGGTTGCAGAAGGTGAAGACAGAAAAGCCGAGGAAAGGTTAAGGGGTTGGTCAAAATGGTTTTCATTTGGCTCATGCAGAAAGCAATTTTCTCAAGTTTAACAAAGAACAGTAACCCCACGATATCTATTGTTAAACATCCTTCATTCCTTCCTTCCTTCCTTCTTTCTTTGCTTCCTGGCTTCCTGGCTTCCCTCCTTGCTTCTTTCTTTCCTTCTTTTCTTTATTTCTTTCTTCGTTGCTTGCTTGCTTCTTTCTTCCTTCGTTCCTTCTTTCTTTCCTCTGTCCACCTATTCGTTCCTTTCTCGCTTGCTTTTTTCCGATTTTCTTCCGCCTTCTTTCCTCACTTCCTTCCATCATTCTTTTCTTCCTTTCATCATTCTTTTATCATGACGATGACGATGAGACTGTTGACGACGACGACGACGATTATGATAGTAATCATGATCATGATGACGATGATGTTGCCTACGACGACGATAATGATGATTGTAATCATGAACACGATTAAGATTGTGATGACGACTATGATGCTGAAGATGATGACGGTGACGATGCTGCTGATGCTGCTGCTGATGATGAGAATGATGTTGTTGCTGCTGTTGTTGTTGATGAAAATGATGATGTTACTGATGCTGCTGCTGATGATGATGACGATGATGATGACGATAATGATAATGATGACAACGGCGACTCAGTGATTGCGTGAAACACGTGAAAAAAGCATAAACCCGTAATGAATCCTAAAATTAGACAGGCTAAGCAAATGATCAATTAGTTGTCTCCAGACGCCAACAGGCGGACGCATTGTCTTCTAACGTCTGCGATGATGTAATAGATCAATTCCAATGAGTTGTTATTGAGCTTACCTGATTGGCCCAGATTCCGGACTCATTTGCACCTGTTCTATGTTGTGCTGCGTATAGCGATCGCAAATGTTTTTCCATGCATGGATAGAACCTGGCTCTCCTCTCCAGGACCTGGAAAATACGACAGCTCAACACGTAATGGACTATCGTAATCGTAAGCTCGAGATTTCTACAGCGCCCAACGAAAGCTAAGTCGCGGGAATCAGCTTATTCACAGGCTCTCAGTCAAAACAAAATTGATAGACAGGAAAGGTTTGGTTCCAGGTCAAGATCCAAGAGGCAGGCAGGCAGGCAGGCAGGCAGGCAGACAGGCAGGCAGGCAGGGCAGGCAGACAGGCAGGCAGGCAGGCAGGCAGGCAGGCAGGCAGGCAGGCAGGCAGGCAGGCAGGCAGGCAGGCAGGCAGGCAGGCAGGCAGGCAGGCAGGCAGGCAGGCAGGCAGGCAGCTATGGTGAATGGTGTTTGGAATTGATAAAGAATGTGAGAAAAGGGGAAAAAGGAAGAATCAGGTTAGGATTTGTGGAAGAGGAGTGTTTTCAGTTTTGAGTGAAAGACTTGCTCAGAGATTGCAAGAGGTGAAGTGTTGGTAACTATGTTGTCGTGAAATGCGGGCAAGGCGATGATGACATTGGTTCTTAACACAAATGTAGATTTTGTCAATTAGTTTATTTGAACTAATGTCGTTTGTTTTAACTTGTCACAACCATATTATTCATTTGTAATGCCGGACTATCATTATTATCAGCATGACGGAGCTGGCTGGCCTTGTTAGCTACGTTGGTTAACGCTTACGTCAAGGCTCCTCTGAGCGAGAGGATGCCGGTTCGCGTCCTGGCGGTTGCTTACTTCAGATATTTGAAACTCTAGCTAGCATGGTCGGCACACGAGGACTTTAAATGGCGTGGCGCCCATTCAAACGGGCAGCGGTGGTGAAGGATCTCACCTGATAATTCAATGAAAAATGAGCAGGGTCGAGGCCATACGGTCGCTATTGAAAAATGTGTTTACAGTTACATTTTACTAATTTGCACACGACTATCTTTAAAAAAGAGAGAGACAGAGAAAGACAGAGAGACAAGAAGGAAGAAAAGGGATCTGCTGATTGGGGTGTGGATGGGGTAGAGACGGCTGACTGACAGGGTAGGTGAAAGATGAGAAAGAAGGAATGAAGTTAAAAGCAGGCGAAGTTGGGTAGAATATGGCTTCGCAAAAAGAACGGATTCGGACTTACATTTCGGTTTGAATGAAAGCCTCTGTCTCTCAACGAAATGCCGTTGGCGATATGTAGATACACCATGTTGTTCTAAAATATCACCAGGTACCATAATATTATATGACATGCAGTAATGTAAGGTAAGGTAATATGATGTGATGTGCCACAAATCCCCAAAACTAGATTACATTACATGGTCACGTGTTACTGACTGTAACAAACAAAAGTAAAGAAGCCCAAATTGATAAATGAAATATAGTAAGTCGGCAGAATAGAAGGTTATGTCCTCAAGCACACTGTGTCTGATTATTATACAAAACACTGTGCATAGTTACATACCAGACACTATTTATGTAGATAGGTAAGTAGGTAGCCAGGCAGGCAGGCAAGTAAGTTAGCAAGTAAGCGGAAGAAAGAGGGCGACAAACGACTAGACCACGGAAACGACCAGACTCTTTTGGAATCCAATAATCAACACCTGAATATCACAAGATCAAGTGAATTCCAGAGAGTTTGGATGAATAAATTTCATGGATGGATGGATAAATAGATGGAAGGAAGTAAGGAAGAATAGATTGGATGGATGGATGAATGGCTGGCTGGCTGGATGGATGGATGGATGAATGGCTGGCTGGCTGGATGAATGGATGGATGAATGGATGGATGGATGAATAAATAGATGGATGGATAGATGGATGGATGGATGGATGGATGGATGAATGGATAGATGGATTGATAAATGTATGATGGCAATATCGATAGTAGCCTGCTGTTAAGTTGCTTCATAAACTGAGCCCTTTTTGTGCACTCGGTTAAACCGATGACCGAATAATCAAATCGTTGGCAGATGAGCAGTCTACCTGGCTACCTGAACAATATCTGGACCAATCAATCGCTTTACTACATAAGTCCTCCGTTGAACTAATTAGTCCCTGGTGACCCCGTCAGGTCACCGGCAGCCGTTATCTAGGACTCCGTGGAACTAATTAGTCCCAGGTGACCCCCTTTGGGTCACCGTGAGCCATTATCAAGCACTGAGCAATTAAATTGGCATTCTCAATTAGCAATAGAACATTTTATCCTCTATTTGTTTGCGTGCTGTTTGCGCCAGAGCGCGTGCAGCTCTTTGTTCGGAGTAACGGCCAAAGATCGAAAACAACGTTGAATGAATGAATGAATGCATGAATGCATGAATGAATGAATGAATGAATGCATGAATGCATGAATGCATGAATGCATGAATGCATGAATGCATGAATGAATGAATGAATGAATATTAAGAGATTAACGTGCCAGGCATAAAAGTTTTAATCAGAGGCACGGTCAGTTGCTCAGAGGGAGACAGCCAGTAGCAAAGGAGGAAAAATAGGCGATAGGTGAATTAACAAAATAAAAAATTATAAGTTGCCGCGTGAAGGATGAGATTGTAATCCTAAGGACAAGGAGAAGGAGGAAGAGGAAGACAAGGAGAAGGAAGAGGATAAGAAGAAAGAGGACAAGGGGAAAGATGGGAGGACAAGAAGATAAAGGCGTAGGAGGAAGACAAGGAGAAGGACCAGACAGACAGACAGACATACATACATACATACATACATACATACATACATACATACATACATACATACAAACGTAGGTATGTACATACATACATGTACACATACATACATGCATGAATATATACCTACATACATACACAAACAGACAGACAAACTTACATACAGACAGACAGACAGACATACAGACAGACATACATACATACATATATACAAACGTAGGTATGTACATACATACATGCGCACATACATACATGCATGAATACATACCTACATACATACACAAACAGACAGACAGACAGACAACAAAAAGAAATTATTCGTAGTAAGCAACGGATGCAGAAGAAGAAAAAAGAGAAATGGAAGATGGACCATTATATCTGGACATTCCTGAAGCGGTAATTAGTCTTCCAGGAACAAAGTCAAAGGACACCAGATCATGTATCAAACGTATCGATCAGCTAAGCGCTTGCACAGGTGATCGATAATAGACGCCTTTCGGTTAGGATCGCCGTTACCATGACGACGCGTAAGCACACTTAAGCCATACCCAATGCAATTTGTACATCGACTAAAGTATACTAGGCCAACATAAGTAGTTTACAGATACTTATAAGACACTTCTGAAGGCTGAGTGATTACTATATATACTAAGTATCTTCAGTTCAATGTACACCTGTAGGCCTTCACAATGGTCCATAGTTTCACTAAACCGCAGCATTGGTTGAATAAACTAAGAATATTATTAATGGCGGCTGCCAAGTTTGAAGTTAAATCACAGATGTAATCATAAACCAATTAGGCGCAATGACAATCCAATCTGATCCAGGTTGAGATGCATCTTCAAGAAAACTGGAAATGCTTCGTGAAAAGACTTAGTCAAGCTATCAACCCAAGTAGAGTCATACTTTCGTGAAAACCGTGAAAAGACTTGGCCAAGCTATCAACCCAAGTCGTATATTAAATACACCATTAATTGCGGAATATAAAAAGAGATAACAAACGAATGACCGAACTTGAAATTTAAAAAAATTGAGCAAATGGAGCAATTAGTCAATCAATCTAATAATAATATCTTTCGATCAATCAGCTAAGTAGTCAACAATTTTTTTCTATTGGAATCGATCGGTTCATCGCTGTATTCACTCATCATTCGACCCGTTCCTGTCCTACACGTCCACCTGTCTATCAGTTCATCCGACCGTCCGTCTATCAAACAGTCCATCCATCCATCCATCCATACATCTATCCATCCATCCTTCCTCCATCCATCCATCTTCCCTCCAATCCTTCCATCGATCGATACCTGCATCCATCCATCCACCCGTCCACCCACCTATCCACTCACCAATCCACCCATCCATCAAACATCCATCTATCCACTCACCAACCCACCCATTAATCCATCCATTCATCCATCTATCCATCCATCCATCCATTCTTCTTCCTTCCTTCCTTCCTACCATTCATCCACTCACCAATCCATCCATCCTTCGATACAGCTATCCACCCATTTATCTAGCCATCCATCCATTTATCCTTCTATCCATTCATCCATCCATCCATTTATTCAACCAATTCTCTGGAACTCACAGGATCCTGGGATATCCAGGTGTTCGTAATTGGATCCCAGAGGAGTCTGGTCGGTTTCCGCGATCCAGTCGGATTGTTTCTTCCTTCTTCCCACTCCAGGAGTTTCTCATCCGTTTCTTCTGCGATCATTCCGTAGTGCAGCAGAGGAAGTGGAGCGATGTCCACAGATTCCTCTTCCGTTATCCACCTGGATAAATCCAGGCCGTAGGCATCGTTTCTGCTTCCATCGCCTGGATGCAAAAACCTTTCGCCGACAGGCTTACCCTTCTAAGAAAGAAAGCAATACTATATTAATTGTCAAGCTATACATACATACATACATACATACATACATACATACATACATACATGCATACATACATACATACATACATACATGCATACATATATACATACTTAAATACATATACACATGCAAACATAGATACATGTTCGCATGATACATTCATACGTACAAACATATATAAACACATACATACAGTCGGAAAGAAGGACTGGCAAGGCAGAATAGAGGAAAGAAGGAATGCATCATAAATAAAGTGAAAGATGCATATCATTCATTCATTCATTCATTCATTCAATCATTCAGTCATTCAGTTAGTCAGTCAGTCAGTCAGTCCGTCAGTCAGTCAGTCAATCAGTCATTCATTCATTCAGTAAGTCATTCATTCAATGTCATTCATTCATTCGGTCATTCATTCATTCAGTCAGTCAGGCATTGACTTAATCAGGCAGTCACTAAGGCAGTCAGCCAGACATCAGCATGCCTGCCTTAAGTTAATGAGCCAGTCAGCCACCCAGCTAGCCAGTCAATCAACTATCCAATCAGTCATTCAGCTACTCAGCGTCAGTACTCACTGGGTGCCCTCTATCTTGATCAGAAGCCGACACTTGGGAGTCAGTCACGTGGCGGATGTTTCTACGACGACGATGATGCCCTTCCCCGAACCTTCCGAAGAAATTCGAGGAACTGTAAGACTTGAGGAAAGAGAAACGGTACGGGACCAAGGGGTCATCGTCGGGGTCAGGAATCGGAGGGTCAGTGTCATACACTACCCGACAGATCGTTGGTAAAGTAGGCATTGGCTGAATGCTAATTAATCGAATCTTTTGACTTCTATGGCGACTCTATCCTTTGACTTCTATGGCGACTCTATCTTTTGACTTCTATGGCGACTCTATCTTTTGACTTCTATGGCGACTCTATCTTTTGACTTCTATGGCGACTCTATCTTTTGACTTCTATGGCGACTCTATCTTTTGACTTCTATGGCGACTCTATCTTTTGACTTCTATGGCGACTCTATCTTTTGACTTCTATGGCGACTCTATCTTTTGACTTCTATGGCGACTCTATCTTTTGACTTCTATGGCGAATCTTTTGACTTCTATGGCGACTCTATCAACCTCAAAAAGCAGCAAGCAATGGTGCGCCAAACCCTGTTGACAACTCCTGCGGCAGTCCTTGGTTACTACAGCTGGTAGTAGTTGGTCCTACGCTTTATTGGAAGTTGTTGAATAGCCTACACGGTCCAGGCAGTTCCCGATTTGTCGAATTTAGTTGTTTTTAAGACAAACAGCTGCTACTGTAGTTTTCAGTAAATATCGGTGAACTGTTTCCGACAGCAAACACCTTATTCTATTTATCCATAAGTATTTAGAAACTTTTCTTAGTGTTCTTTCAATAGAAGGAAAAATGTCTGTGCATATGTCTCTATTTGTGTCTGTGCCTCTTTCTGTCTCTCTCTATGTCTTTCTCTTCGACTCTCTGCCTCTCTCTGCCTTTGTCTCCTGTCTATCGCTCTACTGCGGTAAACGCAGGTGGCTTTTAATCAGCGCGATCTCTAGGCATATTCCACCTTCCTGAAGAAGTCTACAGAACGAGACCAACTATGAATACAACTTTTTGCTCACACATTTACATCCAGGCTGTTAACAGAATAAATCCACTGAACTAAATGTGTAAACAGTATCCTATTAGAATCTAAGACCGGATAATCTGGCGCTATATCATGCTCCATCGAATGGTGGTATCTCTAGAGATAAAACGCCGAATGAACGAAGTATGGTGTCTGCTGTCAGTGGTAACATTCGTCGTCTGAATGAGATCAACGGTCAAACGTTTGTACACAGTCTCAGAACACCAGCGTACAACACATTAAAACACACACACATACACAAATGACCACGCACGCACACACATACACATACCCACAGACATACACACAAACACACGCCCGCACACTCGAATACAAACCCACTTCAGACAGGTATACAGATGTATGAACGATATTACTCAATATTAATATACACACATATGCATACATACATACATGCACACATACATATGCGTTTGATGCGCTCAATAATACACCGTGAGTTCAATAATATACATAAGCATACACGTTATACATATTTGCCTAAGTTACTCCGGTATATAATATAATTCATATGCATGCAACACACTTCACGGAAGTTAGAACTCGCCTGAGGAAAACCGGAGGCCTCTAGAAATTAAATGACTCATTAAAGTATTTGTCAGATGATATTTTTAACCAAAGCCACTCATTACCATACTTTGATTAATACATAAACTTTATATAGTGAAGGTAGGTCTATAACATCCAGAAGAACAAGAACTATAGGCTATTGAATAAACTTACAGTAATTACAATGCTTAAATGTACAAGCTCGTTTGAGCTTCTTTAATTTGACCTATGAAATCCGATGTTTAGAACTGCAATCAAGATCGCATGCTTCGGAGATGGATATTCATGTATTTATATTAATGTGCACATACAAACATACATACATACATACATGCATACATTCATACAGTACATACATACATACCTACATACATTCATTCATACGTACATACATACATGCATACATTCATACAGTACATACATACATACCTACATACATTCATTCATACGTACATACATACATGCATACATTCATACAGTACATACATACATACCTACATACACATTCAATCATTCATACAGTACATACATACATGTAAATATACGTGATGTATACATACAATCGATTTCAGGCACAGACATAAATACATGAACACACATTATGCGTTCAAATATTTATTAATTAAAAGTGATGATAAAATACGATAACTGAACATGTATATGGCACATCATTGACATCGCAGAAGAGGCATTTTCTCATTCATCCCGCATAATTATCATCATCATGATTTAATCATTATCATCGTCACCAGCAATGGCACCATCATAATCATCATCATCATCATTATCATCATCATCATCGTCGTCGTCGTCGTCGTCATCATCCGCAACATCATCTATAATCATGAGCATCATCACCACCAGAAGGGGCGTTCCTGCGTTGATTGCTAGACTGCAAAAACTGCCTTGATCGCTTGCAGCCAAGAACCTTGTTAAAACTGACTGATAAATGTCGCTTGACTCAGCCAAGGGTGGCGCCAGGCCGAAGCCAGGCTGAAAGGAGGAGGGCGACGCTAATCAACTTCGTTATGACATGGCGTCGTTAAACAGAAAACTGTGACGAATATCAGACTTTTGCATTGACCTGAAAGGACAGATTCACCTCTCGATCGACGCCAGGGATCCTTTTGCATCATTAAGCGACCTTCGTTTGATTTTAACTCTATTAAGACATAGCTTAGATCGAATGAGTATCCACGTAAGTATGTATGTATGTAAGGATGTATATATGTATGCATGTATGTATGCATATGTGAGTATGTATGTATGTATATGTGTGTATGTATGTGCATGTATGTATGTATGAATGAATGTATGCATGAATGCATGCATGTATGTATGTATGTCTGCGTATGTATGTATGTATGTATTTATTTATGTATGGATGTATGTATCTATATCAATATATATTGTTTAACCAAGCTCTCTTAAATCGTTTGCAAGTTCTATTTTTAGCCAAAAGCCGCGAGCCACCAGATCAGTAGCCCATGAAATCCCTCTGGAGGAAATCCTTACATCACGGATAATAGTTCGTCTTTGAAGTTGTTCATGCGTAGCTGACACTTGTAAGTCAAATTCATAGTAAGAACCCATTTTCTGTGGCCTCGTCATCGTGCATGACCTTTAAATGAACCCTTGGGTCTTTTCAAATGTTAATTCACATTCGGGTTTGTTGAGATTATTCGACGAAGTCTATCTTTGGCATTTGCAGCCACCTTGTAAAAGCTGGGCACTTGCCACACACTTTTAGATTGATTAAAGAAACGTTTTACGCAACCTTAGATTGTCCGATTCATTGTTTACTGAAATTCATTAAACAATTATTTTCGCTAATAGCTGTTATGAAGACATTATTTTCATCGTCGATGAAATAAATGAGTTTTTTGCAGTTAATCCCACCCACCTATTTTTTATAGACTACTTCTGGTATAAAAATAAACTCATTACACGACTTCAACCAGTTCTGTTATAATTAAATAGACTGGATCATCTAAAAACTATTCACTGGTGCTCCAGACACGAGACATAAGACGACCGGTGTATGCATCTAAACATTTATGTAGCGCCATTAAAGGACCTCTCAGAGAGACAGATACAGAGAGACAGAGACAGAGACACAAAGACAGATATAGAGATACTTTGTTTACTTAGATAATCGCAAAACGTTTCTTAGACGAACGCAATAGTTGAATCATCTACATTTCCCAACCCGCTCTGTAATGTAATATATTTTACTGTAATTGTAACGACCGTTCTATAGTGCCTTTCCAGAATTCTAGAGAGAAGCAATGTTATACTTCGAACGAACGTCTTACTTTTTAAAAACGCAGCAATTATTCCATAAAATTTCTGTAATAATAGGCCTAATTATACTTGATCTCAATCTGTTTTCAGATTTAAAAATCGGCGAAATAACTATTTTGTTCTATGTTGTAAATCGTAATCGTAAATTTGAGAATTTCTAAAACGCTACTTAAATGCTAAACACAATGCATCAGTTATTCTGCTTCTGTCCAGATATACCACTTGAAAAACAAAATCCGGTTGCCAGAAGATCAGAGAGAGAGAGACAGACAGACAGACAGACAGACAGACTGACTGACAGACAGACAGACAGGACAGAGACAGACAGACAGACAGACAGACAGGGAGACAGACAGACAGGGAGACAGACAGAGACAAAGACAGAGATAGAGACAGAGAAGGAGACAGAGGAAAGTTATATCGCTAGACAAATGTGTAGGTGGAAGATCAAATTAAAACATGAAACGTTTGGAAGAAGTGTTTAATGTCCAACAACTACCAAACTCATCAAACAAATCGATCCATCCTCCTTTTATTCCTCCTCTTCAACAAAAGAAGACGAGGAAGAGGAGAAAGTTGCTGCCATCCTCATCAAACAAATCGATCCATCCTCCTTTTATTCCTCCTCTTCAACAAAAGAAGAGGAGGAAGAGGAGAAAGTTGCTGCCATCCTCATCAAACAAATCGATCCATCCTCCTTTTATTCCTCCTCTTCAACAAAAGAAGAGGAGGAAGAGGAGAAAGTTGCTGCCATCTCACTAGCAACACCAGTAAGACCTCAATCGGTGACGAAAAACAGAAATTGATCATTGCCATGGCACAACAACACTACAGAACACTACAGAAAACTACAGAACACTACAGAAAACTACAGAACACTACAGAAAACTACAGAACACTACAGAAAACTACAGAACACTACAGAAAACTACAGAACACTACAGAAAACCACAGAACACTACAGAAAACTACAGAACACTACAGAAAACTACAGAACACTACAGAACACCAAAACAACACTACACTAACTAACACCGCATTACACTGCAATGCGTTACAGAAAACTGCAGGATACCACATAATGCTACACCGCATAACACCATTTACACTGAAATACGCTACAGTACACTACAAGACACTACAGAACACTACATAACATTAAGAACACTACAGGACTACGGCTTCAAAACAATGTAGTGTTCCGAACGCTGTAGAACACTGTCGAACACTACCATGTACAGCAAACGCTACAGAACTCTCGGAACACTACTTCTAAGCAATACTTTCATGCACATAAGCACATTCTTTGGAAGATCGTTCTAAGATACTGTAACATTTGCCCCAACAATTTACCCGAGACTAACTACAGCGACATATGAACATATCCACGCAACATCGTCTGGATTAATCTATGTAATAAAATGTCTCGGAATATAGCTAGCTACTCTGATTAAATAGCTAACTAATAGCACCTAAATCCTTCAGATTGACTATAGTCTATCGCATAACATCAAAGTCTAACAGAGTTCTAATCTTAGAACAATCAACAAATGAATGGCGTGGTTTGCCGGAATTGTTGAGAAAATTGCTGAATTTCAAACAGCTTACAGAATGAGATTTTATATAAGAAACCGATTAAACTATGAAATATTGGTCTCAAAATAACAGATTGATTTCTGGAATTTACTGAATGACGGAATGATTTCTGAATAAGACGATAACTGCTCAATAGAAAGCGATTACCGATTAAAAGATCAATTACAGGAATTTGCTGATTAACAAAATGAATACAAAATAAGATAAAAATCACCGAATAAATAGCTATTGCCAATTGAATCAGGAAGATTACTGGAATTTTCTTAATAATTATGGAATTTATTGAAGAACTGATGATTACTGGAATTTTCCTAATAATTACGGATTTTATTGAGCAACTGATGATTACTGGAATTTTCCTAATAATTATGGAATTTATTGAACAACTGATAATTACTGGAATTTTCTTATTAACAGATCGATAACTGAGAATATTTCTGGCATGCAGTCTGTTGCATTTCATGTCACCCTTCCCCGCGCCAGTTCTTCGAGCTGTTTTCCTGGGCCAACCTGAGTGTGTTCCACTTGTCCCGAAATATCATCCACTCCTGCACGTCGGCCGAATTCATAGAAGAATGCGACGAGAAGAAACGCTCCCTCTGGTGGGCCAGGGAATCCGAGGCCGAGTCGGCGAAGGCGTTGACCGCCTCCCTGATCAGCTCCCTTCTCCTCCACCCAATGACGGTCTTGAAGGCGCTCCAGAAGTCGCGGTTGACGAGGATGCAGACGACTGGATCGACGAGGCAGCTGGAAAAGGAGAGGAACGTAACGACGAAGTTGACTGCATATCCTGCAACGTGTACCTTCCGTATGAGCGTCACGATTATGATGACGACGTACGGGGCCCAGCACCCAATGAATCCCCCGATGATGAGGACGACCGTCTTAGCCGCCCTCGCCTGCTTCACGGACTTTCGTATCTTCGTCACGGCCCTCATCCACATGCCTTCCGGGTCTTCGATCGCCTGGGCGGCCCCATGCCTCCACGCCGTCTTGGCCCGGATCGGCGCCCCGCTGGAAGAGGACGGCGTCTTCATGGGGTGGACGATATTCGGGGCGCTGCGTCGTCGATGGGAGGATTTGCTGGTGCTCGGGCCGGAGGTCAGCTGGGCCCTTGCGTTGGCAATCTCGGCGTCAAAGATCTTGCGAGCCTGGACTCGTGCGGCCTTGAAGATGCTTCCGTAGCAGACGCCGACGACGAGGAAAGTTGGCGCGATGACGACACAGAGAACGAGGAACGAGAACGCACGGTTGCTGAGCAGATCGAGGCTGCAGAGCGGAAGCAGAGACGAGCGGAAGCTATAGCGCCCGAATCCGGACAGCGGAAGTAGCGCCAACACGATCGACTGTAGCCACGTGACTCCGACGACGGCAGCCATCTTGGATTTTGTCACGAAAGCCTGGTAGCGCAGCGGGTGACAGATGTTGATGTAGCGGTCAAGGGCGATCGTTCCGAGGGTGGAGATTGCCTCCATCGAAAGCAGCTGGTTGATGAGTCCGATTGCTGTGCAGGCAGAGTCGCCCTGAGTGACCGAATCCGGGCGGAAGACGGACGCCGAGAAAGCCGGAAGAACGATCAGAGCGGTCAGGAGGTCGGCGACGCTGAGGTTGACGATGAGGACATTGCTGAGGACGCGGAGATGCTTCGTCCTGCAAATGATGATCAGCAGCAGGACGTTGCCAGTGACGCAGATCGCCGACAGAATCAGTATCGACGTGAACTGGACCAGAACGACGTACAGTTCCGGTTCTGCTGCTCGTTCCGCTTCGCTGCCCTCCGTGAAAGTTTCGGATGTGTTACCCGGATCAGGGTCACTGCCGTTCCTGTAGGGCATGAGGCGGAGTCGCCCTTATACGGCGCAGAACTCGACTGCCAAGGAGTGGCACTTGGTACGACCCATCGTTCGAAAGTCGGCCTCTCTCGATCTAGCCAGTTCGTGTTTCAGTTGCACGCGAGCCCAGAAATCCTGCACAGGCCCCCTTTTGAGAATTCAAGGACAGTGATGGCTCTAAGGTCTTCTTCCAAGTGTCTGCTTCCTCAGTCTGTAGTTTGAAACACGTGCTTTTCAAATTTCGTGGGCATATTGAAGGTTAAATACAGTTTGAGGGTGCGTTCAGAAACCCTGCGCCAACGCCTTAGAGCCAACACCGTTCAGATAGAGAGAGAGCCGTGCTTCAAGGTTCGCACATCACGAAACTCTAAACTGTGCTTTCGTCGAGTGATTCAATGACGTAAGTTTAATTTCATTTGTTCGATTTCAGTCAAGTTACCATAATCTGAACTAGAGAACGATTTGTGTAGTATATCATGAGACTGCTTACTCAAGTTGGTAGGTGTGACAAGGTCTGCCTCTGATTCAAGTTTGACGTCCGCAGTAGTTTCTTGTGTATAGCGACATCCAGGGCCGTTTTAAGTCGACTTTATAGTAGCCGGTCTGTAAATCTCACGAAAATCTCTTAATGATCACGAACTCAACATCGAGATCCATACGCCTCTGAGGAATTGGCAAGGTGGTCGTAACTGATCGAACACCTTGCTTATATAGACACGTGTCGTGTGCGTGCGGGCACCGGGTTTGCGTCAAAGGTTATTGCGGTCCTTAATTGAGAGCATCTACTCGATTCAGAGTTCCAATCAAAACGCACCTGTGCACCGGCTATCTTCCTGCTATGTCACTGTCGCGTCACCGTGTCTATCTGTGATTGTTGTCTGTGCTTGTGTACGTCTGTATGTCGCTGAGTAGTTACCTATTTATCATCTTCAGTTTGGCTTGCCATTCTTTTGAAAATGCTTGTCCTTCTGGGTGGCACCGTGACTGTACGCCTGTGTTCGAGTCTTCGAGTATTTTAAGATTCTCGTCTTCCTTCTCCGTCTGCATGTCTCTCTGCGTATGGCTGTGCGTGAGTCTGCTTGTCCGTGTCTTGCAGGATGTCAGGTGCCCAATGAGACGAGAGGCTCCGTATGTTATGCTAACGACGAACAGCCGTCATGCAACTAATTACCGCCGAAAGCGATCGACCATCTTCTGTCTGTTGTCTGCCTTCCATCGACCTTTAGTCGCTCTGCCTGTCCGTGTGCTTGTCTCGTTGCTTGTCTGCCTTTCTCTTCCTCCATCCATATCTTTTTCTCTTTTCCCGTTCTCTCTAGTATGCGTCTATCGAAAATGTGGGTTGGAATGCATCATTAGGTCACTAGGCCCTTCTTTGAAAGCAAGCCTTAGCTCTAAACGGTAGCATAAGGAGATGGACAGGAAACCTTTTATGGAATGTCGTAGCTAGTAGGCCATCATGCATGTGAGAGGCATATTAATTGCTTATATATACATAGATAGGTTTTACATACAGTACAGGCTTTTATATAGACCCTATATATATATATATTGCTTGAAATGTGTCGATAAAGGAACTTTCTTCCTCCGGGCAACTTCCCTAGGGTTGATGTTGCAAAATTATTATGCTAGTATATAATTGCTGCATACCCTTCTTGCTCTTTCATTTCTATTTCTGTGCTCCTTTATAAATTCTCTCTTTCTCCTTCACTCTGCCTCCCTGCTCTGTATCTGCCTATGTTTCTCTTTGAGTATCTCTGTTTCTCGCTGTCTGTCTGTGTGTTTTTATATGTCTGTTTGTCTGTCTGTCTATATCTCTCTCTGTCATTCTTTGACGGACGTAGAATTAGATACAGATATAGCTCTCTTTCTCAGCTTCTGTCTCTTTCTGTATCTGTCTGTCTGTGTGTCTATATGTCTGTGTGTCTGTCTGCCTGTATGTCTGTCTGTCTATCCCTATATCTCTCTCTGTCATTCTCTGATGGACGTAGAACTTTGTACAGATATAGCGCTCTATCTCAGCTTCTGTCTCTTTCTGTATCTCTGTCTCTCTCGCCTTCTGCATATCTGTTTCTCTCTTCGTCTCTCTAAGTCGCCCTATTCCCTCGGTGGATTACAGCCAGCCTGTGAACTAGATAAGCGCTCGTAATCTGTAGATTCACCAACGGATGCGTCTCTCATTTGGCAATCCTTCGTTTCCCTCGGGGCATCGCCCGAAATCGACTCATGAAAACAGGCAAACGTATGGACGACAGGGCATACGTGCTGCTTATCATGCCCTTCGCAGGCATCTGGAATAGGGCTGCTCACAAGCAGCCGTCTTAGGCACAAGATGTTCATAAACATCTTGTAGTTGCGAGACGGAATAAGTCATATTTCCAAGTAGACGTCTGAAAACGGTGATCGAAATAGGTAAGCAGCGAGCAAACGAGATGACAGAAACATCTACGGAACGGAAGCTTCCACTACCAAATGAAGATACACTGTCAAGATGAACCCAGTATTGCATGTCGTATTGTTTCGACAGATTGGTTCGTCATACGTGGATTTTGATCGATAGTTCTTATATGTTCAGAATTATACTGTGTATTTTTGCCCATCGAGTCATTTCGATTGATGAACTAACCGAGTAATGCGTGTTGATTATCCCCAATCGTCTAAATGAAGATTCTTAATCGCAAAGTGATAATATAGCGCCACCTTCTCGACGATACACCCGACGTGAGCAGACAGCAAAACGATCGAACCGATGGTTTTCAATGGAAGATTCATAGGAAAAGTCATTTCGAATGCGTCTGTCTATTATGGCGAGTTAAACGGCAGAGATGTTATCTGTTCGCGTCTCCTCAAGTTGACATCTCATTCGAATTGGATTTGTGACCTGTGTGACCCCACAACGACCGTACAGTTGACTGCTGTTAGAATGGCGCTATAAAAATATACAGATACATACATAATACATACATAGATACATCAGTACATACAAACATACATACATACATACATACATCCCTCTATCCATCCATCCACATATCCATCCATCCATCCATCCATCCATCCATCCATACATTATATACATAATACATACAAAAAACATACATACATACATAACTACATACATACATACGTACGTACATACATATTTACGTACATACATACAAACCTAAACACATACATACATACATACGTACATACATGCATACCTAAACACATACATACATAAACACATACATACATAAACACATACATACATAAACACATACATACATACCTAAACACATACATACATAAACCCATACATACATACAAACATACATACAAACATACATACAAACATACATACATACACGAGGGACCGTTATACTGAAGCCAATCAAATGGAACCGTTTTTCTGCTTCTGTCCGTTGCTTCTGCTGTCAAATATTTTTTCAGCGATGCCAGTCACATCGGCAACTGACTCTATCCGAATCGGTAAGTCCTAGATATCTCTAGATAGACTGTCGTATCAGTCAAGTTTTGTACAATGCATTCGAGAAGACTTAATGTTTGTACAGTGGTTTCGAGAGTCGCTATTTAAATATTTATTTACATATCATTACATTTGAATACATTTGAAAGTTTCGTGACGTTGCGTTTGATGCAACTGGATGCAACTTCTGTTCAAGTCAATGCTGTAGTCACAGTATGCCGTGAAGAATTCTGGAGATGTATAGCTTAGTAATTTAGAACCCTGTTTATCAGCTTTTGAAAATTTTTGCTGCCAGGGCCAAAGGTTAGGGTCTTTCATCAGTCGTCTGGGTTGATTACAGACATTCCACAAGCCTGGAACAATAGCAGCAACAACAACAACAACAACAACAATAATAATAATAATAATAACAATAATAATAATAATAATTCAACGCTTCAATTCTGTTGCCTTCCACGGTACTTTGCTCCGCCAGATCTTGACGATTTCTAGCCATCCCAGAATGCTGTATTCTCCGGATAATTTTTTAACTTCCTGTGGGATCATATATACCTCGGGTAAAAGAAATAATAATGACATTAACATTACGATCGTGCTCTGAGCCCTCTCGAGATGGCGCTTCTAAATAAATTAATATCTAGGTAATTTATTAACAACCCCAAAATAATAATATTAATAATAATTATTATTAAGCCTATGTTAATATAATAATAATTATAATAGCGTTAATATGATGATGCTGAGATGATGATGATGATGATGATGATGATGATGATGATGATGATGATGATGATAATAATAATAATAATAATAATAATAATAATAATAATAATAATAATAATAATAATAATAATAATAATAATAATAATAATAATGGGAACCAGAAGACGCACTGACTCCGTAGACAGGTTCTCGATGAGATGCCACGCACCTGCTCCTAGGTGCTGCGTTTCCGTTCATCTTTGGCTGACATCCTGTTGATCTAAGTCTTAGAAAAACACCGGTAAAAGCAGCTGCTGCATCTCTAGCATCCTTTGATTCAACAACATCCCTGCCCTGGTCCCTAATATAGACCCCTACACCCTGATGGAAGGCACATGCCGGAGGCATCCGCCATTGAAGGCACACTCTATCGCGTATGAAGGAATGAGCGATGAAGCCAGGAGCTTGGAGGACAGGATGGAAAACCGGGATGGAAGCAGTTTGGGGAAAAGACAGGAAAGCAGGTATAGGGACATGGGCAGAGAGCAAGAGAGGTAAAAAGATGGCGATTGAGAGGAAGAGTAAATAATTTAACGATTGAGGGGAAGAGCGAGCTATAGAGAGGCAGAATAGGAGAGGTCTGTGTATGAGAGAGAGAGAGAGAGAGACAGAGAGTGAGTGAGTGAGTGAATGAGTGAGAGACAGAAAGAAAGGAAGAGAGAGAGGGAGAAATAGAGAGAGAGAGAAAGAGAGAGAGAGAGAGGGAAAGAGAAAGAGAAAGAGAGAGAGAGGTGAGAGTGAGAGACAAAAAGAGAGGATGAAATAGAGAGGGAGAAATAGAGAGAGAGAGAGAGAGAGAGAGAGAGAGAGAGAGAGAGAGAGAGAGAGAGAGAGAGAGAGGGAGGAAGAGAGAGAGAGAGAGAGGAGAGATAAAGACGGAGGCTTAAAGGAAGAACACATCTCATTATAAACGTGAAAACATTTTATGCCCGAAGCACAGCAATTCCGATGGATTTGTAAAAGAATTATTCTTCGTCATCATCGTTGTCATCATTATCGCTGACGTCGTCATTTTATTGACAATGTAATTCTCGTTATGAAAATCTCTGTTCATGTCAAGATTAGTTTAGTCCTATATTCTATGTCACACTTAGTAGCTTTGGACTAAGCTACTGTAACGACATTGCGACGTGTGGTTCAAGCTTAGGGATTCATTCAAATATGTGAAAATTCTATGAGTATATGTCTTTTATCTCCTGAAACTACTGTTATAGCGCTTTTTTAGAAGCATCCCAAATTTTACTGTTATATAGCGCTAATATTTCACATACTTGTTATACAGTGCTACTTCAAACAACTGTTACAAATGCCTCATTCTCTTTCATACCTACTCAAAATACACCATTATCTGCATTGCGACATTGCTATTCAGACCTTAATTTTAAAAGTGTCAAAGATCTACGAAGAAATCTTTTTGTGAATCCTGAAACCACTCAGTTAGACTTACTCGAAGCTTCGCAAACCTAGCTGTCACAAACACAGATGACTAAGAAGTTATCAATATTGCGCCAATGTTACGTCTGGTACAAGTTCAGGCCTTCATTCTAGAAGTTCTAACTAATTAAACGCCCTATACTGTCTGCTCAGTAGTAACTATGTATCGTCGATACTTTGGTCAACGCAGCGTGTATGCCTGTACTTCAGTGTTCTGCCTTTATGCAGATTCAAGAGTGCAACGAAGCCACTCTTCTCTGTTTTGTACCCTTTCTTTAACTTCTTTGTAGCCCCGTCTTCTTTCTTTATCCATCGTCCAGTCCAACAGCACATTTCTTGGTCTTCCTGGAACCTTCTTTCCTTCAATTCTTCCTTCAATCACTGTCCTCAGGAGAGAATTTCCACGCAGTATGTGATCAATCCAGTTCATTTGTCTCCTCCTTATTGTATTGACCAGTATCCGTTCTTCTTGTACCAAGTGCAACTCCTCCTCATTGGTTTTATAATCTTTCCAACTGATTTTGGCCAGTCTTCTCCATATCCACATGTCAAATGCCTTCAGTTTCTCACTATGCGTGTAGGTGGACTTATTGATGAAAGCGACGATGCAACGGTCGAAGGCGTCTTCCGCTATGCTGTCTTCCGAGTAAACCAAGAACGACTCTTCTCGCGTTCGGCATCGTCGTCAAAACTCACCTACGACATCCAACGACTTCTCGTTCACAACAGCTTCCTGGCAACGAGGAAAGGTAAGCTCACACACAACAGACTCCACCGTCATTTATCATAATTTATAGACTCCACTAACTACATTGTACGCATGTATGTATGTAAATAGACCTTTAAGATATCGCTTGTTAGTAGCTCACAGAAGCGCTGCCTAGTTCATCCTAAGTAATGTTAAAGTTCATTAAGAAGAAGCATATATTGGAACATTCATATCCTTGTATGTAACATATACATCCAGCAACTAGGCAATAAGATTACAATTCCATGATGATGATGATGATGTTAATGATGATGACGATGATGATTCCTTCTCCTCCGTCTCCCTCTCCTCCTCTTTCTTCTCATTCTCTATCTTCTTTCTCTTTAGCTGCCTCTAGGCTGCTATTCCAGATGACCAGCTAGAACGGTAATCTTGTTTCGATATTCGTGATTATTTAATGGACTTCAGGCAATGTTGTCTGTCTGTTTGTCTGCCTGTATGTCTTTCTTTGTCACTGTCTTACATATAATGCCTTCAGCTTAGCTTAGCACCTTTTGGTAGATATATATATATATATATATATATATATATAATATATATATATATATTATAAAAACTAAAGATTTCAAATATGAGTAATGTCAATGACTCCTGTATGGTCGTAGTTGCATCGTAAACACTGTCCAACTTATCGTGACTTAGTTCTTAGCGTGACATTTTAGTTATTATGATAATACAGCATAAAGCCTAAATAGTATACAATGTACTTGTGTTCAAGAATAATCCGGCTTTGCCAAGGTAATCAAATGAAGCAGAGTAGATTGAGTTACATTAATCTGAAATCTATGTGATCTGTGTGATACATTTAGATGTATGTATGTATGTTTAAAACACTTGATATAGCGCCTTTTAAGTATTCCACGAAAGTAATTGTAATTGTAATCAGAAACTTATAAAGCGCCACTTCAAGATAAAACTCATCAGAGGCGCTCCCGATCCGCTGTCCCAGAACTAGTGGGGAATAATACGGTCTTCAAATTCTTGCGGAAAAGAGAGGAAGAGAGAGATAGGAATTACCGCCGAAGGTCGCCAGACAGGTAGTTCCATGAAGCAGGGCCAACAACGGCGAAGCTGCGCCGCTGTGCGGTGGTATTAGGGACCATAGGGACCACCAAGTCTCCCTGAACCGCCGATCGCAACAGTCGGCGACCAGGGACAGTAGAAACAGGTACACACAGCTCCCTTAGGTAATTCCTTTAAGTATTCTCTTTCCAGTTTGCATCCAGCTAGGGCTGGGAGTGGCAGCCATAGTCGGTCCTCACAACAGAGACCTTGCGGCCCACGTTCACTCCGTCTGCAGTCGACTCGAGGTCCCGTACATCAGAACGGGAATCGTTGAACCCAGGTCATCTTGGCAGAAGCAGCCGGATGTATTCCTCTACGCAATCAACGTTCATCCCAGTCCGTCGCAGCTGAACAAGGCTTACCTGTCGGTCATTCGGTTCTACCGCTGGACAATGTTCTGCATTGTCTTCAGTAGTAACCAAGGTCAGTTCCCTCTGCAGAGTCTGTGTTGGCCTTTAGAGCTGCACTGCAAAACTCATCTCTTCATGGACTCATTTCCTCTTTAGGCTACTTCTGTGTATTCTCAGATTTCGACCGGACTCATCTTCGTATTTGGTCAGAACATCGACTATTATTTATTTCTGCATTTATTAAGCGCCACTACCTATATGTCTAAGCATCAATCTATGGCGCTGAGCAGTTGTGAGTGAAAGACTTGCTCAAAGCCCCTACACAGTAACCGTTTCAGAGGAGGCTCGAATCCGCACTCTTCGTGTTAAAAGGCAAGCGCTCTAACCAATTGACTACCGTTTCGCACATGCTTGCAGCGACCATCGCCTGATACCTGTAAACATTATAACAGGGTAGTTATGAAAATCGTTCGGTCAGTTGTATGGTGTCATTCAGGTCTAAGTTAAAGACACATCTCTTTCAACTCGCTTACCCACCGTAGCCTGGCTTCTGGTTTCTCTGACCCATCGGAGTTCGACCCGGCTTCTCCAACGGTATATGAGTTTTGACTGTGATTTTGACTTGAAGCGACCATTGATTGATGCCTTGAGCATTATGATAACGGCGCTATAGAAGTCTTTACATTAGATTAGATTAGATTAGATCCTCGGATTGTGATTACAACTGAGTCACTTCAGTCAAGGACGAGGATTTTAAAATGCCAGCCTTTTCGAGAATGTTATGTAAACGTTGTTCTATATCTAATAATTTCACAGTGTGTTGACTCCCGCAGGACATAAATATATTTCAAGCTTTCTATTCTTTCTGCCTCGGTCAGAAACACAAATCCATGAAATATTAGCATGACCCAAATCCATGAAATATTAGCATGACCCAAATCCATGAAATATTAGCATGACCCAAATCCATGAAATATTAGTATGACCCAAATCCGTGAAATATTAGCATGACCGGAAAGTTCATCAATGACTTTTACCTTGAGATGTGTCGCGCTCCAACCGATCCAGGCCGGTGTAATTAATTTAGCACAGCCGCTTTGTCTTAAGTTGTCGTATAGGTAGTGTACTTCGTTGCCAGTGATTTAATTACTATGCACCTCATTATGCATACTATTTGCACCTGCACGATTAGCTCATTGGTTAAAGGTACTTCACATAACCCGGCTTTAAGAGTACTTCTGAACTTTGTAAGGAGGGCATTAACGAATTTTAGTTGTACTGTATTGTATTCAAAGCGCCTCTGAACGTGAGGATGCCGGTTCGCATACCGATATTAGCTATATTAGTTCAGGTATTTAAATCTCGGGCTAGCATGGTCCGTATACGGGGACCTTAAATGGTGTGGCGCCCATTCAAACGGGTAGCTGTAGTGAAGGATCTCACTCGATAATTTCACTGAGAAATGAGCAGGACCGAGGCCATACGGTCGCTATAGAAAACCGTGTAGTCCTACTTCTACCTGGCATTCGTTCTAAGTCTTTCCAAGTCTTTGCCGTTTGAAAAGTCTGCCTATTCAAAAGAAGTTTTTGGCTCAGAAGAGGATCTTGTGTCTTTCGTTTGTAGACCTTGTTCTCATTCAGGATGTCATTCGTAACGTCGACGGAATTGGTGGCAAGGAGCTGGAGATATTTCTTCGACAAACAACAGCGGAAAACATGAGAGACGTATTGAAAGAATTGAAATCAAAAGAGATCAATAACATCCTCGTCTATCTTAGCGCTGACCTAACTGCGGCCATTTTGAAAGCTGTAAGTTCACGCATTTTAAGCTTTGATCAAATGATGGACTAAAATAATCTTTTCAGCAGGGGTGGACATTAAAGCAGTTGCAATATTACAACAGGATCGGACAAGACAAGAAAGATAGATATATAAAAGAATAACATCACTTGAAACGACTTTCTATTGATGCCTTGTGCTTTATGATAACGGCGCTCTAGAAGTTATTAGATTAGATTAACCAAACCTTAAAAACAGAAACATAATAATCACGACAGAAACGGATTCGCCAAAGCTTGAAAACATAAACATATTTGTCTGAAACAGACACATTTAAAACATAAACATATTTGTCTGAAACAGACACATTTAAAACATAAACATATTTGTTTGAAACAGACACATTTTCGCCAAAACTCGAAAACAGACGCATAAATCTCCAGATACATATATGATTTATCACATAGATACACGCATGTGTACATGCATACATAGACACATGCACACTTACATACATAAATACGTACATGTACATAGACACATAATCATATTCTGAAGTCCGAGCTTTCATAATTGACGTCTTTTCATGCCATACCTTTCTTCTTAATCTCCATCTTTTCTAATTTTCGTGACAGCAAAGCATACACGTCGCTTTCGTCAGGCTGTGAACATGAACATCTCGCTACGTTTCCAGTAGTTCATCGCCCCTTACTCCCCTCACGAACAGAAGTCCAGCAGCTCGGTACACATGAAAAAATTGCTAATAAAATGATTTTATGGCGTTTTAGGCTTTGCAGGTCGGCATGATAGATGAGAAACATCACTTCATCCTCACGCATTTGGTAAGATTTACAGAAGGTTTATTGAAAGTCGAAATCGGTGCATGCAGGGTAGATTGTCAGATACAACAGATATGTATTGATCAGGGTTTACGGCATAAGTGTATGGCCTAGGCCTACATATTATGTCTCTGGACCAAGTCTGTAAACTGAGCCTGTGGACTAAGTCTGTTGACTTAGTCTATGGATAGAGTCTTTGGACTAACTCCACAGGCTCACACTATACGATAAGTCTATAAACTAAATCTATGGAATCTATGGAATAAAGAGTCTACGTGCAGCGTCTGCAGACAAAGTATATGGAATAATAATATGAAATCAATCTATGGTCTAGGTCTAAGTTCCAAGCCCATAGCTTAGGTTAGGTAAACATACTATCAGGTAGACAAACAGACAGATGCAAAACAGACTGAACCCTGAGACAGACAGACAGACAGACAGACAGACAGACAGACAGACAGACGGCATGAGAAAAGCTAACAGGAAAATCCTGAAGAGTTATAATGAAGACGACGACGACGACGACGATGATGATTATGACGATGATGATTATGATGATGATGTTGTTGATGATGATTATGACAACGACGACGACACCAACGACGCTGCTGCTGATGATGAGAATAAGAAGCTGACAGCAGACCAACTTTGTAGGATGCTGAGACAATAGATATGGACGACTATTCCCACAACGACGTCAACATAACGGCGCTGAGGCTTATCGACCGGGAACATCCGAAAACAGCCGAACTCCTCCGACAGATGAAACAATACCAGACTTACACTGGTACCAGGATACTCGAGTCCGCCGATCCACCAATGATCAAGGCAAGTTAGTCCTTCTATAATATACATGGACTACTTATGTATATCTATATATAGGGTGCGTATGCATCAATGAACTTATACGACACGCATGCATACACAGACACAAATATACACACATACATACACATGCATACATACGTACATACATACATACATAAATACATACATACATACATACATAAATACATACATACATACATACATACATACATAAATACATACATACATAAATACATACATACATACATACATACATACATACATACATGCTTCCATCTATCCATACATACATACACACATACATACATACACATTGTACAGACATATATACATACATACGTACCGTGGGGCACGGTAGCCGATTGGATAGAGAGCTTGGCTTGCAATGCGGAGAGTACGGGTTCGAGTCTCCTCCCCTGAGATGGTTACTGTGTAGGGACCTTGAGCAAGTCCTTCACTCACAATTGTTCGGCGCCATCGATTGATGCTAAGCCATTAGAGAGTGGCGCCTAATAAATCCAGAAATAATTATAATACATGCATTCATACGTGCATACTTACATACATATATACTGTGCATACATACTAACGTACTTACTTACATACTCTGTAATTTCAAAGACTGAGACAGCGTTGACCTACGATGCCGTTCGTCTGTTGGGCATCGCTCTGGACCGGATGGGGAGCCAGTGGAACGTTCGAACAGTCAACCTCAGCTGCGATGCAGAAAGCAACGATGCTTGGTACTTCGGCAGTACCCTGTACGGATACTTAAGCTCAGTACGTTCATTTTCCATCGGTCTAATCATATTTGCTTTATTTCTAATCTAATCTAATCTAATGACTTTTATAGCGCCGTTAACGTAATGTCCAAGGCCTAAATAGATGGTCGCTTCAAGTGAAATCGCCATCAAACTACTTACGCAATTCTGATAGAATGAGATCTTGATATTTCTAGGGCGTAATTGCTGCTATTAATTAAAATTCATTAAAATTCTTAGGGGGTAATTTTAATTGTAATTGTAGCTTCATGGGAAAGAAAACAGAGGCGCTCATTACGCTTTCCTAATTGATGTTAATGTTAATTAACAGCTAAAGTTTATCAGTAAGCAAACAAGAAAAGTCATAAGTGACATTCCCGCATACACACAGAAAGCCCAACCAACGGATTTCCAATCAGAGTTCCTGGGCCGAGTGGCATCGAGGATGGGGAACGACGACAGGCGATGTGGCCCCCGCTCTGGGCCCCAAGCTGCCTCAACGCCCTGCAGTCCCTCGCAGATGGAAGAAGACGCTGAATCCGGAATGTCAAGTTATAAAGCAAGGTTTGTTCCTCGAATGCAAACCGCTGAGGCTTTGCCTACGTTGGTCCCACTTGCTGGAATCGTCTCCCTCGAGAATTGCGACTTGAGCTCCTTTCTCTCCCCCTCTCAGTGTTCCACAGGCGCCTGAAGACTGTACTGTTCAACAGTGATTTTATTTTTTCGGGTCGGAATCACATCTGTTGAGTTTATCCTCTAAGAGTGGCTTTGTAAATCTCAAATTACAATTACAATTACAATTACAAAGAGAGACTGGGCTAATTTCGGAAGCACGTAATTGATGCCTTTTTACTCATGTGGTACTAACCTTCTGTGGAAAGTCATAACATCTGGCGGTGAGGTACGGTAAGGTAATTTGAGATACGGTGAGATAAGGTAAGGCAAAGTAAGGCAAGGTAAGCTAAGGAAAGTTGAGACGATGAAAGTAACAATGGGTTGAAGTAATAGCTCAAACTGGTTGCATGCTGACGTTATGGGGTGGCATGTTTCCATTCCCAGGTTGACGCGGTTGGCATGAGTGGACATATTTCATTTGACCGCGGAATAAGACAACACTTCTCCCTCGATATTCTTCAGCTTCAAACGAGAGGATTTAGAAAGGTTGGTTCAGGGGCCCACCTTCGCCGTGTAGACTTTCGCTAAGCCCTCGTCAATTTGTTAAGTTGTTCGGTTAGGCCCTTCAAGTCCTCGTGTTTCCTTTAATAAGATGCTTATTTGCTAGACGTTTATCTAGATTAAAAATATGCTCTTACATACGATTTCGTCCATCTTGATGTGTGTATGCATGCGTGTATTTTTGTGTATGTATGCATGTATGTACGTACGTATGTATGTATGTATGTATGTATGTATGTATGTATGTATGTATGTATGTATGTATGTATGTGTGCATGTTTGCGTGTGTATGTATGCATGTGTGTATGTATGTTTGTATTCATGTATGTGTATGTGTGCATGTATGCATGTGTTTATGTAACTGTGCTCTTCACATAGCGCCTTTAATTTACCTCTCAGAAGAGCTGTTGTAGTTGTTGGTGTTATTGTTGGTAGGTGGGTGAGTGGTCAACAACGACCGGACTGAATATGTCGAAAACCGGAGAACCTTCCAGAAGGAATGCAATCTTCGTCAATAAGACCTTGCTTGTTACTTCAATAAGTGTAAGACTTTATTACAAAGTACTAATTCACAGCGCTATAGAAGTCTATAGATTTGACTATCACTTGTCGGCTTTTGTTATAATAACTTGATTAATTAATTAATCACAATTTATTTATTGATTATTTAACATTTATTGTCAAACTTCGAAAGGTGAACGTTCCTGCGTTCTTGCAATTCTGTCGTGAGGGATTTATATACAGTATTATATTTAGTTATGTGCCTTGTGTTCTGAAAAAGAAGCTCTTAAGAAATGTCGAATGATGAGCAAAAATTTATGAACTCTAAAGTTCAACCGGTTTATTTCCTTTCTTGTTTACTTTTCATAATTTTTTATAGTTTGAGAAAGGATCCTTTAAAATAACAGCATTTTATAGCGCAGGTGTTTTGGTTAACTCAACCCATAATGCCGGTTGGACAAGTACGCCACTACCCACTGGTTTCTTTTTCTGGACACCGTATATTATATAAAGGTGCTATAGAAATGAGCATGCGTATCTTTCAGGAAGCGCCGTATATGATGGAGAGCATTCAGACGGGTAAAGACAGCAAGGAATTCGAGGGATTCTGCGTCGATATGCTAAACGAAATAGCGGAGAAAGTGGGGTTCCAGTATTCCATCGAACTGGTACCAGATGGGAAGTACGGAGCTCCGGACAAGGAAGGGAACTGGAATGGAATGGTCCGACAACTCATGGATAAGGTAATTCCTACTCCACCAATTCGATTCTTCTTCCGTGAGTTAACTGGACGTATCTACTGTATTTATCCTATTCCAAACACCACCCACCGTAGCCGTCTGACTGCCTGTCTGTCTGATCTTTACTTGAAACCGAGCCCTACTTGCCTATCGATTTTGTTTTGACTGAGCGACAGTGAATAAGCTGGTTCCCGCGACTTAGCATTCGTTGGGCGCTGTATAAATCTCGAGTTTACAATTACGATTACGATTGCTCACGAGTACTAATGAACTTTATGTTTTTAGTGCCCTATCACCGTTTAGGCCAGAGCAGGAGAGCTTTGTAAAAGGGATCCCTGTAAATTTTACAGTTGATTACAGAGCTGATATACCTGAATACTTTACACGAGGTGTAATTGTAATTATCGGGTAGAGTGCAGCATAATAGTATTACATATGTGTGAAGACATTCGTTTCTCAATCAGGTTTAAGAATGAGTTGGACAACGACAATAAAACAAGTAAGATAATGATTATTTAATGACAATTTAACGCGTACATATTTTATTGTTAGGATGTTGTATGAATATTAAGTTTTCTTGTGTTCTTAAATACTTGTAAACCGATGTGCGATTAGCTATTGGTTAATAAAGAATATAGTTACTCACTTACTTACTTACTTACTTACTTATTGCACCGACTAAAATGGCGACGAGGATGATATTATGCCATTGTTGTTGTTTTTCATTATAAAAGTGATGAAGACGACAACGACGACTATGACGGTGATAATTAAGAAAAGATGGTGATGATGAAATACTATTCGTGTGGTTAAATTACATCAGTAGTCTTAATGTTATCTGTGCTATGTCTCATTTTATTTCTGTTATCTGTTACTCTATTGTTCTTTTGCTATCCCTATTATTACATCTATTATCTCTATTGTGATTTCAGTCATCTCTATTGTTTTTCCTAGAGTTAGCGTTATGCATCAATGAACTTATGTGACATTCATGCATACACAGACATATATGCACACATACATACACATGCATACATACATATATACATACATATATACATAAATGCATGCATCCATCTATCCATACATACATACATATATACATACATACACATGCATACGTACATAGATACATACATACATACATACATACACATGCATACATACACATGCATACATACATACATACACATGCATGCATACATACATACATGCATACCTACATACATACATACATACATACATAAATAAATGCATGCATGCATATATACACACATGCATACATACATACAAACACATATACATACGTACATATATACATACATACATAGATACATACATACATAGGTACATGCGTGCATCCATCTATACATACTGTACATTCATATATGCATATAATGTTATCTTTTGTTATGTCTATTGTTACCTTCGTGTGTACCTACAACAGAAGGCCGACCTGGCCGTTGCATCACTGACGATCAACTACCTGCGCGAACAGGTCATCGACTTCACGAAGCCATTCATGAACCTCGGCATCAGCATCCTCTTCAAACGACCCCGTCGCGAGAGCCCCGGTCTCTTCTCCTTCCTCAATCCTCTGGCACCAGAGATTTGGCTCTACGTCATCATCGCCTACTTCACCGTCAGCCTCCTGCTCTACATCCTCGCTCGTTTTACCCCCTACGAGTGGCACAACCTTCGACCCTGCGACCCTGGCAACGGCATCCTCGAGAACTCCTTCAGTCTCAGCAACAGCTTCTGGTTTGTTGTAACTGTAATTGTAATGGCAAATTTATATAGCGCCCCTCGGTGCGGCAAGGTGGTCCATCGGTAACGCGTTTGGTCAATGATCATGCGGTTGCGGGTTCGACTCTATGTAGCGGCCCTGGGTAAGTTGTTTGCGCACACTGTGTCTGTCTCACCAAGCAGTAGAATTTGGTACCGGCGTAAGCGGGGAAGCAATCGGCAAGTCCTGCGATGCACTGGCCCCGTGTCCAGGGCCTTGGGATTCGTCCAATGCCGGCTCAAGGGCCTAAACAAAGGAAATGAGCGCTTCCCCTGTGTCTCACTTGTGGGATATGAGATACTTTACTTACGTAAAGAGATATTCGCCAGAAGCTTTTTCAACGTGGTAACACAAGGCACGATGGAACAGAATAGTTTCAAAACGTTTAAGGCAAAGAGGCTGAGAAAGGTCAAGGTGCTCAAAGGTCAAAGGTCAAGGAGCCCAAAGGTCAAAGGACAAAGAGCTCGTGTTGCAGGTCACTAGGCAACTCATGCCGAAAGATTGACCTAACGCAGCGAACTTTCTGTGCTGGACCGTGGAAGTTTGGACCGGCTGGAAATCCAGGTCACTTTGTATGGGTAACACTGAGCGGCAGAGCGAAGAAATCTTCGACCAGGAATGGAAAAGACTGAGAGGCATAGCTCAGTGAGATAGGGGAACACAGCCAACAAGACAATTACGCGCAAGCATTTTGAAATTGCAAGTGGTTTAAAAAAAGGCACTTCGACTCGTTGCGGGGCACGGTAGCCGATTGGATAGAGCGCTCGGCTTGTGACGCGGAGAGTACGGGTTCGAGAGTACGTGTTCGAGTACGTTTTCGAGAGTACGGGTTTGAGAGTATGGGTTCGAGAGTACGTGTTCAAGAGTACGGGTTTGAGAGTACGGGTTCGAGAGTACGTGGTCGAATGTACGGGTTCGAGAGTACGGGTTCGAGAGTACTCCCCTTAGACTGTTGCTGTGTAGGGACCTTGAGCAAGTCCTTCACTTACAATTGCTTCGCGCCTCAGATTCAGATTTACTGCCCTAGCGCGCGTAATGAATGCGAAATAATAGTAAAAGATCTTAAACTCAGAGTAGGTTTTGGGGTTTTTTAGGTTCGTCATAGGCACATTAATGCAGCAGGGGTCTGACATCAATCCAAGGGCGATTTCGACGCGTATCGTGGCGGGCATGTGGTGGTTCTTCACCCTCATAATCATCTCCTCCTACACGGCCAATCTGGCCGCCTTCCTGACTGTCGAGAGAATGATCACGCCGATCGAAAATGCCGAAGACCTCGCCAAACAGACCACGATCCACTATGGAACCATCGCAGGAGGATCCACGATGACCTTCTTTCGGGTCAGAGGTTACATCGTAAATGATTAAGCCCTAATCAATCTAACCATAATCAAACAATTAAGCCCTAATCAAGCCAGATCTAGGGGTCCCTTCTAGGTGTGCCCTTTACAACTCATTTCACTGTACAGCACTTGTAAAATGTATAATTCTGACTCGGGATCAATAACAGAGATGATAATGATGATGATGATGTCTTATCACTACTACTACTACTACTACTACTACCACTACCACTACTACTACTACTACTACTACTACTACTACTACTACTACTACTAATAATAATAATAATAATAGTAATAAGAAGAAGAATTGAAGAAGAAATTAACGAACCGGACGTCAAATTTGAATCAGAGGCAAATAAATAAACAAATAAACAAGTGAATAAGCATATTTCGTAAACATGTAAAGATAACATTAGTAGCACATATACGTTGGAGCAATGTAAACATAACACATTTAAACTTCGTAAAAGCCTCTAAGGTCGCATTCGAACATAATGGATATCCAAATAACATGGTGATAATGATGGTGATAATGGCGACGACGATGATAATGGTAACGGTGATGATTCATGACGAGGCAATTTTCTCAGGAGTCGAAAATTCCGACGTACCAGGCGATGTGGAGTTTTATGGAGGCTACGCACGAGCAGAGCCAGCAGAGGGGCGAGAAGGGAGCCTTCGTCAAGACGACACAGGAAGGCATTGAGAATGTTCTTCGGGGCGACTACGCCTTCCTCATGGAGTCAACGATGATCGACTACAACATCCAGAGGAACTGCGAGCTCATGCAAGTCGGCGGACTCCTCGATTCCAAAGGATACGGAATAGGAACCCAAATCAGTTACGTCACTTCCACTCATAATAATCGTAATTGTAAAGTCGGAAAACTGTCTAAAGCGCTAATCTAAAGCTAAGCGAAGGGCACCAACGTATTCGCGAGCGCTGCGTCAAGTCAGAAGGGTTGTCGAAAGACACAATAGGAAGTGCAAGCTGAGGACAACTAGAGAGGGAAATATATATATTCCGTTGGAGATAGCCTGAACCAGCAGAGGATTTCCTCTGTATTTTCCCTGCAAACTGGACTTCAAAAAATTCAACGAAGATGGATTTTTTAATTCTAAAAACACTTGAACTACAGACCTCCGTACTTGTACTAACAGTCCAGCATGCTATCCGCTAAACTACAGGCCTACTACACACTGCATGTAGTCTAAAGACTTCTATAGCGCCGTTTTAATAATGCCCAAGACAATAACAGTCCAGCATGCTATCCGCTAAACTACAGGCCTACTACACACTGCATGTAGTCTAAAGACTTCTATAGCGCCGTTTTAATAATGCCCAAGACATCAGGCGATGGTCGCTGTATTACTTTCTGCAGTCAATAGCATTTGTACTGCTCCTGAGTTTTCTTTATGTTTAGCTCTTAGGGCTTACACAGACAAACGACATGAAGAAAGGCCCTAGAAGTAAGATTAACTCACAGCTTGCGATGACATACTGTCGTAGTTACGATACCAGCGCTTAACACTACCTATGCATTTAATATATATATATATAGGTTATATATAGGTTATATATATATATTAAATACATACATAGTGTTAGGTTATATATATAGGTTATGTATATACAGTATATATAATACATAAATAGTGTTAGGCGCTGGTATTGCAACTACGACAGTATATCATCGTAAGCTTGAGTTAATACATATATACATATATATTTATGTATTGTGCCGTATTCTTCTGTAGATGCGCCCTATCGCTATATAAATTGTGCGGTTTTCTTCTGAAGATTCGCCCTCTAGCGATATAGATTGTGCCGTATTCTTCTGAAGATTCGCTCTATAGCGATATAGATTGTGCCGTATTCTTCTGAAGATTCGCCCTATAGCGATATAGATTGTGCCGTATTCTTCTGAAGATTCGCCCTATAGCGATATAGATTGTGCCGTATTCTTCTGAAGATTCGCCCTATCGTGATCCGATAACGATGGCGATCCTGGAGCTGCAGGAGAACGGCCGTCTGCAAATGCTCTACAACAAGTGGTGGAAGAACGCGGGCACCTGCGGCTCCGAGGAAAAGATGAAGGAGAAGAAGGCCCATTCGCTAGGTGTCGCCAACGTCGGTGGAATCTTCGTCGTTCTGCTGTTCGGACTGGCTATGGCGATTACGATGGGCTTCGTCGAGTTCATCTGGCACCACTTCACCCATTCAACGGAACACGACAGGCTCAAGAAACAGGCGAGCTAATTTCCAGTCATACCTTACCTAAGCTTACTTTATTTTACATTTCCTTAACTTACCTTACCTTACCATAATATATCTCACCATACCTTACCCTACCCACTCTACCATATCTTACCTTATCTAAACTTACTTTATTTTACCTTACTTTACCTTACTTCAGCATACTATACCTTACCTTCCCTTACAATACCTTACCCTACCCACCCTATCTCATCTTACCTTTACCCTACTTAAGCCTACCTAATCTACTCTACCGTAAGTAGGTATGTATGTACTCAAGGCTCAAGAAACAGGCGCGCTCATTTCCAGCTATACCTTATCTTACCTTACCTAAGCTTACTTGATTTTACCTTACGTTACCTTACCTTAGCATACTCTACCTTATCTTACCTTACCTAAGCTTACTTTATTTTACCTTACCTTCCCTTAGCATACTATACCTTACCTTACCTTACCTTACCTTACCCACCCTATCTTATCTTACTTTTACCCTACTTTATCCTACCCTACCCTACTCAACTGTACGTATGTTGCATGTATTTTTGTAGGTATGTACAAGGCAACATTTTGTATTTATGTATATATGTACATAGGCATCGTTTTGTATCTTTGTATATATGTACATAAGCAACATTTTGTATCTTTGTATATATGTACATAAGCAACATTTTGTATCTTTGTATATATGTACATAGACAACATTTTGTATCTTTGTATATATGTACATAAACAACATTTTGTATCTTTGTATATATGTACATAAGCAACATTTTGTATCTTTGTATATATGTACATAGGCAACATTTTGTATCTTTGTATATATGTACATAAGCAACATTTTGTATTTTTGTATATATGTACATAGACAACATTTTGTATCTTTGTATATATGTACATAAACAACATTTTGTATCTTTGTATATATGTACATAAGCAACATTTTGTATCTTTGTATATATGTACATAAGCAACATTTTGTATCTTTGTATATATGTACATAGGCAACATTTTCTTTCAGTCGATTTGGGAGGAGATCTTGTCGGAGTTGCGCATTGCTGTTCATATCCGCGGATCGTCGAAGCGACTGAGGTCCAACTCCCGCTGTTCCCGCTGTTCCTTTCATCACCCTCCGGCTGCAGAGGAAGACCTTGCGACGCTCTGCTTGTCGAAGATGACGACGGACATCAAGGCAGCCGCTGTATCCAGCATCTCTTCGTGCCTTAGCGTCGGACTTGGGGCCCGAGAACCTCACGAACCCAGTCCCACCATTGAAGACGCCAGCGATCTCGTGTTCTCGGAAACGCTGTGAAATTGCGAACTCCGAATCTATCTTCCGAATTGCAACAACGTCTTCTTGGTTTTCACATTTTAATCGCCATCGATTGATTGTAAATACCTTTCGTTGTTTAGTCAGAGTCCAAAAATAACTTAGGCTAGTTAGCTACATCGGTAAGCGCGTACGCCAAGGAAGCCTCTGTGCGTGAGGATCCCCGGTTCGCGTTCCGGTCGTGGCTTACTTCAGACGTATGAATTTCGGGCTAACACGATCCGCGCACGGGGACCTTAAATGGCATGTAGCGGTGGTGAAGGATCTCACCCGATAGGGTCGAGGCCATACGGTCGCTGGAGAAAAACATGTACAATTTACTATTTTTTACAGATTTATTCACTATACTTGATAGCACATAGCACAGCTATCATGACAGAAATAAATATAATAATATTTATAATAATAAATATAATATATAATAATAATAATAATAAATATAATAATATTTAAACTACATCACGTTGAACTACTCACAGTTATCTCGATTTGTAAGTCTTCATGGTTTTTACAGTTTCAAGCGCAATCGAACGACTGTGAAACCTGTTTGTTATTTAATTATCTAGACAACTAATATAGCGCCTTTAGAGTACCTTACATAAACGCTGCCTACGCTATGCTACATGGTGTTAATGCTCAAATGGCACAAAAAGTTCATTTGTAGGCCGACAGTGCTCAGACATCTAGAAATATCATCACTGATGGGCCCCCACATACACGTAGAGCCCAAACGACGATGTCACATCATATTTCACTCTTCGTCCCAAGATAGCTAATTCATTAAATTTCAGTGTCGTTGTTCATATTTCAGTGAATTTTCCTAAGAAACAGACTGAGGACTCTGCCTCTCTAAAGATAAAATAGGACTGATATTGTTGTCTTTCGCTACGCGGGGTTGTAAGCGTACTGTCCTGCATCGATTTACTTATTATACTTTACCAAAACTTACTTTACCAGTTTCCAGTTTGTAACTGAGTTTAATTTATCAGCTTCTGTTAACATTATGCAACTGTTTGAACTCTGGAATTTTCCGAGAGAGTGTTTCATTTGTTCCGCGTTCGGATGGATCGATCATACCGCCTATGAGGTTAAGATTTGCATCAGAGTGCAATGAATCCTCGCTCAATTACGTTTTACCGAACCACTTCCTGATTAGCTCATTTTAAACCACCTGTAACACTTCGCTTGCCTGTACTAAATAATCAAGACAACACATGTTGAAAATTTACAAGTACGTGAAGTGTTAGGAAAAACACAGAGGCCCACGCTGATATTTACTGCATGCTTCATGTTAAGTGTGACTTGTAAATTAGTTTTCGGAATGGCTATAAACGCGGTTCTTTAACCGTGATCAAGCCCCGGAGGACTGAGCGAGACTCGCCTATTCGTCCGTGTCGATCGATTGAAATGAATAGGTTCAAAGTCTTCATTAGGCGTCGGATTACCAGTCAGCAAACAGGCAAATCAGTTTTCGGTTTGCAAGAAACAAAGTGAGTCAAGGCGGAAGTACATACGGTCGCTGCTGAAGCATGAATAGACTTGGATATTGAGCCAAGACTACTACGTTTCCACCTTAGGTTTACTGTACAAAACCGTCCAACATGGTGCAGTATATCTGGATCATTTTAATCAAGGTGAGCCGTTATAATAATACTATTGTGTATGCATTTATTAAGCGCCACTATTTAATGACAAAGCAGCAGTCAATGGCGCTGAGCAGTTGTGGGTGACGGACTAGCTCAAGGCCCCTATACAGTAACCGTTTCAGGAGAGGCTAGAAGCCATACTCTGCGTTACAAGCCGAGCGCCCTATGCGCCTGTGAATAAGCTGGTCCCCACGGCGCAGCTTTCGTTGGGCGCTGTAGAAATCTCGGAATTACGAATATCCAATCGGCTACCGTGTTCCACTGACTCAAATAAACTCAATTAACAACAGAATGAAATTGTTTGCATAAATAGCTGTACAAATGAACGTTGCATGCATAAGCTAAAAGCCTGAAGCTAATACGCCAGTATCAAGCCATTGTCTGTGCAAAGATGTCATACTGTAACCTATATTGGGATTCCAATAATGCATCACGTCTAAAGTCCTTGCAAATCCTCTAGAAACCTGCACTGCGGATTGTTCATATGGTACCATGTACTAAGCACATATTTAATGCATACGACATATCACCCCTAGAGAACATCACCAGGTACCAAACTGGTTTATTCGTGTACCGCTAACACACTGATTGTTACCTGCGACCTTTGTTAACTTCTTTCGGCAAGGTATCTCGATACACAGCCACAACACTGGTTTTCCAGGCATTATCGTTGTCATGGAGCTCGTACTAATGTAATGAAGTTCTCTATAAAATGCTCTGGCCTCAAATTATGGAACACTCTTCCACCTGACCTCAGTCAAGTTCCTGGCCTTGGTCTCTTTACGGCACACTTGAAATGCCACTTATTGTCCTTACAGATTTAAATTGTTCGCATGATTTATCGCTGTTTCTCTTTGCACTGCACTGTTTGGGTTTATTTTGTATATAATTAAACTTGACTTTGAATCAATTATGAGTTTATATGCCGCGTTATATTAGCCGCCTGAATAACAATTATGTGAGAGGGTAATCCATACTGTAGCATGACATTTGTCCCTTATGGATTGCCACCTTGACAGCACTTTTAATATTTTAGGTGAAACTGTTGTAACTGTCTAGATTGTTGGTTGTTGGTGATTCAATAAAACAACTTCAACAAAGCTCATTTATAAATCGCAGAAGAATGCAGACATTTCAGTTTAACTATTAACTATTTAACTATTTGTGTTAACTTCGACTGATGTTTAGCGCCATCGGTTGATGCCTTGTGCATTAGACACCGGCGTTCTTGAATTTTCTAATTAATTAAGGAAATAGGAGGCAGTAGTACTCTAAATACCTGCATGGCGTATGTGGCTCTGTGATCGGTCGATTGCTTCAAAAATTTATTCAGAACTAAATCAAGGAAGTCCAGAGAAAAATATCAAAATAAATTAATTGCTGTAAGACCTCAGTCTGTGTCACACCAGCACAGATCACATTTTGAATTGTGCATGCCTTCAACTTTTGGGGGATTCACATGAGGGCGTAGATCCAACCATTTGCAAAGCTAGGCTTCATTTTAAAGAAACAGTGATTCTTTGTCAGAAAATGGCAAATACTCTTAAATGGTATATTGTATACTGAACTTTGGGTAACTCAAAGCCTGGCGGCGAGCCGCCTAAGACCGTGACGCTTGACACAGTCGAGCCGCCTAAGACCGTGACGCTTGACACAGTCGTGGAAACAGCAACGCTTCCGATAGGGACAACTCACTGATGATGATGATGATAATGATGATGATGATAATGATGATGATGATGATAATAATAATAATAATGATGATGATGATGATATGTATTGTTTTAGAACAATTTTAAAACAGAAATTGCAAGAGAAAACTTTTTCTGTTTGTTTAACAGATTTTTGTCCTGGAAATCGACGTTTTCAAAGCAAGTGAAATCAGTTTAGGTAATACAGCTGACATTATCTGACTTCGACTGATGCTAAGTTGCGTTTAAATCTAATTTAAACGCTATATAATTTGTTTTTACATGACCCTGCAAAATCTTCTAGCTTGACAGATGCTTTAGGTTCCTGTGCCATAATCACCCAGATCTCTTTCTAACTACTTCCTCCTTTTTCCAAGTTCCATTACTAAGTCACCTGGAATTTTCACTTTTTCTACATATGTGATTCACCAATTGAAAAAATGCGTTGCTTCAAACTTATCAACTTCCACTGTCTACATTTTTTTACCCACCAAAGTATGCTTCTGTTGTGTTCTATTGTGTTGTTTTTGTGTTCGATATTATGTGTTTTTGTACTGTATTGATTCATACTGTATTATATTCTATTGTATTGTATAAGCATTCTGCTTTATTGTACCCTATTGTATTATATTATCATTATTGTATTTTACTGTATCACAGGATATTATTATTTATGGGTAGAACTCAAGCTGCAAAAAGACACTCAAAATTGTTACAAACTTTTGGGTCTGGGCAGATTAGACACACAAACTCCTCGCAAGACATTTGTGTGTTACTTTACTTTCTGAAGAGGACAAGATAAGATAGAGATGACAGAAGGTCCAGTTACATTTCAAAATGACAGACATTATTACATTCAAGACGGTTTTCACTGTAGGGTCTTCGACTCTTCCGCTTCCAGATGATGTATGGTTGATTCCGATTGATACATCCACGCTTCGACTGAGTTGGAGTCCACCAGCTATCAGCAACAACACCCTGATTGGATTTAACATCACGTGGGATGAAAATAAGGCATTCGTTGATGATTCGACTACAGCATTCAACATCACGAATCTACGAACACCCGGGAAATTCTACACAGCAAATATCAGCGCCTGCTATGCCGACGAAGGAAACAGCAAATACGTCAACGTATCCAACAACACGTGTAAGTTTAAAACGAGTGTAGTGGTTACCTCGTATGCTACTTGATTGTAGGGTTGCCAGTTCTATACTGCCCGTTTGTTCTAACGTCGTTGGCAAGCCGTGAACGCGTACGTTGGAATATGAATGTGGTCTGATTCATAACATATGACCACGAAAAGTTATAGAATACAAGGAGTCAAAGCTCTAGAAACATGAGTAATAATCACACTAATATTGTTGAAATTTAAGTCTCTTCCTAGGCCATCGCTTTTTCGAAATACTTTCCTATGCATCGTGCATTGGGTGACTGCCTGGGTAACTGTCACCTATGGTAACTGTAAAATTCAAACGGTTCTTCTATACTGATTCCTCGCTCAGCCGATGGACACATGGCGTTTTAACAAATGTCTTACAAATGCCTGAAGTTATGGATTCGGATAGGCCATTACAAATTCATACTTCTCTGCTGTCTGCGAAAGAATTTCGACTGACTGCACCGTGTACAAGAAAGCTATGACTAAGGAAGAGACTTTTAGAGTTAAGAAGGAAGTAGGATCACCAATACAGCCATTGCAAATTAAATTAAGAAGAACTAGTCTTAACTACAGCTTTTAAACGAAAGCAGGAAGTTCGAAAAGTTTGCCAACATAGAAATAATAGTAATAAAAATTCAAATTTGCTTATTTCATTCAAGTGTCTAATTCACATTTGAATTGTTTTAAGCTTTCACATAACTGTACAAATAGTTATGGCTTATTGAATAACTTGTATACAAAAATTAATGGCTTATAGTTATTTTGTGCGACAGTTCCTTCAACTCCTTATAACCTAACCGTTGAGTATAGAGACACGAATTGGCTGAGTATTTCATACGAATATCAGGGAGAGTGGGACACGTGCTTTGTTTGGGCCGACAATGCCACAGGATCAAATGGATCCTGCTCTGCTAAAAGTAGAGTAGCCAACATTACCAATCTCCCAGTGGCTGGACAAGAATACACAATCCACATTGTGGCTCAGAGTGGGTCACTGAACAGTTCTAACGCGACATCTATGGAAAGAACAAGTAAGTGTGACGCATTTCGGACATATACTGTAATGCATAAACGATTTTGTTGTTCCAACATCGTGTAGACTGGTGATATTTAATTGCTGTATGTATAATAGACATTTCAAGTTAAGAGAATGAACCCAGTCATGGCAGATATCTAATTTCTAATCAAAAGACTTCTATAGCGCCGATGTCGTAATGCCCAAGGCATCAATCATTGGTCGCTTCAAGTCAGATTTGCAAAATGAAGAAGCTCTCTATCTAACTGCACGAATAGTTAATTTAACTGCATCTGCATTATTTGCTTACAAAAATTAATTATGGTTATTTTATGGAACAGTTCCATCAACTCCGTACGACCTTATCGTGGTGCATAGAGACACAAATTGGCTGAGTATTTCATACGAAAATCAGGGAGAGTGGGACACGTGTTTTGTTTGGGCCGACAATGCCACAGGATCAAATGGATCCTGCTCTGCTAAAAGTGGAGTAGCCAACATTACCAATCTCCCAGTGGCTGGACAAGAATACACAATCCACATTGTGGCTCAGAGTGGGTCACTGAACAGTTCTGGTGCCATAACCATGGAAAGAACAAGTAAGTGTGACACATTTCTGACATATACCGTAATGCATAAACGATGTTGTTGTTCCAACATCGTGTAGACTGGTGATAATTAATTGCTGTATGTATAATACGTAGACATTTCAAGTTAAGAGAATGAACCCAGTCATGGCAGATATCTAATTTCTAATCAAAAGACTTCTATAGCGCCGATGTCGTAATGCCCAAGGCATCAATCATTGGTCGCTTCAAGTCAGATTTGCAAAATGAAGAAGCTCTCTATCTAACTGCACGAATAGTTAATTTAACTGCATCTGCATTATTTGCTTACAAAAATTAATTATGGTTATTTTATGGAACAGTTCCATCAACTCCGTACGACCTTATCGTGGTGCATAGAGACACAAATTGGCTGAGTATTTCATACGAAAATCAGGGAGAGTGGGACACGTGTTTTGTTTGGGCCGACAATGCCACAGGATCAAATGGATCCTGCTCTGCTAAAAGTGGAGTAGCCAACATTACCAATCTCCCAGTGGCTGGACAAGAATACACAATCCACATTGTGGCTCAGAGTGGGTCACTGAACAGTTCTGGTGCCATAACCATGGAAAGAACAAGTAAGTGTGACACATTTCTGACATATACCGTAATGCATAAACGATGTTGTTGTTCCAACATCGTGTAGACTGGTGATAATTAATTGCTGTATGTATAATACGTAGACATTTCAAGTTAAGAGAATGAACCCAGTCATGGCAGATATCTAATTTCTAATCAAAAGACTTCTATAGCGCCGATGTCGTAATGCCCAAGGCATCAATCATTGGTCGCTTCAAGTCAGATTTGCAAAATGAAGAAGCTCTCTATCTAACTGCACGAATAGTTAATTTAACTGCATCTGCATTATTTGCTTACAAAAATTAATTATGGTTATTTTATGGAACAGTTCCATCAACTCCGTACGACCTTATCGTGGTGCATAGAGACACAAATTGGCTGAGTATTTCATACGAAAATCAGGGAGAGTGGGACACGTGTTTTGTTTGGGCCGACAATGCCACAGGATCAAATGGATCCTGCTCTGCTAAAAGTGGAGTAGCCAACATTACCAATCTCCCAGTGGCTGGACAAGAATACACAATCCACATTGTGGCTCAGAGTGGGTCACTGAACAGTTCTGGTGCCATAACCATGGAAAGAACAAGTAAGCACGATTAAATTTAATGCTTATATCGAATCTCTCTGTCTCTCAAAGTTTTGTTATTGATGTCACAAGATGCTGTTCTTTATCTAGCGCCTTTAAGAAACAGCATAAAGTTCACAGCGGTGCACGGCATCCGATTGGTTAGAGCTATTGGCCTGTAACGCCGAGAGTACGGGTTCGAGTGTCCCCTCAGACGGTTACTGTGTAGGGATCTTGATCAAGTCCTCACTCACAGTTGCTCAGCGCCATCGATTGATGCTTAGTCATTACATGGTGGCGCTTATTAAAGATAGAAATAATAAAAAAGGTAATAATGCGCCTAAACGGCCTAACCGTCCGACGCAGAGCTCTGCATCCCGTATCGAACCGTGGCGTAGCCAGACTGTATGTGATGCGAACTGACCGTAATGATAACAAGTCATCAATGATCGATCGAAGCATTGTGTCGTTAAAATTACAGTCAGCTGACAATATATCGGTTTCAAGTGGAGAAGAGTTACTATCGGTTAGCCGCTGACGGGAGGTCCTTATCCAGCGACTATCAAAGTCTAAACGTGACTTAAGAGACCGGTGGAGTGGAGAGCATGAACTTCATGGTACAAATCATCAAGCCGTTATCAGATATCTAGGCCAACAGCGCATCCGCATCGACAGTATCATTATTGTTATCATTATTATTAATATTACTATTTCTATTGTTATTATTAATAGATCGGTTTCAGCGTGTTATTGCGACGGGTGTGGCCAAAAATACTTAGCTTTACCTCGTTTTAAAAGTTAGATGAATAAACCGATGAACTGTTTGTTTCAGTTCCTCCAAACCCAGGGTCACCATACTGTGAATCCACAACAAACTCATCTCTTTCTATCGTTATTGGACCTCCAGGAGGCCGCTTCGAACTGGATGGATACACAATCTCCATAGACTCCCAGATCCCGTTGTTTAATTATTCCACTAATAGGACAGTAAACGCCACAACGGATCATCCGAACGTTACTTTTCTTGAACCTGGGTTGACAGCTGGAGTTACATATTTGATTACGGCCATGACTAGAATCGAAAACCTCGTTAGCAGCGACCAAAACAGCTCAGTATGCACAACAGGTATGGACAGTACAACATTCTATTTTTGTCATAGTTCATATCTGTTTAGACCAGTTACATAGACACGTATGCAGTGTTATAAATGTGTAAAAGGCACTTTATGAATGGCTTTGCATATAAATGCATTTATATTTTATACATGTATTTATTCAAAGCATTTAAATATAAATGCATTCCTATTTTGAATGCCATGAAACATGGATACGTACTAAATGAAGCTTCTGAAACCTTCAGATATACAGTAAACCTAATGTCAGGTATAATACTGAGTCAAGTATGTCTAAGTTAAACGTTAAAAAATAAAACAGATAAAACACACATTTTGAAACCAATGCACTTGCTTAATTTCGAAGATAACTATGATTAATAAAATAATAAAATCAATTAAAAAATTAAATTTGTAAGAAAGCTAGGGCAACAGCGGATCTTCAAGCAATGTCGTGGCGAAATAAGGATTACTCCTCATCATACCTTGCGTTACTTTACTTTAGCGACATCATTCAGGTTTCGTAATCTAACTTGATTTTACTTTCAATTGCTTAGTCTACTTTGCAACAGCTTTAGATTAAAGCCTAAGCTAACCCTAATGTACGAAACCCCGCCTTGAATCTCCTTTCGTTGCCACACACATTCGACGAACTACAGCTTCATGTTACGTTTCGTAAGCTTATTCGTTGTTGGATTGAAAAATTTTAGATCTTAATGCTCCCATCAATGTATGGCTCAACAGCACATCAGAAACAGTCATCGTAATCAATTGGCAGACTCCACAGGGGAATTTTGATGGATTCAAAACATCTTGTGACGGTCAAAATAACGCTACAGACGTGTTCTCCGTTCTCTATCGGAGGCCAGGTATCACTTAGTTTCAAATTCCAAGTCTAGAACTATGAGTGCATCATATTATTCCGAAAAAACACTGACTGGTTATAACCGCAAAAGAATATTGTAATTTTGTTTTAATTCACTGATTAAATGCAGGATAGAGAAATTAAGAACTCGGTCTAATGAAAGCAACTCATTATCATCAACAGTGAATATGCAAAAAGTGATATATAGTTCACCTCAAAGAATTCGGTTCTTCGTTGACGTCACCCCTTTCTTAAAGTTTTTAAGATACCACGCTACACATAATTCAGATAGATTTCAACTCGACTTTGAAAAGCAGGTTAAATTGAGCAACTGCCGATTCTAACAGGGAAGTATATAAAGACAATTAAATACGACTTCGTAAAATTTGTCATCCGCCTTTAAATAATTGGTAAAATTTGTTCCTTAAGTTTTTCTTATGCACAACAAATACTGTGAATTGTGAAAAACTCATGTATTGTTCAGAATTAGATACTGATTCCACATAGGATTATTATCGACTCACAGAGGATTCTTCAGTTATTTCATCTAGTTTTATTTAAGTTACTGAATTAAAATGTTTAGTTGAAGACAAAGGTTTAACTGTAAGCATGTTGGGTTATTAGAGTTTAAGCTTTATTCTGTTTTGTCCCTATTGACTGTCATTTTATTCTTGTTTCAGGGCAAGGCAATACGTCAACTACTACCTGCAATAGCCTGACAGCCGGTGCACTCTATGCTGTCAACATCTCCACGATTTTAAACCAGACTAATCTGACGCCGGTGAAGTCTACTGGTCCTCGTTGGATTGCAACAGGTTGAAACACTTCACTGTTAATACTTAGCGTGATCAGCCGTCTTAATTTCACTGATAACACTGGCCAACAGAAAAAAAATTTTTTCTTGTTGCCTTCGGTTTTAGACCTGTTCTTGGGGTAATTTTGGGCGCTGATTCAGAAAATGTCATTCGATTGAGTGCATCAGGTCTAGTTTCTGAGATATCGTCGATTTTGTAAAGAAAACCCAGTCCACTCTTTAAAATATGTCTTTGACAAAACTAAAATGTCATAATAAGCTTTATTTATGGCTAATTATAATTCTTGCTGATTCATGTAATGCCTACATCCTTATAATGTAAAATCAGCATATCTTGCCGCGTGCTGAGATATTGCTGATTCAACGAAATAACTATTCCGTAGCCTACAGCTTACTCAGCACTAAATTCATGGCCTCATTTAGAATTTATTTGTACTTATACAGCGTTTCATGGTTTCGAACTATGTAAATAGATTATGCTGAAGTCAGCATTTATAGCCTATATAAACCGCCTCCTGAAAGCTAGAGCAGCCGCAGTCGTCTTAGGGCATATTAAGAGTTGGTCGCAAGAACAATCTGTGAATGTGAACATTAAATAACTACATGTTCTTACTATTTTTTAGGTTAGTCGCTTAATTCCTCAGATGCGAACATCCTTAAGGTTATGGCTACTTCCAGACGGAGCTGCATTAACCATCCAGACATATTCTGCTACATTTGTGGGGAATACACACTAAAAGCAAACAGGAAACCGATTTCTGAGTTTGTAAAAAGAGCATATGTAGGTTATTTTGGTGTCAAACTTGGAGATCAAGATAAGCAATGGGCTCCTCATACAGTATGCAAAACTTGTATTGAACAATTGCGCCACTGGACAATTGGAAAGAGAAGCTGCCTGAAATTTGGTGTACCGATGGTTTGGAGGGAACAGATAAACCACTTCGACGACTGTTACTTTTGTATGGTTAATATCATAGGCATCAATCGAAATAATCGTCACAAGTTGTCTTACCCTGATATACCTTCAGCCAGGAGACCTGTTCCGCATTCGGATATTGTACCAGTTCCACCTTTTCGCGAACTACCTCAGCTCTCAGACGATGAGACTTGCATGTCCAATATCGGACAAGATGACGAAAGTGAAGAAAGTGGGGGCAGTGACAGTGATTTCCAATCAACTTCACACAGTGAACGTTTTGACCAAAAAGAGTTGAGTGATCTGATCAGGGACTTAAATCTTTCCAAAGAGTCCTCTGAATTGCTTGCGTCCAGACTAAAGGAAAAGAATGCACTTCAGCCTGGAACGAAAATTACAATTTATAGAAACAGAGAAAAGGATTTGCTGCCATTCTTTACCGAAGACAACAACCTAGTATTCTGTAATGACATCAGCAACTTATTGAAGAAAATTGGTCTGTCGGATTACAGCCCAGATGAGTGGCGTCTTTTTATCGACAGTTTAAAACGTAGTCTGAAATGTGTGCTTTTAAATAACGGCAACAAATTTGGTTCTATTCCAATCGGTCACTCCACCAGGATGAAAGAAGAGTACAATGCCATCTCTTTAGTACTGGAAAAGATAAAATACAAAGAACATCAATGGGTAATTTGTGTAGACTTGAAGATGGTAAATTTCCTCCTTCGTCAACAAAGTGGCTACACAAAGTATCCCTGCTTTTTGTGTCTTTGGGACAGTAGAGCCAAGCATGAACATTGGACAAGAAAAGATTGGCCTTCGAGGAAAGACATGGTGGTTGGAGCTCAAAATGTAATCAAGGAATCTTTGGTGGCACGAGATAGGATCATACTGCCACCACTACATATAAAGCTAGGCCTGATGAAACAATTTGTCAGGGCTTTGAATAAAGAAGGTTCATGCTTCGAATACATAGTACACAAGTTACCAGGAATTACAATGGAAAAATTGAAGGCTGGAATCTTCGATGGTCCACAGATCAGGCAACTTATGAATGACCCACTTTTCATACCATCAATGAATGAAATCGAATCTTGTGCCTGGTCTTCCTTTGTTCTTGTAACTAAAAATTTTCTTGGCAACAAGAAGGCAGACAATTATGCACAACTAGTAGAGGATATTCTTCTTCATTTCAACAAGCTTGGCTGCAACATGAGCATTAAAGTCCATTATCTCCACAGTCACTTAGATCGCTTTCCAGAGAATCTTGGTGACTTCAGCGAAGAGCAAGGTGAAAGATTTCACCAAGACATCAAAACAATGGAAAATCGATATCAAGGAAGATGGGATGCACACATGATGGCAGACTATTGCTGGAATATTATGCGCGATTGTTCCGGCAGATGCCACACTCGGAAATCGTACAAAAGGAGCTTCTTCGGTGTCGAATGACTTGAAATTTTTATAACAAACTTGTTCTGTTTGGTATCATATAAGTACAGTTTCAGGTACTACCATTTTCTTTTAAGTATTTGTATTAGTATGTTTATTTAGTGTATCACATAATAAATTGAGCACTACATAATTATAGCTATAGCCTTATGTTTTATGGGCGAGCAGAGGCAAGGACTGGTATATGGCATAATGTTCTATATCTCGAAAACTAGACCTGCTGGGAGAAAACTGGTGCCTTTTCTGGAATCAGCAGGTCAAATATACCCAGAAACAGTTCTAACATTTGAGGCAACAAATGATGTGTTGGCCAGTGTAATAATCGCAACTTAAATATAGGTAACTGCGATAGCCAGCCGATATGTGTCAATGCATATAATCGCTGCCCTTGCCTTGCACTTTTTGGACTGGGGTGCGATATCCCTCGCTTTTTCACTTGTAGGTTTTGAACTAACAACGCCCATCTGGCTTATTATGAACTTATAATTTACTAATAAACATTCAAATGCAGTTTTTATGTGTAAAATAATATTGTTCTAATGAACCGATATAGTCTGTAAACATATGTACACACGTGTGTGCGTGTGTACATAAAGTAGCCTACTGCATTAATTATAATTATCCAAAATCTAAGTACAGGGTCTTTCCTTTAATGATGTGATTTGGGGAATGGAATCAACATCTTCACTTTCTAGACCAAATTAATTAAGCCCTTCTCTCGAAGTATCCCGTTCAGTAGGCAGACTTATGTAACGTAGATTTGACAGTGTATTACAATCACCGATGCATCTGATGTACCTTCTTAGATCCACTGTCACCTAGAAATGTCACGGCGTATCCTAACGACTCGAACTCCATCCAGATGGCGTTACTGTACGGCTATGGCGTCAGTGAGTCGCAGTGCACAAACTACAAGATTCTGTACTCAGATAAGACGGAGGTGATCGCATGTGCAGCTATGTTAGTCAAGCACAGTTTACACGGTCTTCAGGTTGACTCTCTGTACAACATCAGCACCTATGCGCTCAGCAACTATTCTTATCTCAACGGTGCTGCGTCGATGTCGAGCAGAAGCAGAAATTCGTTCCAAACTCTCGCGTGGACACGTGAGTCTCATCAACATCGTCATCATGGTCATCAACATAATCATCGTCAGCGTTATCATCGTTATCATCACCGTTACCAACATCGTCGTCGTTATTCTTATGACAATCATTATATCACATTGTTATCATCATCGTCATTACCATTATTCACCTTCATCGTTATCATAGGCATCTTGATCGTAGTCGTCATCACCAATTCCACCACCACTGCTATCACCAGCACCAAAACCTCTGCTCTCACTTCTTCTTCTTCTTCTTCTGACTGTTTTTGTTGTTAGTAATGATACTACAGTAATAGTGGCCAACTACTGTAATAATGCAATAGAAGTAGTAATGGTAGCACAAATAGCATTTAACTTATTTTAAACTTATTTTTAAATGATCAAAACAAATGTCAGAATTAGATAACGGTGGTTTAAGTGTTAAGGCATTAAAAACATCCATTGGGTGAGAAAAGCTCTTTGCGAGTTTCTATTGCCCTGGATTTAAACAGAAATCTGATTCTGAAACAAAGCCGGAAGTTTCTTAAACAACTGTTAGTATTTTTGAGAGACCAGTTATGCGTGTCTGTTGTAGTGGCGCCACCTGTGACTAACATAACCGGAAACGTGAGTTCGCCGAGGTCACTGGAGATCATCATCGGCCATCAGCCGCTCTACAAAAATGTCTGGCAATATGTGATTCACGTTAGGAACAGCACGCACTCGGTGCAACGAGTACAAATCACTTGCTCTGATGCAGTCAAAAGGACACTGACTGAAGTAAGTACTGACATACAGTTCCAATTAATTATCAAACCGTTGAGTATTAATGGTAGAGTGCAAATGGTAAATTCCAAATGGTGGAGTCGTCTTTAGTTAAAGTTATCTTTGCTCAAGAGGCCCGATTGAATAAGTTATCAGAGCAGCAGAGCTAGTCTCATGATACAGTCTGGTTCTCCAAGACTGTTTATCTCTCTTGCTTTTCTTTTCTATCTTCGTTCTGTCTTGATATCCTTTCCTATTAGCTCTTTCTCCTTCCCTTTTCGTTTTAATTAATGGTGTCAATTTGCAAACGAATGACTGACTGACTGGCTGGCTGGCTGCCTGACTGACTGACTGACGGACTGACTGACCCACTCACTCACCCAATACCCACCCACCCACTCACTCACTCACCCACCCACCCACCCGCTCACTCAACAATATTGCGGTTTCAGGTCAACTGTCAATGGAATGTGCCTTCGTCGGTTTTGAACTGGAATGCGACGTGCAGCACAGGACTAGTCTACAATATAACGGACCTGAAACCTTACACGAACTACACAGTCTCAGTACAAGCAGTCAATCCAGGAGGGTGCAGTCAACCAGAAAGCATCGTAATAATAACAGAGGAATCAAGTGAATAATGCAGTGCATTGCGACACAATACGTTGTACCAATATTTAATGCAATGTGAAGGCGATGTGAAGGTGATGTGAAGGTGATGTGAAGGGAATGTGAAGGTGATTTGAAGTTGATGTGAAGGTGATATGAAGATGACGTGAAGATAATAATGTAATGGTGATATGAAGGCGATGTGAAGGTGATTTGAAGGTGATGTGAAGATAATGTAACGGTATGTGACGGCGATGCGAAGCTGATGTGAAGGTGATGTGAAGGTGTTTTGAAAAGAATGTGAAGGTGCTGTGAAGATGATTTGAAGGTAATGTGAAGGTGACGTGAAGATAAAGTAATTTAGTATATGATGTGATGCAATGAAAGGACCATGAATGCTACCTTGTGTATTGCGATATCAGCAGACTCCAGATTAGATTAAATTAGGCTACTGCGTGTGAAATTATTGAATGAATTAATTATTCATGTTCATTCAGAGTAGCTAATTACAACTTCGATTACAATTTCAGCTCCGCTATGCTTGAATATTGCAAACACGAGTGTCGACATCTATTCGGTCGACGTGACATGGAACGCCTCTACTGAGCCAAACGGTGTCATCACGGGTTACCAGCTTACTTACTCCTACCAGGAGGGTCATGACCCCAACTACGTCATCAAAACTGAAGTCATCCAGACTAACGAGACCTTCATTACCTTGAACAGACTTGATGCCTACACCAACTACACAATAAAAGTTGCTGCAGTTAATCGAGCGGGTGTTGGAACTTACGAGGGTTGTCCCTATTCAGCCGTCACAGTGCAGACTCTCACTGGAAGTAAGGGACTTTCATTCTTCCTCCCATATCGTATACCTAACATGAAATGCATAGTAGTATCAATAGTAGCAGCAGCAGCAGCAGCAACAACAGCAGTAGTAGCAGCAGCAGCAGCAACAGCAACAGCAGTAGTAGTAGTAGTAGCAGCAGTACTCGTAAATATAATAATAATGCAATGTGTTCATAATAATAATAATAATAATAATAATAATAATAATAATAATAATAAATGATGAAAACTTTTAATCGAAATTAACAATCGTAAACCTAGAATCTAAACTGAGTTTCAAGAGGTCTGGTGTAACTAGATCTCAGCACTGAATTGTGACATGTGTCTGATGAGTGTAGAGCCGTATGAGCCTCAGCTGAAAGTAACTCCACAAAGTCCTCGATCTGCCCTGATTAACTGGACTTTGTCTGACAAGAGAACTGGACCTGAAACTTACTACAACTTAACAATAACAGACGCCCGCGATCCAACGTTGATCATCTACGAACACATCATAGGTAGAATTTTTTTTCAATAATTCAGTAATTCTTTAATTCAGTGATTCGTTCATTCTTTCGGTCATTAATTCATTCACTCGTATCATTTCTATATATATATATATATATATATATATATATATATATATATATATATATATATATATATATATATATATATATATATATATATATATATATATATATATATATTAAATCCAGGGCAATAGGAACTCGCAAAGAGCTTATCTCACCCAATGGATGTTTTAATGCCTTAACACTCGAGCAGCCGTTATCTAGTTCTGCCACTGGTTTTGATCATTTAAAAAATAAGTTTAAAAATAAGTTAAATTATTAATTGTGCCACCAGTTTTACTTCCATTGCACTATATATAATTGTGCTACCAATTTTACTTCCATTGCACTATATATATTATATATATAGGGCAATTCTTCTAGGTTGTATAGAAATGCAACCTCGGCAATCAGGACAGCTGAAACATGTTTTATAATAATTTTCTGGAATCCCATAGCCAAATAGATATATACTTTGATCGTAACGTCTTAGATGATACATAAAGTGGTTATAAATACCTGAATAAGTTGGGTAGCGCCTTTCTATTAACCCTTCAAAGGCGCCATATCAGATTGGATTACGTATGACATAAACGGCTATATAAAATTATGTTCACGGCTAGCAAAATCCTATGTCAATGACTACGGTCTGTGTGGGTCAGTTGCGTGGGCCAGTGGCGTAGCTAGCCTTCCGAGGGCCCTTGTGCAAACTGAACTTTGGCTATTTTGCTTTACGTAATTGAGCAACCGGGCTTGGCCTCTTGGATCCCAGGCAGGCCCTGGCTTCGTGGCCCCTGTGCTTTGCACAACCTGCACAATCTATTGCTACGCCTCTGGCATGGGCATTCAAAATAAAAAGAGAAAATATTCTTAATTTTCCTTCATTCAGTAATAATAGTATTCAGTAATAGTATTCAGTAATAGCAATAGTATTCAGTAGTTAATGATTTCTACTTGCAGGTTAAAATTTAAACAATTGCAATTACATTAGTATTGATATTAATTTCCTTCCCTCTCAGGTTTCGAAAACCGTTCTGTGGTAGTCGACGGTCTCGATGAATACTGGAACTATTCAGTGGCCATCGTTGCTTATACCGTCAACGAAAATGATGAGGAACTTGCGACAAATGGAACTGAAATCGTTTACTTTCAAACTCTACAGTCAAGTTAGTTGTCAAACCCGCCATTTCTCGCGATAGTTCTGCACGAATTTCTACATCAGAATGCTACACTGTTAACATCTAATAAGCATCAGTATTGTTTAAAAGACGCTCAAACATACCAATGACTTGGTAACTCATGACTTATACATGACTTCTGGTTTCCCTGACTCATTGACTTACACATGACTCCTCGTTTCGCTGGCCCCTCGGATTTCGATCGTGGTTTTCCAACAGGTTACGATTTTTAACTTCGTACGGTTTTCTTGAAGAGTCCATCGATTGAAGCCTTGTGCACTGTGATAGCGGAGTCATTGTATTATATTATGTTATATTATATCATATCATATTACATATCAAATCATATCATATCATATCACATATCAAATCATATCATATCATATCACATATCATAGCACATATCATGTCACATATCATATCATATGATATCGTATCATATCATATCGTATCATATTGTATCATATCATATATCGTATCATATCGTATCATATCAGACAGTTATTCCTGTCTATAAAGGTTCTATTTAGGTTCTTGAAGTTTTAGTGAAACGGTTTCTTGACAGCTCCGGGATTAGTGAACTTGTTTGAGGTCACTAGCCTGTCGCTTGAAGAACAATGCAATGCCGCCAGAGTGACCTGGAAACAGCCGAACGAAAGAGATTTAAATGGCATCATAACTCAGTACATCATCCAATGGCACCAGGTTAGCTAACAGACACCTTCATAGGGTATACCTGTTGCTGATGTTATTATGTCCTATTATTATTTAACGAAACTTTCTTCTCCATTAATATTATTCATTTGTTTTTATTTATTTATTTACTTATTTATTTTTTAAAGCACTACCTTCTTACGATATACCTGTTTCTGGTGTTAAATTGTGCTTATTTCGTCCTAATATTACTTAATGAAACTTCCTTCTCCATTAATGTTATTTGTTTTTATTTATTTATTTGTTTATTTATTTATTTATTAAAGTACTTATAACGTGCGCAATGTCAGTACACCTGAATCTGAGGAACGGATTATTATTATACGTGTAAGGTCATCAAATCTGAATCTAAGGCTCGTGACATGGACGATTACTTAAAATGGTGTGCGTTCTGCAGATACGTTTTCAGTTAGGCCTGTGCCATGCCGAGCAATTCACATTTCAACACAACAGACGCCGAAAGATCTAGTTTATAAATCGCCTTATTGTATTTCCAATCGATTCGTCAACTTCCTGCTGGCGAACTGTAGTCAGTTGTTTCCGTAGCTTTTAGTTAACCATCGATTTTACACCGACTTTCTAATTTCCAGATAAACGGTGGTGATAATGGCAACGAGACAATACCAGCCAACGAGCATGAGGTGACCGTTCGTGTTAGACCCGACGAACAGCAATACAACTTCACGGTGTGTAGTTCATTTTAGAGTAGTAGGGTAATTGTAAAACCATTCACTCAGGTCTGCTCAATGGGGCAAAACTCCCACTCAGAAGAACCCTCGACCATCTAAGGCCCATCTCTCAAAATTATGCGCCATTTCTTTATATTTTAATATGCTAAAACATTTGTCATTGTCGGCGATGTTTTGAAGTTTCAATTGATCGGACTGCGAACTGTCGACTCGCCCAATTCGTAGCGTGGCGTAAAACTCAAGAAAGGACACAGAGTCTTTGATTTTCGTACATATAATTGAATAACTGAACAGTTCAAAGACAACAGAGCTTGAACGTCAATAGACAGTTACTAAACGCACAAATCTATCAACGTCTTTTGTAACTCACGTTAATTATCAACTGATCACATGATAGATCACTGCTACAGAATTTTTTGCTCTCTCCCAATAAAACATTTGCGACTGCTTTTATGGGCTTCTTTCCCTCCATGAGAGCAGACCACAAGAGTGTCGTTTCCCGCACGAGCGCCCTCGTTATAAAATATGATCATGATATATTACGATTGATGTAGGGTAATTCAAATATTTCAGATCCAGGCGGAAACTATTGCGGGAGAAGGCGATCTGAAGGCTCAAAATCTTCAGAGCACTGGTAGCTGCTGTGAGTAAATGGTTTACGGAATTCATCTCATTTTTATTCATTGTGCTTAGTTTTCTTTATATTGTTCTCTCCTACTTTTCTTGTTCTTGTTCTTGTTCTTCCTCTTCCTCTTCTTTTTCTTCGTATACTTCTTCGCATTCTTATTTTTCTTCTTCTTTTTCCTCGTCCCCTTCTTCTTCCTCTTCTTCTTCTTCGCATACTTCTTCAAATTCTTGTTTTTCTTTTTCTTCTTTGTATTCTTCTTCGTCGCCCTCCTCTTTGTCTTTGTTTTCGTCTTATTCTTCTTCGTCTTCATCTTCTTCTTCGCTTGCGACTTCTTGTTGCTTGGCATTGATAGAATGTATGAAGCTTTCTTGGTAGGGGAAAGGAGCCCAAAATGACACATTCGGGCAAAACGACACAAATGGCTTGTGGACTGGACTGCAGTATATAAAGTCAAGTTACTTACTTTCCTCCAGCGCGGCAAGCGTTGTTGCTATTTCTAGTGAACAAATTTGGTGGAGTGCACAAAAGTATTTGGTTGCTGTTTCTCCTATTTATGACATTTCGATACAATTTCAGTTTACGACAGTCGAGGCTGCTTTAAAGGTACCTGCAGATTTTGAATAATGTAATAATTTTTAAAGTGTAAACATAGTATGTCGATCAAGTCGCGTACAGCTTTTATGGCTGGGAAAAACTTTTCGAATGGGTCCAAGGCAAGACATCCAGAAGTAAGTATGAGTAAATCTGAAGCAACTTCACTTGACCAGGCAAGAGCTTTTAGCAAGCCGCAAATGTTCAGATTTTTCAGCCCTAGATGAAACCGTAAGAAAGCACACAGAGAGTATACAATATGAATGAGACTGCACTGATTATGGCGCAAAAGACTAAGAAAATACTAGCATCGAGAGGGAAGAAACAGGTTGGAGCAGTGGCCAGTGCGGTGAGAGGCGTACACTGTACCATTGTGTGCTGCTTGGAAGCAATAGAATCTTTCATTCCACCTTGTGCTATATTTCCATGAAAGTGGTGGAGACCAGAGCTCGGTGACTACGGCCCATCAGAGGCGTTAAACTTGTGTCAAGAAAATGGATGGATGACTAAGGAATTGTTCAAACTTTCACGGGAGAATTTTGTTAAATATGTTGCATCATCTCCTGACAACAAAGTGCTCCTGTTGCTTGACGGACACTCAAGCCATAAGCACTATGGTGCACTTATGTACGCACGTGATAATGGAGTTGTACTGGTGAGTCTTCCTCCATACTGTACTCACCCGCTTCAGCCACTAGACGTGTCATTCTTTCGACTGCTTGAAACTTACTTTAGCCAAGAAACAACCAAATGGATGAAAAATCACCCTGGCTCAGTTTCAGATAAGTGGACTTCTTGCCCGCACTTACGGAAGGGCAGGTACAGCAGCCAATGCTGTAAACGGTTTTCGGCAAGTCGGAATTGTTCCATAAAACGCAGATATATTTTCAGATTGGATATTTGCACCTGCTGATGTCACTGACAATCCATAGTCAGGTAGGCAGTGCTCTGGCAAGCCATCAACGTTGAGTGCAATACCAGATGTACCTCCGCAGCAGAATCCCTGCAATGTCAAGGCTTCGAATTCGGGCACAGACCACCTGCAGTCTGAACCATTGCATGTTGTTCCTCGTTGCGATAAAACTTTGAAGTCAGACCATTTGGAGACTGAACCAACCGATGTGGCTCACCAACGTTGCAGAACATCAGAGTTAATAGTAGGCCATAGCTGCATGAAAACTCAACCAACGTGTCAGGCTAACCGTCTTATGAAACCTTCAGAGTTTATCTCGCAGACTAATAGCATGCTGATGTCAAACAATAAGCGACCCGTGTTTCTAAATTGTTGCAAATAAATGCCACAGTCCTGCTTGTCCCCGAGTTGTCATTGTAAAATTGTCATGTCATGGTAACATGTAAAATTCTTGACAATGTTCTTCCTAATTCGTGTCGTGGTTGCAGCAGCTGTTTGGACACAGAACATCTCAAAACTTTTAAACCTATACCCCGGACGTAAAATACGTAATAACTTTGATTTTACTATGTAAAAATAACTGGTAGGCCAAACATTTCAATTTAAGCCTTGTAGGCCTAAATTGGATCATAAATGTGTATGTCATTTTGTACACCCCCATGTCATTTTGCCTCTGGGTGGCTCAAAATGACATAGACCTAGAATTTATAGAAAACTGCAGGTTTATCCTATTTGTTGTATCTTTATTAACATTCAGACCACTTCATCGTGTAAGTACATTATGTGTCTACTGAACCGTATTATTAAATCCTACATGTGTCATTAATATTATGCTAGACTTGGAAAAAACCCTCAGGTATGTCATTTTGGGCCTCTTTTCCCTAACTTCTTCCTGTGTAGTTCCGACTCCGGTGGAAAACGTGAGCAGCATCATAATGAAAGCTGATTCTGGCGACGACGCGTCGACAACAAAAACCTTCCCTGTTATTTTCGACCAGGATTTCTTCGTCAAAAACGACAACGGCAATGTCACACAGAGCGGAATCTTTGTCCGAGAAGGTTAGAAAATTACATGGATCTGACCTAAAGTGAAAGCTTCCTCGAACATCTCTATTTAACATAGCATAACTATGGCTTAAGTGGTTCACAACACATTTAATCTGTGTTAGAACAACAAATACGGGGAATGCTCAACAGTCTTTCCTTCTTAGCTTCTTCTTAGAAGCTGGAAGTGTCCATTGATACAGTACTATCATCCGAACTAGTCAACACGTCTACAACTCTTGAACTGGACAATTTCTGCTTTAATGTTCCTGTTCTATTTAGAAAACTTTAGGTGGTATTCGTTTTCTGGTCTGTCGTGACATTAAAGAACATGAAATCGGTTTTAAATGTGTTAACAAGGAGTTTGCTTCAATGTTTAAGTGTCAGAGGGAGAAATCGTCACCGAGGAGGAGGAAAGGGGCGATCGTTCTCTTTATAGTCAGTCTCTGACGTGGAGCGAAGCCATCAAAAAAGACAAAATTCCTGAATATCGGGCAACTGCCGACAACTGGCTATCTGGTAAAATCTCCACGAAACTTACTCCACCAATAGTTATAATTAATTAGTAGGCTATAACCTAATAAACTTCAATAATAATATCAGAACAATGTACAGATCCTATACTTTTCTATACATTTCTTTTCAAAAAATCTTATCCTGATTCTTCCTCTTCTCCTTGTCTTTCTCCTCGCTTCAATTTCAAACACCATCCACGTAGCCGTCCTACTGTCTGACTGCCTGACTCCTGGATCTTGACCTGGAACCGAACCCTTTTGCCTATCGATTTTGTTTCGACTGAGCGGCTGTGAATAAGCTGGTTCCCGCGACTTAGTTTTCGTTGGGCGCTGTAGAAATCTCGAGATTACGATTACGATTCCTAATAGATGCGTCTATATGCAGGGACAAATGGCCTATTGTCCTCTTCAGAGAGATTCTCCTCAGTCTGCTTTCTACGAACTCGTAGGGTAGCAAATTGTATGGTCCTCTGGATTCGTTTCGCGAAACTGTTACCCAGGAATGATCGTCAATGAGCTCTAAAGTGTGGGGCACGGTAGCCTATCGGAGAAAATGCTAGGCTTGTAACGCGAAGAGTACGGGTTCGTAACTCCCCTGAAACGGTTACTGTGTAGGGACCTTGAACAAGTCCTTCACTCAAAAATTGCTCGGCGCCATCGATTGATGCTAAGCCATTATATAGTGGCGCCTAATAAATGCAGAAATTATAATAAAGCCAGTCTTATTCTTTCACAGACTCATCGCCGGTGACGAGAAAGAAAAGAAGTTCTTCGTCGCAGTACATAATTATAATTGGTCAGAAGGACGACTGTTCCAAAGACGTTAACGAAACCTGTAATGGTCCTCTGCCGTCCAGTCGCTTCTACAGGTAGACTAATCAAGACTATAGGTAACCTCTACTACAGATAAGCAATCAAGACAATAGTTAACCTCTACTACAGGTAGGCAATCAAGACAATAGGTAACCTCTATTACAGGTAGGCAATCAAGACAATGGGTAACCTCTACTACAGGTAGGCAATCAAGACAATAGGTAACCTCTACTACAGGTAGGCAATCAAGACAATAGGTAACCTCTATTACAGGTAGGCAATCAAGACAATAGGTAACCTCTATTACAGGTAGGCAATCAAGACAATAGGTAACCTCTATTACAGGTAGGCAATCAAGACAATAGGTAACCTCTACTACAGGTAGGCAATCAAGACAATAGGTAACCTCTACTACAGGTTGGCGATCAAGACAATAGGTGACCTCTACTACAGGTAGGCAATCAAGACAATAGGTAACCTGTACTACAGGTAGGCAATCAAGACAATAGGTAACCTCTATTACAGGTAGGCACTCAAGACAATAGGTGACCTCGACTACAGGTAGGCTAATCAAGACAATAGGCATTCTCTAATACAGGTAGTCTCGACTACAAAGACTACTGAGAACTTCTACAGCGCCAATGATAATATATATATATGTATTTGATCGCTTATATAGCGCCCATAAAGTACCACTCAAAGGCACTGAAGAACCTGTCAAAGGCATCAATCGATGGTCGTAGGCTGATGCTTAGAATTGTGCTAACAAAAGTGCCGACTATTTATTGTCTGTATTGTTTTACTTTTGTCAGAGTGCGTGCTATTGTCTGCACTGAGATAGGATGCTACAAGACTGAGTATACCATTTACATCTACAGAACAAGTGAGTCAGAAACAATCGTTGATTGTTCGCATTTCAGCTTCATAATTACTAGCTTAGGTTCAACAAATAAACGAATGACCAACTTAGAGGCGATTCATTTGTTCAACATCTTAAGAAACACCTTTCTAGATCTGCTAGATTGATATGTTTCAGCGCTTTTGTGAAAATTTATATAGAGCCTTAAAAGCGCTATACAAATTTTCAGGTACATTAATGCATTTCATTACATTTTACTGTATAGTATGGTGCGATGTAATGTAGGTTAATATAGTGTGTTGTAGGGTAATGAAGCGTGGCATTTGGTCACTGAGCATAGCAAGTAATACGATTCCACTCAATATTGCACCCTAGGAATACGTGCTGTTGCTGGGTGTTTGCAACTGAACAGGGCTGATTCTCAGACAACATCATGGATACGTGGGTCTCATAGCTAACTGTATTGAAGAGATACTGGCGTCTAAGATGCAGTTAGAAAATATCAAATAGTTAGCATGTCAGTTAAGTTTACGTACGTGGTATTCACACGTAACGTATCTTCGATCCATAATTCTTGGTTCTTGACATGGCATCTTTAGACAACCCCCTCTGACTTGACACAGCGCTCGTGAATAAGCTAGTGCCCTGTGTTTAGCTTTAAGTAGCGCTTTAGAAATTTTGAGTTTACGATTACGATTACAATTACCATCACGGATATCAACAAGACGGCTCATGTATTTAGACTCATTAGATAGCAATGCGCACAAACGTGTTGAAAGGTTCTTTCATGCGCTACAAAGTATCTCAGATGCATGCATATAAGATCTGATTGAAGCAGTTGATGGATTGTGTGTCTTTGTCCTTCAGAGACACCGGAGCCACCGAAGCCCCCGATTTGGATAGTTGGTGTCGTTATCGGAGCGATTGTCGGCGTCCTCGTTTTGATTCTCATCTATGATATCAGGCGGAGACCAAAGTTTTGGCAAGAGAAAGTTTTCGTCAGGTCGCCAAAAATATTACATTCATCATCATCATCTTCTTCTTCTTTTTCTTCTCCTTCTTTCTTCTTCTTCTTCTTCTTCTTCTTCTTCTTCTTCTGCTTCTTCTGTTCTTCTTCTTCTTCTTCTTCTTCGTCGTCGTCTTCAGCATCATTATCAGCATCATCATCGTCGTCATCGTCATCATCTTCATCGACATTATCAGCGTCGTCGTCCTCGTCTTTGTCTTCAACGCCATCGTCATCATCATCATCATCAGCTTCATCATCTGTTTTAAATAGACAAATAGATCAACAACAGTGAGAGTAGACTGATGAAAGTGAAAACTGGGTTCGGCTAAAGGTCATCTGATCAAAGAGGTCATAACTGATGGTGCTGTTCTGTCTCATTAATCTAATTACAGGAGAAAGCCTTCCACCGAAGATTCTGGTCACCAAGGATTGGGTAGAAACCATCAGCAGCGCCGAATAACGTATGTCCTACATGATTACATCCTAGTAATAATCACAATAATCAGAGAACTTCTATAGCGCCACTGTCGCAATGCTCAAGACATCAACAGATCATCGCTGCTAAGCGAAATCGATGTACTAGCCAAAATTTGTGGTGAGTCCGGTTGAAAGCCAAGCGGGACATCGGAGACGACAAGGAAACAGCCTACGGAAGAGAGATTAGTCCATGAAGCAATGAGTTTTAAGTCGAGAGCTGAGGTCCAACACGGACTTTGAAGAGCGAACGCTTTCCGAATGGGAGTTATTTGTCTAGCGCCCATCTACGGTAAAGGCTGGGCTTACTTCTGTAGCAGGCTAATTAGCCCAACTCGTTTGAATTAGCCCATAGGAATTCGGTTTAAGAAAGTGCAATGATTAAATGAATCAATTAACTAATTAGTATTAGATGAAAACGGAAGACATCGATTTCATTTCCTCTATATTTAATTAGACCTAAACATTTCGGTCTACATCTGTTGTAACGTAAAACGGTAATGTACTTCATTAAAATCGGTCATTCACAAGAATAGCCACGTAGCTTACAGAGTCTATTCTTATGAATTGTCATTGAAGGCGATATATAAATGATCCATCGCAGTTAGGCCTACAATAGAACAATTACAATCAGGCCTACCATTAAAATTAACAGCCGTTGCTTTAGTTATTGGCAGTGCTATTAGTTATCTCCCTTCTCATCCATAGTCCTGTTATTCGTTGTCTTGCTGTTGTTGCTGTTGTCCATATCGTTGTCTTGCTGTTGTTGCTGTTGTCCATATCGTTATCTTGCTGTTGTTGCTGTTGTCCATATCGTTGTCTTGCTGTTGTTGCTGTTGTCCATATCGTTGTCTTGCTGTTGTTGCTGTTGTCCATATCGTTGTCTTGCTGTTGTTGCTGTTGTCCATATCGTTGTCTTGCTGTTGTTGCTGTTGTCCATATCGTTGTCTTGCTGTTGTTGCTGTTGTCCATATCGTTGTCTTGCTGTTGTTGCTGTTGTCCATATCGTTGTCTTGCTGTTGTTGCTGTTGTCCATATCGTTGTCTTGCTGTTGTTGCTGTTGTCCATATCGTTGTCTTGCTGTTGTTGCTGTTGTCCATATCGTTGTCTTGCTGTTGTTGCTGTTGTCCATATCGTTGTCTTGCTGTTGTTGCTGTTGTCCATATCGTTGTCTTGCTGTTGTTGCTGTTGTCCATATCGTTGTCTTGCTGTTGTTGCTGTTGTCCATATCGTTGTCTTGCTGTTGTTGCTGTTGTCCATATCGTTGTCTTGCTGTTGTTGCTGTTGTCCATATCGTTGTCTTGCTGTTGTTGCTGTTGTCCATATCGTTGTCTTGCTGTTGTTGCTGTTGTCCATATCGTTGTCTTGCTGTTGTTGCTGTTGTCCATATCGTTGTCTTGCTGTTGTTGCTGTTGTCCATATCGTGGTCTTGTTATTCGTTACCTTCATATTGGCAGGGTTGTTAATAGTTCCATAATTATCAGTGGCCTTGTTAGTACTTTTCTTGTTATTGAGGGCCATGTCATGCTTTCCTCAGGTCGAAGCCAATGGCTTTAGACAGCTTCAAAGACCTCATTACTTCCATGCACTGCGATTCCGACCTAATCTTCAGTGATGAATACAGGGTGCGTCGAATTATCTATCACCGTCTCTATTTCTCAGCTAATAGTCATTGTCTAGGGACGGGGCATAACACCTGTCTTTTGTTAAATTTTATTAGTACGTATATACTTGTGGATGTAGATATATATATATATATATATATGTTTGTATGTTTTGTATGTGTCCATGAATGTATGTTATGTATGTGTGTATGTATATATGTATGTATGTAGGCATGCATGCTATGTATGTGTGTGTATTTGTGTATGTATGTATCGATGTATGTATGTTATGTATGTGTCTATGTGTGTATGTGTGTATGTATGTGTCTATGTGTGCATGTATGCTATGTATGTGTGTATGTGTGTATGTTATGTATGTTGTATGTGTGTATGTATGTATGTAGGCATGCATGCTATGTATGTGTGTGTATTTGTGTATGTATGTATCTATGTATGTATGTGTGTATGTGTGTATGTTATGTATGTTGTATGTGTGTATGTATATGTAGGTAGGTAGACAAGTAGGGATATTTAAGCATGTAGGTGTGTATGTAGGTAGGTGGAGAAGGTAGTTAAGTATGTTTGATTGTATTCATGTATGATGTATCATGTATGTTTGTTATATTTTTTGATCTTTGCTTCAAATAATGTAGGAAATTCAAGAGTCGAGTCCAAAGTATCCGTGGACAACAGCTGAACAAGAACCGAATAAAACCAAGAATCGCTTCGTAAATATTTTGCCTTGTGAGTATAAAGCAATTCGAATGACGCCTATTATTATTTACAGATTGCATGTAAGTATCAAGACATTTTCAACTCATATTAAATCGCACCTTTTTAGAACTGTTAGGTAGCCATGTTTTAGCGCGTTTTTGAAGTTCTGTAAAGGTGCTATAAAATAGCCTGATGCATACAAGACACAGCTCACAGGTGTAGCACCTTCCAAGTACCTCAATGCACATTTAGCTAGCTAACGCGTATGGTGAGCAGAACCAATGACAGAATACACGAATGCAATAGATGACTTTTCAGGAGGACGATATTTGCACACAAGAAGGCACTATTAGCTCAAGTTGAAGCGCGGAGGCGCTTCACCTGCATATCCCCGCAGGCAGAAGAGCCCAACGCTCTTTAATCGCACGCACATATGAAACAGGTAGAAAAAAATTTCAAATTCAGCAAAACGGCGACATTTCTGTCCCCAGGCAGACATCGCACGTAGCTAAGTTTAACTGTTGTAAGTTTTGCAATAGTTTTGCATTTCATTTTGTCATACAGTTGACAATTCAAGAGTAAAACTTGAACAATCGCAAACGGGATCGGATTACATCAACGCCAACTACATACCGGTTAGAACAAATTTCTAACATTCTATTAATTAACCACAATCTACTTTCAGAACTATTATAGCGCCAATTTAACAAGGTACAAATCGATATATTAGAAGGTACTGCACAGTATGTCTCAAAGACTACAGTAGTTCTTGTGCTCCGCCACTCAGGATCTCCTGTTTGTCCCTCGTATGCGAACAGCTGCGGCCCAGTCCAGAAGCTTGCCTACGTTGGTCCCACTTGCTGGAATCGTCTCCCTCGAGAATTGCAACTTGAGCTCCTTTCTTTGAATTGGAATTGAATTGGAATTGAATTGAATTGGAACGGATTTGAATTAGAATTGAATTAAATTGGAATTGAATTGAAGTGGAATTGAATTGAAGTGGAATTGAATTGAAGTGGAATTGAATTGAAGTGGAATTGAATTGAAGTGGAATTGAATTGAAGTGGAATTGAATTGAATGATAAGGAGGACGGGTTATGATTGTTCCTGTTTTTTCTTCTTCCATAGAAAGGAACGGATCGTTTTGAATACATTGCATCACAGGGCCCTCTTCAGAATACGCTCGAAGACTTCTGGCAAATGATCTGGCAGGAGAAATCAACCGTTATTGTCATGCTGACCAACCTCAGAGAAAACGGAAGGGTTTGTAAAATTGTAACTGTAATCGCAAATTTGTATAGCGCCCTTCTCGAAGGTGCATTCATGACCTGACAGCAGAAAACCACGATGGAAGAGAAAATGGTTTTCAAACGCTTACGGAAAACAGGGAATGGAACTCATATCCTAGGCTGTTGGGAAGCTATTCCAGAATATTCCAGGCGCTTTAAATCTCTATGTCAAAAGCCATCCTATACAGTTAAAGTAACTGTTGCGATCTTACCTGTGCAACCGGTAGAAGAAGACTCTACAACAGAGCTTTGAATATTAGAGCTTCATATTGTAGGCTTGCCCAGGGCCCAGTGAGATATTAAAAAAATAAATTTATTGATTGACCCGAAAATAGAAAAAGGAAATACAAATTTAATAACCTTAAAGTTTGTACTGAAACAGTTTAAGTTAAGCTGTGCTACACTATGTTAACTTTGCGGCTCTTTGCATTAGCAAAATCACATATAATGTCCTCAAATGTCATTTCCCGCATTAAGTCGTATTCAATTGAAAATAGTGCAAGGGAAGATAGACGTCAAGAAATAATGTGAATATGTTTAGCTCTAATGCAGAGTTGGCAGTTGGGGCCTACGAATGCGAGAGTGCCTAGGGCCTACGACGACCTTAAAACGGCCCTGGGCTTGCCTTGGTTGTGGTTGCTCTTCAACTGAGAGATCCTTCAGCTAGGCTTTTGAGTAGTTTCGGTAACGGAATGTAAACAACCTTGTTACACTGACCTTTCGAAAGATGTTTTAAATAAATGTTTGAAGATCATCTGACTTCAGCACTCAGAGCAAGAGCTTCCTGGTATAAAATCGCTTGTTAACGGTTAATCTACTACACACTTTTTGGTTATGTATTAGTCAGCAAGTCTCAGCTCTGGATGAAAGGTCGATCAAGATTAGAATATAACGCTTATTGTCTCAATATTATTCATTATTATATTTAGCTAAAAGAAAAGCATTAAAGAATAGCTGATGATAACATTAGAAAAAGATGATAAAATAGTAAGGAAGAAAATCTTATGATGGTTTGGTAAGTAAGATATGATAGAAAACCTGTACACCCATAAAACTAGTCTAATGACTTCTATAGCGCCGTTATCATAATGCTTAAATCATCAATCAATACTCGCTTCAAATGAACCATAATATGTTAGAGAAGCCTGGTCGAAACACGATTAAATTTACTACCTGATTCATATCTGTCACTTTGGTTACCTGTCGTAGACTAACCAAGGTATAATCCGTATAATGTTCCCGCCAAAGGTTCACATAACCTGTTGTTTGTTGTTATTTATACACTGATAAAACGATCGACTGATGCGTGTCCATCATTTTGGTTTATCACAGGTCAAGTGCGAGCAATATTGGCCGAAGAACAAAGACGAAAACATTGAGTTCGGCTTGGTATCGGTCACTCTGATAGACGAGCAGGACTTCAGTTCCTACATTCTGCGTCGGTTCACCGCAAAAGTGGTAAGCATGGTAGTTAAAGTAAAGTGAGTAAAGCTCCCATGTTCAATGGGAAACGTAGGGGGCGATAATTTCCTTCACTTCGGCCCTAGACCCGACTTCAGTCGGACTTCAGTCGGACATCAGTCAGACTTCAGTCGGACTTCAGTCAGACTTCAGTCGGACTTCAATCGGACTTCAGTCGGACTTCAGTCAGACTTCAGTCAGACTTCAGTCAGACTTCAGTCAGACTTCAATCAGACTTCAGTCGGACTTCAATCGAACTTCAGTCAGACTTCAATCGGACTTCAGTCAGACTTCAGTCAGACTTCAGTCGGACTTCAATCGGACTTCAGTCAGACTTCAGTCGGACTTCAGTCGGACTTCAGTCGGACTTCAGTCGGACTTCAGTCGGACTTCAGTCGGACTTCAGTCGGACTTCAGTCGGACTTCAGTCGGACTTCAGTCGGCAACGGATGAATCCATTCTGGATCAGTTAATTAGTAATCCACAAGACCAGACTGCCGGCAACCACACGCCTAAGCGCCTACACATACAAGGGGTTGTGCACCGCAGCACTTTCTGTTTACATCCCAGATTAAACCAACTTCTACTGCTTGGTTACAGAGAAACGTGTGCGTGAAGAAATCGCCAAGGGGTCGTTAAACGGAATCTGCACAGCAGACTCGAACCCGCTATCTTTCAATTACATACCAATCGTACTACAGATTGGATACCGTGTAGCATACGATGGTCTAATATAAATTAAAGTATGGCCTACCTATAGTTTTATTTTACCAGCATGCACGCCCATATATGGACAATTTCAGCAGTACTGTGAGCACCCAAAATTGAGGCAAAAAAATGTATGTAGTTAGTTTAAAACAAGACGTAAATCTAAAATGTTAAATAGTATAACACGTCTTGCACAGTCATATTAAACATGTTAAAACTATACTCTTCATAAAAATGGGCCTGTCTAAGCAATGACCAGCACAAATATCATCGACATTTATCTGGTCAATCATACGAACTCACCAACACTTCACCTCCTTCAGTTTCTGCGCTGGTCTTTCACTCAAGACTAAAAACATTCCTTTTCCAAAATTCTTATTGTGTTTCTTCCTCTTCCCCTTATCTCTCTTCTCGCTTCAATTTCAAGCACCATCCACCACAGCCGTCCGACTGTCTGGCTGCCTGACTCATGGATCTTGACTTGGAACCGAACCCTTTTGCCTATCGATTTTGTTTTGACTGAGCGCCTGTGAATAAGCTGGTTCCCGCGACTTGGCTTTCGTTGGGCGCTGTAGAAATCTCGAGATTACGATTACGATTACGATTAAAACAGCAGCGTTAATGCTGAACCTGCACTCGTCATCACTGCCATGGAAGAATTAGATTGTCTTGGTTGTTGCTTCATGCTCGTTTAGAGAGGCGAGTCTCGTGAGGTGGTACAGTTTCACTTCATGGCTTGGCCAGACTTCGGAGTTCCCGCCGAGCCTCAACTGTTGATCGATTTTGTAAAAGACGTTCGAAGATGCATTGGACAACGAATCGAACCACCAACCATCGTCCACTGCAGGTAGGCCACACCACAGTATGGCATTCTGACGAACTTCTAGCTGCATTGACTGGTCTTAAGCCTTTTAGATGTTCTTAATGCATGCATGAATGTATGTATGCAGGTATGTATGTACGTATGTATGTATGTATGTAAGTATGTATGTATGTATGTATGTATGTATTTACGTATGTATGTCTGTATGTATGTATGTATGTACGTATGTATGTATGTATGTATGTATGTAAGTATGTATGTATGTATGTATGTGTAACTGTATGTATGCATATATGCATGCATGCGTGCATGTATGTATATGTGTATGTATGTATGTATGTATGTATGTATGTGTAACTGTATGTATGTATGCATGCATACATACAGTTACACATACATACATACATACATATCGATGTATGTATGTATGTATGTATGTATGTAATCGTTTGCAAGTATCAAGATACTAACACAACGCTACTTAGTTTTCAAATGCTGCGGCTTGGCTGATCGGTGGTATTCTTACAGGCCTATCCAGCCTCACGTGATAGGAACTGCACTGGTTACCTATGCGAAAAGCATTGACTTTAAGATTCTGATGCTTTTCAACAATAGTCTTACCGGCTGTGCTTCCAATTATCTCAAGAAGCTATGTGTATCGGTCTCATGCATTCCTGGCAACAGATTTCTTCGCTCTGCTGGGTAGGGTGATCTAGCTGTCCCGCTGCCGCGAACGTGTACGATCCAGCATAGAAGTGTGGCTGTGGTCGGTCCTTCCTTTTGGAATAATTTGTCTAGTAATCTGCGACTTGATCTTTTTTGTCTTTCTCTGCTTCTTTTCTCTAACCGCTTTAAACCTTTTCTGTTCGATCATGAATTTGTGTTTTCATGTTGGGAACACCTGTGATGAATTTCTCTCGAATGGACGCTATATAAATTTTTGATTACAATAACACTTACAAATGACTCAGGCTCTTCAGAAACCGCAGCATACATGGTTATCTATCTAATCTCAGCACAATGTGATTTATGAAGTTCGATATTTGATGTTCGATAATTTATCTTCAATATTTTATGTTTGATATTTGGTATTCGATACTTAGTGTTTGATATTTGATGTTTGACATTTGATGTTCAGTATTTGATGATTGATATTTGATTATTGATATTTTTTGATTGATATTTTATGGCTGATATTTGATGATTGATTCTGGATGTTTGATTGTTTGAAAGTGCTGGGGTTGGTCGAACTGGGACCTTCATTGCCCTTGATAGGCTGCTGAGACAGGTGACCAATTCGATGAGCATCGACATCTTCGGAACGGTACTGCAGCTGAGGGAATACCGATGTCAGATGGTCCAAACAGAGGTTGGCAAATGATTCACTCATCTGGAAATTCATACGATGCCTTAAGGCGCCATACTTTTATTACTAATATAGTTGATGATATTATTGTTGTTGTTGTTGTTATTATTATTATTATTATTATTATTATTATTGTTATTATTATTATTATTATTAATTACCAGATGTTGCATTGATCCATCGGGATTTAAGAAAAAATTCTGGAGAATAAAGAAGTTAATAAACGCGTAATAAGTGCATTATACAAATAAAAAATAAATCTGCTTTTGTTCAACGTTTTTGTTTTCTGGTACGTTTTGTGTTTTGTTTTGCAAAATGTTAGACTCAGTACATTTTCATCCATGACTGCATGGCACTTGAAATTGAACGAATGCGCAACCCAGTGTCTCAATACGAGGGCGCTTATAACAGTTAGTCATCCACCACTTTCTGTTGCTGTTTGCTGAAAATGAAGATGATGATGATGATGAAGAAGAAGAAGAAGAAGATGATGATGATAATTAGGAAGATGATGAAGATGAAGAGGAAGAGGAAGAAAAAGATGAAGAAGAAAATGATGATGATGAAAATTAAGAAGATGATGAAGATGAAGAAGAAGAGGAAGAAGAAGATGATGATGCTGATGATTTTAAGGTGATGAAGATAGCGACGATTATGATGACGATGGCAATGATGAGGAGTGTAATGTCAGCATTGATGTTGTTTTTAAAGATGGGTCCAAGATATTTGTATGGGTCGTTGTTTAGATAGACCCATAAATATGAAAAATACGGTCTTAATATGTGTAATTGTAATTGTAATTGTAAACGAACATTTATAAAGCGCCACTTAGGAAACAGTGGCGCTCCCGACTTGAACAAACAAAAAGGATTTCAGGCGTTTGCGAGACTGGGTAGGAGAGAGACTAAGTAACTGAAGCCGCAGGTCAAGAGGAAGGCAGTTCCAGCTGGAAGGGCCAACAAAGGCAAAGCTCCTGGACTGGGCAGTTGTAGTGCGGACGCGAGGGACTACCAAAAGACCACGGGTAGCTGAGCGAAGGGAGGCATGGGCAGGCAACGAGGAAACCGGAATACAAAAAGAAGTTAAGTAGGACGGAGCAGAGCCTAGAAGGTAGTTGCGCATAAGGATAAGAATCTTAAACTGAATCATAAAAAGAATCATACCAGTATGCAAGATGTGCTATGCTATCTTACATTTAGCTCTTACGTCGTGTGCTTTATTAACTGTATAAATTTACACGTTACGTAGGCTGCATAAATATTAATTCAGAAATTCGAAATAATGGATTTCCTGGTTGGTTTTTGTTTCGTAGGCTCTTATGATTTTGACTCCGAACCAATGTATGCAAATCAAGAGCAGATCAAATGTAATTAGTTTCTTTGTTCTTTTTAATTAATTCATAATCTAGCGCTTTAACGCTGTCGTTTACCGCGGTATGAGGTTCTTAAAATGCGCTATATCAAAGATTAGATACATACAACCATACATACTTACACACACATACATACATGCATACATACATACATGCATACATATATACATACATCTGTACATACATACATGCATACATACATACATGCATACATACATGCATACATACATGCATACATACATACATACATATACATGCATACATACATGCATGCATACATACATACATACATACATGCATACATGCATACATACATACATACATACATATACATGCATACATATATACATACATATGTACATATATACATGCATACATATATACATACATACATATATACATGCATACATACATACATACATGCATACATACATATATACATGCATACATATATACATACATACATACATACATACATGCATACATACATGCATACATACATGCATACATACATACATAGATGCATACATACATACATGCATACATGCATCCATACATACGGTATAACTGTCGGATCCTGACGAGTAATATCCATTCCAGATACATCATCTTCCTTTCGGATTGATTTGATTGGATACATGACACCTTGGGTATAATTTTTAAGTTAATAGGGTATCATTTGAGAAAGGTAGAAAGAAAGAGATAGGGGTATAGATGATTAGATAAGGGTTGAACGATCTACTCCGTGAAAAAAGTAGAACACTTTGTCAACATCTTTTGTTCAGCTGATTTTCCAACACTAATGCGGATGTTTTCGCAACAAAGTGTGGAAATAAATCAATGTATGTCCTCACTTTGTTGCGGGTCATCTATAAAAATAGTTGCAAAGAAGTCCACACTGCCGATTGGGCCAGAGTTGAACATTAAGTGTTGAGCCACAGTCCACACTTTTAGACCGATTCTCTGCACTATTTTTAGAGTGTAGGCAGAAGGTAATAAGGAAGCAAGTTGACATGGATTTAGAACTGTACTATTATAATCTAATCTTGAAACTTCTATAGCGCCGTTGTCGGAAATGTACGAACCATCTTTCGAGAGTACACTATTGGCACAGTAATGTATGTAGGAGTGTTTTGCGTAGGTAAGATAGCCAGATAGGGAAGTGGAGAGGTAGGAAGATAGGAAGGAACCAGAGAACGAGACAGACAGAAAGGAAAGAAGTATGGAGAGAATAAGGAAAGAAATGAAGTTAGGAAGAGAGGAAGGAATGAATAGAGGAAGGTAAGAATGGTAAGAAGAAATGTAGGTTGGCAGGCAGAAAGAAGAGGAAGGTAAGGTAAAGATGAAAGCAGGCAGGCAGGCAGGCAGGCAGGCAGGCAGGCAGGCAGGCAGGCAGGCAGGCAGGCAGGCAGGCAGGCAGGCAGGCAGGCAGGCAGGCAGGCAGGCAGGCAGCAGGCAGGCAGGCAGGCAGGCAGCAGGCAGGCAGGCAGGCAGGCAGGCAAAGAGAATAAAGGGTAGGCTCTTAGGTAAAGATAAAAAAGGAATAGGTTTTGTTGTTGAGCATTTAAGATGTTCTGTTGCTTGAATTGATTTCAGTGTCGACCTTCGGAAGGATACTATAATTCGATTATCAAAGAACCAGAATGCGCAAGGAATCGAAATGATCAAAAAGAACCAAGTGTCCGTCGTCCTTATGTTCTGTTCTAACAGTATTTTAGGATTAACGTTGTTTTTAACGATTCGGAAAATGAATTTCGTTGTTCAATTGTTATCACCTTTGAAACAATCAGACACGGGTTTCTTAGGACGTTATTTTATAAGATCCTTCAAATACTCCAGATTATTCGCAACAGTGTCTTGCAAGACAAATTCGTAAAGCAGCTTAAGAAGCCTCAATGTTGATTTTATTCCTCTGAGTCCAGATCCAAGCGAATCGTTTGAAAGTTTAAGTGTTTATAAACTTCAGGAAGGATTGACCACCGGCATGAGAGCTATTCTTTATCTGCTTTTCAGCTGATTTACGTGAAGGCCGAAGCTTTTAGGCCTAAAGAAGCCCATGTACGCTGTGTCCTGAAAACAAGAACTGTTAGGCAGACTCGAACAACTGGAGCAAAACTTTTATAAAATCAAAATTTAACTTTAAAACTTTCTTTCGTTTCTTATTTATTAATAATAATTTTATAGTTTACGAATTAACCCTTGAAACTGATGTTATACTATTGCCTAATTATTTTCGTTTCGGTTAAGATAAGTCCTGCTTCAGGCTTTCAGTGAAGAAGGCAGAATTGCTATTATATTTTTGCATTTAAATAAGAATAATGGTGCAATGAATTTGGTCAAAGAATTTCCGGATAAAGCTGGACGCTAGCTGGACTCAAAAAAACTACTGCAAAAAAACCAAGAGCCAGATCTTACTAAAGTCAACATTATTGTAAGTTATCGTGGGGGTTTCTTTTTCTGGACACCATGTAAATAGACTGCCTCTAAGGCTTAAGTATCAGAGATAATTATGTCAGCCAGACGTGAATAGACCTATAGTCTATCAGAATGAGTTAGAACTCACTCAATGCGAGAAGATAACAGTGATTATATATGATTGCGCAAGGTTACGGGTCTCACATTTAACAGAGGCCACTTTGCAGCTAAAGTCTTGATTGACGAAAAGATATTCGGTCAGTGGCAGGAAAATTACAGCATGGGAAAGAAACGTTACTCATTTCCTTAATACAAGCCCCGACCGACTAATAAAACTCCGGCTAATAAAATCCCCGACTAATATAATCCCCAACTAATATAATCCCCAACTAATACCAGCCCCCGACTAAATACAAGCTCCGATTAATAGGCCTAGAAGCTCTGAAGTTTTGGACTTAAAGGATCTATTTTGTCTGGGGCGCATGAATGATAACACCAGTTGCTCTGCATTTTAATACATTAGTCTTATTTATATAGAGCCATTTGCAGAAAATTTACTGCGCGCCGCAGTGTCAACCATAATGTGAACAACGAAGTTTTCATATGTTTCACGAAGCTCAGGAAGATTGCCAAATTGTAACTTATCTTTCGAGACTTAGCTACCTCTAGCCTAACTGTAACCTATCTTTCGAGATTTAGCTAACTCTAGCCTAACTGTAACCAATCTTTCGAGACTTAGATAACTCTAGCCTAAATGTAAATTATCTTTCGAGATTTAGCTAACTCTAGCCAAATTGTAACCTATATTTCGAGACTTAGCTAACTCTAGCCTAAATATAACCTATCTTTCGAGACTTAGCTAACTCTAGCCTAACTGTAACCTATCTTTTGAGAATTAGCTAACTCTAGCCTAAATGTAAATTATCTTTCGAGATTTAGCTAACTCTAGCCAAAATGTAACCTATCTCTCGAGACTTAGCTAACTCTAGCCTAAATGTAAATTATCTTTCGAGACTTAGCTATATCTAGCCAAAATGTAACCTACATGCATATTATCAAGTAAATGCAATTATTTTGATTATTTTTCTATATTGACTAAACGCAAGTTTCCTCTTGCACTTTACATCACGTTGACTTTGGTGATGGTTAGCCTAATTAAAACAGTTTCACTAGCTGGCAATTGTGCTAAAATATTATGCTGTGTTCGGAATCTATTGACTCTATAAATTCATTAACGTTAATATCTATTTTCTTTTGCTCGCATTTTCGAAAAGCTTGTATGAATTTATAGGCACTGGGCTTCCAGCTGAGAATTTCTGTTGAGTAACTTCGCTTGTTTCGATGCAAATAAGAGGAAGTCTAGAATACAAGCGTACGCTTATGTGTATGCATGCTTTTTGCTATCATTAGCTTAGCTTATAAACAACTAGAAATGTTTGCTTGTATGACCTGAACTGTATATTTAGCTAAAGAGAAAGCCTTACATATTTTCAGTGTTCGATATTGTTTGCTATGGTAGTTTTGTAGTGGACCAAAAAACGGTTTCGTTATTCATTAAACATTGTATGTTCGTACATTGCTTGTTTTAAGCAAGGCAATTTCTTTCGGGTCTTTTTAGGTAGAATATTTCCAATTGTGCTCATCTGGATAAAATGGGTTTTGGGGTTTGTCTGGGGTTTTTGGGTTTTCTGGGGATTTTGTCCGAAACGCCTTTTAACTATAGTTTAGAGCGACTTGAACACGAATACCTTGAGATTTGCTGCACTTTTGACGAAGATAAGAAAAGATAAATTGCACAATGAATGGTATTGTATGATATACTTACTTTACACTTCCTGATTCGAAGAAACTGCATCGATAAAGTATGCAGATACGTAAGACCGCTATCTGACAATTGCATACTTAAATACGTGACGTATGTGCATAAGTTTATCGATCAGTGGCGACAAGAATATATGTACATCCCATGCATACATACATACATATGTATATGCATATGTATGCTTATGTATATAAGTGTATTCATATATATATGTATGCGTGTATGCATATGCGAATATCTTATCGTTTGCTGAGATGAGCTTTGGATGGGCAGTCGCGGTTGTAAGGCGTATACCTGCCAGAATGAAGAGGAACAAAGGTTCGATGTCGATAGATATCGTTATGAGTAGCGTGAAAATGTTTGAATCTATTCTGCCAATTGCAGATCAGTGCTTGGCATAGAAACTGATCCGAAGGCGAAACTAGGAAGTAAATCAACCTGATCGAAATTTATTTCTCTATAGGAAATGTATCACTTCTCCGACTTCTGCTGATCGAAGAGCAGCTTCAACGCTTTAGGAGTAACAGGTGGAGGTTCCTGAAGCAAGAAAACGCAGTAGGAGTAAGCTACTGGGTGGAGGTTTCTGACTCAAGAAAACGCAGTAGGAGTAAGCTACTGGGTGGAGGTTTCTGACTCAAGAAAACGCAGTAGGAGTAAGCTACTGGGTGGAGGTTTCTGACTCAAGAAAACGCAGTAGGAGTAGGCTACTGGGTGTAGGTTTCTTTGTAAAAACCCAGGAAGAGTGGGCTACCTGGTGGAGTTTTCTGAAGCAAGCAAACGCAGTCGGAGTAGGTTACTAGGTGGAGAAGGTTCCTGACGCAAGAATGGCCCTGAACCACTTATGGATATTTTCACTAAACGTAAGTGACCTTCGACTACTCAGTCCTTCTCATTGCTTTTCGCTTTCTGTAAATTTAAAAATGTCAACCGTGGATGGAATCCGTTGGCTGGGCTCTATGTGCGTGCAGGAGCTTGCCAGTGGTGACTTTTCTAGTAGTCTGAGCACTGCTTACCTCGAGAATTGATTTTGGCAATGCCGTCATCGTAGGCTTAGGATCCTCCTACACTGCACGACTCCAGTCTGTCTTCAATGCTGCGACTCGCATGATTGATGTCAAAAAGTTCGGCCACATTTCTTCATTTATGCTGGAATAATTGCATTGGCTCCCAATACGGCAGCGTATCCTCTTCAAAATCTTGACCCTCGTGCGGAACTGTCTTGTTGGCTGTGCTGTGTTATATCTAAAGGAGTTCTGCATCCCCCTTTCTTCTAACCTGGTCGCAGACTTCTGCGTTCGTCGGTTCAGGGCGATCTCGCCGTCCCTCTAGCTCGAACTGCCACCGCTCAGCACCGCAGCTTTACTCTTAATGGCCCTGCTTCCTGTAATGACTTACCTGAATACCTTCGACGGGAGCTTCTCTCCCGCTTTCCCTCCCTCTTCCGTAAGCGCTTGAAGACCGTGTTATTCCCCAGTTCTGGGACATCGGGTCGGGAGCGCCTCTGGTGAGGCTACAAATTTACGATTACGATTACAATTTTACGATTACGATTGCCTAATGATGAACGTTTCGTTCTTAATTAGTTTCATACGAGTTAGGCTAAAGTACGAAGCGCTTTTATGAGTTCATAAAAGGCGCTATGTTAAGTATCAAGATAAATACACACGTATATATATACGTGCATGTGTACATACGTACGCACAGTATATACATACTTACATAACTCTATACATGCATATTGTTACAGGATAGGAGTGAATGGGTTAAATTGTTATATGTTGTACTACTCCTGTACATCTATATGGGAAAGCCGATAGCATAACCTATTTCAACTTAGTACTAAGATGGCTAGAACCCTGTTATGCAGGTGCAAAGGGGATTTCCTTAGGACACTCGAAACAAATAGTTATCCACTTTAATGTATAACCAGGCGGAACTGCATGAGTTTTTAAACAAGGTAGCTTCCACTGCATGTGTAGATCTACATAAAGTTTTGAGCCACTCAGCTGAACCCACTTTCTCCGCTTACCTTAACGGCGCATCTTTGGGGTAATCGTGATTCCAGGGCTTTTAAGGCGTTTTTAATAGGCGCTATATCTACATACATACATACATACATACATATATACATACATTCACACACACATACATATATACGTACATTCACACATACATACATACATTCATTCACACATACATACATACATTTACACATACATACATACATTCATACATACATACATACATTCATTCACACATACATACATACATTCATACATACATACATACATTCATTCACACATACATACATACATTTACACATACATACATACATACATTAATACATACATACATACTTTCATTCACACATACATACATACATTCATACATACATACATACATTCATTCACACATACATACATACATTTACACATACATACATACATTTACACATACATACATACATTCATACATACATACATACTTTCATTCACACATACATGCATACATACATACATTCATACATGCATAAATACATTCATACATACATACATACTTTCATTCACACATACATGCATACATACATACATTCATACATGCATAAATACATTCATACATACATACATACTTTCACTCACACATACATGCATACATACATACATTCACACATACATAAATACATTCACACATGCATACATACTTTCATTCACACATACATGCATACAAGCATCCACATGCATACACAGTATACGTGCCATTGGTAGCCTACATTTATCGTGTATACAGATGAAACATGCGCATGACCGATACAACTATTCTTATGTATATCTGTCTTTTATTGTCCCTAGGCTATTTTTATCATTGGACAAGCGAAAGAAGTTGACATCTACGCAGGTAAATATATTTACTATAAGTAAATCGTATAAACTCTAAGATTTTTTAAAATAGCAGGATTGTATGAGAAACCATTATTTGAAAATGCAAACATAATGATAATAAAAATGCAGACGGGTCAATTTTAAGAGGGCTGCGTTTCGAACTGTTAGCGTTTTCATTTTCTTAGCCTCTGCTTATGAGCGGCCAATCCTATCCACGCCGTCTGGTCCTCTTTCGAGACCAAATCCGGGTTGTTTTTATGCTTAGTTTTTTGCCAGCTGGATTTTGACGTCTTTCTGAATTGAAACTCAAGATAAGTTATAATAATTCTAAAAAATAATAATCGTTTTCATAATCATAATCATTTTCGTAATAATCATGATCGCAATCATTTTTATAATCATAACTATGATATTCATCCTTTTTTGTTGGAGCCTTTCCTCCTGGAACAGTCTTCCATTGAACACATGTACAGCCTCATTTGACGCTGTTCAGCGTTCATTTTCCAGCTACTTTATGAGTTAGATACCCGTGTGTGCAGTGCATCTGAAAGCTACGTAATGGCACTAAATAAAGTGTCTTGAGACATGCTTGCGTTCTTCATCTTTCAATACAACTCAGTCCATAAACTCTTGAACGTGGTGCAAACTACTGAACTCCGGATGGGAATAAGTTGGTTGGGCTCTGATTTCGGGAGCCCGCCAACGGTGACTGCTAGTTAACTGAACATTGCTTCCTAACTGATGAACTTCCTGTTTTAGTGACATTTATCATGGTTTACTTTGAATTGGGGTTATATGAACTCGAATTACAATTACATCGGTGGCTGGTTTAATTTCAGTCTCCACCCGCGTAGAGGCAAAGCTTGAAGCACTGAACACGACCGCCTTACAGCTGACCTGGGATTCCCAGCAGAAACCTGAAAACATCACAATCGATAGATATGAGATAATAATCGAAAACCAGACTGTCGAAACAGTGGAGTCTAACAATGAAACTGACTCCTACAGCTACACTATCGCTGGTCTAGAGCCGGGATTCAACTACAATGTCACACTGGTCGTCATCTACACTGATGAATTTCAGGATACCACAGTCGCAGTGCCCGACACTAGCACTGGATCCCTCGCTACTCCCCTGACTTGGACATAGACCCTTTTTGAATTACATAGAATCAGAGCAGATTCAATCGAATGAACACCAAGAATCAATCTTTCTCTTCAATAACACGTGTAAGTCTACAGCGAGTATAATGTGTCCATTTACAGTTCTGCACAAGTGCACCATAAGAGCTTACATACACACACACACATACGCAAACATACACAACAACAACAACAATAATAATAATAATAATAACAATAATAATAATAATGATAATAATAATAATAATAATAATA